>UELW01000222.1:2740413-3355628 GCA_900490495.1 Danionella dracula | reverse complement strand
TTTTCCAAAATTATGGGGTTTTTTCAAAATGGCCGACTTCCTGTACGATTTGGCGAAAACCTGTCAGAGACTTTTGTACTTGGCTAGAGGTGGTGCATATGTGTACCGATTTTCGTGACTGTAGGTCGAACTGGCAGGGGGACCCCGGTTTTTCAAGGGGGCGCTGTAGAGCCATTTTTCATGCTACGATCACGCCGACTTTGCCAGATCGCAATTTTCAGCGAGCTTGACCTTCGTGCCGAATTTGGTGAGTTTTCGAGCACGCCTAGTTGGTGAATTTTGCGAGTTTGGCGGCAGATAAAGAATAATAATAATAATTAAAGCTGCAAGCAGCGATGGGCGGGCCCTCGCACGATGCATCCGCGGGATCCAAAGATGCCGCCCCCTGGTCTTACGTTTTTTTTGTCATGTACATTAAGTTAAATTTGTAAGAGATACAGCAACAAATACATTAGTATCCCTTGGAATTCATACAGCCAGCAAGAGGCGCTATGAGTGTATCATCAAGTAAGCATATCTACTTGTTCTGAGGGGTGAGCTCATCATTCCATACATTTTTTACATTCACTGCCTATTGACAACAGCTATTTTAAACACATTTCAGAAAGCCTCCAGGTGGCGCTATAATAGTCTCATGCCATGAGCATATTATTCCATTTAGAATTACCAGCTCATCATGCAAATTTTTTGTCATGTACATTGAGTTAAATATGTAAGATATATAGCAACATAAACGTTAGGATCCCTTGGAATTCATACAGCCAGCAGGAGGCGCTATGAGTGTATCATCAAGTAAGCATATCTACTTGTTCTGAGGGGTAAGCTCATAATTCCATACATTTTTTACATTCACTGCCTTTTGACAACAGCTATTTTAAACACATTTCATAAAGCCTCCAGGTGGCGCTATAACAGTCTCATGCCATGAGCATATTATTCCATTTAGAATTACCAGCTCATCATGCAAATTTTTTGTCATGTACATTGAGTTAAATATGTAAGATATATAGCAACATAAACGTTAGGATCCCTTGGAATTCATACAGCCAGCAGGAGGCGCTATGAGTGTATCATCAAGTAAGCATATCTACTTGTTCTGAGGGGTAAGCTCATAATTCCATACATTTTTTACATTCACTGCCTTTTGACAACAGCTATTTTAAACACATTTCATAAAGCCTCCAGGTGGCGCTATAACAGTCTCATGCCATGAGCATATTATTCCGTTTAGAATTACCAGCTCATCATGCAAATTTTTTGTCATGTTCATTGAGTTAAATATGAAAGAGATACAGCAACAAATACATTAGTATTCCTTGGAATTCATACAGCCAGCAGGAGGCGCTATGAGTGTATCATCAAGTAAGCATATCTACTCGTTCTGAGGGGTGAGCTCATCATTCCTTACTTTTTTTACATTCACTGC
Source organism: Danionella dracula (assembly GCA_900490495.1). Classification (NCBI taxonomy): domain Eukaryota; kingdom Metazoa; phylum Chordata; class Actinopteri; order Cypriniformes; family Danionidae; genus Danionella; species Danionella dracula. Next base: position 3,354,202 of record UELW01000222.1, on the reverse strand, counting down.
CTAATGACAACAGCTATTTTAAACACATTTCATAAAGCCTCCAGGTGGCGCTATAACAGTCTCATGCCATGAGCATATTATTCCGTTTAGAATTACCAGCTCATCATGCAAATTTTTTGTCATGTTCATTGAGTTAAATATGAAAGAGATACAGCAACAAATACATTAGTATTCCTTGGAATTCATACAGCCAGCAGGAGGCGCTATCAGTGTATCGTCAAGTAAGCATATCTACTTGTTCTGAGGGGTGAGCTCATCATTCCATACAATATTTACATTGATTGGATGACGTATGTGAGAGGTACAGTAACAAGTACATTTATCCTCATACATTTTAGAAAGCTCAAATTCGAAGCGGTGCCACAGAAAGACCGTGCGACGAACTTCTGCGTTTTTGATAACTTTTGGTCCATACTGTCTGAAGGGTCACCAGACAAATTTTCAGCTCGATCTGGCAATTTTCCTAGGAGGAGTTCGTTAAAATGCGAAATGAGCTTTTTTCGCATACTAGGTGGCGCTACAGCGCTGTCGTCCAAAGTAAAGTTGTACAAACAGCGTCAGATTACTATATTTATTGAGGATGAGGTTTAGGCAAAATTTGGTGGAGTTTCTAACATGTTTAGGGTGTCAAAACAGCTAAACATCTATTTTAGAAACATTCAAGGGGGCGCTGTGGAGCCACTCTTAGAGCGGTGTCACATTGCGGTCTATCATTTTATTCAGCCTTCCAAGCTCATCATGTCAGGCCGTTATCGATGACAACGGATAAACTAGAACGGAGATATACTCAAAAATGTAAATTTTTGGCAATTTTTTAGAAGGGTGAAATTCGTGGGGGCGCCACCCAAAGACCGTTTTACAAACTGCTGCGCTTTTGATAACTTTTCATCCCAAAGGTCTCCCGAGTAACCACACCAATTTTCAGCTCGATCTGGCCATTTTCCTAGGAGGAGTTCGTTAAAATGCGAGATGAGCTTTTTCACGTTCAAGGGGGCGCTGCAGAGCTGTCGTCTACAGTAAAGTTTTCAAACTGTGTCAGATTACTTTATTTATTGAGGATGAGGTGTAGGCAAAATTTGGTGGGGTTTCGAACATGTTAAGGGTAAAAAAACAGCTGAAACATGTTTTTTAGCGAAATTCAAGGGGGCGCTGTAGAGCCATTTTTTATGCTACGATCACGCCGACTGTGCCAGATCGCAATTTTTAGCGAGCTTGACCTTAGTGCCGAATTTGGTGAGTTTTCGAGCACGCCTAGTTGGTGAAATTTGCGAGTTTGGCGGCGGATGAAGAATAATAATAATAATCCTAACAGATACAATAGGGCTTCGCCGCACAGCTTCGCTGGCGTGCTCGGGCCCTAATAATAATAATAATAATAATCATTAGAAATACAATAGGGCTTCGCCGCACAGCTTCGCTGGCGTGCTCGGGCCCTAATAATAATAATAATCCTAACAGATACAATAGGGCTTCGCCGCACAGCTTCGCTGGCGTGCTCGGGCCCTAATAATAATCCTAACAGATACAATAGGGCTTCGCCGCACAGCTTCGCTGGCGTGCTCGGGCCCTAATAATCCTAACAGATACAATAGGGCTTCGCCGCACAGCTTCGCTGGCGTGCTCGGGCCCTAATAATCCTAACAGATACAATAGGGCTTCGCCGCACAGCTTCGCTGGCGTGCTCGGGCCCTAACTACCCCCTCAGAAATGGTATAGCGATTTGAACCAACAAACCTTATGGAGCCAGTTTAAGCATAGGAGTAAGTAAGAACCTGCTCACTTCTGTTGTCAGCCTCAAGTGGTTGGTTGAGGAACTGCAGTTCAGTCACTTCCTTTTATCATCGAGAGGGAAAGCAGGAGGTTGCAGCATTCATCTGACTCATTAGATTTGATTTAAGATCACTCAGCAGGATTCTTTTGGTCAGTTTGAAAGGTGTCATCTGAACTCCAAGTGGACCAAACAGCTAAAAGTTCAAGCAAGGTTTCACTTCCAGTTGATCTCTTATGTGGTCCCATTGTAATACGAATGAAACATCTAGTCCAAAAGATCTAGTCTGACTAAAAAAAGATTGGTGGAAAGACTGATTTGTACAATCATTGGAAATGTTACATGTTAGGAGCTCTCCATGAGCTTTTAGTTTGTAAATGTATAACCATGTGCATATGATAAGCTCAATTAATCTGATGTCTATATAAGGCTCTTTTGATATGTGTTTTGTGTTGTTGCTTGGGGTTGCCAGAGATTGAGAAAATTCTCCTACAATTAATTCTAAACAGCATTGAAATATCTTCAAAAGTCTCACATTTGACTTTATCCAACCTAAAAACTCTGGCTAAATGTATCACTATCCGCTATTTTTCAGTACCGTTGTGTTCACTAAGCAGTAAACTAAGCATATTCATCGAAACGAGCTATAAACATACCCTAAGACCTCCCCCTACTTTGAACCAGATCATTTTCTAACCTCGTCTGAAATATGGGATCAATCCATAAAAATGTGTTCAAGAGAACAGACTTCATAATAAAATCAAGAATGTTGCCTCCAACTTGCTTCCAGTGTTCCAAAACCCTCCCATTTAAGCGAGAAAATTACAGAGAGTAGAGGAAAAAGGCTGGAACATTTCATTTTATTCTCAAGGTTAGGGTACTGCAATTGCGTCTGGCTCCTGGAAACCCTCGGGAGAGGGAGTGAAGTGAAGAAGAGAAGGAAAAAAGGAGGGATGACTGAATAAAAAATGCCTCTGACCACAAGGAGAATTAGAAGAAGAGAAAGATATCTTACCAGAGATAAGACACAGAGCTTTTTGAAGAGACACAGTTCCTTTGATTGCTGAAGACAATCAGCCTTTTGTATGAATAGAAGCATATGCAATGACTTTTCACGTCATGCTTTTCCTTTGCACTTCTGGAAACATTCCTGGTGCGTTTAAATGTGTAAGAAAGCAAAGACTCTGTGGGGAGTGGCTAGCCATACAAGGAAGGTGTGATGCAGACAGACAGAAAACAGTAGGGAGGTCAGTGAGACACCAGACAGGGCCACTCTTATCCTTCAGAGGTCCTTGAATACTAGCTGGCGGAGGGATATACATTCATCTGGCGGATGGATACAATCAATAACACTGTGCTGAGGTGACAAGACTAGCTGTGCAATCACACCCCGACACCATGCTGTCATCAATATACCCAGCCACGCTGCAGATCTCATAGACACACACAAACACACCTGCTCTTTCATGCACACAATGCTCCTGTTGCAATTGTTTTCACTCCGAGCTGAAGAAAAGAATACACACTCTCACCTAAAGACTAATTTATACACAAACATTCCTACTGCACTCTTTCTCTCTGACCCACACACTGCATTCATAACAACTTGAACATAATTCAATATTCATGGAAAACTCGCTCATGCCTGTGCCATAGCCTTTATGGCGCTGACTCCATTATGTGTGTGAGTTATACTAGATAAACGCAGCGAATGGTACACACTGTCGCTAATGCTTCTGAATAAAGCTTATATATCACCTCTCTCTGCTTCTCAGCGGCAGGGGGCCGAGCCCCTTAACTGACAAGGTCATATTGTGATGTGTATTACAAATGAACGGTAATGGCTTGTGAGTTCGCAGTACTTTGGAGTGTGTTTCAGGAGCAGTTAAATCTTTATGTTTGTAATAGAATGACTTCAAACAAGGCTGAGGAGCCCAAACCAACATCAGGGTTTATGGAAACTCTCAATCAGTGTGATCCCTTTTTTTTTCTTTCAGATCTCCCTCCTGACTACACGTACCCTGCTATTTCCATGGGATATAAAGGCAGCCCTTCTCCTCAAGAAGTTCAATTGGCTGAGCATGCAGACTTGGAGGCAGAGCAAGCAGAACCTGCCGAACCTGCACCTTTACCCCATCCAGGTTCTCCAAACGAGGAGAAGCCAGTTTGCAGTAATGGAGTGGCTTCTCCTTGTAGAACATCACATGAAATTGAGGATGCTGGAGAAACTGATATTCAGGTGGAGAAGGAACAGTTGGACACTGATCTCTCACAAACTTCCCTTTGCATTGTTTCCAAGTGCCCCATGATAGATCACAATTCAGACGAGGTGATGATCCCAGACAGCCAAACAAGTGGATTGAAGAGCCCCGCACTAGGTGTAGACAACAAGGACCAGTGTGTGGAGCAAGCAGAACAGGTGCAAGATTCTGTTGACACTGCTTTAGATTTGGATTTTGTGGAGCTTGGTCAAGAAAAGATTGCTGATGATATGTGCTCACCACCCACTGACTCACCTTCAATGCCTTTGTCCCCTTGCCCCATGCCCTGTGAACTGGGGAATCAGTACCCAGGGAGCTGCATTTGGAGCTTGGAGCTGCTCATTGCTGCAGCGCTATGTGCCACACGAGATGCTAAGATGGCGACCCCTGTTCCAGAGTCTAGGAATGCAATGACCCCTAATTATGGTATAGAGTTACTGAGCGAGATGGCAGAGTTGGAGCAATTTCAGCATCAAAGGAACAGCTCAGGAGAGAATGGTAAGGGCAAAGATGCACTTATAGTCACATTATAGCGACTAAACGTTGTTCATCATTGGTTCATTGTGGAATTCTTCAATAGACATAGAGTATGTGACTTGTATCAAATATTTTCATGGCAGCATGAAGGCGAATTCTAATTTTTGTTTAATATGAACCAGGGTGCTTTTATATGTGGCCCTGAATCTGATACATATCCAATTTTTTGTGATGAAACATAAGTCTGAACTCTCACATTTTCTTGGTTTTGTATCATCAAGAACTTAAACACGGTTTCTCACTGATACAAGTTTCTGTAGAAGACAGTCTGGCATTGTTACAGACAAATGCTTGTAAAACAGTTGTTATCTCAGCAGGGCTAACTCCTCATCCACCAATATTCCATCTCAGTCTTTCTCTTAATACTATTCAGGTTTAATACTATTATGGTTCTGATCAGAAAAAAACATGAGTGCCCAAGAGCATGGGCTTCCATGTTTACATCCCTTAGTAGTGCATGCTGGGGACATGGTTTCCACTTGGTATCATTGGAGCTACATTTTGTTCCTACAGAGGACAAAAATCTATTTTGACCGTTGAGACCTGCAGTCTGATTGTAGCCAAAGATGTTTTTGGTTTGAATTCAAAATGCCAATTACATTTTTGTCTGTGTATATTTTTATTAAATTCACAAAGGACTAAAAGGTTAATAGCATTGCATAAAACTCATATGGTCAGAAAGTGCAGACACAGATTCCCTTTCAAGCAAAGTTATTGTGTTTTACTAATGTGCATGCAAGTGTAGAGTGGGGCCTTAGCTATGATGAGTTCAACTCATTATTTTAGGTCGTTGAATACTACCTGACTTGTTAAGCTAGTTAACTAGCATATTTTGAATTAACTTTAGACATTTACTGTGACATATAGACATATAGTAAACCATATGGTGATGAAACTGTTTATTGTGTTGCCATTTAAAAGCATGCCATGCCAATGCAAACCTTTGCTAACGTTAGATTGTTGGACAAGAAGATATAATGAAATGACAATTTATCTTTATTGTTGCTGAACATAATAGTTACATCTATAAGAAAACTGCAGATGATTTACTCTAACAATGTAACAGTAACAATGCAAAAATTAACTTTAGCTCTAGCTTTTGCTAAGAATTTTTTTCAGCTAAATGTAATTAACACACAAACCATTGCTACATATTTTAATGTTTAACAAAACTGGAGGTCAGTGAAGCTGTGGCACCTGTCTTAATAGTCAGCACACTGTTGATCCGTTTGTTCCGATGTTCAGTCGACTGCAGCTTAATCTAAAGCAGACATTTTCCACTGTCTTTATTAATGTTTTTTTGGTAAACATCTCCAGATATCAGCTATTTATTACCCCCTCCTCCCTCATTCACATGCTTTTGCCCTTTAGTCATTAAAAATGCAGAGATTTAAAAAAGAAAAAAAGCACATTATGATATGGTTAATCCTGATGCAAAAGGTAACTTATTGAACTTCTCTGAAGAAATTATAAATCTTCTTATTTATTTTTTTTTTACAAAAGAAATCGTGTTCAACCACACAAGACTTAATTGGTGAGTGATCTGAACAGCCTTGTGGTGCTGTCAAAGAGGAAGAAAGCTTTGACAGCATTCATAGTTTCTTTGAGTAAAGATGCAAAAATTGGGTTCTCAGCAGTGCCAGATCAAAAGCTTTGTGCAAAGAGAGGATAACAAACCCCCTCAAAACCTCCATCCTGACAATAGGTGTAAAGACAGCAAAAACACCCTAACACTCCGCTGAGCTTCCATCTTTTACCTTTTATAGGAACATTCACACAATCGCTCACTTCTCTGTGCGCTAGTGCATACGACGGCCTTCTTTTCCTGCCAAGAGATCAAATGCTTCCTGGCCTTTTGGGGGTTCAGAACTTCCTGTGGGAGAGACTAAGATGGAGTGCTGAGGAGGGGGCTGTTTTTTTAAAGGGTTTTAGCCTGTCTTAAAAGGCAGCTCTAATGATGGCTAGTTCCCAACGGGTCCGACGGATTGGACTGTGTCCACTCACTCTTCCTGAGGGACTGCTCCCCTGCCCCTGCTTCTAAACCTGTTTGATCACTTTTATAAGCCTCATTTTAGATGGAAAAAGTCCTGCTTTCCCACAGCCCTCAAAGTCCCTTAGTGCAAAGTTGATGAAATGGTAAAAACAGTAGAATTATTTTTCGCTCTCAGGGCGACTGTGTTTGTGTCGGCTAATTAGGTCCCATTGTTGTGAGTGCTGTTTTAAAGGCCCTCTGCTTTTCCAGAGAGCATTTAAAGTCTTCCTGCCAAAGGATGTTTTTATTTACACCAGCATCCTCTGGCAGCTGAGAAATCCCCTACGTTCAGTTGGCGCTGTGCATGGTTTTATCTGTTTGTGTTTGTGAGTGTGATTGTTTCCCACACGTATTCTAATAGCAGTGTAATCTGCTGTGTAATTCTTGTCTTAGCAGCTGCACTAAAGGGACTAATACGAGAATATGATGGAGCTCTTTGCAGCAGGGAAGAAGTCATCAATAAACTCTCCCACTGTTGAATTATTAAGGAACTGGGGGTGAGGTGGCCAAGCGGGTTCTTGCCAGCTAAAGATTTTATATCTGATTGGGGTTGGTCTTCAGTGATATACCGTTTTGATTTCAAGAATCCTTATCTATTGCAGACATCTTATGCGCTGTGCTAACATTTCTTGAGGTGTAATGAGCGCTGTGAAGTACAGACAAATAAGGTGATAAAATTATATAGATTTTGAGAGGTTCTTTGAAGCGTTCTTGGTAGTTTTATTGATTGGTCAGTGATTCTACTGCTCTGCCACTCTTTTTTTCTACAGTTCTCTCTCTAGGCTAAATACTCTCTGTGAGTGTTATCTGTCTTCTCTTCTTCCCTTTCTCATTTTCATTTCTTTTTAAAGCCTCAGCATTTCCATTCCTCTTGTGCGTCTTACTTTCTTACTGTGGTCCTCGATGCTCTCGTTATGACAGAGGCGATGGGCATTGATTTCAAAAGGACCACCACAGGGCTATAAGTGGCAGAGTGATTTCAGCCAGGAGGGAAACCAAAGACCCTCCCCTAACCCCCGTAATCCAGTCTTCCTCATCTTTCATTCTTTTTTTTCCTTTCTGTCTCTTCACTTGTCTCTTTCGCTTTCCATTTCAACTGAGAGATTTTCTTCATGTAGCTATAAGTCTTTCAAAGGAGCTTCGAGTTGTCATTCACATTTTTCTTTGGTCCCTCTTGCTTTTTAAATCTCTGGGGGAAAAAATATCATAAAAATGTTGCTTAAATGCACACATTACAGTGTTAATTACACTGGTTAATTACATTTATTTATTTATTTATTTATTTATTCCAGTCTACATCAGCTGATCAGATTCTGAGTCTCAAGGAATCTAATTGGCTAATGGCTAACAAAGAACCTTTAAAAAAATCTTTCTTGGCTGCTCAAACCCTTCTCCTCCCTAATCCGACTAAACGAAATCATCGTAGTTCTGTTTCATTGTTGACTGCTGTGTTTCCTAGAGATGTTGGCTTCTAACTTTCCTAAAACCTGAGACATTCTTCTAAATATAATGCTGTTTCCTTGTCTTGGCTTTTCATTTAGCTCAAAATGATGAGTAACTTATTAGCAGTGTTTTACTGTTCCTGATTTGGGAACAGCACTTTTAGCATAGCTTAGCATAGCTTATTTGCATCTGATTAGACCAGTAACATTTTCATACAGGTATCCAAATGACTGTTTAGTATCTTTAATAACTGTTTTTTAGTTGCGTCATGTTCAAAGAGCAATGGAAAATTAAAACGTGATATTGTCCAGGTCATTATTTTCTGCAATTTTGATCTTATTCTTGTGATATAATTAAAGAGCTGTCTGCAGTACCACGGCCACAGCAGACAGATGGATATCCAAACTGCACCAGAAAAATAATCTCGTCAAGGAAAAATCTCTTGTTAAGAGATCCTGTTTAAACTGGAAAAAAATCTCTGCCCTTTGATAATTCTGATATGGTCACTGGTATGAAATTGCTACTGGTCTAATCGATCCACTGATCTATGCTAAGCTATGGCCTAGACTGCTCCATAGCAATCTATAAGTAATCTCCTTACAATCCAAATATTCAACTTAAAGTTTTGCTTTAGCAACTAATCCAATTAATAAACAAAACCAAAACAGTTTTTTATTCTAAAACCATGAACTTTCTTGCATGTTTTATCAAATTTTACTCTACTCTCATCAACTTCAGTCTCCTGCTTGTTTATTTTTGTACACGGGTCTGCTGGAGTTTTTTCCTCTCTGAGCAGTAAATTAGATTCATTAGATGTTAGTAAATATAGGGGAAATACATAAATAAATGGCTCAATATTCGCTTTTTTTCGAATACCTGCACTCCCCTCCTGCCATCCTCTTCGCATTCATTCAGGTTCTCTCCTCACAGACCCTGTACTGTGTCTCTCCCTTGCCATGACACAACACAACAGAATAGTCAGCCTTGGGCAAGCGGTAACATACAGTCATACACAGACAGGCACACAAAAACACAGTCTTCTCAGTTTCCCCGGGCCAGCTCTGGCTGTCATGAATATTCAAGCCTCATTGGCTGAGAGGAGACTGAGCATGTGGCCTGGCCTAATGACAGTGATAAATGTTGAGAATTCACCGTTCTTCATCTCTCTCTATTTCTCTCTCTCCCCTGTCTCTCTCACTCATTCTCTGTAGCATGGCTCCTGGCATCTAAGCCTCATGTACAGAGATAAGCTCTCTGGTTAATAGCTATCATCATTGCTCATTCAGCCTCTGAAAGCACAAAGTGCTGTCAGGAAACAGCGGCATGCTTAGAGGCGGCTTTGTACCGTTTGAGGCTTTCCTCTTTCTTTTTCTCTCCCTCCATCTCTCCTATGCGTTTAGTCTCTTTTCGTTTTCTGCCTTTGCATGTTTTTCTATGACAGAGTGGGACGTCTGTTTTGCTGGGTCACTAGACTTGGAGAGACACATGCCTCTGTTTACATCTGGTTTCAACATCTGCTTCCAGCACTCTGAACAGATTAGAAAGTGATGAGAGTACATGACAATCCTGGTTAATCACAAGCAAAAATGAAGACTGCTTATCTATCAATTAAAAGAAGAATCTTCACGTGTTAGTGGAACGAAGGTGCATTTCCTGGAAACCTTAATTAATTGAAAGAATTGTCCCTGTACTTATTGCCCAATGGGTTTTGAATTTCATTATTCATTCATTCATCTTCATGTCGGCTTTCTTCCCTTTCGGGGTCGCCACAGCGGAATGAACCGCCAACTCTCTGGCATATGTTTTACGCAGCGGATGTCCTTCCCTGCCGCAACCCATCGCTGGGAAATGAATTTCATTATTTTAAAGATAATTAAGAGTCTTAGGGATCAACAGAAATGGGTTGTCACAGCTGAAATTTTTTTCTAAAAATGGGTTTATTAAATACAAAATCAAAACACGCTCTGGAAGATGACAGGGATACAAACAATAAAACCCATAAAGGGTAAGCACTAAACTATATTATACTTGGACAGAACTAGAAGAGAAACTAAAGTAAACATGATCAAATAGAATGTAAAATAAAAGCGAATACATGAGAGGAGCCAGTTAATGTGAATTAAGCAACACAAACCCCACAATGAACTCAAAACAGACAAAAAGTAAACCATAGACTATAAAGGGGAAAAATTCAAACCAAAGAGGGAAAACCTTGTGAAAAACTTTGGAATCTAACCATCAAATAAGAAGGACAAGGACACAAATTACACAGAAAGCACATGGTGAACATGGTACACACCACCAGATGGAAACTACCACTCATGTGCTTAAGATCACATGACTGGTGAAGGTTAAGCATAGAAGATAGAAGTTTATTTTGTCTGGATTCTGTTAATTACACCACCTGGATTTCCCAATGATCTCAATGAGCCACTCTTTTATGTGGATTATAATATATCAGCAGATGATGCATCTCTATCTTTATTTCCTTGCAGAGAATGACTTGTTGACCTTCGACCTTCAAAGCCTAGCAACCCTGGCTGCTGCTCGTGCCCTGGAGTTAGCCCAACCTTTACCAACCGACTCAAACCCACCTCTCCGCAGAATCCTCAATCTGCGCAGGAAGTGCAAGTGGACTCCACGATCTGAACCGGTAAACCTATACATTTTTAATCTCAGGGTTCCAAGGGTGCTTGAAATCCTTAACAATACATGATTTTTAATGTTTTTTTAAGGGGGTCAATTTAGGCAAGGCAAATTTATTTGTATAGCACATTGATATATACAATGTAAAAACATATGAGAACAGACGATAAAATAAAAAATAACACACACATGGGTTCCCTTTCATCTAATTATTTCAATTCAAAGTTGGAATTTTAAGGGCTCTGAATAATTTGCTATAAATGAAAAAATAAATCCTAATGGGAAAGTTTGCAAATTTCCGTCAGACAACATACATAAAAAGTGAAAAGCTTAATAGTTTGTTAAAAGAAATTGTTAGCTTCTCAAGCTTCCACAAATATTAACCTGATACAGGATTTACAAAACAGTGAAAAGGTTTCACTTTTAAAGCACAAATGAATTTTTTTTAGATTTACGATGTATAGAGGGTGGCACGGTGGCACAGTAGATAGCACAAGCGTCTTACAGCAAGAAAGTTTCTGGTTCGAGGCTCGGCTGGGCCAGTTGGCATTTCTGTGTGGAATGTTCTCCCTGTGATCGGAGACCCTGAAAGGGACAAAGCCGACAAAAAGATGGATGGATGGACGATGTACAGACCCTCTTATAATTGTTTCTTTACAGATGCAAGGAGTTGATTTAATGTGGTCCTGACTAACAAAAAAACGATTCAGAAGATTTACAATCTTTTTTCAGGCTGCTCTATTGTAATTTGTTTCCTGTTGTTTTCTAGCATGTTTTGAAATGATAAATACATGGTTCTGTATTAATTTTGTTCTGGAACTGGACTGGAAAAGCTTCAAAAGTGTCCTTGAAATTGCTCAAAAAGTCTTTGATCTTTCGAAAGCTTCCATACTGTCTGTCATACTGACTACTACTGTCATGCTGCTTATAATCAAACCAATCAATAAAAATGTGAACATTTGGAATATTACGTAATCTCTACACAAAACTTTTGCAAATAGCATGTCATGCTAATTGAATTATTCAAACATCAGTGAACTCAAAGCTATATAAATGTTTCAGAGGGAGTTCCACCCTAATCTAAAACAACTTCAGTGTAGTGTAATTAACATTTCTATTTTGACTACTTTCTGGGCAAGCGTCCTGTTGATGTTAGCTGACATCGAGAAGAAAGAATGCTTAAACTCATTGAAAATATTCTTCCCATGCTTAGGTGTGCCCAGTTAAGGCTACCATGGAAACACTGGACCGGGAGGAGTTAGCCATGCGTGTGCGGCTGGCAGACCTGCAGCGGCGCTACAAGGAAAAACAGAGGGAGCTGGCCAAGCTACAGCGAAAACATGACCACCAGTGAGCAAACCACAGACCACTTTCCCTGCACACAGAAAAGCACTCTGCACACCTTTCAAAAGCCATTTACACACATGCACTGGTGGATCGAACTCTCCTCGTTCCTCCAGCATGCACACACTCTTTCAGCCCCTCTCTCTAGCTCTTTTGCAGTCCCCTTGCATTGCGCTGCTGAGACCACCCAGCGTGTGCTGAGCCCTCTTTCCATAAGCCTGAGCTGTGCTTAAGTCTGTCCTCTAGTCCACTCTCACAATTAGTATGGCTTAGTGTTCCATTCCATTCAACATCATTACTGTGAATTAGAGTGATTGACAGGCGGGTTGTGCCTGTGTGTGTTTGTGTGTTTACAGGAAAGAAGAGAATACTCGCAGCCCAGCGCGACGAGGCCCTGGAAGGCCACGCAAACGCAAGTCTGTGTCTGCGTCCTTGATTCCTACAGACTCCCATAAGAAAGCCAAGTGAGTGATTTCTTTTGAACAGTTTTCTCTGCGGTTGGTGTTTCCATAGATCGTATTCAAGAGCAATGCACGCTCTCCAGTGTGACCTTCCTTTGTAGAAAATGGTTTTGTGGTGTCTAGCATTTCTATCAGTTTAAAAATATCTGGCAGATGAAATCGTGAAAAAATACTAAATTCATTCTTTATTTCTTTAATTCTTTATTTCGATGTTTATTGCAAAAATGTGTATACTAAAAGTTAAACTAATGATAAATGTTAAAATATTAATTTTAGGTCGAACTGACTGTATAAGATTTACACCGTAAAGTTTCACAAAAAGCACTCTGTACAAAGTGGTGTGAAAAAGTCATATGAAAATTAAAATGCATTAGCAGCTGTTTTCAATTTACTCAATTTACTTAACAGGTGTTCAAATGTTATTTAGGCTAAATTATTGTCTATTTGGAGAGCTAGTTAATTGTTATTTAGTAGTGCATTATTACTTAATTGTGAGTAAGTTAAGCATTCGCTAATGTTTACTTAAAATACTATTTGTGCTGAAGTAATGCAAAGCGCCTCTCAGACAAATATGCAATAACATGCAAAAACTCATGCAAATATCATGCACAAACATGAAATAACACCTAATTTTTTGTTTATTAACACATAGTTGTGGTTGATTGATTTATGCTAATACATAACTTATACATAATTATTGACGCTTAAAAAATACAATTTCACTAAATGTTTTTTCCTTCTTATTTCAAATTTTTAACACTGCCATGATTCAGATTTTGTGTTTTTTTATATATAATTTGATGGTTTTAAGTATTTTTAACAGATAAATACAGGCTTATAATAAATAATAAAAAATAACTCATACGCCCATATGCCATCTGTATGTGATTTTATCAGGACAGTCTGAACAGCTCAATTTTTTTTCAAATCTGACCCAGGTCCCTTTCATGTGTGGTCCTGAATCTGATACATATCCATGTTTTTTTTTTTTTGCTGTGCAACCTCAGTCTGAACAGCCAGGTCACATTTATGCAACTTTGACATTATTGTATGGGGACATGCATCTTATTTCTTGGTGTAGGCATAAGTTAACAATGCAGAAAGCAGTCAGTGGGAGGAAACTAATAAATATTTCTTTCTTTGTCTTCTTCTTGATATGATTTGGTTGAAATGATGGCGGCTCCCTTTGGAAAGGAACTGAAATAAAGTCATACAATCGCCTCAAACTATATTTTCATTCATGTTTACTCTCATTTTAATCAAAGCTGTTTTCTGCGCACGTGCGCCTCACAGCGAGCTGGATTGCGTTCATATCGCATGTTGAGTGAACCAGCACACACACACAAAATTAATTTTATTAAACAAATCTAAAGTGAGCATTAAGAAGTGAAGTCTGAACATAGCTATGAAAATCTATACCTCGTGTATGTGCATTGATTGCTTTGTTTTTTTTTCAGAAATCACAATAAAAATTTATGGAAAAAAAATCTAGTTCATCTGTATAGCAGGTATAGTGTTATCTTCATACTTATAGGGGAAAAGAAACAGAAATCTACATTTTTCAACATATTTAGTTACAACATCCTAACTTTCTTTCTCCTTTTGGTGATGTTGATCTTTTATTCTGACAGCTTAAACAAATTGTGGTCATAGACCATTCAAAACTATGAGCGAGGGGTCTGTGACATCACTTTTAAGATTCCGGTGTTGTGTTAAAATCTGTTCTCTGACTGACTCTGACAGTTGTTATAGTCTGAAATTATATTGTATTACAATTACTAATTTGTTGTGATCTTTGAAGATAGTGTTTTGTTAAAGCTTTGTAATCTAAGCTAGATTGACAGTGTTTCTAACGCAACAGTTCTAGAAAAGCTATTTCCCTACATTAACACACCCGGCTTAAATCTTTAAAATGAGGGATGAGCAGGAGCTTTGACCGCTTTAGAGTGGACAGTCTCTGGAGCAGTCTGAGCATTCACTCTGAGCAAACAACAGAATCTTGAGAAATGTGCAGCAGACTGTAAATGCTGCGATGTGAAGAATAGTCTTTGTTTTTCCCATTTTCATGTTTAACTCTGTTAGTCCCACTGTTTTCTGTAATTGGGTGGGGGGGGGGGGGAGTTTTGGGTTTTGCCAAGGCGATTCCAAACTGTTGACTGGCTGTGTAGTTCCATGAGGTGTACTGTATGTATATGGGTAAATTCACATAATCCTCCAGGGAAGCAAATAGAGGCATTGTTCTACTGCTTGATCATAGTAATAATAAAAATGCTGTTCCACAGTTTCTCAAGCGTGAGAGCTGGGATTAAATTAGATCTTGGCTGTGACCAGTATTAAGTCTATCTCAGGAAACAATCCCTTACTTGCAGCCAAACCCTTCACGTGAATTAATAACAGTCTGTGTAGAAGATGCTTTGAAAGATTATATTGGTGAACTCATTTCGTCCCATCGTCTCCAATCCGACTTGTCCGTGCATTATGAGTGCATGTATGTAAATACGTCTAGACGGCTCCTATCAGTTCATGCAAGGTAGACTAAGTGCTTAATCAGTCCAAAGAGCTGTCATTAATCATTTTCACAACTTCCATTGATTATCTACGAGTGTTGTGACTCCCCTCTAAACCATGACGTGTTTGCGATATTAATTTGATAAAACACGAAGACCAATTGCCTGCACAAAGTCAGGGCATAAAGTTATCACTCTGATGGATGAGCGTTCTACTTAGAGGTGCACCTCTGTTTACACCCGGCCATAGACACTTTGATAAACTCCCTCAAATCAAGTTTACCTCACCTGATTAACAAAACTCCCGTTTTATTACTAGCTTGTCTGATTAGCAACGTGCTAATGAAAAGCTAGAGCCGAGCTTAATTACACATGCTAAACCCCATGCACATTTATCCCTGTCGTTAATAAAGCTCCTCTGCCAAATAAAACAAATGACAACTTCCTGCCACGAAAATTTATCCGAGCCATAAAAAAGCCTTCTTTTAGCATCACTTTGGTGAATGGCCTGGAGGACCTGAGGTCTGACTTTCTCATCATGCTTTACACCAGTTTGATGGCAGACAGCATGAATTGTCGAGCAATTTAAAGTTACGTTTATTGTAGTGTTTGTCAGCATTATTGGATTTGAGGTTGTGTGTTGAAGAATGTGGGTTTTCAAGTTCCTCAAAGGCAGATCTGTAGTAAAAGTGTAGCATCCTATGGAAGCAAGCCAAATGTGTTTGAGGTCAAAGGCTGTTGGGGAGGGTTAAGGGTGTTGACGGGTCATTGTGGCATTGCCAATAGGATCAAATCACGTCTCTGTGTCAGAAGAGGGCTGGTCATGCGGTCTGGGCTCCTGACCCTGTTGTATCACAGAGCATGTTTATGAGCTCTCCAGTTCAGATCATCCATAATCTTGTGTCTGCAAGTTTTTGCTTTTAAGTATATGACTATAAAGCAGCGTTTGAACTTATTTTATGCTACTGTCAACAGTATTTTGTTCTGTAAAGCTGTAGGAGTTGTACTATTTTTTACTTTCCTCTACAAAAACATTAACTGATAGATTTGTTTATTTAAAAACATGCAGATTGATCACTCATTACTGATTGTTGGTCATTTGAATTTATTCTCTACTAGTAGAAGTTTTTTCACACTTTTTGGTCTCAGTTTTTTTTAGCATTGTATCGTGCAAAGTAAAGTCAAATAAACAGCACAGTTTATGTTGAAATACTCTTTTCAGGGAACACTCACTGTTAATTTTTTTTCTTATATTATATTTATATTCTTATCTTATATTTTCTTATACTATGAGCGACCTGTGTAACAAATTGCATGTCTCTCCCCTACTGTAAGTTGCTTTGGATAAAAGCATCTGTTAAATGCATAAATGAAAATTTTATTTTGGTCACATCAAGGTGCAGTTCCACAAAGCATCAAATGACTTTTCAACCAAGTCATGTCAAGAAAATGACAAAGAATAAATATTTACTAGCTCTATTATGTTTCTTTCCTTTCCTTCCACTGACTGCTTTCAACTTCATTCTCAGCCATGATTGTTGTTAAACTTCCATCCATGCACAATGCAACGTCTGTCCCCATAAAATGATGTAAAAGTCATATAAATAAATCTGTTTGGGGTCACTTTGATTGCATTCTGAACATAGTCATGGATCAACACAGCGAAGGGGAGAGGATTAATCTGTATATGCCTGATCCTCACAGTTAAGCATTGTGGAAGAGGTGTGACTGTGTGGGGATGCTTTGCAGATGATCTTTGTGAACTGGGAATCAATTAAAGTGAGCACTTTTGGCAACTTCTTTTTGTAAAAACTAAAACTAAATTTTTTTTAGATTACATCATAGTTTACGATTTAAAATAAATGTGTCTGTCCCCATACAGTGATTGAATAAATATATAAATTCAACTTGACTGTTCAGACTGAGGTCGCATTGCATAAAATCTGATATATATCAGATTCAGATATGAATGGAGTTGTTCACGCTGCCATTAAAATATCAGATACACTTTGTGTTTGGGCAAACAATTGGATTTGGGTGACCATGGGTCCTCCTCAACTCCAGAGGCCATCTTACGCATATATAAACTCCCTTTCTAGAATGTTTGAAGGATTCACTGTTAAACAATACAAACATTGAGCATCACTTTAGTGAAAGAATGCTACAGTTCGATTACTGAACTGTGAAATAAGTAACGGCAAGAACACATGTACACACATGATCATTCTCTCCTTCTCCCTTTAACCATCTTCTTCTTCTCTCTTCTTGATGATTGTGTCTTGCTAATCAATGGCCTTCCTTGAATAGCATTACTGTGTAATCCTGACCTCTCTGAGGGGAAGGGCTTTGTAATTAGAGGACTGTGAATTCTCCTTCCCGCATAGTCGCTCGAGCACACACACTCACACATACATGCTCTCTCTCTCAACAGCAGGAATGTGACATGGAGTTGACACAAGGACTAGTGGGGGCTTTAAGGGTCAGGAGGTCGCAAGGTCACCATTGGGTGGCGACAAGTCGAGCAGAGAGGAAGGCGAGGGGCTGTCAGCTTCGCTCTTTAATAGTTGCTATGCCACAGTTCTCATCAAACCCTGCCTCGGACCTGGTGTCGGGTAACTAATCAGGTTTCCACGGTTACCTGGTCTAAGAGCCTTGGGGGGTTTTGAGGCTCTGTGGCATTTAAGAACAGTAGAAGTAGATCTGAATTGGACATTCTGCTACAGCTGCTGACTGAAGCTTTGGTCTTTGTTTTGAGGAAAACAGACCTTCATTAAGACCTATAATGACTGCAGGACTGCAGTTGAAGATCTGCAGATAGATGCACTTGTGTCAACAGGAGAAAGGGAAGTGCTCTCAGCGATCTCTTTACTTCTGAATACTTCACTCCGGGTGGCTTTTGTGCTTTCTGCTCAGTTTTACTCCAATTGGATCGCTCTGTGGCAATTTGATAAAAATGTCCTTGTCGTTTACTTTTTCTTGTTGTTGTTTAATACATATTTTAAAATCATCATTGTTTTAGTCTAATTATTTGAAGAGTTCAGTGGGAAAGGTCTCTAATAACAGTCTAGTAACCAATTATACTGATAAAATTGACATTACATATGCAAATATAGACACGTTTTATCTAAACCAGCACTTGATAAACATGTATGCCTAGAGTTTGTAAAATAAAATAGCATTTTAAATTATTAAATTATAATAAAAAAAAATTTTATACTAATATCTACATGTTTTTAAATGGGTTTACATTTTGTCAAAGTTTTGGTTAAGTAACTTTAAATATCTTCATTTCCATCAAAAATGTTCATAATTTAATTTAACATTTCAGAAGTAGTAATGATAAGCTAATTCAGAGTACATGATGATTCTTAACATTTCGGGTAGAATATTTAGCTAATTATTAAATGCGTGTTATTCTTACAACTTTAACACAACTTAGACATTTCGTTTAACTAAAAGCTTATTACTCTTTGGAATAGAGAGGAATACCATTCATGAAAACCAGAGCAATTATTTATGGTTAAATAACTTTAAATCATTTCCTCTTATGAATGGGAACCCTTTTTGAAGTATGTACACAAACAGATTCAAATGTCTTAGTATCTTTTTAGATGTATTAATCTATTTATTTAGAAACTCCACTAGTTTCCACTATAGTGGTCACTAATCTTCCTGGAGTTCTTCGTCAACTCTGATTCTCAAAACATAACACTGTACAATAGACACATAACAGTAGAGACTCAAAATACACTATCATTCACTGCACACAAACTAAAAATTTAAATGAGAATACAAAAGATCAATTTAAATATAGTGACACAGTAGAAATATAAATAAATATCTTCATCCTTTTCTTATAAATATTGCCGGATCTTTTAATATCTTGTGGTAAGCTGTTCCACTCCTTAGACGCTCTAAATGTGAGTAATATTTTGTTATTTGTTATAATGTTTAAGTAATTACTTTTAGCTGGAGGAAAGACCAAGTAGTCAATTGAACAGAAAAAAGTTGGTTAGACTTGTAGACTCTGTAGATTTTTTATGTGCTGTAAAACCAACATTTTCAGTGGCAATTAAGCGTTATGCTTTGTTTTAATGTGAAGCACTTTGTTCAACAAAGATTGTTTAAAATGTTTCTATATAAGTAAATTTGTATTATAATATACACAGATGAAACAGATGAAATAACAATTGCAACAAAAAAAAAACAATTACAAAAAAAATCCTTCTGTTAAAAAAGGATCACCACTTTTACAAGTGGAAAAGGCATTCTTTTAATAAAGCAATTATATTAAAGTTTAGCTGGTAAATATACAACAAACAATAGATATTGTTTTTTTATTATTTATTTATTTGTTTATTTATTTATTTATTAGATTTTAGATTTTTAGCAGTTACCAAGATCAAACCAATTGTTATTTTAGACCAGAGAACTAATTTGAAACCTTGCGGTTTGTCATGTAAAAGACCTAACATCCAGTTTTTTGGATCATATTTTCCCCCCTCTGGCCTGATGGTGTATCGGTGCCCCTCGTTCTCTGCGGGATCCTCTAGCTTGAGCTGGAGCTCTTTGTGTTGAGGGTGAGCGCTGGAGTCTGTGTGTTTAGGACATTGATTCTTTCTGACAGCAATGGCCGATGTAAAGGGCAGAGAGCCAGTGTTCAGAGAGCTGAAAGGAATAATGCAGCAGGCCCTCTGCGACGAATGCAACCAGACGTCTTTGTGTATGTCCACATGTGTTTTTCATAAATTCTGATGGTATATTTATTTTATTTAGCTGTTTGCTAGCTTTTAAAAATACCATACAAGGACCTGGCTTCTGAAACTATACATATATATTCTGATTATTCATCAATCAATTTTTCAAATATCACCTTTGAAATTTTTTTATTTGTCATGTATTATATATTTAATGGGTCGTGAACTTTAATGTTTCACCCAGTAAGGGCACTTAATGCAAGATTTGTCAACTTTTAAAATAGTGTTTTCCCCAGTAGTATCTCAGTTAAGAACCCAGTTTAATTATTCTTTAAAAAGCTCTACTTTCTTAGACAAATTTGATTAAGGCGCTTTTATAAAACACTGACTAAATCTTCCTGTCCTATGTTTGTGTCAATACTGGTGTAAACTGGATTCCAGATATTAGCCGGAATCCAAATGTTATTGAAATAAGGCACTATTTATTTTACACAAGCTTGGTTATATATATAAATTTGGAATGATCAATGTCTATTAATATAGTTTAAATGCTGTGTAACAGCAATCCTGAAAACACTCAAAATGATTTAAACATGCTCAAAAGAGTTTTTTCCAGTTCAACTTTCTTTTTGAAGCGTCTGATTGGTTATTAAGTAAGGGTTTTATCTACCCTCTTCGGTTCTTGACACAGCTTTTTAGGGGATTCAAATGTGTTAAACTGTGATGATTATATGTTGATTATTTATGTCTTACAGTGGGAGGTATCTGCAATACAAATTCACAAGTCAGAAGTTCAGAAACATTTTGCTGAAACTAATGAACACGTTCAGAGACTGGAAAGGCAATGTGTTAAACCCAGGGTTGAAATGAAAGAAAAAGTGTGCATTCGCAGACCAGTGCTTATCGGAGACTTCAGTAAAGTTTGCCAAAGCTTCGATTAACAGCTTTTCTGGCCTAATAATCGAAACACTGTTTATAAAAAAAGAGATGTCCGTATAATCTGTGTATCATAGACAAACCAGCAAGTTTTTACTCCCATATCAGCTCTGGATTATGATACATTCCTTTTTTGTTTATAAACTTGTTGGAATTTTTTCAAGTGTTTTTGAACTTGTGTTTTTAAAAATGTAAATTTGTTTTATAACTTGTAAAGTGTTTGATAAAATGAAAATTTGTGTTGCACATAGCAGATACTGCAGTTTATGCTTGTGAAAATGAATGCACTTGATCTTGGGTTGTCAGATTTACTCAAATCAACACTGAAGACCGAACAATCCTTTCAATTCATATTTGATGTGAGGGAAATTTGAAAACTTGGAGTTTTATTTTCTTGCTTACTGGCTAAAAAATGGACTCTCACGTTATTTCTATCAACCAATAATTTTAGTTGCACTAAGCTCTACAATGAAAGTGATGGATATGGGTAAAAACAAATGCTCAAGATCATTGGAATCTAAACTACTTCGAGTCTCTATTTCCAGCGTATTCAAAATGGCATGGGCACATCAAGACAAGGAAACCCAGTTTCGAAATCATATAAGTGTTAGTCTGCCTGTTGGGGTACATGTTATACATTGATTTGAAAAGAAATTCAACTTTAGTTCTAGTGACTGTCTTTCACTGTCACTGTAGAGAGGCTAGAATTCACCAACCACATGCCGCCATGCCTTCTGACATTCAGCTGTCCATCAGTCTGAGGACTGGGAGACCAGCTGATATCTGTTCCCCATCCCCCACTTGCGCTGCGACTGAGGCAGCCTGTGGCAGGTTTGAAGTAACTGTCTGTTTCTCAGCAGTAAAACACTGATGCTAACACGCTGCAAAACGAGACGCAGATTGGCGCAGAGCAAGCGTATGAGCCTTATTTCAGTCTAATAGGTCTACTAGATGGTTGGCTACACACACACCCTTTCACTCACTCGCTCTCGTTGCCCTCCTGAAGGCTTTTGCATTGTGCTGCATTGTGCAGGAACAGATGCATTGATATGGTAATAAGACAGAGAAGGCTTTTTTATTAATGTAATGCTGGAATTCACAGCCATGAAACCCCTGTCTCAGAATGGAAAAAGAGTAAGCAGGGACGAGAGAGCGAAGCGAGGGAGAGCGAGGAATAAAAGAACAAACAAAATTATGAGTGGGAGGTTGCTTTACCAGCACTTCTCTCAGATATTTCTCAGTTTGGCGTCAGATCCCAATTTTTCAAGCGTGCAGCAGGGAACCAGGCCCCTGCCTCTCCATTCATCAAAGCCTGAAAAGAAGGTTATTAGAGAGCCACAGAGAGGGAAGGCAAGCCCTCCGCTCGCCTCTGATCTCTCCTTTTCATCCTTCGCTCTCCTCACCCCTCATGAATAGCTCTCTCTGTTGTGATGGACAGGTTGGCTGGAACGGGGGCGGGGCCGGGCATGCTTACAGCGGATGACTTGACTGGAGGTGGAGACAGGAAGAGGAAGAAGAAGAGGATGACCGGCAGTCCATACCATCATCTCAGTAGCACACAGGTTTGTATCTTACACAATATACAATTGTACAATTGTCAGTCATTTTTGGTTATGTACACATAAGACACATCAACAGCCTGTTGACATTAGGACTTATTAGTTTACACCAGTTGTCAGGATTTTTACTGATGAACAGCATAACAGCATAGGAAGTTTGATTGTTAAAACCATAGGTAACATATTAACTTGCGTTTATCCTACAGCTTATTTTGAAAGATACTAATGAAACAAACAACCCAACCCATTGTTTTATAATAATTGTATGAAAGTTCAGTTTTTCAGCCATTTATGCCAAAATGAATGGAATATGACACTTAAACATTGAACAGACTAAGGTGCTCCGAAGCAATAGCAAGAGTCAGATCCTCTCTCAGTGCAAATGTTTGTACACCCAATTGTTTTAAAGAGCAAAGAACCTGCTGTAACCACACTTGTGACAAAAACAACATGTCAAAGAAATACAGAAATATCAAAAATTACAAACTACATGTTCAAGAAAACAAAAGTAGAAACAAGGGAATTTATCAGAACAAACTAGAAAGGCAAAGGTTTTATCAGGGCATGAAGAGACACTGTGCGCACTCATTACTTAATAACGGACACTGAAAGAAACAGAATGTAGATACACAGCGGAACGATTAAAGCAACACTTTGTAATTAAAAAAAAATGTTTTGCTCGAGGGGTTGTCCATAACTTAATGCATGGGCAGAAATGGAAGACTATGTGTCTTCAAGAGTTTCAAGAAGAATGAATGCTTACTAATCCATCACCGCCAAGCTTCGCCTCTCTATTTTAGTTCACAGCAGCGAGTGAAAGCTGCATCGATATTCACCCTAGCTCAGCCCTAGTTCTCACACTTTTTTTCTTATCAGAGAGAACAGTAAACCTCAGTTTTTCTGATGACTTCCGCCGTGAACATTTACTATTTGCCTATTTGTCCATTTCCTTCACTCACATAGTTGGGCTTACAGAGAAAGAGGGGGGTGTGAACTACGACACAAAGTGGGCAACTGTCAATGAGTAGTTCATAACCTTCATAACCTTACTGATCCTGACCAGAATCATAAACTTTCAAACAGCAAAAGTAAATTATAGATAAATAATTATTATATTTATTTTATATTTTAAATATTATATGAATTATGATGCACATGTCAGTGTGTGTACTAAACAACAAACTGTAAAAGTAACATCTCAGGGTTCAAAAACAGCATAGTGTTGCTTTAACTGGACAGGGAAACCCATCAAGACAAGTAGAAACAAATTCAACAAGCTATCAACTGACAGGATTCTAGAAAGTACGTTATACAAGAGAAGCAAAAAACTAAACATAAACCAGAACTTGAAACCAAATCAGGAGGAACAGAATTTAAAACCTAAATGAATTGGGAAACATGAGAAAATCACTAAGTTACACAAGAATGTCAGGCTAAAGAAAACCTCAGAACACAGGGGAACTGGGGATATAACATGGCGGTTTCATTTTTCTTATGTGAGATGAAAAAAGGCTTGAATGAAAAAAGCACAATGTTAAAGTTACTAAATGTTGTTCAGTAAATCTTTGGAGTGCACATTTTGTGGTTGTACCAATAAACTTAGTTTTCCTTAGCTATAGTAGACTTTAAACTGTTCAGTTTTAGGGTGTATTTCTCAAATTATATAAACAGATAATCAGCCAACAGAAACATTTCTGTTTCAATGTCTAGAAACATTATTTTTAACTTCCAAACTTAAATCTGTAGGAGTAGTTTGCCTAAAGATGCAGTGCGCTGTTGCAAGTAGGCCTTGTGGAAATTCCAGCATGACCCACTCAAGTTGCATTTTTGGAACTGGTTTGAGCTGGTCACAGCTGGCTTCAGTTGGTTG
Organism: Danionella dracula; assembly: GCA_900490495.1. Taxonomy (NCBI): domain Eukaryota; kingdom Metazoa; phylum Chordata; class Actinopteri; order Cypriniformes; family Danionidae; genus Danionella; species Danionella dracula. The sequence goes on along the minus strand of UELW01000222.1, from coordinate 3,330,141 downwards.
ACACTCATGTAGAAATTTTCACAAGGGAAGATGTAATTTGCTTGAACTTCCAAGGTGAAACCAAACCTTTAACCTGTAGTGTGCATTCTTGTCTTAGTCATCTGTTTAAATCAGTTTTAATTGGAAGGAATCATCACTGCAGCTCTCCATCATAAGACTTGTCAATATTCACCCCAAGCGCTGTCTTCGGTTTCACTCTCCTCTTTTCTTTGTGTCAGATCAAGGCGCACTGCAGACCCAGAGGCAGGCCGAGACTGCTAAGCAGCAAGTTTAAGCAGAAAGCTTGCTCTCAGCTTAAGCAGAAAGTCAAACGTGGATCAAGATTAGCAAACTTGATGTGTCACAGAGAGACCAACTCATCAAGCACCATTTCAGAACATCTATCACGAGATCTTTGTGGGAAAGAAGCACATAACAAAACGGGAGAGCACAGCGACACTGGTAAATACCTCAAAATTGGCATATGATTTGGGGGTTTCTTTTTTAAAAGTTTGACAAGCATTTGTTGTCTCCCAGCAGGCAGTGGGGCAGCAATCCAACAGGAATCAGATGGGAAGCGGACTGGGATTAGAAGAGGTGCAAGGTCAAAGGGCATCTTGAGCTCTTCACAACTGCAAAGCCGAACTCGGCAGCTGCTAAGCAATTCGGCTGTAGCCAATAGCAAGCAAGAACCCAACGAAAAGGGCATCTCTCACTCCAACAGCGACACAGGTGAGTTATGACTGGAGAGAGACGACGATCAGCGGACCTTCTCAGTTGCCTGCTTGACTGTCATGCCATAAAAAAGAATTAATGACGCCTCCTCAGGCATGCACTGGGCAAAACTTGAGCTGTAATGCTAGCCTGTATCAAGCTGTGTTCAGAATACCACACTTCTTCACTGCCCCTGTCGAACATTAGTCCACACTTCCTGCGAACACTCTTCTTTAAGTGAACAAAGTTGAGATGAAATTGTGGTGGTAATGAACGCTAATATGAGCTACGTCTGCGGTCGAGCTAGGCGCTGTTGTCGCCGCTCTGTTAATTGCCCTGAAAGTTATCCTTTTCACATTTCACGAGGCTGTGAGAGTGTTGACGAGCGTCTTGTAAGTGACAAGTGTGTCAGCAGTGTGTTGACACCCGACACTGCTGCCATCGTGCCATCTCCGCTCTCTGAGAGACACATAGCGCACAGATGGCATCTGCCAATACATATCTGTGACATCAGAAGCATGCAAGTATGGTTTAGTTTGCGTTTGCTTTGGTTGTAAAGAATTGAAAATCTTAATGATTTTGTCAGAAACTCCACTTTTAGAGATGACAACTTTCCAGCGCAAACTTTTAATTTAAAAGTTAGTGCTCACTTTAGTTTAACTTTAAATTGACAGATGTAAAGCAAGACGTGTTAATAACTGTTTGAATCAGGCAAATTCAGGAAAGTTAGATCAGCTTTTCACAAACTTGAAGTTGACATTGATGTGGGCGTTCTAGGGATGAGTGTTACTTTTAATATTTTTAGCACTTGTGCTTATTTTAGATAGCTGCCAAGACAACAGATCTAATATTGATTTAGAAGATTCATATTTTGTCTCCCTGTTTTCCTTCAAATGTTGTGTAAGAGGCTGTGAATTGTTTGAAATACTTTACAGCAGGCCTTTGATGACCTCTCCTAAAATGTTCAAAGTCAAGAGGTGTCATTTGATTACATTTTTAATTATCAGTATTGCATTTCATTGGTCAGAAATAAAAAGCCATTAAAAGAAGCAAGGTTTTTTCACTTACTATTAAAATCACAACAATGAGTGTTTAGAAAAGTGCTATAAAAATATTATTAGATTGTCAATGACTAAACCCCAAACTTTGAATAAGGTTACGTTATACGTCAATCACAAATTATTGAACTAAAAGAAAACAAGAAAACCAATTGGTTTAATATAAGACTTGATAATATTAAAGCCACTAAAACAGCTTTGTATAGATGTCACTTGACCACTAGGGTGCATCACACCAAAACGGCACTGACAGTCTTTTTTGTGGTTATTTTAACACCCCCCAAGTTTAGTTTCAATACAATGAGGCGTTGCAGAGATAAGCGAGCAAAATGGTCCGGTTGGCTTCATCATGACTCTATACATGATTCTGTAACCCAGTCAGAACGTCAATGCATTCAATCGATCCATCGTTTTCACAGAGGAGGAAGATGACGGCATCTATGACAGCGAGGAAGGGGCAGAGAGCATCAGGAATCTATCATCCAAAGAGCATCTGTCTGGAGCCAGTCGGCCTTCACAGAGCTCTACCATGAACCTTGAAGCTAATCAGAAAACAAAGAACAAAACAGAAAGACCAGGATATGGTAAATGCTGCACCTTTATCTAATAAGACTGCATGGATTGACAAATCACACCAAGCTCAATCTTTCAATCGGATTTTTAAAATTTCATCTAGGATCGTTAAACGTGTCCATCATAAAAGAAGAGGTGAAGAAAAGGAAGACCCCCTGCAGGCCAACCCTGACCAGCTATGAACAGAACCACTCAGAACTGGCAGAGAAAGTGAGATTAACTGGTCCCAAATGGAGAGGGGGGTCGAGAGAGAACAACTTTGACCGTGCCAGGGTTCTCAAGAGCTCCACTGCTCATCGAGAGAAGACCTCCAGGAAGAGTGCAGTACTTCATGGCAAGGTAAATCAATGAAGCATTGGCAAAAACAAGCATCAAGGCTTTTTCGTTGCTGATGTGTTCCCAATGGTTCTTTCAGAGAAAAAGTTGTTGGTTGGAAGCATTGTCTCAATATGACGATGTTTCATGGAGAAGACGATTCAGAAACAAGCAGGTACTATGCAGGACTATGATTCTTTCTTTCTTTGTACGTCAATTGGTAGAGCACATGATTATTTATTTTTAATCCACTATTATTTATAATTATCCATTAAACATAATTATGTTTCACTCAAAGCAGGTAAAACCACCTTTACTTTGTTCCCTAAAAACTAATTTTCTTAGTCCCAGCTAATGTGTTCATACTATGTTCGAAATGTCCCTTATTTTTCGAAATGTTTTGCTCTCTGAGTTTCTTGCTACCAATAGTTGGGCTACTGCTCAGTTTTTCTGGGAATTTATATTCTGACTCCCTTTCCCATTTTTTGATGCAATTTCCTGAAAGAAATCAGTGTAGAGTGAACACATGTTTCGGTTGAAGCTCCTTTGATTCTCTTAAGATCATTAAACTTTTATGGTGTTCTTGAAATCAGTTTCGCGTGGCACGTTCTTTCACAACTACTGGATGCAGACTCATTGTCTGAAAGTGCACTGGGGCAATGATTCAGCAGCCTAAGCCTTTAGTGACAGCCTTTGAATGCGAGAACTTTTGAGCTCTTTTATTGGAGTTATGCTGAATGTCTGTTGTGAGATTGCAGCGCCACATAGTGAATTAGTCCCAATGGCCTAAATCTGTCTGGCTTGGCCTCTTGGCACCCATAAAAAGCCATACCTCCGAGAAGGATTATGCAATCTTGCGTGGTTTGTCCTGTCAGGGGCACTCGTAAATCTACTCACAATAAAGATAAGATGGGACCCGCCTGCTAATTCACAGGCTGAATCATGCATTGTCTAAATAAAACAGTCAATAGTTTTGAAAGGATTTACACCATAGGCGTCAAGGTTGTCACCGTCGGCTCTTTGTGAGGTCATCAGCAAGGCATGCAACGGGACTTTGCCTGCTCAATCAGAGGGTGGGGAGAATTCCCGCTCGCTCAAAGAGTGCAATAGAGAGCAGTCATGCATCATTCTTTACCTTAGCCTCACCCTCAAGATATATACGAAGAGTGAAAACGGAAATCACTTCAAGCCTTTTGTTCAAAGTTGTTTGACAACAGCTGAAAAAGGAAGTGGCTTGTTTGTGCTATGATCTTTAGCTATAAAAAATGCACATCTTACATCTTGATATGTTTGACATTCTTGCATACTACTTGTTGCATACAACATTTTTTGCCTTATTTTTAGGTTTATCGTCCCCTCTTGGGTATCACACCTGTGTTTGACCATCCCCCAACCCTTCTTTCTTGAACACAACGAACAGTATTACTTCAGGATATATGCAATTTGATATTTCTGGAAAATATTTTAGAAAACAAAGCTTGATGTTGCGTTATTCAAAAATTACAATAATTAGAATTTTAAAGAGGGGAACTACCACCTTTCACAGAGGTCCAATTAAATAGGTACTGGAGCAAGGTTTAAACCAGAACTACTTTATTTTAGCAGGCTACATTCAGGAGCACTTATGTTTTATGATTGCTGTTTTAACATACCTATATCTACAATCTGACAAAATCCAGCTTAAAAAAGAGATTGTTGTAAAATTAAGATGTTGTATTGGTGTATTCTTTCAGACCATGGTTTTTTGTTTTGTTTACTTCCTTCAAATTGATGCTAGGCAAGACAATGCTATTTTCACTCTAGCAATGAGCAACTTTTTATTATCCACGAGCCAGTTTCTACAATCGGATGAGTGTTAGCTTTGTCCGCACTCTTAGATAAATACAGTCTTTTCTGGAAGGCCATGGCCCCAACTCGTTTTTTTGGAGGTTGAAGTAAAACTCGGGATGTGACCCTCCTTGCAGGAGTGCACTGTGCAGGAAGTTGGGGGTGGGGATCATCTAGGAGGCAAAAAGTTTACAGTAAGACCTCAATTATCAGTTTTTAATCCGGTTTTTCTAAATGTTTCTTTTTTTGTCAGGGTTTATTAAACTCAGACTCATCTTATCGGTATCATATAACAAACCTGCCTCAGTTCTGTCACATGTCTAATATTTAAAATATCTGTCATAGTGCGTTGTGTTCATTTTTTATAACTCATCTGGATGATTCTCCTCTCTTCGTTGCATACTTCATGTGCCACTTTATTACTGTTACCAGGCTAAGGGCCGAGCAGTCAGTCGCTTGCTGGAGAGTTTTGCAGCCGATGAGGGATTCCAGATAGATGACGACAGCAGCTTCTCCGAGGGAGAGGAGGAGGAGGACGAAGAAGATGAGGAGGAAGAGGAAACAGAGCCCCAAGGCAGTGTACTACCAGGTCAGAAGCAAATTTTGTTGAAAACGGTTAGATTTGTATTGAATTAAAGGTGTTTATCATGGAATGTAAATGAAGATAAGATCTAACTTTAATCCTTCTTTTTCTCCATCAGTTCTACCCAACTGCATTCTCACCAAAGAACTCTTGAGGGATGGACTGAAAGTGTTAATCTCAAAAGAAGACGAGTTACTGTACGCAGCCTATGTGCATACACTGGACCTCCCTGATATGTAAGAAAACAATGAAATGGGGAATGATGTATGACGATAGATGGATCAAATACATGAGTGATGTGCTGAATCAAAATATGAATAGATGGTAGAAAGATTGAGCAGCTGAATGATAGAATCAAAGGTTGAGTTGATGGATGTTAGTTGCAGAAGAATAGATTGATGGATAGATTGCCTGGATTGGTTGGCAGTAAGTTGTGATGGGTGAATTAACCAATTGTTACAGTTGAAAATGAAAGTGGTCTTTAAAAATGGTTTGAAATATTAATCCATAAAACAGATTTTATATATTTGTGTGTGTGTGTGTGTGTGTGTGTGTGTGTGTGTGTGTGTGTGTGTGTGTGTGTGTGTGTGTGTGTGTGCAGCTATAGTGTTGTCGTTGAGGGAGAGCGTGGAAACAGGCCGAGGATCTACTCTCTGGAACAGCTGCTTCAGGAAGCGGTGAGACCCTTTAAAACTCTTCCTCTTTTCCCCTAAGGCTCCCTCTATCTTCACTTCCAGGCCATGGTCTGGAGCAGCCCTTCAGGCCACCCTCACAGGCTCTCACAGACCCCTTGCTCTCCCCCCAGAGCCCCATCAACTCAAAGCTCTGAATTGCTCTGCTAAAGCATTTAAGACAGAGCATCTGGGGCTGTGTGAGAGAGACTCTTCCAGATCAGCAGGGACTTGAAGCGATAAGCAGCTATGAAGCATGTAAACGGTTGTGTTATGCGAAAGAAGTGAATGAAGGGCCTGTGCATGAAATACATGTTTTTGTTTTGTAGGTTAAAAGAGCATTAAATAAGTTAGGTTTGAACACCTTAATACTATTATTCAACCTGAGCCCTGCTATGAAAATACTAAAAGGTGCTGGCAAGAATGGAAAAAAGAGAAAATGAAGGACAGAAGGATGAGAAAAGATAGAAGTCAAAAAGGGAAGAGGGGAAAAGAACGGATAGAAGTAAATACAGAAAGGGTTTTGGAGGAAGGAAGGAAGGAAGGAAGGAAGGAAAGAAAGAAAGGATGGAAGGGAAGAAAAAATAATGATATAAAAAGGAAATAAAGATGTAAAGAAGGAAAGAAAGAAAAAGTGATCTAAAGAATGAAAGAAATATCAAAATAATTATGTCAAAAATGAAAGAAAGAATTAATGATGTATAGTATGAAGAACCATCACCTACAGCTCAACATGGCCGAGAGAGTGCTTCTGATAAACCTGGATAAAATTAAAAAGGAAGTCAAAAATGAAAGAAAGATGTAAAGAAGGAAAGAAAGAAAATGATGTAAAGAATGAAGAACCATCACCTACAGCTCCAAGACAGAACCTCTGGTAATCCTGGCCATCCCTCTGTGCATCACGACCTCACCATCCAGTTGGAATCATCTACAATCTACAATCTTCAGTCAGGAGATTTTGGATGAACAGCTTTTCTTCAAACACCACATCACCAAGACAACTTGAGCGTGTAGGTTTACACTGCAAAACATTTGAAAGATCAGGCCCTTCTTAACTGAGCAGCAACTCAACTCTCCGGTTTGGACTACTGAAACGCTCTCCTTGCAGGACTTCCAGCAAACACGCTCAAACCTCTGCAGATGATCCAAAACTCTGCAGCTTGTCTTATCTTCAAGGAACCGAAGCAAGCTCATGTTACTCCCCTCTTCATCACTATTCACTGGCTCCCCATTACAGCTCATGTTAAATTCAAATCACTGATGCTGGCGTAAAAAACTATCACCAAATCAGCCCCGGTTTACCTCCACAAGCTCAGACACTCCTACATGCCTTCCAGAAGCCTGCGCTCAGAGAAGGAACAGCGACTTGTGGTTCCATCCCACAAGGGCAGAAGATCTCTCAGCAGAACCTTCTCTTTCACTGTCCCTGGATGGTGGAACAAACTCTTCTCTTCAGAGAACACCTACTATAAAAAACTTTTTTCCTCCTCTGTCTTTATTTTCTTCCTGCTATGGTTTATTGATCAGTTGATACAACTTCTATTATGAGAAGCTGAGATAGACCTTGACTGTGTAATACATTGTATATTGTTTTTCCCCTAATGTAAATCTTTGGACAAAAGCCTCTGCCAAATGCATAAATGTAAAAGTAAAATGTAAATGTAAAGAAAGATATAAAGAATGAAAGAAAGGTGTACAAAATTATGCAAGGAATGAAAGAAAGTGGAAAAGAAGAAATAATGAAAGAAAGAAAGACAGAAAGGTGGAAAGAATGAAAGAAAGAATTATAACAATAAAAAAGGTGTAAATAATTATGTAAAGAATGAAAAAAGATATAAAGAAGGAAAGAAAAATGAATTAAAGAAAGGCATAAAGAAAGATGAAAAGGAGGATAGAACGAAAGAAAGGAAGGAAGGAAGGAAGGAGAGAGAAAGATACAAAGAAGTATAGAAAGATTGAGCGAAGAATGAAGAAAGGAAGGAGAGTTGAAAATAAAAATGACAAGAAGGAAACAAGTAAAACAGACAAGAAAAAAGGAAGCTAGAGGTTAACAAGAAAGAAGTTATGAAGATTGGAAGTGAATAAATAAGTTAAAAAGGAGGGGAAGAAAAGATGAGGACAATGACAGAAGGAAAACAGAAAGATAAAAGGAGAGAAAGAAAATAATACAGAAAGAAAACTAAGTACTGTAAAAGAAAAGAAAGAAAGAAAGGCAGAAGGAGAAAAAGTGAGGAAATAGGGGAAGAAAGAAGAAAAGAAAGTACATGCCCCAGGTGGAATTACAGACAAGCATGTTTTATCTCTTTTTATTTATTTATCTTCTGATTTAGGAGCATCTTTTGAGACTGAACTGTGGGTTACACTTACATGCATAGTTTATCTAAGCCGACGGGGAAAAGGGGAGCTGATTACATACCGTAAACCAACAGCTCTTTGTCAGCTTGCATTCATTTGAATATATTACATGCGTTCCTTCTCTCATTCATCTCTCTCACCATCAACGGCTGAAAAAGTCCCTCACTGGCTAGGGACCACCTATCTCGAGCACTGTCACCCATCCCTGCCATGTGCAAAGCGCCGTTAATGATCCTGTTCAGTAAGCCAAACACACTTTATTAATAAAGCTCTATCATAAAATGTTCTTGACTGTTCTTAAAATACAAAACAAAAAGAGCTGGTTGCCATTTTGTTCCATCGAATGTGATTGTAGAGCTGTGTGAGCTTTACAATCTTAATGATTGGAAAATAAGAAAAAGGGTTCGACACCTACTGTAATGCTCAACAAACGCACTAGACGAAGTTTAAATTACAAAAAAATTATAGAAAAACACAAAAGCTAAATTATGTTTTCTTTTAAAACACTATAGAAAATATTTCTAGGAATTGTCAAAATTAAACGTAATGGTGCTGTTTGAAATTTTAAAAAGCTATTCAAATATCCAGTTGTTATTGATCTTTGAGCATCTACGCCAAAACCAGAAGTAAATACAAAAACAAATAAAACATAAATCCAGTTACAAGAAATAAATATTGTTTGACTGTGTTGTCAAAATTAAAGGCTGCTGTTTTTGTTATTTCATTATTTATTAAGGAACACATGCACAAGTGTATGACTTTTTATTGCTCAATCTGTCAGCCCCCAAGAATAGAGAAAACAATGGATTTAGTTTTTTAAGATAGAATTTAAAATTATCAAAAAGATTGATAGATTGATCGGTCAACACAAGTCTTATTAACTTTCTAAAAAAACTTAAAGCTGTAAGAAGCATAATTAACTTTTAAAAGTTTATCTCCTCATTCCCGAAATGAATCCATGTTTAATAAAAAGATAGCTACAACAAATGCATGTAATTTACTCCCAATGAACCAGATGGTACAAATAAAAGTTGCTTTGATTACTTGAATCAACTTTTCATATGCAATACCACTCCCAAATTTGCAAATGCATTTTCTTTCCTGTGCTGCTTTCAAGACTACTTATCAGTCATCTGCTTCCCATATTACGAAATGCACATCCTGACCAAAAAGTCCCTGGCTTCCCGTTTGTGCTGTCAGTCAAAAGGCTATATCTAAAGCAGAGCTTTTTGTAATGGGCCTTAAAAAGCTCTTTAGTGCATGTGCTCCATGATGTAAATGTGCACTGATGGCCTCCAGTGTTAGACATTTCTCTTGCCCATTTTTATTTTATTTTAGGGATGTGGATTAAACCTTTTTTACTGTTTATAGAAATAAAAAAGCATGCATACAAATGAATTTTACTTAAGTAGTGTACCTGATGCGCTGCAAATCTACAGGATGATTAGATCCAGTTTTGAAGTATTCAATGCATTTCAGGTTTTGGATGTTCAGCCAGAGACGGTGGAAATTCTAAAAGCTGGAACAAGAGTGTGCGCTTACTGGAGTGAGCGCTCACGCTGTCTGTATCCTGGATATGTCCACAGAGGTGAGCTTGTTAAAATGTGTGTTTTTCACGTAAGGAACACTTACTTAAGAGCTTGTTGATTCATTTCACGAATCATCATTTTTACATTAGCATTTTTGTTGTTAAGTGTTGCATGTGTTTTCTCCTTAGGTGGTCCAGGAGAGGAACAAAAGGAGGGCAGTGTTATGGTGGAGTTTGATGATGGGGACCGTGGATGGATATCTCTTTCGAGCATTCGCCTGCTTCCACCAGGCTACCAAATCCACTGTGAGTATTAGAAGCCATCTCATCTCAGGTTTACCAGACCAGTGTTCGAAAAGGTAGCCAAGTTTCTGTGATTGTTATCAAGCCTCTGGCATTGTTAATGTAGGTGCAGAGCCATCACCCGCACATCTGATCTCACCAAGCTGCCGCAGGAGGAAGACTCAAGAGAACATAACTCAGCAAATGGATGTGTCCTCTGAAAATTCCACCAACACAGAGCGCAAGAGGGGTAGCGTTAAATCCAAGCCAGGTACTAAATGACTGCTTCATAATCCACTTTCTCATGATTTCCACTTAGAGTAAGTTAAGTGAACTGAATTTGATTTGCTCCCATAAATGACAAGCGTTGAGTATTTCGATGACCAGCCCTGGCATTCAAATTCTAAACTTTTCAAATCTGGCCCAGGCCACAATAGTATGTGGCTCTTAATCAGAGATGTATCCGACTTCTTGCAGTACGACATCAGTGTGGCAACCATTTTGGATTTTCATGATGATTTTATTAACCTCTTGTATGAAAGCAGGACAGAGAGACAGTTGCAGATGTTAACACAGACTCTGTTGAAGGAAGTCCCGTTAAGTCCTATCAGTAACATCCCTTTCCCACCACTCCTTTCTCAGATTTCTCGCCCACACTCTCTTTACAGATGTTGCACCTATTACTAAAAACTATAGATTGATCTTTTTCTTCTCAATCTTCAGTTGCTGGCTTCAATCAGACATTAGCATCAACAAAACCATAGCCACAAGAAGAGCATTCCCTTAGACGTTTATTTCCATTAATGATACATCGTGAGAAATATGTTCTCTTCTGTGAGAAAATCGGTTCCAATCGATTAAAAAAGTATTGAGAATTAACAGTTGCAGTCTGAATTTGTTGTACCATTTAAACACATACTATTTGTTTTTATAATCTTCAAATGTTTTGGGCATGTTTTGGCCAAAAAAATTCTTAAACTTCAAAAAGGCATGTTAAGAATTGTCCTTTGAAAAGGATTCCACTTTGATTTTGTCATTTTCTCATTAATCTTAAGTACTTGAAGAGGAACTCATGCTTTGTCTGTTTGTCCCTAAGGACATACTCCACTACCATTTTTGTTCCTGGAACTGACGCACCCATCGGATGATTTATTTAATGTCTGCCAGATGTCTTAAAGTCTTATCAGATGTTGGATATAATAACCAGTATAGATGCGGAAGAAAATGCATCTTCCCTCATTACTTTTAATGGCCCTATGCTATAAACATATCAGCATTGATGAGATCAGTGTTCAGTTGACTAATGGAATGAGTTGGATCAAGCTTGAAAAAAAAATGGATGAGGGAAACAGCCGTCAAGGTTGAACGCAACTTAACTGTAGAGTCTGACACGATGTCCTGAACTACCAGTCCAACAGCTACAACTCAGATGTTATCTCCTACAGTACAATAGCATGGAGTCAGATGTTCCGTTGTGAGGCATATCTGTTTGCATCTTTTTTTTCTCCGTGGGGCTAAAAGTAGTATCAATGTAAGCATAGCTGGGAAAATGCAAATAGGTTGCCGAAGCTTTGAGGGCTATTTTCCTAAATCTTCATAGCAACATATTTGTTTATTTCACTCAACAGGAAGACCAAAATCCATCAGTGCATCATCAAAGAGCTGTGCATCTGAGAATGTGGCCGAAACTGCTTCCCCTATTCTCAGCTGGCCGGTTGCCGGCATGTCCAAGAGGAAACCCTCCATGGGTATGTTCCAGTTTAACGGGTTAACAAAGAAAGCTCTTAGGGGAAAAGAGTTAGACACGTTCCCCCTTCTTAGCTCAACCATGGCCACTCCAGCCAAAGGCATCTTCAGCACTTCATTTGAGGTGGACTCCTTCAGCAGCATTGCAAACGGTTGCACTTCCTTTGGAAATCAGCAGCTGGCACCAGCCTTGCCTCCAAATCACAAAAGTGTTCATGGGTCACGGAGTAGGAAAGTTGGAGACAGGAAGGAATTTCTTATCAAACTTGACCATGAAGGAGTAACATCTCCAAAGACTAAAAATGGAAAAGCATTGTTGCTTCTCGGAAATCCAGCACTTCAAAGAAGCGGGCGACTGGACAAGGGTTTTGGAGCCAAAGGTGTGGGAGAGCTGACCCCAACAATGGACTACTCTCAATCTGTTCTTCTAGTCAAAGATGCCAAAAGGAACAGCTGCCATCTTCACAAAGGTTCCTCTGACATGCGTAAGCACCCTCAGGGTCTCAGGCTAAGTGAATATCCAGATTATGGGCCAAACTGCCACAGTGACTGCTTAAGCTCTTATTCAGATATGGATGAAGATGATGAAGAAGATGCCAGAAGGGCAGCAATGCGTACCACTGGCCCCTTTTTGTCTCGTCTGTCTGTGTCATCATCTTCCTCTGGCTCCTCCAGTGCATCAAGCTCAGGCTCTTTGTCCAGTTCTAGCCTGTGCTCATCAGATAATGATTCGTCCTATAGTTCTGATGAAGAAGAGTCATCTCGACTTCTGCTTCAGGGCTGCCTCTCTTCTCATCACACAGTACTTCAACAACAACAGCAGCAGCATTCAGATCCTCCTGCTGCTGCTCCACCACGACACAGTTTCGGAGCCAAAACTATGACTATCTCCAAGTCTACAGTTAATAGTAGTACAGGAAAACCTCAAAAAAGGAAAGAGATTGCCAATAACTCTTCTGTAGTACAGTCCAAATCTACAAAAGACTTTCCTAAAAAACAGAAGATGCAATCTTCAGACAGTCCCATCAACCCATCCTCTTTCATGCACGGACGGCAGCTGTGGAGGTGGTCTGGGAATCCCACTCAGGTAAATTCATATATTTGCTTTGTTATTCTGCCAACCCCAATAAGTTATACCTTTGGAGAGTCCATAAAACTTTCCTTTCTTGTCTTCAGAGACGAGGATTGAAAGGAAAAGCCAGAAAACTCTTCTACAAAGCCATCATTCGTGGCAAAGACACCATCCGAGTTGGCGACTGCGCAGTTTTCCTCTCAGCAGGTCGACCTCATCTACCCTTCATTGGTCGAATCGAGAGTCTTTGGGAGTCATGGTCCAGCAACATGGTCGTCAAAGTAAAATGGTTCTACCACCCCGAGGAGACCAAGCTGGGGAAAAGACACAGAGATGGAAAGGTAAACATTTGTTTTAACTAGAGATGTTGTGCAGTTTTAGGTACTTTTCAAACCTTCTTTTTTCTCCCCTCAGCATGCCTTGTACCAAAGTTCCCATGAGGATGAAAATGACGTCCAGACCATCTCCCATAAGTGCCAGGTGGTGAGCCGAGCTGAATATGAGCATTTGAGCCATATCAGGAAACCAAACAGTAACGGTCACGATCTCTACTACCTGGCTGGGACGTATGACCCAACCAGCGGGCAGCTGGTAACTGCAGATGGAGAGTCCATCATCTGCTAACGTTTGGAAATTGATGAAAGCACTACTGAAACAGACTTAATCACAAAAGAAAACTAACACAAGTTAGTTTGATGAACAAAACTGATTTGAACCCACATCGATGGATTTCCTGCTCTCATTATCATTGAATGAATTATGAAGACAGCTAATAGTGAAGATGCAGTTGTGGGATTACTTTATAATATCTTACAAAAAGGCACTGGACTTTTTCAAATGATGATATTTAGTCTGACGAACTTGGACCAGAGATGAACTGACTGTGTTTGACTGAAAGCGCTTTAGGAAAGATCTGCACTGGTTGTAAGCATCAAACTGAAGTTAGACTTGGACTCTTAAATATCCCAGCAGGACCAAATACACTGTTAATTTGACCTTTGGTATGTTTGTTTGTTTGTTTTTGTTTGTGTGAAAGGAAATGTGATTGAAAGGTCAATGCTTTTGCTGTAAGCAGATTCGTGAACAACCATATGCGTGTTTGTGGAGCTCAGTCATAAAACAAGAATGAGCGTAAAAATTGAGAAAACAGGTTAAGTTAATGTGTACAGTATATTGATCTCTTTTAACATAACCAGGTATTTTTTTATGGCTTGTAGCTTTTTTGTGGTGGGGTGGATTTTCTCTGTATATTAATGCGTAAATTACAGAAAAAAACAGTATGATTCTTTTTTAAGTCAAGCCATATACAGTACTTCTGTATCTCTCCTTCAGGTGTATAGATGTATTATTGTTTTATTTGTTGTGTGTAAATATATACATATATAAATATATTATGGCTTCAAATTGTAAATAATATAAAAATGAAGAGAGATCTCTATTCCTCTTTATTGCTTTTGGTAATGTTCATTTTGCTTTTTAAGTAACTGTTCTGTTTGATTTAGAGCTTTCCTGTTAAAAATATCCTCATAACTGTTGGATGGAAGTCAGATGTGGGCTGAGAGAGATTTGGTTGAACTGACACAACAGGCTCTTCGTGGACACTTCATTTTTGGCTCATGTCATTTTTTTGGAGTTCGATTTTTGGCTGAGAAAGAAATGTTTGCTTCATTTCCATGTTATTGTTTCTATGTAATTGAATTGGCAAGAACTTGCGTGAAAAGTGAGGGCTCTGTAGTAAAAGGAGGTTGTTTTAGCACCCAGAATTGTATTTTAAATACTAACTGAAGGAACCTGGCCTCCAATATGACAAACCAAAGTACATTCTTGGGTTTTCTATGCTTGCAATAAATACAAACATCGACTGAATCATGAAAAAGGGACACTTGCAATGTGTTTTGCCTGATGTATTTTAGCCTGATTGTTAGCTTTTCTTATCTGGAGACGAAATGTTGCTGAAATGTTCTCAGAACGTCAGCTAATGACTTGTTGTTTGGAAATATAGAATGAAATGCAAATGCAAAGTGTGAACAGACGCTTCCAGCGCTTGAAGCTCCCTGCTGTCCTGTGTCACATGATCATGAAGGACAATCAGAGCCTTTACGGCAGTTAAAAACACAGATGTAATCTAAAATATTGCCTCTTGTCACTTTTACTTCCTGCCTTGCCAAAAAAAGTTTCTTTGTTTTCTTTTTCTCCATTGTTGTTGATGTTCTCTTATTTGTTCATTATGCAAGACTGTACAGATTGTTCCGTGTTGGAATTGTGAAAAAGGACAGATATGCCTTTCAATCCTAAAGGATGTTTTTTACGACGTTGTTGCTGTTACACTGCAAAAGCTAAAGCTTTAACAAATCAGATGTGAAAATATTGAAATGTCACTTTTCTGGGTCTTTAAAAAAAAAGAAAAAAAAGAGAAGAATTGTATTTTTGTAAAGAAACACTGGATTCAGCGCTTGATGTGGTGGGACTGGCACCACTGGTGAGCCAGAAAGTTGGCCAAGCCTCAAAGGAAATAGAATCATTGTGTATTCCGAATTTGAGACCCATTTGGAACTCATTTTTATGGGATGTTCTTTTAGATCTTGTGGGAAATATAACTCAAAGATATTTCCACTGTTATTTATCTTAATTTTATTGCATTTGTGTTGCATTTATTAAAAAAAACTATATAAATAACTATGACTCTGTTTTTTTGTAGTTGGAGAAAAGGGAAAAATTCATACATTCATTCACACAAATAAAAATAGCACTGGATGGAGATGTTAATATACGTTAACAAGTGTTTGCATTAAAAATCACATTAATGTGACTCAAAACGTGGAGAAAACTTTTTAAAACAGGTTTTTTTTTACAGTTGACCCAGTCATATATAGTTTTTTAGAAAAGTGTGCTGGTCCTTAAAATGTCTTGCTTAGTTGATTTCAACCACCATCTAATGATCCCCAAAAGAACAACTTAAATGTACTTTTGCATTTACTTTTGCTTATCATCAATCAGCTTTTTTAGCATACCTCAAAGATCAACCGCTTATTCTGAGCCAACTTTTATTTGTGAGGGTGAATTTGACCTGGAGAATCAAAGTTAATGAGCTCACATCTGTCTTACACAGAGCCTCAGGCCTGTCCAGGGATCAGACACCGGTTTCATCCATTTGTGCGCTTTAGAGGCCGTTTGCTTCAGAGAATCTCTCAGACAACACTCCAGGATCCAGTTGCTCTGTCCAATCTAAAGAAATGTTTTTTTCTGTTGCTCTATCAGACATTTGCCAGCTCTTCCATCAACCTGCTGAACCTGAAACCTGAAGGAAGAAAAGCCTGTCAATGCCACAGTCTGTGTGAATGTGTGTTTTGTGAGCGAAAGCAAATATCTACACCTCATAAATGTCCTGGCCCTGCCGTGACCTCCTCAGGCCCGCCTGCTCAGTGGCCCTCTGGAGAACGGGATGGGAATACGGTTGTGGGGGGAGGTTGGCATCTGAATGAGGTGCTGCTGGGGAGATGGAGGGCGCACACAGGCGCCTCCTATGGTGGGGTTGGTTTGAGGTCCGAGAGCTCATCCATCATGCAGAGTCATGCTGCTTGAGGCTCCCAAACCTGTCTCTGTGTGAAAGGCCTGAGAAGAGAGAGCACACATATGTGAAAAGAGTGAGTGTTTGAGAGATGAAGATGGATTTACTGGACATTGCTTTAGCAGCACACATACACAATAACAAACTGAATGAGTGAAAATGTCCTTAAAAAAAAAACAAGGCCATGAATCAATAAACACCCCAAGTTTCCATGAATGGGCTGCGTCGGAAATGATTTAACTAATACATTTTTACATTTACACTTTCTTCACAGCTTACTAACAATTATAAACTGGTAATTTTAAGTATAAGCTTATTGATTTAGAATTTACAATGCCATTTTCATCAACATTTACATCAACACTGTAAAAAATTTGTTGTAAAGCTACTTTTTCAGTATTAGTGATAGCTAATAGTAAATCATGAGAATCAACATAAACATGCATGTTAGCTCAGCAAAAATCTCAAAAATGTTTAGTAAAAAACAACCTTAAAAAACTTTTTCTGAGCAGACTTTTTTATGTTGAAACAACAGTTTCACTCGTGTATTTAAGAAATAGCCTGTCAGACAAGGGATCTTGAAGCTTAATTTTGAGTTTAGTTCCTAACCATATCGGTCTGGAACACAACATTTCACTTGTTTTTAGTGTACGATGTAACTAGAAGAGTCTAAGCTTAAATAGGAAGAATAATGAAACTCTGCGATCGTTGAGGGAGGTTTAGTCAAACTTCTGCAGCGACCAGGTGTGCCACTTTGAGTCCTGATTGGTTGAGAGCTCTGTGATGTCATCACTGTTCAGAAAATGTGTGCTTATTTGTGCTAAAAGCGGTTCTTAGAAGATAATTTGTGTTGTGAAAGTGTGTTTATTGTCTTAAAGATGGCATGTTAAATGCTACAGCAAACACATCAGAGATTCTCACTACATGATACAATGAGTTTTACTAGAGGTGACAAATGTTCTCTGTGAATCCATACAGCCTTGTGGTTTCTAAAGTGTTACAACACTTCTAATGACAATAACCAGAAAATGTCACTCTGAGTCATCTGCTATAAATATAACAAATATTGTTAATTATATTATTTAGATTTAATTCATCCAGTTACCAGAGTAAAATCAATCTCAAGCTAAGGGTTAATGTAACCCTTTTGTACCTCTGTTTTCAACTGACTTCATATAATTCTGTTCTAATGAACTATCCTTAAACTGATGTTAGAAGTGTATTGATTAGTGGTAAAGTTGTTGTTGTAGATGTTATCTATAATTGTCAGTTAAAAAAATGAAAGTTAACAAAAAAAACTATATTCTTGATAGACATAATAGAGAATCCAGGATAGACAGTTTTACAGCTTTTAATTAACTTCCATGCGATTATGTTTGAAAAAAATATCTTCCTAATTTTCTTCAGGTCCCCATAATAACATTAAAACGATGACATATTTAATCACTTCAACAGGCGCTACATAGCTTGTATAACAATTAATTACTTTCTACCAATTATTTCTTTCCATCAAACAATCTAATAAGAATTGTTAAATCTGGATTAGGCCCATCGCTTTTAACGCTGCTTTGAAGCTTCTTCTGAAAAAGAAATAGTCACAAACACATTGATTCACATTGAATGGCTTGTAGTTTGTTTTGTATTTGAAAAATGAAGAAAGGTATTTCCAGGGTCTCCCTATAAATGATAAAACATTTGCATCAAAAGGACAATTCACATTTCTTTGTGGTTAGTAAATCAAAATAGCAACTGCTTTCAATCACATCCTTAAAATAGTTATGCTTGTTTGTTTAATTTACTCTCAATTCATTAATATCTCAAATTTAAGTTTAAAAATGCTTTCAAAAACACAAAATACCTTCTATAGCAGTTTTGGAGAATGAACAGATAAGAACGATATTTTGAATGATCTTTTAACTGAGGCCTTTTCTCTCATTGCTAGTGAAGAAATAGAAAACATGGACTGGATTCTCGATCAGGGTCATCTGGCTGTTCTTCCATTGACTGTAAATTCTTCTTACACTCCGCTCCACAAGTTTTCCTTTTCGTGGAGTAGCGGCCTAGAGGGAAACCGTTGAACTGTTTTCATTGACAAAAGATAAAATACTAACCACCATCCGTCAGAAAGATGAGAGTAAAATAGTATGTAGATAGTAAATATTTCAATATACTTATAGTAAAGGTTTTATTTTTGCTGTAAGTATTTACATTTGTATAGAGATAACATGTTAGCCCAATGGTGCGGTGTTGAAATGCAAGTAAACACATGTTTGTTTGGCAAATGTAAAATATATTTTCCTTTCATTATGTTTAACCTTGGAGCATATCCTATTCTGATATCGTTCAAAATCCACCTCCCACCTGCCACTCATTACTTCAGACATTTACTGATTTTCTGATTACTGCAATGTAGAAACATTTTAACCTGGAATTATGGAGGATAAGCTGTGTCTTGTACACACATTTCTGACAGGAAGATATCGAAAGCTAGAACTGAATGCTCATTGGTGTTACGTTACAATGGCCTGGAGATGTTTGCTCTCTTTCAAGTTATTTCACTCTTTCTCAGCATTATTGCGCATATTTGCTGCTTTATTCAATTCAAAGTCAATGTGTTAAATAGCACGATAAATGCAATGTAAAGCATGTTTTACATTGTAAAAACCAGTACTAAATAGTTTTCTGAAGTCCACCAGTTTTTTCATGTTTTTGTTTATTCGTGTAATTTATCTTTTTTTCTTGTTATTTGGATGTTTCTCTAAAACATCTCTAATTATTTATGTGGATAAACAAATGACCATGTTTGATGAAATGTACTACCATGTTATTGAAATCAGTCCGGACATTCAGCTTGTGTCCGGAAAATGATTTAGGGGTCACCTATATAGCTAACACCCGAGTTAAGCCGATCTGAACTAAGACCTGTTTTAGCACTATATTATGCAAGTAGGGCTAATTGTAGCACGTTTGAAAATATCATTCCCCAGCACTGCATATAATTTGATGCCCTCCTCTCAGTCTCCATCTCGAACTCGATGAATCTCTCTCGATGAGCCACGTGTGAGAATGAATGCCTGTCAGCTGCATGAAAGTGCTGGATATGGTGACCCAGCGCAATGCCTCGGAGGTTGTGTAGGGGGATTAAGGGCATGGAAGCTATCCAGCTTCACCCCATCCATCGCTCTTACAGCACACAACACATCCATCCACAGCACATTCAGCCTGCTTTCAGGTCAATGCGTAGAATGACATGCCAGCGATTATATTGCACTCGTCCCCTGTTAGTTTGTATTTTATTCGCTCTGTCTGTCTCCCTCATCTGCCCCTTTGGTTAATGCTTACAATGCCATTGTCAGATCCTTTCAGTGGTTTCCTGGAATTGTCAGTTCTCAGAAAGTTGTAGTGATTTGTACATATTGTAATGTAAAATAATATATTTTGTTCAATGCTTTAAAATAAAGATTTAACACACCTACTTTGCTCTGTAAGGTAGAAAAAAAGTGATCTCTCTGAAATGATCTGATAGACACTTCAGGGCCATCTGATTTAGAGGGAAACAGTCTTGGACTTGACATTATATGGGGTTTATTTGAGTCCACACCTTGTAAATCTTTAAGTTGTAGCTGGCTGAAAGTGCAATCTGTGTTATAAATATAATTTAACCCACTGTCTCTAGGGCAGAGCAAGAGTCTACGGTATTATGGTCCTTCAAAATCTATTTTCTCACAAGGGCTAGACAATAATCCGATATCAGAAAGTGATATGCAATCTTTGTTAATATGATTGAGTAAATTGAGTCTTTCAACAGAATGTGCGTGAGTCTACAAATATCCCATCAGAATTTTCATATCCTTCTCTTTAAAAATGCATTTTAGTTATTTATTGTTCATGATTCACGTTGATGCATGAATTATGATTCATCAACTATTTAGCAAAAATTTCAATAATGTGTATTGCCCAAGTCTTTCAGCCCCATTTGTGTGATTGTGTACCTCTGCTTGAGCTAAAACCACACTGTTTTCTCACCTGCACAATATCCATCAGACACCCGAAACCGTTCCCTTCTAAATGCCCTGGAGTATGTTATCCATCATTACTCCTTACTGCTGCCAGAAGCTTTGATACTAAAAAGCAAATATAAATACATGCATCCACCTGCTGTAAACATCAGTCCTGCTGTGCCTTCATGTCTGCTTGATGTAAGAATGTGCATGGCCTTTACTGAAGGATCCCATGCAGCAGCAGTGGATTCTGGAGGGGAAGCTATTACAAAAAATGTGTACTACATGTGTACTAATTATGTCAGTTATTATCGCAGAAAGTTACTAATTCAAATATATTCAGATTGAGATGGTTGTATGACTTAAGGCTGAAGAGTCACGACAATGCGTTCATGGTCTGACAGAGCATCTGTTTGGTTTGTGTTTGAGCTCATGTTGTTCCAGAGAAGACATGCTCATCATGCTCACTAAAAGTTAACCCTGGATAAATCACTGTTTTGGTAAGGCTGGCATGAGGTCGTGTTTGAATTGTTTCATTGTAAAGGAAATCTTTAAAATGGCTCTTAAAAAGACTTGTTTCAGAGGTACTGTTTGACTTGCTGTAATTTGATAATTAAAGCAGATCCCCTCAACATACAAAAGATAGTTTTCACTGATCAGCTTAGCTTGTAGAAAAAAATGGCAAAATACATGCTCTAACGTCCAACTCTGTACAATGATGCGAACTGCAAAGCTCATGTTTGCTAATCATCTTTGAAATTCACAATATTCAGCATCATCAATGGCATCAATCAGCCATTTCAATTGTTAAGAAAGTTAGTTAATCCAATACTCTTCAATAAAGATCAGCTTGGGACTCCTCCCTGTGTATTGGTACATCAGCATCCTGGACAGAGACATCACAGCAAAAAAATTTTACCCAACAAGCATTTTGTTTCTCTCAGATGAAGTCTTTGGATTGCAGTTGGACTTGCTGTTCTGGTCCATATCAGGCCTCCATCCGACAGGTGGAGGTAAAACAATGTGCCACTAAACTACTCAAAAGAAGAAGACATTCATAGGTTTGTGGACAGTACAGCTGTAGAAGCTGAATCAAATCTGAGAAGCCTTTAAACAGCTGTTTATTGGAAGTAATTGTCAAGACAAATTTCTCAATACAAATTTTACTTGCATAACTTCATTTGTTTAATCCCAGTTGTTTAATTTTCAGGGAATTTTCAAATTCCATTGTTGTCTTAGGCTATGTTCGGACAGCAATGTCTCCTATCTTCACACAATGAGTGACTTGTGCCACTCCTTTGTATGAACGCATTCCATAAGAGATATTTATTAGTTCTATTGCTTCACTTTCTTTCCACCAACTGCTTTCAGCTCCGTTGTCAGCCATGATTGTTGTCATCACCCAGAAATGTGACGCACGTCCCCACACAATGACACAAAAGTCGGATAAATGCAACTTGGCTTTGACCAGGTTGCTTGGCAAAAAAATCTGACATTTATTGGATTGAAGACCACGTATGAAAGTGACCTGTGTCAGATTTGAAGCAAGGTCAAATAAGGAAATAGGTTGGATTTGGGTCACTTTGGGCTGCATTCTGAGCGTAGCCTTCACGCCATGCCATGCACGACAGGTTATCAGCTGGAAACCCTTTCAGGATGATTTAAATGAGAGGGGCATCTTATAAGAACTGGTAAATTTGGAGTGAGCTCTAACAGCTAGTCTCTTGCGAGCACATGCACAATTTTGGACACATTTTGGCCTCAGTGAGTCTGACGAGCCAGCAATAGAGATTTACCTCTGGCGCTCCTGCAGGAGGGATAGCGGCTGCAGGGATTGCACATTGGAGACTAGGGGCAAAGGCTTCTCTATGTGGGAGTTGAGGCAGGAGCCTGGAGAGACACAGGCAGCTCTTTCAGCATTCACAGAGAATCGGGTGCAGAGAAGAGTGTTTAAGATGGTTCACAGACCATTCTGCAATTATTTCTTCATGTTATTTCAAACATTATTTTGAGCATTTGCCGGCTTTTAGTGGTGTGCTTGTTTGAAATCATGCTGCTAAGTAACCTCCCAGATGAACATTGCTTAAAATTTAACACAGACAGCCCTCACCATCAGTTGACAGTGCCCTTCTCTGTAATTCTTTACCACGTATCCATTCAAGTATGAAAATGTTCCCATTCAACATCTCAATCAACTACAAGTTCTTTTGATCTAGTGCCAATATAACCTCTAAAAGACTCACTCATCATCACACTCGCTCTCACGCACGTCAACACATCCTTCACCCAAAGCCTCTTCCCAAACACTTTAAAGAGTCTCAAATAACCCCTCTCCTCAAAAAACACAACAACAACTACACTCAGAGCATAACTGGCAGAAAACTACAGCCCACTGTGTATTCTACCATACATTGGTTGACTGCAATTCATCTGCCTTCATGCTGTTGGACCACTCTGCAGCCTTGATTGCTGGCATGACCATTTGATTGTTAAGTCAACTCCTTTAACAACAGGCATCATAGCGATTAATATTGATGAAAAAAAATACAGATGTGCATATAGATGGTTTTATCTGGCCAAATTTTCAGAAGACATATTTTTTTACTAGGTACTCTTTTTTAAATGTGATTCCAGAGCCTTCCTAACAACCTAACAATTCATCTAGTGCATCTACTGCATGTTGCATCTAGAGTTTTTTTCTACATTGCTCTTATTAATTGGTTTTCATTTAAGCCCCATCGCTCGCTTCTGAAGAGTTCATGTACAACAAATTTGGCATGCAACTCTTTGACTAATTGACACTATTTTGTATTGTTTTAATAGAAACACAACAGTAGCTGATTAGGTTTCACCTAAGATTTTTTCTTTCTATACATTTCAAAATGCATCCAGCAGGACTCCAAAGCAATCTCTTCATGACATCTCATGTTGGAATGTCTCCGCTGATAAATTTGCTCGCTCACTTGCTTATCCAGGACAGAGGGCGAGAATACACTGCCTGTATTTTGTCTTTGTGATAATAGGAGTGTGACTATGAAACCTCACCCCACTTATTCACCTATTTTACTTTTAAAAGCCACGTTTGGGAGATTGACTCAAAGAAATGATACCTCTTCTTGGTTTTCTTTTGTCTTTGTGGGTGTTCTCGGATTGTGGTTAAATGCGTTGGAGTCATTTACAGAATAGAGAAGAAGAAGTTTCTATCTTGGCTGAAGGTTAAATATGCAGATGTGCAGGTGTGAGAGGTGGAAATGATCTCCTGCAGAGCAATGTGCTGAAGTTCTTGATAATAAATTTCTATTTAATGTTAACACAGACCATCTGAATAACCGACAGTTTACTTTACGCGCATATCATTTTTAATCAGTTTTTTTATTTATTTAATCAATCATATCTATTTCAGTGCATATAGGCTCTAGACACATTATCGGTGACCAAATGTTCATGTTTACTTAACATTTACTTCTTAAAGAAATTGTGGGGATATTTGAGGGGAAGGTTGTGGGGAGTTTTTACTTAAACACATTTTATGGTTTACATTTTCTATCACTTAAAGCACTTTACTGGTTAAGGCAAGCCTCCTAATCCACAAACAGTGTCAAGTATCCACCTTTAGCATGTGACAGCTGCCAGTATGCACCAATAGTCACAATAAATGATGGACTTGTGAGAGCATTGATGCGGAGTGTTTTATGTAATTAGTTGACTGAACTTGGTGGATTGAGACCACTGGAAAAATTAGATCAGCTTGTTCCTAACGTTTGTGATGAAATACATTGAGATTTAATGTTTGATTGGAAGGTCCTTGGGAACAGTTGATTTTTGAAAGGTCGGTTCCTGGGACGTAATCCAGAGACTACTTAAAGAGATTGTAAGGGGACCTGTAAAAGTGGCTCAGAGCAGGATATGTGTCTCAAAAGAAGTACTGTTTGTGTTATTTAAAAAGTGAACATGGGAATGGTTCTGAAGCTACAGTTTGAGCACAAAAGTGTTTTGGGAGTGGGAAAGCAAGCTGCAACCCACCACTTCCCTTCTGTACGCATAATAGGAATTGACTAAAACAGGGGTGTTCAAATTTTTTGCAAAGAGAGCAAAATTTTATAAAGTGGAGGTGCCCAGGTGCCAATGATTCCTTCTGACATTTTTTCACAGCTCTGAAACCCCCTTTAAGGGGTGTTGAATTATCCAGGAGCAGAAGTATTTTATTGTTAATATTTTTGTGGGGAAAAAATGTATATCTCTTTATGCAGCATCGGATCAGCTTTCAAATGTTCACCCGATCCAACCACGAGAAGTGCCGAAAAATGTACATTTGAATGGTCACTGATAATAATTACAATGAACATTTTCTTAGTGGTCCAGTGCTGGTCCGTGGCCGTGGACCACTGCATTATAAGTCTGACGATGCAGGCCTATGGATTCTAATGACCCACGGGCCCAGCTTTGGACATGACTGGACTAAAGTCGCTTAATCTCAGAAGGGAGCAGATATTCTAATTGACACCAATGGTAAAAATTCCCATTTTTACATTCAAAATAAACTCATCTAATGACAAGGTGTTTCAATGATTTCAATGACAACTTTTTGACAAGTAAATTCTTTATTACGGTTTTGTTAGTTATTATTTATGTTAAGATTTTATTACAAATTAAGTTCTCTTTCTTATAATTTCATCTTTGGTCACTTTTGACTGACCGTCCCACACAGACCAGAGGACGATCACCTCATGTTGGCCTCACTAACACCACATATTACTTGACGTTCAGTTAAGAAGCTGATTTTGAGTTAAGTGTTTCAAACTCCCTGAACAACAGGTAAAACAGAAATCAATGGTTTAGTTGTTTAACATTTAGCTCACTTTCGGTCTAAGTAGTTGGATTTTGGCAGGAATTAGCTGCTGTGTGGTCAAAAACTGTGCCACTTAGTCAAAGGTCTGGACTGTGAGTTTGAGTGAGCTCTGTGATGTGCGTGTGTTCTGTGAGTCTGGCATGAGTGTGTTTCTCAGAGAGTTCTGTGCAGTATGTGTTTTATGTGTTGAGGGAGGCTACTGTCTTTCTCATCCATCATAGTCTTTCTCTGATGTATTCCATAAGCAAACAGGCTATTTATCAGACAGGCGAAACTCAATACACCCCTTTACTTGCCCTCCACTGTATCATGAGTCCTTGTACTGTACGTGTGCAAAAGCATGTGTTTGCATGTTTATTAGATTGAGCTGCTGAATGCATGAGAGTCACGGATGAAAGGAGAGAAGGATAAGGAAGGAGTACAAAATGCAACAAAGCCATTGCATGGCTAGAGCTTTCTATATTCTTTTCTTTTTCTATTTAGGCAACCAAAAAGCAACCGATTCCAGTTCCTACCAGTCAGTCGATGGATGTTTAGTCAACAAGCTGACCACTATGGCCAACTCAGTTTTATTCATTATCGGATTTCAATCTGTCATAATAAATCATTTGGAGACATGGGATTAATATTGATGAATCCCAAAATTTTGATTAGTTACCCATCTACACAAAGTTACCACCGATACAGGATCGCATCTTACATGTATAATATTTTGACAATGCACAAAAAACTTCTTTTTATCCTTTTTACTGTATAGTTAGTTTGAATTCACTGTTTTTAATGTTATTTTGTTTTATACATTTCATGTTGTACCTCTACTTAAGATGATATTTGAGCACATCTCCTTTTTCATGTGGAGAACCTTTTAAACCAGAGAGAAATAGAAGCCGTAAGATCAATGCTGTTATTGGTAATGTGTATTGGGAAGTTATTTTGTTGTTTCTGAAGCACAAGCACAGTTCAGCCAATCATAATTGTGCAGTCTTGGCCAGTTGAATGGTTGAACACGTTCATTTTCTCAGTAGGACAGAATGCCATATTACACTACAGAAGTCATAAAACGACATGAAAAAAACTCTTGTTATGTCATTATCACAACCTAATGTAATTATCTTGCGATCTAAATGTAATGCTAGCTTACAACTAAATATCATACACTCTTGTCTTATACATTTTTAGACAACTGCATGTTACAAATGTCATTTTTGTTGTATTTTTGTTTTCTGTAATGTCATTAAATATAACATTTATTCATTGATAAGCAATGTATTGTTTGTTTAAGCCTTTTCTAGTTTTTCTAGTAAGCCTATATCTCAGTCACTGTTAACAGCTTGAGCAAAAAAATATCCATTTAATTTTTAAATGCACAGTATGTATGTATGTGTAAATCCAAAATAGCAGACAATTACTTTTTAGTGTGGATACATTGACTTTTCTGTCAGACAAAAGACAAAATGTATACATCACATTAAAACAGTGATGTCCAGAGTTGTTTCTTTAACTATCAAAGCCATTGTATCATTATTACATTAATGAATTGTTGTCCTTTTGTGCAGGCCCGTCGCGATAAGGCAGGCAAACCAAGCAATTGCTTGGGGCCCCGAGCTGGCCTGGGGCCCCAAGACAACGACTGGTCAAGAATAAAATGCAGCGAAAAACCCCATTGATAGTGAATGCAGTAAAGTGCAATGACACGGTTATCGGGATCCTCCTCAAGGGGGCCCCCTCGCTGACAGCAGCCAGCCAACTACGCGATCTCTGCTGCCGTTAAAATACAAAACTTCCTCGACAGTCATGAAGCAGAATTATGCTTCAGGAAGCCAATAAAGAAAGAAGAGAAAGGAAGAGGAGGATAAGAAAAAACAACGCAGTGGTAAGTGATAAATTATACACATAAAATAGCTCTACTTGTCATGTATAAATGGTGCAATTTTGCAGCAGGTAGGCTAGCAGAAATATGTTTATGTTTGTTAGCTAAGCTAACTGCCTGACAGCAAGTGCTGCTTATAAAGAACAGTTAGAGCAGGGGTCGGCAACCCAAAATGTTGAAAGAGCCATATTGTACCAAAAAAAAAAAAATAATAAAATAGGTCTGGAGCCGCAAAAAATTAAAAGCCTTGTATAAGCCTTATAATGAAGGCAACACATGCTTTATGTATCTATATTAGCCTACTATAAAAATGATTAAGTTTGATACCAATACATAATGAGTCATCATGATTAAATGTTTATTTTCCCTGCAGTGAATCCTGTAGAGAACGACGCACCACGTGACTACTCTGTTGTACGATTACAATATCAATGAATTATGTTTCATTGCTTTGATGAAATTAGAGAAATGCAATAAAGAAATCGAATTTTTGATGTCATTTTTATTTTGAGTATTCCCAAAAACAACATCAAAATGGATTGTGCACAACGTGCCCCTTAACTGGGCAACAAGCAATGCGAAAAAACGCAGCATACATTTATAAAAATAAAACAGCAGCCTTTTGAAAAGAAGTATATAAAATCACAGCCACTTTGTTACTAAATACGTGCATGCCTTCCCTGGAAATGTCTTTCCACGTTACTCTTGTTATTAGACAACTTCCCACTACAGAGCAAACATTCAGGCAATCCTTCCGCATCGGCAATGAATACAAACGATTCGGTCCAAGAACCGTTGAATCCTCTGTTCTCCTCAGTTATGTTTCTCTTTTTCTCTTTGGGGTCCAGGGCCCACCACACAGCCGCCGGTTTGTTTACAGCAGCCCCCTACCTGGCATCCCGCCCCCTGCTGGTAGAAACGTGTGTCGCGGGTGATGACGCAAATCGTCGCTGACAGAAATGTTGAAATTAAATATTTATTCTACACTCTTTTACAGCATTTGAAAACGTTAAGAATGTTTGTCCTCTTATAGAAACCATATTAAACAAAAAACATATTTACCTTTTTCTTTTTTCAAACATTTTACTAGGGCAGCGCTAAAGAGCCGCATGCGGCTCCAGAGCCACGGTTGCCGACCCCTGAGTTAGAGCAACTTTTTTTTTTGAACGGACAGACGGAATATGGTTACATACTGTAATATGTTTTTTAACGGGATAAGAAAGATGCAGATCTGTTCCAGAATCGCTGTTTATCATATTGTAGCGGCTGGTTGAACCTCCATTCTCGGGATTGGTGCAGTGACGTCACGAGGGCGGGACACTGCACGCATATCATTATGAGGGCTTCCAGAACTAACCGTCTACAAGATTGCAGTTGCTCTAAGTGGGTTCTTACAATTCTCTTTAGTATACATGCCGATTTGATACTTTGAATACATGCTGTTGGTGCGGTGGTCCACGATAAAGGCTTTAACCGATATCTGAAATGTCAGCGTCTTTTATAAGACATAAACAATACAATATTAAATTACAATATATTCCTATAGCTTTGTAATAGGTTTTGATGAAAGTGGCATAGCATGCTAAACTAACTATTCCACTATTTAGGAAAACCACACAATAAGTTTTGTGCATCAGACATTAGCTTGTGATATATTTAAGTATTGGTAGTCGACTCACAGCACTACTAATAATTAGTAAACATTTAATTATAATTTCATTGTATGTTAACAGGTCACGATGGCGCAGTGGGTAGCACGGTCGTCTCACAGCAAGAAGGTCGCTGGTTCTAGGCTCGGCTGGGGCAGGTGGCATTTCTGTGTGGAGTTCTCATGTTCTCCCCGTGATCGCGTGGGTTTTCTCCGGGTGCTCCGGTTTCCCCACAAGTCCAAAGACATGCGGAATAAGTGAATTGAATAAGAACGATTGCCCATAGTGTTAAAGTGTGAATGTTTCCCAGCGATGGGTTGCGGCAGGGAAGGGCATCCTCTGCGTAAAACATATGCCAGAGAGTTGGCGATTCATTCTGCTGTGGCGACCCCGAAAGGGAATAAAGCCGACATGAAGATGAATGAATGAATGTATGTTAACAGTAAAAAGTGTATTTATATAGCGTGCGGGGGGCCTCTACGTCCATTTTCTTGGAGCCCCCAAATTCCTTCAAACGGCCCTGCTTTTGTGGCAAAGATGTACCAAACTATGTTGACAAGGGCCCCTTAATTTCACAGAAGAAAATGCATCACCGTGAGTTCATATCATTATTTAAGGAAAGTGAAGATTAGAGACAGGTCAGTTGATTAACTCGTGGACTGGCTATTTTGTGCTGCTTGCAGTTTGCTCAAGTCTGAGTGAAAATTGCTAAAGGAATAAGAAATAGTGGTCATAAAAACTGCCATACTCCTTAAAAAGAAAGTATTTTCAGTTTTACATTTTTGGCATAAACTACATCTGGATAGGACCAGGCTTCGCTCTTACAGCTCTGAGTAGTTTCTCACGCTCTCCTACGCTTGTCGGCTGAATGAAATCATGAGTATAACATTTTGACAGCACAAAATTTCAAAATTGACATTGTGCACTGCATGCCTCTTCTTGCATCGCATTGCATTGCATTTGTGTATGTGTGTGCGTGCGCGTGCGTGTGTGTGTGTGTGTGCGTGCGTGTGCGCGTGCGTGCGTGTGTGTGTGTGTGCGCAAGAGACAGAGTGTGAGCACACACATGTACACTCCTGATGACAGACAATTTCCTCCCACTGGGTTTGGCTGACAAAATCCAGACGGAAGCTGATATTAATGGGAGGAGGCTGAAGCCTCGGCGGACTTTACACAAGTGAATATTTGATCTTGCGCGCACACACAAACGCGGTCCATGTAACTGTAACTGTGAATGTTATCCAGGGAATGGTCTGGATTGCAGTTTCATCAACACACCTTAGCTCACTTCTTCATCCTCTAGCTTCTTTCCTGATCTGGAAAACTAAAAATACATTTATCGTTATGTATCCTGGAATATCCACAACTCTCTGGAAAGAAAAAAAAGGCAGATAGCATATTTTTTACTTCACATTAAATGGACAGTTACCCCAGACATTCAGGTAGGATAAATTGTACTCTCTGAAATTTTGCATGTGGAAAATTAGTAGCTGATTCCTTCTTCAATCCAAATGCAGAAAGTAAATGATTGAGACTGTTCGACTTTTATGGTTTGTATTATTCACTGAAAACGCATGTAACAAAATACACAATAAATACAGACACATAATATAATCTTGTTTTCTTAGCGTTTATCTCTGTCTAAGCTTTTGGGTTTCTAAATTACTCTTACAAAGCAGTGTGGTAGATGAAATTTGTAATCACTAACATGTTGTTTGTATAGTATGCTGCCTTTCCGTCTCCCCTAGCCATGCAATACCGATGCGCCTGTGTGGTTCAAGCATCTAGTTACTGCGTGATCGCTCAGGCTGACCTTGATTAAGCTCAAAGAAATCTGAACCTGCAAAGCAAGCAAGGCCTCTCCAGCTTTCAATTTAGAAAATGGCTTTAGAGTTATCAGTTGGCATAATTAATATTTTGGATTGAAATGATTCACATAATTAAGGCAACTCAGCAGATCCGTTGTAGATTTACAAGTCAGCAGGTCAGATTTGAACATACAAAACATTATGGTAAAATGACATATTTAAATGCAACATACGTGTTGTAATACAAATCCAGCCAGACGTCTCGCCCTGTTTTAGCAATAATCAAGAAATTTGTAAACAGTGTGGTTGAATGACAAGAGGTTCCAATCACTTACAGGGCTAAAAGGGCTCATTTGAAGATGAAATGAGCTGCAGATGACTGATTACTAATCGCCATCGTATGCAGCTTGTGAGACGGACTGTGGGGTTTGTAATAATGGAGGTTGTAAGAAGGGTGGCTTTTGTTTTGCTAGACATACCAATATAAATATGAATGAGTTTATCATGGCAAATGTCACATTTTTACACGCTATTTTTTGCTCTGAAATGAAAGTTGTAAAAACCATACTGTTATGTTTGGTTTTAAACTTCTTTTTTTGTGTTAAGACAAGATAAAAACTTCTCAATCATCATCAGTTTTAGGTAAAGTTATATTATAACTAAAACAAATGCAATGCAATATATACCATCATAGAATAATGGTTAAATATTAAGTAATATTTGTTTTATTTTCTGTCATCAATGAGATATACTAATTACTGTAACTGTGATAATTACTGTAGCTCATAAATGATGGTATTTTTAAAAGAAGCTAATGAGGTTCATGAAAATCATACATTAAAACTAGTTGAACTGTGCTTGATTTATTAAAGACAATACTATACTTCTCTGTTTCAAAGCCTCTTTATTTAGACTTCAACTAAACCTTATTTGGATCAATAATTTTGATGAACGTCATGGAGCTATAAAGTCTAACTTCTCAGCTGTGTGTCTTCATAGGCTAATAATGATTTCAATCAAGGAGCTAAACCAATCACAAGCAAACTGAAAATTTCAGCAGTGTTAACTCAAAAACACGACATATTTTTATTTTTAGAAAACTAGGTTAAAACTAGGATCGGGTGTAGGTAAGTCATTGGTTTATCCCACACTGCACTGAAGCTCATGTTAGATTGGGTAAAAGAATACCACGTGAAGAGATATAAATTGCAGGTAGCACTGCAGTGTTCATGCAATTATCGAGTTTTAATTAGCCAATGGAGACATGCAGCTGAGAAATTAGACTGTATAGCTCCATGACTTGCATCAAAATACATCTAAAAGTAATTTCTAAATCTAAACATCTAAAAAGTCTAAAAAAGTTTTTGTGTAAGGTTTCCACGACAGTATTTTATATTGAGTTTATTTATTGAGTATATTGAGTTTCTTCA
Source organism: Danionella dracula (assembly GCA_900490495.1). NCBI lineage: Eukaryota > Metazoa > Chordata > Actinopteri > Cypriniformes > Danionidae > Danionella > Danionella dracula. The sequence goes on along the minus strand of UELW01000222.1, from coordinate 3,298,263 downwards.
CGTAATGAAGATGCAGAAAATGCTTTTTAATGTCTTTATTTGATAGGACAGTTCAGAGAGGTGACAGGAGGAATATTGGTGAGATAGATCTGGGGAGAAGGAACCCCAAAGGACTGGGGCCAATATTGAACCCCTGTCGCCGGGTGCAAATCTGCACTAAATGTCTGCGCACAGACCGCTACACTATCAATGCTGACTTAAGGGCCACTTTTAAAACGAAACATTAACCGCTCTTGCTTCGAGAGAGTGAAGTTGAGAGATAAATGTCTAATATTATATAAAATTAATGAACCAAGCATAGTTCAATAAGTTTTAATATAAGATTTTCACGAATCCCAAGACTGCTTTTAGAAATAACATCATAAATGTGCTACAGGAATTGATATATCTCACTGATAACAAAAAATGTATAATTATTTATAATATGTTATATTATTATTTAAATATTGTTATATGAATTAGCAAATTTAACAAAAATTTTAATTGTCCTTATTTTTTACAAAAAAGAGTAGACCAAAATTCGGCCTTGATGGTATATATCACATGTCATTTTTATTTAAATTATAACATTACCCACATATTCCAAAGCACTAATTAATTCATATTTATATTCGTACCTTTAGCTAAATAAAAGCATCTGTTCCTACAACCTGCATTACCACAAACCCCACAGTCCGTCTCACAAGCTGCATATGCCAGCGATTAGTCATCAGTCATCTGCAGCTCATTTCATCTGCTTTGAGGGTTTATCCCACACTGCACCGAAGCTCATGCTGAAATTGGTTAAAACAGTCCCACACTTGATATGATTTGCAGTTAGAAATGCATTGTTCAGGCAGTTATCAAGCTCTTTATCAACTGCTCTATATCATCGAAAACATATATTTATCGAGAACATTGCTTTCATAATGATTATCGTTAATTAATTATGGCCCCACCCTAGATTGAACTGAAATATACAGTTGTTCCATTCCATTCATTAGTATAGGCTACGTTTATAAATTGTTAGTTCATTACTTGACTAGTTAACTAATCAGTAGTAATGTGTTATATATCAGGCCAAGACTCCATTGTAATGGTAGAGAATCAAAGTGTGGACAGGTGACTCTGTTTTATCCTGTCAAAGCCTCAAATCCTAACAGGAACCAGACAAGCCATTACTAAGTAACTGCAGAGATGATCAAAGTCTAGTTGTACAAATTAATTCCATATTGCAGCTGCAAATAATAAACCCCAGTGATCCCAGGCTTTGGTTTGCTGTCCATATATTTGTAAACCATAAAAGGATTTGTATATACTGTTTACTGTTCCACATGTTTATCTGTCTCGCTGTTTTTCTGTCTCACTCTTCTGTGGATCCAGCTGTTGCGGTGCTTTTCCTCTCAACACATTCTTCAGGACGGGGTGTGGGATGCGTGCTGTGTGTGTGTGATGGAGAAGAGAGATGGTCCTGTAAGGCCCTTATGAGAGACAGATGGCTGCTGATGCATGGGTAGAAAAGAAAGAGAGGGAACAGTATGCAAACAGAGAACAAATACCTAGAACATCTGGACAGGACTAATGAGTAGGTGTTAAGAGAGTATTGATTGAAAGTAATAAGCTTCTCTTCTAATAATTCAACAGTGATGCACAGATCCTTTTTTTTGTAAAATGACACCACTGGTTTTGATTGGAAGAAAGTGAAACAAGCATGAATTTGATTTGGTGTTTATCTTCTACTATTCTAAAAGGGTGTTTTTAGGCTAATAAAAGACAACACGTGTACTGGACATATGTGGTATCTGTTTGTAAAAGTGTGTGGATTGTAAAGGAATTGCTTTTTGATTTTGTAACTTAAAGACACTTAAAACTGGTGTCTGGTTCTTGTCTGCAGTAGTGTCCAATAGAATCTTGCTAAGCCACAAAGGTGCGTACACACTGTTGCTCATGCACTAGCCCACATGCATTTTCAGGAAGTTGTTCACAAAATAAAAGCACGATAAAAAAATGAGGTCTTGTGACATAATCATAAACAACCTGTGACATATTCATATGAACTAGTATTAGTAATATAAATAGATAATATAAATAAATAATAAAAAATAGAACTATTACAAGTGGCTAAGGAGAGATTTTCTTTAAAAGTATAATGTTAGCTTGCACTGTAAGGTGCCTAATGTTTTGTAAGGTGCAATTAAAAAAAACTTTGTCCTCAAAATACATGTGTAAAGGACATAGACTGTATATAACATGGACGTAGCATGCACAACGTTTAGTACGGCTTAGCCAACCATTCCCTTCGTGAAAGGGCATCACTTCCCTGTACCCAAATATGGGTCTAGTGAGGTGGGACCTAGGCGTAGCACAGATCTCTGATTGGCTGGATGTTTACTTTTTATATATCCTAAACCAACTAATTTTTAAATAATTCACCCCTTCAGAGTATTCATGTATCGATACCAAAGTTTCGATCTAAATAAAAAAAAAACATTACAGCACCAGGGGTGTAAATATTGCAGTGAATGAGAATGCTCTCTTCTGACCCCACCCCCTTGAGGCCAGTCGAGGTATTACAGTTCTGTTACTTCCTTTTGCACTGGAGCAGGGAGAGCAGGGGTTTGACAAGTGATTCTTAATAAAAATGAAAAAAATATCCAAAATATTATGTAAAACACGAGATATACAATGTTCCAAAATGTGAACTGCAGCTCAGCGTAATGTCCAGATGTTAATAAATAATCAAAAGCAATGTTAAAATAAAAAGTTCTCTTTCTTGGTATATTCAAATGAGTATTCATTTAACTTTTTCCTGCATTTTTAGTCAGAATATAACCCAATCAAGCCCATTTAAATATATATAAAAGCCCAAGGACATTTAAGATCATGTGAAGAAGACAACAACACCAGATTTTCTCTGCATTGGTAAAAATACATTGTTTGTTCCATTTAAATGATTTAATTTTGGGCATAATTATGTTAACTTTTTTGTTGTCCATTCTTTTCTTTTTTTTACTGTGAATGACTGTCACTGATTAGATTTATCAATGTTTCAGATATAAAAGGGAGGTTTAGTAGCAATCTACATCAATATTATTCATATTTTAATGTTTTTTATGTTTTTTACCTTAGTTCTTTGATCTGTTTCCTCTCGCATATTATGTTCACTTCTTTTTTTAAGCATTTGTGTTTTCACAGAGTTTCCTTGAGATTTCCTATGCATTCACATTCATGTATCTGAAAGGGATCGTTGAACGTAAATACAAATTTTTTTTGTGTTTGCGTGCGCTTGTGTGTGTGTGTGCGTGTGTGTGCGCTTGTGTGTGTGCGTGTGTGTGTGTGTGTGTGCGTGTGTGGACTTTACTAGTGACATCCTGGCCATAGCTTCGACATGCACCAGTACAAACACGTGACACAAATGAGTGGTTTTCATAAGTGGTCATACTGTAGAAGAAGAATGAATGGTTTTGTAAAGTGTCTTGATTTCAGAAAGCTTTTAGTTGCTTTTTAATCCCAAGCACTTAAGACTCTTAATTGGTGTGATTTATTTTGTCCCAGATTTGAGTGCTGTTTCAGTACAGAATGAAGCTAACATTTAAGGAAGATGCGTTCCTCCACAGAAATCACTGCTCTCAATCCTCAGTACACTTACACTACACTGCAGTACAAATTATAGCATGCCTTTGCAGCGTTACTCAGTGCATGTGAGTGTAAAAGTGACTTTGAGAGAAAGAGAGTGCATTGTCTGGGTTCTTCATCTGTCTGTGTATGTGAAAGTGTGAAGAATGTGGCTGCAGCATCATCCGTTCAAGATATCCTCCAGCCCTCTGTTCTCCCAGCTGTAAACGTGTGCGTGTGCAAACATGCGTGTGTGTGTGTGTGTGTGTGTGTGTGAGAGGGACTGTGTCTGCATGCTGAGTCAGTACAGAGAGTGTAAAGCCCTCAGCCACTCTACTCCATTCTCATTCTCTAGTGTCGGCAGACTCACTCTCGGGGCCATGCAATCAATCAATATCAGTATGACAGCTGTGTATGTGAGTGTGGGTGAGTGAGTGTCCGCTTGTCATGTGATATGTGTGCGTGCGTGTGTGTGTGTGTGTGTGTGTGTGTGTGTGTGTGCAGTGTAAAAGGGACAGATCACTTAAAAAAACAATGTTTTATCTGTATCTGTCTCTCTCTAATGTGAATAATGTTAAGCAAATCTGAATTAGAATATATATATATATATATATATATATATATATATATATATATATATATATATATATATATTGTTTTCTATAATGTACAAGAAACTAGGGCTGAATGTAAAATAGTTACATTGTGGGTATTTTAAACTTTGTGCATTTTCTCTTCTATTTATCACCACAGTAGTCATATATTAATTGAATTGTTGAACTTGAACATTGTATGCAAATAAAACCTAGTGTAAACAACACGGAAAAAAAAACAGTCACAATTCAAACAAGCTGAAGTTTAGATGAAAGAAAAAACATGTGACTTGACCATAATTTAGTTAAAAGTTTACATAAAGCCTTTTTAAGATTGCACTTTTTAAAAGCTGACTCTTAATGTTATTAACTTGGGATTTAGCTAAATAAAAAGTTAAACATTTAAACTTTAATTGAAGTTTCTGCTATTTTGAAATTGTGTTAATTTATATCGTGATGTAACTTCAAATATAATTAATTAATCAACCCTACAAGAAACAGAAAGCCTGATTTCACCATGAGCAGACAGTAGATTTTCATAGACATATATATGTATATATATATATATATATATATATATATATATATATATATATATATATATATATATATATATATATATATATATATATATATCAATATTCCCGCCAAAAACCTATTTTAAAACTGATAATTGACATCTCAAATTAAAAATACATTGAAGTGTGGTGCAAATAGTGTTATCATTTCAGGACCTTTTTCCTTTTATGTTTCCATTAAGCCTAATTTGATCGCTATGTGACTGTAACCTGTACTTCATACTGAGACTTTGTTTACACTAAATAAAATCCCAACGCCATCTTTTGATGGCTATAACAAAGAACAAATCTTGAGCCACAAAAATTGCAAACATGTCTCATGATAGATGAACACTTTGGGGAGAAGAGGGGATTCAGAAATCAAGTTATGGCTGAGATCCGATGGTTTGTGATGTCACAAACAAAGCAATCTGAGAACAGCTAATCATTGGAGGGGATTAAAGATACTTGCTGAGTGACATCAAACTCCAAAATTGTTTTATGTGGCTGTTCTATTTGCACATTTATCAACCACAATTGTCGCCATACACCAGGATAACAACAATGTTAATATAAGCCCTATTTGATGTGTGAAGCATGAATAAAGAATTTACATTAACAGTGATTAAATAAACCCCCGCAAAAAAATTTAATTTCAAGACTAAAGTCCAAGCTTTAGTGGCTCACAGGTCTAAACAAATCGTTGTAATGTATCAGTGCGTGAATGTGCATGTGTGTTGAGTAAAGACTCCATCCTTTCATCTCATTGAATCACTCACAGCTCCATCAATCACTCCCTCTGACGTGTTCTCATCAACAAAGGGTCCAGCTTTGAATGATAAGATCTGTCTCCATGCACACACATGCACACCCACACACACACGCACACACACAAGCTTCAATCACATGACACACAAAGAACAAATGATCTACCAGCACTCAGCTCACCTCCAAGCTCCTTATGGTGCAAGACTCAACATTGCACAGTTGTTATGGTACTTGTAATGTATAAGAGAAACCATCTATCTGCCACCCCACCCCCTTCATTAAACTACCACTCAGCAGTAACCATAGCCATGCACAGTTTCCATGGCAACATACCAGCAAACACTGTTCGCCGACAAAAAAATCTCTTGTTCATGTGGACTTCCACTGAGCTGTTAAACTTGGCACGTAAGGCTAAGTCTGCATAGTTACCCTTTTATTACAGTTATATCAAATCTCATATCATTTTATGTTTAGGTTTCATAATTGCAAGCAGGACTAATGAAATGCTATCTTCATAAGGACATTAGTGTGATCTCGTCACCTCCACGGCATCTGTCTCACTAAGCTTGAGTTACAAGCAACTCTATTTGGATTAAAAGATGTGCTCAACTGTTGACTAAGACTAAACCGGGAGATGTTGAGCCATTGTCACCCTTCAGCCAAACAGCATCTCTGTCATCATCGTAATCTTGATAACCTTCTCGCGTATCACAGCTAGATCTTTCAAGATGAAGAGTGCGAGGCCATTATTGATGGAAAACTGGAGTTTCTTCATATCTTTCACGCAAATAGTTTACCATGAAGCCTCGAGTCATTTCCTTTCAGAGGGTTGGATTCCAGAGGTTTTGTGAACGCCAAGCTTGCAGTTTTCAGACCTGCAGTTGTACTAAATTCTCTGGTTTATTCTCAGGATATTACAATGGATTTTTGCCAAGGTTTCCCACAGTGGCTGTTGCCAAAACACAGCAGGAAAAAAACATTGTTTATTTTTTTCTCGCCAAGATTGTTGCCAGCAGTCATTGATGTGGACATTTCTCAGCTAAATGTTTTTAATAGTGGTTGGAAGATGTATGTTTTTAAAGACTAATGATTAATCTGTCATCATTTAGAATATAGTTGAGGACTTAAATGCCTTGATTTGTGGTTATACTGCAACAAAGTATCAAATTATATTTTTTCCTTGTACTAAAGACAATGCATTAATAAAAGTTGTTCTGTGAACACCTACTTCCAATATATTGTGTTTTCATCAAAAATACTCACAATAACACATTTAAAGTAACTTGTTTTCACTCAGGGGAGCTTGAATGCTTAAAAGATTGCAGAATGATTTTACTGTAGTTTGAGATTTTCTTTAAAGTGATAAAGATAATGTTTAAATAAAAAAAAAATTTCCATAAAATTTTTTTCCAACTCTTATTGTACTAATAATTTGCTATACTTACTATTTAGACTAATCCAAATTTAGTTTCCAGGAGAAATAATAACATTTCTCTCGTGGCATAGTGGTTCCAATCATTTGCCTGACAGCGTAAATAAACAAGCAACTAGATAATGGGTTCCCCTTCAGTCGTCACTCCAACTTATGTCGGTGACGACTATGGGAACTCCGCTAGGAACGCTCTACTCTCTGCATAACCTTTTTAAAACGGCAATCAGTGGCCGTGCTGATGGTCACGTGACCACGCCACACATAAAGTAGGTGCAGGTGTGGCACTCTTTCTGTCTGCTCATTGGAGCCATACTCTAAGACACAAGTGACTGGTAAAAGATTTGACATCGGTGTTGGATTATCTTGCCCTTTTGTGGATCAAGAGATGTGGTGTTTATGTCAACCAGCGTGATCCTCTGGACGTTCACAGTAGGCTCGAGTCGCTGACAGCCCCAGACTCTTGTCTTTCACTGTCTTTAATCAAACCAAGTAAGACACCTCTTTGTTGTAGAGCAATTGTAGCGTGATTCCAAACATGTCAACTGCGCAAATCTTTAGATGCGGTGGATCGATTACATTGATGGATAGCTCGATAGCTGTATCAGTTGTTTTGGGCGTAAACATACTGACGCAGCGGTTGTAGGATCAGAGTGTGTAGAAGTGCACTGTTCTGTTATATAACGTCTTTGAACAAGGCTGGCGTTCTTTCAGGCCACCACTGGAGATGCTGTACTCTGCAAGTACTCACCTTGGCGTTCAGAGCGTCAAAGTTGGGCTCATGTTGCTTTTAAGTCCAGGCCTGGATGGTTCCTATCATCCCCTTCAAAACTCAGGTAGTGAATCTCCAAGCTCTGCCCGGAGAGGAGGCAGCACCAACCCTTGGTCCCAATTGCCCAGTCCAAGCAGCAGCGTCCTGGGCGTTGGCAAGAGGACTCTGCTGGGAGTTGGTCGACACCCAACACCTTCGCCAGGTACTATAACCTAAGTGTTGAATCCGTCTCTTCTGCCGTGCTAGGTGGTGGCAGTGCAGTCTGAACTGTACGAATGTGTGTCGAGCTTGGCCTGCGCCATTCCTTAGTGATAGGTATGCTATTTTTGCCCCCTGAAGATACCCTCCAGCTTCTTGGCTCCTCTCGCCCCAACAGGCACAGTAGAGTAGGTGGAGTATTCCTACGTACTGTCCACCTGTGCCCTCTTTGAGGGACTACCGGCTGAATCGTTTATGACCCCAGGCACAAGAGGGCCGAGCAATTCCTCGAAAGGCTAATTCTCGAAAACTATGGCTCTAGCTAGCTCCATCTATGCTATCTTCCCTTTAAAAAGATCTTTCCCCAATGGTTCAAGGCACCAAACTGCCGAAGGTTCTAAGTCCAGCCTTCGAGGTGGCAAGTACAGCCTCCGCATGTCTCCCTTCAACTCTGGGATTGATGCTCCCTCCTCTGGTATGAGAGAATTTGTTGGCCGGCTGCCCATTAAAGATTAAGTCTATACTTAAGGCCAGGGCGGAGGAGGGCCCCTTCGGTGCCGGACTACTGATGTGCCCGGCTTGCCTGGTCATCGAAAGATGCGAAAGTACCTAGGTTGTGTCGTTTTGCAGGGTGTTCCCATACCGACTGATGTGGAACATAATGGTTACTTTCGTAACCCCCATTTCCCGAATAGGGAATGGAGACTTATGTCCCCCAGCCACAACCGTAAGGTCGTTAGTAAGTCTGGTTGCCTAGGGTGTGAGTATGGCTTCAGCATCACAACAGGAAGAGTGCCACGCCTACACTTACTCTATATGTGTGGTGTGGTCACGTGATCATTGGCATTAAAACGAGCATGGAGAGAGCAGAGCGCTCCTAGCGGAGTTCCCATAGTTGTCACCGACATAAGTCTCCGTTCCCTATTCATTCTAGAGAAGTACAAAAACTATTGTGCAATACCGCAAAAGAAACCTTTAGAAACTTTCTGTTGTTTCAGTTCCTTATGAGTTTGTTGAAATAGTTTTAAATGGAGAAGTGGCACATTGGAAGCCAAACTCAATGTCATAATCTTGATTTCATCCGAAGAAGTGAAAGAACTAAAACACCTCAGCATTTTTTTAGTGCTTTAGATAAAATAGCTCCTATTCTATTTTTTATTTAAAGACACACACACACACACACACACACACACACACGCACACACACACACACACAAACACACACACACACACACACACACATATATATATTCTTTTTTTGTATTATTACTATTATTATTAATAATAATATTTAGAATCAATAAAATCAATAAAAGAAATTGTACACGCAGGCTCTTTTTTTTTTAACTGAAATCTGTTTTTTTTAACTGTGTTCTTGTTCACATTACTCACAACATGCAGCTTGTATCCTTCCTCTGTATGAACACAATCCAGCTTGCTGGGTATGAGCAGAAAATGGCTTTGATCAAAATTAAAGCAAGTATGGATGAGAATGTGATTCAAGGCTATTTGTAGATTTACTTCAGTCAATTTTCAATCGGAACCGCCATTATTTCAACCAAATTATGTCAAGAAAAAGACAAAGAAGAAATATTTTTTAGTTCTATCACTTCACTTTCGTTCCAGTGACTGCATAAGCTCTGTTTCAGCCATGATTGCTGTGAAATTTCCTGTCCACTCCCAGAATTGAAACTGGAATTGAACTGTTCAGACTCAGACGGTCTTGAACATATCAGATACAGGTTGCATGTAGGCAAAAATAACATATTTGGGCCACTTTGGACTATATTCTGAACTTGTCCTAATACGTGTTGAAATCAAGAACATTAGTTATGTTTGGTAACTGGCAGCACTGTGGCAAAATTTCTCTCAGAAGGAACCAGAAATGGCTAACCCTGATTGTAGCTTGCCAAGGCGGAGGTTTCAAGATACCTCAGATTCTTCCCATGGTCCAAAAATATGGCTCAGGGGAATTGAAGAATCTAAATACACTTAAGGCCTTTGCACACCTTTGCAGCAGATTAGACGAAGAACAGTGCATAGAGAGCATCATGGAATGTGTTTCCATAGGCCGAGCAGCTGCATCCAAGCCATACATCAACAGTAAGGCATTAAGGACGTGGATTACAGAGTATGGTGAACTTGACTAATCTGTACTAAGTTCTGATCTCAAACCAAATTGAACATCTTTGGGATGAGTTAAGGTCTTTACACACCTACTCAAATGTTCAGTTCGAGATGAATTATGCGCCTCGATCTAAAGCCAAAGGAGCCAACGGGAGCTCACACATCTGGCTGAATGAATGGCACAAATTAAAAAAGTTTAAATAAAAGAGCAGATGGGTGGCGCTCGATACACACTCACACGGCGACTTCATGACAGCAAACCGAGTCGAACAACAATGTGATGAAGAGAAGAAATTGTGAAAGATGAGAATATAGACATTAAGAAGCTCGATTTTTAGTGTCTGACCACCAAGAGCTGTTCGACAAAGCTCACAAAGAATATAAATTGGCTGTAAAGTATATAAAAGCGGCTGTTGTCACCTTAGTATTGTTGTGAAGTTTCGTTCATTTTGGTGATTTGTATTTTTTCACTCTTGTTCATTTAAAAGAATGAACAAGAGGGTAGGAGGAGACCCAATATCTTATTTAAAAAGTAAAAAAAATGTAAATGCCAGAATCTTTGGGCATTACCAACATTTTGTATGTACATCGCTTTACAATATAGGTCAAACAAATGTTATATTTGATTGTACCATGAAGAATGATTTTATCAGAGAATATACATTTACTAGAAATATTTGTAAACATCTTCATTTGTGTCCAACTTAAGCTGAATTGAAAATTCCCTTCTTAATTTCATTTTAACAAACTCTCCCTTTCAACTAATATATTTTTTATCTTTTTTTTGTAAACAGACAATGTGCTTCATTGTGACTTCGGCTGCTAGTTTAGAGTAGACCCTCAGTTTTGTCTTTTTTCTAAAACTATACATCCTTCCCAAGGGTTCAGATCTCACAATGTGTACACACAGACACACAGTCCCCCTTCCCTTCTACACCAAGCATGTGGAACATGTCATACAGCTTTTTTAATGGGAGAACGTTAAGCTGTCAGTCATTGATTCCCACAGGAGTGTAACCAAGACCACCAGCCCCCCCACCACCACCACCACCTGCTGAATCCTTACCCAGGCCTGTCTCCGTCTCTACTCTGTAGTTCAGGCCTCCTTGAGTAACCCATCACTCTGCACAAGACGTGTCTAAATTAAACGCTGCTAAATGAATCCTACATTTATATGACAGATTTTAAAATATCACTTCTGCTCGGATACAGGGTCATAAGATGTATGCAAAACACCACATACTGTATATGTCACTCTTCCCTGCCTTCAGTAAATCAGTGCTATATACGTAATAACACACCTAGTGTGAACTGAGGCGTGGAAAATTAACACACATCATTGTGAGACATGTTAGATGATGAAAGGTCTTCATGTCAGATGGAAAGGTATATTCTTGTATGGTTGCTATGCTTCAAATGAGTAAAATAGCTAAATATTTGAAATATTATAATAGTTTTAGATTATACAAAAAATAATATGCATATTTACAGTACAATTCAGTTTAGGTTTTTAATATAGAATTATGCTGAAACACTGTTTTGGGTTTACAACTTGGATATATTATCCTCTGAATCGGTATACCTTTATTTTTTAATAGGATATTTCATTTTGAACCATATAAATGGGTTACATTATATCTATCAAGAATTTAATATCTATAGAAGATTTAATCTTGAAAGAATCATGAAATTATAATCTATTTTCATGCTCTATTATTATGATGTAATGACGTTTATAATTTAAAACCTTTTATTTTACATATATTTGTTATATTGCATCCTGATTTGTATTCTGATTTCCATTTATTGCGTTTCAGCCATGGGATGTAATATCTCCAACTGCTAATCTGATTTATAACATTAGGATTCATGATGCAATCTTACTGTAAAGTATTCTGACATTTTGCTAAAATATTTGTCATATTTACCTCCGTACAAAAATGTGGTACTTTCAAGAATAGTGAAATAAATAAATGCTAAGATCATGTGAATCAACAGAATGAAGGACATTAACACTTCGTTGTACTTTTGCCAACTGAGCACCAATTTTCTTTTTATTCCTTGTTTCTAATGTAAAGCGCTTTGAGTTACCCTGTGTATGAAATGTGCTCTACGAATAAACTTGCCTTGCTTTGCCTAACACATGTAATCGTCTGACTTTTTTGTGTCACAGACATAAAAATGTCGGTCAGTAATGCACTTGTATGTCTGTCTCAACTGCAGTCAGAGAGAGAGAGAGATGTGGTGAGAACAACAGGCCTGCAGGAGAGAGGCGGCGGAGAGTCGTCGGTGAGAGAGGAGGAAGGAGCGAGAGAGCTGTATGGTGAGTGGATGGAGGAGAAGCCCTCAGGGAATCAGACACAGAGAAGAGGCGCTGGGGAAGGCAAATATGCTCTTTGTCTGTGTCCTCCTCAGGCACTACAATAAGGACTCTCACAGGGAACAAGAGATAGAGAGAGAAATCGAGAGAAGATGGAATGATAAACCTGGAGAGACTGTGAGATGAATGGAGGCAAAGCCATTTACACAGCTGAAGCCAAAGATTCAGTGGCAAAATGTAAAAGGTTGACTGGGTGAAAAAAAAGACTCGACATCAACAAAGTTAGTAGTTAAAATATTTAGCATGGTTGGGTGAACTAATATATAAAATATATCAAAAGTCCTAAATCATTTGAAATGCTCTTTTTAATTCCTAAACCTATTTTACTGAAGATGTCAGTCTTGCAGGATTAAAATATAAAAGATAATTTTTTTTGTTTTGTACTTTGTGAAATCATGGTGATTTTTTGTAAATAGGTTTAAAAACAAATTATTTACTTTTACAATTTTTGAGTAGCTATAACATAATACTTATCAAATGAAGTGTTATTACTGAGAGCATTTGGAAGTGTGCCAGGGAAAAAATGTGATTTGTCTTTTAACCTCATTCTATATTCAGAGGACCGTTTTTCAGAATTAGCATCTAAAAAAATCCATTATCCAAATGTGCCTTGTTTGTAAAGAAATCTGTTGGGAAAAAATTTGATGTCAAATGAATGTCAAATGAATTAGCTTTTTTTTGGGTTTTCCACAAGGTCTTAAAAAGTCTAGCCTTAAATTCACTGTCAATCATTTTTAAAAGAAAATATGTATATATGCTCAAATACATGAAAGTCATGGTTAGAGTTGCTAGAGTTAGAAAAAAAGGTTTGTAAAATCTTAAAAACATAAAATTTGTGTTTAGCTGTATCATAGTTTAGGAAAAGGCTCGGATATACTAAAAATCATAAAAGTGAGGGTTTTAGGTTGCCAGAGTTTAAGAAAAATCTTTCTAAATGCTCCAAATCATAAAGGTGATGGTTAGCATTTAAAATTTTTGCCAAAATTTTTTTTTATGTGTCTTTTATGTTGCAACATCTTACACTTGACTCTTGACGATATTAAAAAGTCCTAAATTTGACTTTATGAAATCTGCAGAAACTCTGCTTTTGGTCTCTTGGCTTTACCAGCAAAAAAAAAACATTGTATATTTAATTCATACATTAATTAAAGTCATCACACGATAAATTGTTATGCTTAAAAGCTGTACGTACAACAAGAAACATGACTATAAACCTTACGTATCTTAAATGAATATAAAAAGTATGGATTGCTAGGAGAAAAAAATGTCAGAGAACCACCCAGGTAAGTTGATTTTGTTGCTTTCGGCTGTCTACTCACTTAGACAGAGATAAAGCAAAGTAAAGAAAGGAGTGGGGACTTAAAGAAATAAAGATAGTGAAAGGTGAAAAAAGAGCACCGGACGATTGAGTGCATTGCTGAGAAGAGAAATGTTGAGTGAGTTTCTTTAGTTACTGAAAGCTTCCACCTGCCACTTCAGCAGTTCCTGCTCAACCGATCCACCAACCCCCTCAAGCGCATCCCTCCCCCTCGCTCAGACACACTGCGAAAACAGGCTTTAGATTCAACCATAACACAGGTGTGTCGGGAGGCCTGAGGCAGCGGTGTCGGACTGACAGACACACTAAACCAGTTTGCTTCACCACTGTCATTATCCTCGGTATAAGTAACATGTGCGACCCACTGTTTGGCTTCCAGTGGAGCTTATACAGGAGACATTCAGGGTATCTGCTTGAGGAAATGAGTAACTCAAATGCTCATTTTCTCTTAAAACTTAGTAGAGACTTTGTCATGTATATTTAGTTATTATATAAGCATTCACATATTACATAAAAACTTCAAAAATCCTCAAGAAATTAGCTCTAAAGTTACTGGTTGTACGAGAATTCTTGCTGTTTTTAAACTGACACGTTTCTAGAACTTTCTGCTTTGTATTGTATATGATTTTGCTTTGTTCGTATTTCGTGAGGTTTAGACATCATATACCTTTGCTTTTCCTGAGTGCATAATTCAACATTATCTTATGAAGCCTTCAGACCTCTTAAAGGAGACATGAACAGTTTTTGACCACATGTAAAAATAAAGTGAAAATTGATTAGTGCTTTTATTAGAGCCGTAGATGATGTGATCTGAGCTGCACCATGATTTACAAGCCTGTATTATTGTTGATTGAGGAGATCAGACTTGAGACATAAACCTTCTGTACACATAATGTTTAAACTTTGTGGACCAGAGCATCAGACTCTCTTGGAGAACTTTCCAGGTGAGCCAGAGTTGCATACTGAACTCTCCAACTTTGTGTAAAAAGATAAACCAAAGAGAGCTAAAAATTGTTCCAGAACTGATGTAGTGAACAATAAGTGCAACAAACGCAATCCCTGGGCTGCCAAACTATTGAACTCATTCAATAACGGCTGGGACTTTTGTCTGCATAATAGTAATTCTCGCTGGTTTGCTACAACACAGCGTTCTTCTGCCACAGGTCTTGTTCCTATAGGTTCTAGTAGTAATAAACTGCATTCTACTCTTGTATGAGTCTCTACCTGTATACATCCACCTTGCAGCTACATGAACTTCATTCACCAGTACAACACAACAGTCTGCATTCTAGCATAGTCACATTGCACTACCATTGTTATTTAGCACAGCAGCTTTCAAAAGCTCAGCTTGCAGAAGCACAGCACCTGTAAGAGTTGAGTTGTGTGAGCTCCAGGTAGGCAAAAGCTTTATGCACTTTGTGTCTGATGAATAAATTTGTTGTGAGAAGAGAGGCATACACAAACACATCCTGGCTTGCTAGCAGCTAATGCTAGCATTCACAGACTCGTTCTAGCCTTTAAGAAGGAGTTTGTTTTGGCTTCCAAATATAAACAATTGAAATTAAAGTATGCTTAAGAAATTCCCTAAATACTGATTTTAGTGTGCTTGAGCGTAAGTCTGTACAATATTTCACTGTTGAACCTTGTAAAGGGTGTAAATACTAGGAAAGCAAATAAAGTTGGTTTTAATTGTTCCAGCACTTGCTTAATCAAGTACCTTTATTTGGCCTAAGTCCCTCAATGAATTACGATACACGACTAGACCACCTGCTGATTCTAGATTAGGTAGATTTCAGTCAGCTTCAAATGCTGCTTTACAGCTGTTGACAAGGACCATTGATTTACATAAACTAATATGGGTTTGGATCTCTCTACAATGGCTCTCTGTCACTTTTTTTAATCAGGAGAATTTATTTGTTAATTTTTTAAGCAGATCTCCTGTCTCACTCAATCCACTAGATCTTTGCCGTTGGCTAAAAAAGGTACTTTGGTGGCTCCGTCATTAAAACAGAAGTTTGGGGTAGACAGATCATTTGCTCTATTTGCCACTGATTGATTAAATGAGTAACTTAAAAAACATCTAAATTGTCTTCTCAAGCTTTTTTATCTGCTTAACTTTTAATTTTGTTTGCGTTTCCATTCCTTTTTTGTTTTGTTTTTATTTTTATTTTTTACTATGTGATTGTACATAACCTTTGGGGACTCTACCATAAGGAATGTTGTAAAATCAAACATTACTTGCTTTTTTAAAGACAAGTACTACTCACAGGGCAAGACTCAGTCAAGTTACCAATAAGTATAATAAAGCAACATAAGTAAACATTATTGTATGGCCCCTGTCTTCTGTGCTGTATACGTATGCAAATTCGAGATGTGCTAGACAAATGCTAATATGACTGAGACTCAAGTCCTCTCTAATCTGTTGTGAAATCAAATAACATCTTGGTAAAGATTTTATTCAAAGCAACAAGGTTTACTTCTGAAGTTTATGGTAAGTTTGTCACCCAGACAAAATATCAAGTCTCTCTCTCTCTCTCTCTCTATATATATATATATATATGGTCTCTCTCTCTCTCTATATATATATATATATGGATGGTCATGACTCAGTTTCCCTGCCAGGACCCAGGTCCACCTTCAAGCAGCACAGGTGGTACTAGGGCAGTGTTTCTCAATTATTTTCTGTCGCTCCCCCTCTAGGAAGAAAAAAACATATCGCCCCCTGCACAACTATAAATAGTAATATTTCTCTTTAAATTTGTTATAAGTCACCTCTGCTATGGACCAACTTACAACAAAGAATAGCTTTATTAACTGTAGCAGAAAAGATTTAAGTTGTAAAAAAACATTAAATCCTTAATAAAACTATAAACATTGTTTGACTGATCATGATTGCTGGCAATATTCAGTGCGTTTTTGCTGAAAAAACTCAAGCGGCTTATCAGCGTGATTGGGGTGTAATGTCTTTAAGTGATGCCTTCATTTATTTGGCTTCATGCTGTCCGCTGCCAACATTTTTAGACTCAGTAAGCACACCTGTCTCTCCTCGCCTCCCACTCTAGAACAGTAAAAAAAAATAGAAAAATAAAAAAGCATGTTTCCCGAGGTCAAAAGAGGTGATTAGGTAACGAGTGTTTGTTAAACTCGCTTTGGTTTTTGTTATGAGGAAACTCAGATAAAGGAGTACTGCAGGTAGGTAGAGATGTGGTCTGTTTATGAGGTGAAGCACAGGTAAGCAGGGTCAGTAGGCTCTAGGAGTGCAGGTGAGTTCCGGATGGAGTCCAGCAAGGGAATCCAGATAAGTATGCAACAAGGTAGTCAGGTAGATGCACGCCTAGGCAGATGGAACAGAGAGATCTCAAGGAAGTTGTGAACCCGACAGTGGTACTCACAGGGTTTTACGCATGGTCGGGAGTGAAGGTGGTACTTAAGAAGATGTCTGAGGATCTGAGTCCCAAATCCAACCGACAGGGTCTATTATAGCAGTACTTAAAAAAAAAAACTTAGGTACTGAAAGATTCTCTCATCTGTGTTGTTCTATATATTTTTAAAATACCTTATATTTGATTGGGAGAAAAAAAAACGGAAATTGCTGTAATATTATAAGTCAGTGTACTTTATCACCGTTTTATCAGAACATTGTGGAACAATTTAGGTGACATCAGGCTTCTTTGAGATCAAAATGGACCTCATCCAGTGCTCACTAACAGTCCTTTTTCATATAGGGAATGTCTATATTTGGATCATCTTTTATTCTTGTTTGACACATAACACCTATTTTTAAAACACCTTTTCTTAAAACAGAATGCTGATGACAGCAAATATTTCCTTAAAACATCTGTTCACTTTGAAAGCATTTTCCCCACCAAATGTATAACCTCAAGGATCAGTGGATCTTGGACAAACCATTTCATAATAGAACAACTAGAATTTCTGCAAGATGCCATGTCGCAGATAATACTGTAGTCTATCCAAAGCAATTCAGATTAAACAATTATAACCTTTGGCGGATGGAAAGTAACCATTTGGGAACACCACTGTTTTAATAGCATTGTCACAATTGATGAATCTCCTGTTGCTTCACTGCATCTCCATGGAAACACCTCGCTGTGATGCTAAAGGGATGGTCAGGTTAAAGGGCTGTGTTGATGTAAATACATTTCTAGCCTCGGTTCTCCATAAAATAAATGCACAAATTTCCTCCGTGCAGTGTGTTGTACATGGTTTCTAAATTGCTTCTGCTCTATTTAAATCTGCATTTACATAGATTAGCTTCTATTTTACAGTTAGGAATAAAAAGGAACTTAATTACATGTGTTGTTTGGATTTAAATTTTGGATGCACTCTGCTCATGATCCATTTCATAATTTGTAGAGCAGTTGGCAGCATTTTTACATGTTATCATTTGCATTCAAGCAAAGCCGGTGAACCAGTCTTTTGTGCTTTTCCTTGTTTCAGGCTGTCAATATTAGTTCTGTTTTCTCCAAGCCACGAGCAGTAGTGAAAACCCTGTCACGCTGTAATTCTAAATCAATGGCAGTTATCTCTTGGCATGAATCGAACGGCAAATTCGATTCAAATGAGGAACAATTTAAGATCCAGATACAGGCTCCCTGGTGAATGTCTTTGCGTGTGAGCCTTCCCTCTATTTCTTCATTTACTGATGATAATAAACCTTTATGGGTGCAGTCAGGACTGCCGTAGCTTTGATGGTATGTGGCATCTTTTAAAATGGGCATCTGTTAATTTAGAAAAGACGGAGGGGACCACGTAGATGCCTTTCACCCGTAATAAGTGCGCTTTTAGAAGCCTGCATCATATTGCCTGCTCCATTATCTCCTTCACTATTTTAATTTTGCTCTTAATGATTTTCCAGTCCCTCTTTTGCTGTTTAAGCATGCTGAGAGCCATAATGGATTTGAGCAAGGTGTGCTTGGTATGCGCTAATAAACCCAAGTCATTTTCGGCGGGTTTGTCACCAGGTGTGGTGTCAGAATGTGCCGACCTTCCGCTAACGACCCATTCGTGATGTAATTATAACACCAACTGTCCACGCCACCAATTGTTACTGTCATTCTGAATCTCTGTGTCTCAACCAGTTACTGCTGGGTTTACTCTTTCCCAATCGTCTTCTGTTCACCTGCAGTGCGTATAGCGGTGGACCATAACACCTGTTTAGAACAATTGTGTGATGTGGGCTGGGTGACCTGATAGTCTTCAATCAAAGTAATGTGAGCAAAATAAGGGATGCTGGGTATGTTTCCACTTCTCACAAATGTCCAAATGGTCAGGTTACTTCAACGGAAAATGAAATTTTGATAGCTCTTGGTTGGTGGCCAGTCTTGAAGGAAAACAGGAAAACATCTGCAGGATATGCAAACATCTACTTTGTGGATACATTTTTGCAAACATTTTTTAAGGAATGTTATCTACTGAGCGCAATCCCTTAAGGATAAACACACATAGTGGAGCTATAGAGTTTTAGTGTTCATCTTTAATAGCGCCATATGTTTTTGTTAGAAAGAACAGCTAGAAGGAGAGATGGGCGTAACGTTCACTCGCTGCCTCAATAGGTTTATATAGTAACTATATAGTAACTAAAGTTTGTAACTCCGATTCAGTCATGGTTGAAGGAAAAACAGCTTTAAAGTCCAAATTGTCTTCGTCCCGAGGGTCATCGTGAACTTATGAAGGAAAGTTACTATATCATGTAAATTTTGATGTATCTCGCTATTTTGTTTAAAAGTGCATTTAAACTTGACTTTTCTGACATTTCTTAAATGTTTTAGTGTTTTTCCCTCATCAAAATTCATATTGGTTCATGCATGTTTGTGTGATCGTATTTTATTATTCTGTGAGTTCAAAATAACTCGATAGTCATAGTGACGCCCTTTAGCCACCACCCCACCCACTAACCAATCAGATGAACCACTAATGCAGCTCATCTCTGAAGAATGTACATGCTGACTGACTGTGTAATTATGGTAGAACTGCATCAGATAAACAATGAAAAGGAAGTTTTTGGAAGTTGTGGAACAAAACTGTATTTTAGGTTACCAAAAGATGAAAGTATTTGTCAGAAATGGGTGGATTTTCTGTGTACAACCCAGCAGGGGGCTGGATGGAAGCAGTGAGGATCAGGCTTGTTTTACGAATACTGCCTTTTGAAAGTTATTAAGGGTGCAGTGATTGTCTAGAGGGGTCAAATATTTATTATGAGCTAATAGTTAGCATTCTTATCACGCCGGTATTGATCAGTGCAAAGACGGTGCAACAGAGCTATAGATGCTCTTGATGATGAACAGGTTAGTTAGAATGATTTTTGCAGAAGTGTAATGACGTCACCCTGGATGTGCTTGTGTTAAGGTGATAGTGTCAGGATTCCTGGCTGATCGGCTGGTTCTATCCATTTTGGTCTGTTTGTATTAGCCACAGGTTCCCTTGTTTGTGCTCCTAATTGTTTCTCTCCACCCCCTCGTTGTCATTCAGTTAGTTGATTTGTCTCACCTGTCGTTGCTCATTTTTTCCTCATTGGCTCCCCTATTTATTCCCTTGGTGTGTTCTGTTCTGTGCCAGATTGTTGTTCGCTTCTGACCCGGCAACATCAGATGTTGGTGAACTGCTTGTGCGTCGCTAACCCCTTCTGTGTGACCCCAGGACTCTCTCCCTACCGTCTGCTCCTGTATACTGGCCGATTCGTTTTGTGGTTCCTGGCTCTTCCCTACTGAGTCTGCAAGTCTGTTTGTGACTTTTTTTATGAACTAAGGAATTTTGTGTTTCCCCCTGGACCGGAGGGGTATTTTTTGTTGCCTGGGACCTGACCTGTTTGATTTTGGCCGGCTGTAAATAAACTATTTTGCTTCATCTGCTTTTGGGTTTTCTGTCTGCATACCGGTCGTGACAGATAGCTTTACAGAAAATGTAGAAAAATCAACATGGTAGACGGTTGAAGGTACACATCTTTTTTTGTTCTTTCAATCCATAGCTTCTTAGTGTTTTGAGATAAGAGCCAGTGTCGTAATGTGGTTTTCCAAGCATTTCATCTGTATACAGAGAGGGGCCAGTACACAAGGTTTTCTTCCCAAAACTGTACTTTTATTGTGCCACCAGTGATCATCAAAGCAAACCCAACACAAAACATAAAAAAAAAAACAGAAAGGTCTACAAGCAAAACACTTGAGCTCCAAACCATAAATAAACAAATTTAGAACAGCAAAACTCAACTGTGAGGACTCCAGAATAAACTAACTAGATGCAGTCAGTAGGGGTTCTTTCTCTCAAAAGTAATTTTGCACAGGCCAGAATCAAAATGCAGGAAGACAGCAACACATCGCTCCTCTTCGCTCAGGATGTTCCTCTCTTCCAATCAGAGCCAAACCAGATAAGTTAACACATTACATTTACTTAAAAGAACTTGTAATGAGCAGCAAAATACACATTATAGTTCAAACATATTATAATATCTACAGCCAGCATTCCTATTCAACAAGTAAATGTTTTAAGAATAATACAATTAAAATAGGTTAATGAATTTTAAATTAAGCTTCCCCCCTTCTGTCTTTCAATTTGAACCTTCCAGCATCAGCCAATCAGGATGGCCCACATCAATACAACATGGCACTTCTGCTGCCCCTCCATTAATAACGATTTAAAAAGTTCTGTCAGTGGGTTTAGATTATTGACTGCATTGTAAAAAAAAAGTCTTATTGAAGGCTGCAATAGTGGCACTTTTTCTCTTTCTCCACCTCAAAATCGTCTAGGTGGTTAGCGAGTTTTGCATACAATTTCAAAGAACTAATATTACGTTTATTTTATGTTTGTCTGTCTTGCCCACTTTACGATACAATAGGGACTCTCTTTGAATAGTGATTTTTTGTCATTGAAAAATTTGTTATTGCTTACACACACATTGGATTTGGGTGACAACTGAACAAACATGTAACCAGAAAGTAAAAAAAAAGTATATAGATATCAAATCAGAATTGATTTCCTGTCTAATATTCAGGTTTTAATCTCACTCAGAGGGGCCAAAGTAGAAACACTAAAGAAGATGTAGTGACAGTTCGTTAGAACAAATAAATCTTTTGGCATAATTTTGGCTTCTTAGAACTGATGATCTGGATTCTTGTGCAAACATCACCTTGATTTACAGCTGTTTATGAAAATAACTCAGGGTAAAACGAGACGGTTGTAAACTGATCTTAAGAAATCCTCACCTCACATGCTCTTTTCATCCAACTGTCGTTTAGAAAGAGTGTGTGCATCTAAGCCCAATCTGGTGAGCTGCAGATTTGAAGAGTATGTTCTTCAATAGCTGCACATCTACTGAGTTATATCCAAAACATCTCTGGTGAAAGTTTTTGCGGGGGTTTATTGAATGTGTACATATACGCCAACCTCACACACAAGTCTTGTGGTCCTTTTACATTTTTGGAAAAAAAAATCAGCCTGAACCTCCAACCTATGCAAATACACATGTAAAACAGTAACCCATACATGAGTTTGATATCAGAAGAAGATTACTATTACAAACAGTTGTTTCTCTCACAAGAGCGTTTTGCCCTGCAGGGTAATGTGAGAGTTAATAAGCACTAGAGGCCGCGTAAGGTCTCTATGAGCTCTGTTTATGCTGGGCATGCTGGGCTCGTAACGATTGATTTGCAGTATGTTTGGGCTCTCTGAAACTGCAACATGGTGTGTTTTATAATCCGGGGAATGTGCTATGAGACTGAAGCACTTACAGCATTACAAAGAATTGATGAAGCTCAGAATTTCAGATGAACATGTGCCAAAATGGCCGACTGATTCCTTCATCGTGTCATTAGAAGCGAAGAATTCAAAGGAAAATGATGATAAACTTTTGCTGCAGACAACTACTAAACTGTAGGGTCCCGATTCTTCCAGCACGGAAGGTGGATGCCAGAAAGACGGATGCCAGTCGGAACTCTGCTTAAAGGATTTTAATGTTCATAAATTCGTATCTGACTCCATAATTGATTTGTAAAAGGTTTCACATTTACTATCATTCGTGATGTTAATAAAATAGTTTATGTTAATTAATGATAATAAAATTATGTTTTAATTCTCTTATTGACCTTTAATTTGACTTGCACTGGTTGCTAATATTCCTATGACCCCTTAAGTGTCTCAGTAAATGAGGAATGACTGAAGAGAGTTCAAACATTTCTTATCATTGTTGTGTAGAAAGCAAACAGCACATCAAATACAACAAAAGAAGCCAGGAGTTTTTTTTGCTGTCTGCTTTAAAAGCTTCTTCAGACCAATCTCCTCCCGGTGAGGTGTGGCTTAAATAGGAATGTGAACCAGAGGGCAGCAGGGAACTAAAAGTTGTTGAGAGTGTTAAATATTCTAGGATTCAAGTTTTGTGATACATAATAATATCACTCAATTTAACCTTCTAAAACATTTAAAACGATACCAAACATTCACTGGTTAACAAGACATTATTTTAAGAATATGACTGAACCAGTGGGAGATGTTTGATAGTCCTAAGGTTTGATCGTTGGCTCACTCATCACTGTGGTAGAGAGTTTTAAACATTTGATGTTGGAGATAAAGATTAACAAAAGGTACTCTATTGTTTTTTAATTTGTGAGTGCTAAGAGAGGGACACATGCAGGAGTTCTATGTTTCCAACCGTACATGACCAATATTTAATGTGGAAATTTGCAAATACATGAAAGATACAATGAAATCAAGTAACACCAATTTACCAGTGATACCTTCTAGTGACAGGCTCTTGCTCTCTCGCTTGTCTTTTTCAAGCAGTGCTGCAAAGGAAAGAGTGGTAGGAACATACACCCGTCATTGCAAAGCAACCATGACACTAACTTTAATCAAAACTAGAGGAAAAGTTGTATCTGCCATGGACGAATTTCCCTCATTTTCTACAGATCCCGCTGCAGCACAACCTAATTGGAAACAGGAGTGAATAATCAGGGAAACAAGTCTGCTGAAAAGCTAAATGATAACATGTGCAAAAAAAAAATTAAGTTAAATGCTGTCGACTGTGTCTGATTTGTTTTAACATTCAATGCTGAGCCTTCCCTTTCCTCCTTTCAATGGATGGAACAGAACGGAGTAGAATCTGGATGAAGAGAAAAACACAGCGGGATAAACCTGCCCCAAATTGTACATTTATTCAATTTAAGATTTAGGACGAGTGAAAAAAAATGTGTCTCATAATAGAATCACTTCATCAGATACTCAAGTGCTTGAACGCAGGATCCATCTGTTCGCTTCATCGTCGGATTCCCCTCCTCCTTCTCTCTTCCTCCATCACTTCTCATTCACACCACGGAGGTCTGATTTTTCAAGGATTGGCTCTCAGGTGTGTGTGTGTGTGTGTGTTTCTTTACAGAACTGAGAGAATGTATTACTGTATTTCATTACTGCTATATGAGACGTTAAGATAATCATTCAAATCGCTCCAAGTCGTACCCCACCCGGCTGCTAATTCAATCTGCCCACAGCAAAACATGCCAAACAACATCCATTATGGTCACACAGTTAATTGGCAGAGGGTGGGGGCTCCGGCTTGAGTCAGGAGGGAACCGTTGCCGCGGACAAAAGCAATTTTGTCTTTTCACTGTGTTGAGATAGCGGAACGCAGGGATGCTCTTGCGATGCTTTGTATTGTCATTGGACAATAGACCGACATTAACAATAACAAACGGCGAGTGGATAATGTAAGATAGAAATGTGTTTCTTGTTATGGTATAGTGACAAAGTATAATGAATTACAGGTTTTCATTAGACTAGTGTAATCTTTAAATAATTTCCTTTTTATATCCCACAGTATGTTTTTATAAGATGCGATTATCATTTCTGCTGATGAAAGCAATTCTGATTCACAAGAAAAAAAAAGCTTCGTCATATTTATGTTGCCATGGGGTGCAGTGAGAGGTGGATACTGGCGCCGGAAAAGATGCAACATTAATCTTGTAAAAAAACTAACAGTACAAAATGAACAATCCTAATGAGATTGTGTGGGATGTGTAGCGCAGGTGAAGTGATCACAAATCCATTGACTTGAATAAGATCGCGACAGTGTGAAACCGGAAATTCCAGCTTATGCATGCAGTTGCAGTTCCACTTCAATGAAAGAAGAGCTGAAATCAACTCTGACCTGCGATACTGCATCATATGATGAGACTACAATCACCAGATTTGAGTAGCGAGAGCATAACCTTACTTATCTCGTGTTAAAGTAAGATTTTATTTTTTAGTACTTGAGAATTACATTTATTACAGAATTACATTAAATCCATTTCCATTTGGATTATTTATATTTAAAACTTGGTATTTTTATAAACATGCCGCCTGGTGGGTGAGATCTTCACTGCCGCATGGACCATCAGAGCTTTAAAAAGCTAGGGTGACCAGCATTTGAAGAAGCAGTAGGTGTAGCCAATGATGGGACTCAGGAGTGTGGATCAGGAATTCACCCTTCTATCCACCTCCTGGTTTGG
The DNA here is from genome assembly GCA_900490495.1 of Danionella dracula. Taxonomy (NCBI): domain Eukaryota; kingdom Metazoa; phylum Chordata; class Actinopteri; order Cypriniformes; family Danionidae; genus Danionella; species Danionella dracula. Next base: position 3,273,035 of record UELW01000222.1, on the reverse strand, counting down.
GCACTCTAGTTGACTGCCCCCATCACTGATGGTTTGCTGATAGAGCTCTGGTAGAGCGCTTTTTAAAGTATCTACTGTTCTCTTGTAGCACTGATTGCCAGTGCAACGTTTTTAGGATGACTGATTAATACCACAGTATTTCATTTTATATTTTTTTCTGTTTAATTAAACAAGCTATTATACAACACAACTGATGCAAGCTTCGATCAGAAGGATAGCAAGAACTGTTGTAATGTAAAGTTCCTCGCACTGGGAAAAAATTGTCATCATTATATAATAATGTCAAACCATTAAAATGAGCCAAAAGCTTTACCTGCTTAACTACTGACAGATGGGATAGGTGCAGTAACTCTTGAACTCAAACTTGAGATTCCTACCCTTAAAAATAAATAGTTTTCCATAGAGTAAACAAACGTTTTCACAAAAATGTTGGCCCTATTCATTTTTTTTAAGTTGGCAAAACGAACCAATTGTTGTTGAACTCTACTGGCAACCTTGTGAACTGCACTTCACTTTCTCGGTTCACTATGCTGCTCTCCTCAGATTGAACAGGGTCTCTAGAGGGCTTCTCAAGTAGCTCACTACGTAGGATTATCTACATTTTTCACTTGATACAACAACAATTTGAACGTTTTATACAATTTTGCTCTACATTTCTCGCTGCCACATGAAACCACATCACATCATTGTTTACAGTAGGTATAGTAGTTCCCATATACAATAAATTTAGTTGATTAGGGCAAAAATGTACCATTAAATGGCCAACTTCCTCAACAGATGCAAACAAAGGTTGTGCTGATTAGGTTCAGTTATGTAAATAAAGAATTTGTAATAGCCTCTTATGATGTATTAAATGTACTAAAAGTTTAACCTCTCGGTTGTTGTATTGTCTTCTTCATAATCAAATCTTTGAAATAAATTACTATAAATAAAGCTTCATTCACATTTTTTATTCTGTGTTACTTGTAGCATTCTTGCTTGCTTTCTTTCACTTCTTCTTCTCTTTCTGACCCTTAAACATGCTGCAGGTCTCCATCTCTATTTTATACCGGGCACAAGGCCAGCTCTCTTTCAGCTCAAGCGCTAAAAACAAACAAAACCTGAGTCTGCCATACACAGCCTCCACCACAACCTGCTTGCCTTGCCCCACGGGAAGTCGAGTGCCCTTCTGCCCTATCCAAATGCCTTGCTTTTAATGGCCATCCAGCCTCTCATTCAATCAGTGCCATCAAAAAAACTGTTCTTTAAATGAATCCCACCATTTACTGCTCCTCAAAGGATTTTCACTTTGAAAAAGAATTTGAAAGAATCCTGAAACCAGCAGTATTTTACCAATGGGATGTAGACGAACGCTTAGACTTGACCTGTAACTTCTTCCCCTCTCTTTTCCTCTATCCCGCTCGCTCCTCCTCTCTCTCTCTCTCTCTCTCTCTCTCTCTTTCTCTCTCGAGAGAGACAGAGAGAGGAGGGGAGGAGAGAGAGGAGGCAGAACGAGAGCGCGAGAGAGAGAAGAAGAGATGATGAGAGAGAGGGAGAGAGGAGAGCGAGAGAGAGAGAGAGAGAGAGCGAGCTCCTCTCTCGCTAACTCTCGCCGAGATAGCTAGCAAGCGCTAGCTCTCTCTCTCTCTCTCTCTCTCTCTCTCTCTCTCTCTCTCTCTCTCTCTCTCTCTCTCTCACTTTGAACCAGATTCTTATGTATGAAACACTCTGTCATGCAAATCCAGTGAAAAGGAGGCCTCTGTAATAACCAGAACAAGCATCAGAAAGTGACAATTAAGAACAAACAAAAAATAAAAATAGTGTCGCATATGCCACAGTAAATCCGGTGACATTTACAGACCTGTATTTAATTACCACCTCATGCTGTTCGCCAGGTACCCCATTACACCATGTGATAAATCTTTTACTCCAAGAAGTGTGTGTGTGTGTGTGTGTGCGTGCGTGTGTGTGTGTGTGTGCGTGCGCGTGTGCGTGTGCGTGTGTGTGTGTAATGGGTCAGGTGGTGTTGTGCATTGATGAATGTCTATAGGCACTGATTAGCAAGATAAATACAAGTAAGTGAAGGGAAAATAGAGAAATATTTGTTCAAGGAGCAGGGACTCTTAAAAGGTGCATGAATGGTGAATGTGTGAGGGCGTTTGTTTTTTCATGGTGGTGGTGCCTATGGAGATTATTGCTGCTGGTCATTCACTGTCATAGGTGGCCCTCTTTAGAACCTGTTTTATCTTCATTAAAAAAAGTTCCTGTTTTTTTACTATTTTTAAACAGTTTAAGTGAATGCTTTTTATGATCTTATTTTGGATGATAAATGAAAAATGAATGGAACATGAAAATCACATATCCACAGTTGTCTCTGTTCCTGTTACCTTGTAAAATGGAAAGTTTACATTTGAAATAATTTGTTGCGGGCATTGTGTGACGCAGCGCCAGCGGAATACAAGTTAAACATCTGAGTTTGGTATGGAAAGTTGAAAACACTTCAAGAATACTGAAGTCGGGGTATAATTGTTTAAAATTATCCAACTTCCGGTAGTAGTGTCACATGCAATTTCGTTCAGCCTGTAAGCATTGTGAAGGTGTACAACCGAAAACATTGAGTATTCATCATGTGCATTGGTGTGAAGGTGAGGTGTGATTTTAAAGAACATCAAAACATTGGATTTGCTAGCTACGCGAGACTGTTGTTGTAGTAACATTTCCATACCAAAAACATGACACTTTGTGAAACAACATGAGATTGGTTGTTTGTCGTGTCAATCACAGGGACTCATGGGCGGGTCTTGACCAAAAAAGTTTGCTTTAAAATAACAGGAAAAATAAAAACTTCAAAACAAATCAGCATTTTTTACAATCAGCATTTCTATCTTTCATTACAAGTTTGTAAATTTTCTGCTTAAATGCAATTTGCGTTCTAATACCAGAGACTTCTTTTGAGGTCTAACTACCATCTGGCTTAAATTTTTACAGATTCTTGTCAGATTACTTGGGCAAAACCATCTAAAACAAAAACATCAACGCCTTATTATACAAAACATATTTGTTACAAAAAATAATTTAAAAAATAGTTTCCAAACAGAAACAAAATGGTTCATTCCAAACGTGAATCATAAACTTGAACTTGAATAACGTAAATACTTGTTGAAGAGATTTGATGGTTTTACAGTCTAGCAGTTAAATTGGTCCATTTTTTAGCTGTTTGGCCGTATAAGTGCAGTGCTTAGTATTGTTTAATTAAAGCCATTTTATATTCAGTTTTGCTTTATTATTTCATATGGTCATATTTTCCACAAAATCTACAACTTTTTAGTTTCTCAGTTAATGACCCTTTTACACTAGAAGCTCAAACAGCATAAACAAATGCACTGCTTAGTATTAATAGCTTAGTATTAATAAAGAACCCCTTCTCTGTGTGAGATAAAACCTCTTGTCTGTGCAGAACAAAAGAGATTGTTCATTTAGTGCCTTATTTCTTCTTTTATCTCTTTTTTTCTCCTCATTATCTGTTAGATTCTTCTGCAGCGTCCCCCTGCCGTCCTCACCTGCCCCCCTGCATATGCCTGGGAAATGAGAATAGATTGGCTTGTCCATGGATGGTGCCAGGTGGCATTTAGACCCCCGAGAAGACACGAGAGCAGTCGATCTACCTCACGTTGACAGACGCTGGGACTGAAGAGAGAGAGTGTGGAGGAGAAAAGGAAGCGGGGATAGCAGAAAAGCCCTAGTAGGTTCAGAGAAATGTGTTTTTTGCTTGTTTTCTCGTCGTTATCTCAAGCTGCTGAGCGAGCCAGATGTACATGTGGGAGGATGCAAACCGGATAGGGACAATAGGAATGTGTTGTCAGATTCTTCATTGCTGCGTAATCTTCGTCATGTCTGTGTCATGAAACTGAGCTCTAGCTGTAGACATGGATTTAAAAATCATGCTATATGGATTACAGAAGACTTAAGTGGTCTGGAAATTAAAATAAACAATAAGCGATCGCTGTTATGAAGTTCCAGCTGGAATACTTAGACATATTTGGGATTCAAAATGAGCTGCTTTGACAGTTTATCTCCTCACAGTTTTCCATTTAAATGTGTGATGTTTTTTTTTTTACTAGAATTTAGTTATAGAACTTGGTGTATTCATAAAATGTAGAGTAAACAATGGAATTATAGTTAATAATGAAAATTTTAATACATTTGATCACAAATATATTTTTTGGCCCAAATCTGTCTTTAAAACACTCACATATCATCCCCCATTTCCCAGGGAAGCGGAGTAGGACAGTGCCTGCTAAACCCCTGGATGGAGGACCTCATGGGAAAACCAGGTTGCTATGGGATGAGGCGCTCATAAGATCAACTGGGAGTGCTCCCCCTATAGTCTGTATGAGACAGGACACCGTACAATAAAGAAGTACCATCTTTCAGATAAGATGTGAAAAACCAAGGTCCTTAGGCTAAGGTTTTACGAAGATCCCAGGATGTTACATCGAAAAGAGTAGTGATGTAGCCCTGGCATCCTCACCAAATTTGCCCTGTCCTAATAACCCTATATGTTCTATGAGGCTGTTCACCATTACAATAGTGTGTGGTGAAGGTTCTCGGCAGTATGGCAGCCTTCAAGAAAGCTGGATGGATGTGGCATACTGGTGGTGTATTCGGAGACAAAGCCCCCCTTTATGCACTTTGACAGTCTAGAAAAGTGCTATATAAATGGCATACGTTATTATGAATAAAAACATGTGCTATTAGAATTATAACAAAACCTGGTAAAGCTGAAATTGTTTAATACTTGACATTATGGATTAAACATGGCAATGTTTTAAAAGCAGCATAGAGGAAAGTTGTTTCAACTTATAAAGTGAGTGAATTTAAAAGGATATCAGGGATACTTTTTGTTCTGAAAGAATAGCATTTAACTTTGAAATTACATTGCTTTACCAAATCAATCTCCATTTGTTAGGAATTATTATGCTTTCATTTCTGTCCAGGCCTTGATCATATTGGCACCAATAGCGTAGCAGTTAAGTACTCTGACCTCTAGTGACCTTGGTTTGCTGCCTGCATGTCTTATGGACCCAGCTGTCCTCTTTCTTTCCTTTCCCTGTACGTTTCTACCGTCCCATTTAGTGTGATAAAGCGCGGTTAATAAAACTCATTTCTGTTTCAACTAAAAAAGCTGTCTTTGACCAAAAAAGCACTTAAACCCTGATGCACCTACATTAGATGATCGTAAATGTGGAAACAAAATTATTCTTTCAATAAATTAAATACATGGAAATATACCCCTCCTGAATATGGCAGTGCATCAGTGGTATTCTTTCATTAAACTGCCCTTTTTAGGTAAAAAAAAGTTTGAATTTGTAATTCATTACTTGTTTTTAGCTGCACATTTGTAAACAAAAGACGGAGATATGGCTATTACACAAATCTGCTTCTAAATTAAAACTACTGACAATCAGGAGATGCTGAGTGTGAAAACGCTTAAGCCTTGTACTGCTGACCATTGAATCTTGGTTTGAATAAAGTTAAGAAAAAGTTCTTTCTTGATCTGTAAGCTTGAAAGAACATTGATTTTCTTCATTTTAACTTTATTACGGATTCCTTTAAAAGCAAGGTTCAATTTGATGATGGGTTTTCTCAGGCTGATCAACCACCCTCTTCACCTCTCGATGCGCAATAGAAATTGACTGCACTTGAAATGTCTCGACTGACAATCGGGGCCTGGTGCCAATAGTCCAAAAGATTTTTGATTGACTTTACTAGTTTAGTAAATCTCTGAGGGGGGAATTTATTTATTATTAATTTCTTTAGCTTATATTAAACTGTACATTTTTGCACAATAAAGGCCTGTTTTAATTAATTGAGAGCCACTTACCAAGCGAGGAGGTTTTGTTCTCGTCATTTCTGATCCACCAAGTAAGCTCTTTTTGCCTATTTTGACAATTTTGATGCTTAGTCAAGGAGAAATTGGCCAACTTACCCCAAACCCAAGCCTCATTTGATTTCTGCTATGGGTGACGTCTCACATGTTACATCCATGTCGTGGGTTAAAACAATGCTGCTAATTTTAAAGTGTAAATAATGTTTGTTTTTCCTTACATATTCACTAATGCTCTGTTGGTTATTAATTCATAAATTGAGGAATTACACTGAGACTTTTGTGGTTTGCCCCAAATTTCCTAATTCATGTTTTATCAAACACTGTGCTGACAAGGGTGCTGTAGCATTAAAAATGCAGGATAATTGTTAATAAAATGTCACAATCGCAATATTCATTGAGTCAGACCTGACCTTAACTTTTTTTTTAATCTGGGGAAAAAATGTTCAAAACAATTTGGTTATATGTTGATGTCATGATAAATTGGGAAACATAAAAAAAATCTAATTTTTGCTCTGCGATGTCAGAGACCATCCTTTTATTCTGTCCTTGCTCTTTTGTTTCGCTTACTTTCTTCATTCTTCCCCATATATTTCCTGTATAAAATCCAACACTGTCCTGTAAAAAGGCACAAAAAGCCTCAAAATATATAGCTAAAGAAAATAAGATATATATCCTGAGTTTAAAGTCTTGTGCATGTAGTTTGGGAATTATTTGCCTCCCAAATCTCAGACATTTTAAGAATAGTATTAAATAAATAATTGCTATAAAAGTCAATTACAAAACATTTCTGCTGAACTCACACCATTCCTAGAATTTGGAGAAGCTACTGGAAGTCCCGGTAAATTCTGAGCAAGTCAGCGCTCGCAATGTGTGTTGCAAAAGATTATTAATCATGCTGGGAGGATGGTGAAAGAGTGTCATGTCATTGTTTTCATTGTTGGGAAATACCTGTTTTTCGTGTTCTGCAATCCGTTTTCCTCATTCAGAGCAAAAGCCATGACTTCCTGCCATCTGGGTAAGCAGTTTTGATTGTTCGAGCATGAAAACAAGGGCTCTAATTATAGCGATTAGACTGAGCTCCAGTGTGCCAATGAGAATGAGAGACTTGGCACAGGAGTAAAACTTTCAACAGGCCCAGAATGACCTCGCAGCACCTAGCGTGAAATGATGGGGCTTTTTCAGGGTGATTAATGAAAAGGGATGGGGAGGACAAGAGATGGAGAGATAGAGAGGGAATGGGGGAGGGATGATCGTGACAAATCATTCAGGGTTTTTTCAAAACAATACAAGGAGATAGATGACGGCGGTGTGTGTCTTTCATTATCAGTGACCCCCTGTTCCATCAACGCCAGAGAAAGAAAGCCAGAGTCTACAGAACAGGGTTACGGGACAAAGTATCATCCCTTCATCACTCAAACCCTCCCCCCACACGCACTCGCCTGTACCTCATTGATGGGATGTGAGGGTTCTGACCCCGGACTCAATGTGCCCTCTCGCCCCAAAGGACATGAGTCAATGCTGGTGCCATGGTAACACCCCTATGGCAAGTTCAGGGTTCTGAATGATATTGCCTGTGATGTCATCATTGTATCAGATCGCATCAGTATTGCCATGAGCACCAACTAACCGTTCACTTTAAACTTGTGTTTCTTCTGTTTTTTGGCATATAAGCTGGTTTAAGCACCAGTGTACTACTAGGACCCTAATTAGGATCATCCTCTTGGAAAGCAATAATAAAGTGTGTGATATTTTGATTAACATATTGAGGCTGATCCCAGCAAGAGCAGATCCCATAGATGCCTTGTATTAAAGTGGCGAACTTAACTGCAGAAAAAGCATATTAATCCAAAGGATTTTTTTTATTCGTATTGTTAATTTTGATATTTATGAAGGGGGACTTTTGCATTGCACGTTTGTTGTAATTATATCAGGGGTCTCAAACTCAATTCCTGGAGGGCTGCAGCCCCTGCAGGTTTTTGTTTTAACCCTGTTTCAAGAGATCCCACACCCGTAGCTTCAAACTACCCCAGAGGAGCCTAATCAGTGGAATCAGGAGTGTTCAGTTAAGGTTGGCGTAAAATGTACAAGGCTGCGGCCCTCCAGGAATGGAGTTTAAGACCCCTGAGTTATATTACATCTTTTAAAAAACAGGACAAGAAACAGATCTTTTATTATTAGTGAAATGTTTTTTTTGTGAAAGCCAGAGTAGGCTGAGTGTAGTCTATGTTTTTGTCTCAGCTCCAACCTTTAACTGTTTTTATGTTAATTTTAGTAAAATTTTTACTGTCTTTTCTTAACGAAGTTTTATCATGTGAACTCATCTTTTCAGGTTTTGTTATAGGTTTTAGTTTCCAAAACATGCTTCAAGTCATATTGAGATTGGTTCGTGCGTATTTGTGTAATCCTATTTACCTTTTCTGCAAGCTCAAAATGGTTTGAAGACTGTAGCTACCCTCACTGCGCATTAACCAATCAGATGAAACGCTAGTGCAGCTCATCTTAATGAAGAACGTACAAGCTGCCTGACCCGGAACTTTAACATTTTCTGCTTTCAAAGTGCTCCCCTTTTTCTGATAGTTAATTAACCGAAGCCATATTCTTTTGAAATTTGTAATTTAATGCAAATATTTTTAAGATAAAACTACATTAAAATTGGGTTAAAAAAGACTGTTAAAAAAGTATATATTTTTACTTGTACTTTGCTTTACAGTATATATTATAGGTATAGTGCATACAAGTGGTAGTAACAGAACACAGAAACCGAAGAGAAAAAAACTATTCTCACGGAATACAACTAGGTTTTATCTTGGGACTAAAATCTTTAAAAAAAAAATACATTAAGCCTAATTGCACTGTTGTAATGTTCACTAAGCAGACAACCACCCCAACTGTAAATGGGTTGAGGTATAAAGCTTGCATTAGGAGGATGAGAGTTTTACAGGCCAGGTATAGGGTGATGGATGGAACTGTGTGCCACCCTATGAAGCAAGTATCATCATTCAGAGTGGCAGGCGATGGGTGAGCACTGTGAGATGACCTGCTGAGGATCCGGCAGTAGTACAGCTGCTCCACATAAACTGAATACAGACTGCATCGCTGAAAACAACTAAATCAGTTTTTCAGACAAAATTGATCTGCTAAATCTGCACTTATCTTATCTTGGTTATCTTGTACTTGAAACATTCATAACGTTTATAATTGCCATTGTACTTTTTTTTACAATGGGGGGGGGGGTCCAAAAAATTAAGATAAAGGGGTCATGTAGTCAATTATTTTATTTTCTTTTACATGGAACTATTTGGTAATTTCTTATTACATGAACACAGCAGTCACAAGTATTTTCATTAAGAAATAAATGGCATTTTATTTTTCCATTTTCTGAGATTTTGATTGGGAGAGTACTTTTGTATCTAAATCTCTGCTGTATGATTGGCCCACAGTCTTACGAATTCAAAAAGACCAGTTACAATTATGTATTTAAAATTTAAATTATTGTTATAGGTTTATGATTTAGACAGCTTATTCTGGCCAATCACAATGTACCTTATTGGCACATAACTCAAAAACATTCAAAATAGTGGAAAACACCTGCCTTCAGATAGGGTACTTATTTGTTTAGACTTTTTAACTATTTGGAGGGCATAGCCTACTTTTTTTATGCTAACATTTTAAAACAAGGGTCCCACGGACCTTCTGAAGTTAGCGCCTTCCCCAACCAATGAAATGTTACATTCTTCCTCATGTTTTAACACAGAATGTACAAAAAATCTGCCCCAAAAAAATAGGAAACTATTTTGTAGCAATCTTTACAAAACGCTCCAGGTCATCATTGCTTGATGTAAGGTGACGCTAAAACTCTACATAGACTGAATCACCACTAAAAATAGTCAATAAATTCAGTGCTGATTTTCATTCAAGATCTAGCAATAACATTCGTAAGCATTCTACAGCATATAGTGTATAAAAATTTTTTCTTTAAAAGTTTAAAGCTTTTCTAACGATTGTAGCATGTTTTTTGTTCCATCGTCAAATGCATGTTTGAGTAATTTCTAATCCTACTTTGGGAGCTCAAACAGCTTGATGATCATAGCACCACCCGTTGTTATAGAGCCACCCACTGACCAATCAGATGAACCGCTACTGCAGCTCATCTATAGAGCGGACGTGCTGTCTGACTGGAAGTAGAGTAGCAGAAACTTGCAGAACAACATTGAACAGAAAGTGTGTTTTTGTTGAATCTAGAATACTTGTGTTTGTGAGCAGCAATTCACATTGGACAGGTTTGTAAATAAAGCGGTATTTGATAAAAGACGTTAAAAAGGCTGATTCTAAAAAATTCAGCTTTTCCACCTTTCCTGAGGGCTGATGTGGAGCCCAAGCAGTAAGAACAGTTTTTTAGCTATTAAGCTTATTTAACAATGAAATGATGTAGCACAGTTTTTCCTCTACAATCAGAGGAGTGAAACATTTTCCTGATGAGGCTGTTACACACAGTTATAACTAAAGTACGGAATGTGGCAGAAGCATGGCTGTTAAAGGAACGGCGGTAAACATCACATTTTTCACAGCCCCAAAGCACTAGTTGATTCAAAGATATTGTTTTCAATGAATACAGCATTTTCATCAGTCTCGAGGGGTCAACTAATTATTCTAAATGCTTTAAAAAGGGCATAACATGGCACCTTTAAGAGGGGTAATGACTGACCTCCCTTCTTTTCAGTTTGCTATGGAAGCTGTGAAACAGATGCTGAAATCAAGAACAAGCCGCAAGGAGCTTCTGACTGCGAGCCCTGCACTTGGCAAGTCCTGGAGGTAATAATGGTTAGCAAACTGAAAAATGTCCTTATCTGAAAAAAGTCAGACAGTAATAAATGAAATAATTGTGCTAAACACATTAATCCATGTCGACGGCCCTAGGGGGAAGGACTGTGAGTGTTAGAGGTAGTGAATGGCACAAACCTGCCAACAAAAAGAGTCTCTCTCTCTCTCTCTCTCTCTCTCTCTCTCGTCTCTCTCTCTCTCTCTCTCTCTCTCTCTCTCTCTCTCTCTCCCTCCCTCGTTCTCTCTCTACTCTCTCTCTCTCTCTCCTCTCTCTCTCTCTCTCTCTCTCTCTCTCTCTCGACCCTCTGCAAACAGTGTATTTTTTGCCCTGCCTTTCGGGAGGGCAGGGGTCGTTATTAATCTTGCTGGCTTGCTTAGCTTGAGGCATCACAGCAGGGCAGCATCTGTGTGTGTGTGCGTGTGTGTGACGGGGTGAGTGTGATGAGAGTGTCTGAGCCAGGATATGGATAATGCATGGGCAAGACGGGGTGTGTTTGTGTGTGCACGCAGCAGTCTGATTTAGACTGAGGCGGGCCAAGGATCTTAAGTCCTGTGAGTCTCTTAATGGATGTGTTTAAATGTAAATTACACTAGTGTGCATGCATTCTCACCATAGGATCATGCATGCGAGGAAAGCGAATGGTTGACTGCGATGAATAGTAAAACTTTTTTTTATGCACGGTGTCAGTGAGTATTAAATACACAAATCAATGGCTTCAGTAAAACAAACAGCAAAATACTATGGAAGTTTAAATAATATACACTCCTATTAGATGTTGATAATGAAAGAGTATTAATAGTTATTGTCAAAATGTATTGAATGGATTTTCTGTTTTTCTATTAATTGAAAAAGAGGGCTATACACAGATAACAGTAGCTTTTAGTGATGCAAATTTAAGTTTCTGAAAAATAGGATATATTACTACAAAGCCAGAATTAACTAATTCAAAATTAGTGCAACGATCTACAACAATATCATCAGTAATTTTTTAAAACCTTGCCAAATACTTGATTTTGTGGGTTTTAAACAACTTTACCAGTTACTTCCTTGTGACCAGAGAGATTCTTTAATTGATGAAATCTATTTATATAATGTATGTTCTTCACTCATTTGGAGGACATCTATTCAAAATAGTGAATCACAAAGATGCCATGTTTTTGTTCCGTTTCTACAATCCTCTTATTGATGAATTTCAGGAAGTTTCTGAGGATTTGTGAAGCCAGGGAAGTTTTCAGATTGAAATGAGCAGAATCCCAGCTTGCGTGTGTCATTTTTCAGTTGCTGTACTTGTTGTGTGCAGAGGCGGACTTACCCTTAGGGAAAGACAGACTACTGCCTTGAACCTGCAACTTTTTGGGGGCCCTCTAAACCATGAGTTCCCACCAATCCCTTGAAATATATAATGCTATTAAAATGATTAAATTGCTTGTTATTTATTACATTTATTCCTTCAGTCTCGTCAAGTAAACTTTAATTTTTAAAAAAATTTTATTTAACATTTTAGGAATCCATCTGAAGAAAAAAAAAGGAAATTTCATAAATTCAAGGCCTGTTTTTCTTCACCAACTGTATGCTTTTATTTTGAAATTTCAAGTACTTTTTAGGTGTTTTGACATACTTTAACATCACTAAAATGTAGCAATTTTGAGATGTTATCCTGAAAATATGGAAAATTGTCAGACACTTTGGTTGGTGTAAAAAAAATATATGCAATTAACTTGAAAACGTTTAATTTTCTCTGTCCGGCTCACCAGAGGAAAGTACATAAATATAAAATACATAAATATACAAATTGTTTATTTTAATAGAAAAATAATGACCCCTGTGCATTTGTTGGCCTTAGTCTCTTAATGACAAAATCTGTCTCTGGTTCTGTGACATTTTACAATATGCAGCATCTAAAGCGCCAGTTCTTGGCTGATGACATTCACACTGCTCTTCTTCCACTGTGTCATGTTCTTGTCTCGTTTTTTTTTATTATTAGAAGAATGGGTTCATCAATGCAGCAGTTGAATTAGACAATTTGGTCACTTTATTATTCACTTCAGTGGAATATTTGACCTTTAAAAACTAAAACTTGGTGACTAATTATGGTATTCAGCTCAAAATTACTTTTTACTACCCTGAAGTTACAATAGTGAAGGAAAATGTAACTAAATTATTTAACTTTACATTAAAAATAATCTGTTAATAAATGCAACTATATCTTCACTATACAGCCATTAGATTATTAAATGACTGCCTCTTTAATTCCTTTTTGTCTTTGCAGACTTCATTTTTCTCTGGAAGGACGTAATATAAAACCTAATACTAGTGTACAGTGAAGAAACAAACTGATCACCACGGTAACCATCACAGATTGCGTAGCCTGTAGGTCATGTGAACAACTACTAAACTGCTGATTTGCATTTGTTTGTGTGAACATTAATAATTTCGAACATATCTTTCTTTTTTGACATTGAATCATAAAATCGTGTGACTTTCATTATTTGATTTGTTTGGCTGTAGATGATTCTTAGTTAGTACTGAATGTGGTCTGAGAGCCTTTAGCTCTATGTCTGCAGGAGATACGCAGGTGTGTAAAAAGCTTTAATCCCTACCAGAATGAACTGCAAAAAAATCAATTGCATGATTATTTATCTTTAATCAAATCAAGGTGTGGAAATATCCTAGTTTTGAGTTTTTAAATTACCATCTTTATGTGGATAGGGACAACGCTAACAATTCCTTCATATGTGATCTCACACACATGTCGAGTGAAAATCTTCACATTGTACTTATACAAAGATTTTTCTTACTACCTAAAGTGTTCATTTATGTAGCTAGCAGCAGGTTTATCCTCTGGCCAAAACTGAGGTTATTTGAAGTGTAGTTTTCCTTTTTAGGAAAGGTCTGAGGGTTTTGGCACTTACAACCAATCCCTTGTCTTTTCGCATAGTGTTATGTTTCAGGGCACAGAAATGTCACCACACCAACTGACCGACATGCAAAAACTTATTCATATGAAAAAAATAATCTCACGTAGCCAGACCTTCAGGTTGTTGTTTAAAATGACACATTTTCAATGCACACAATTGATATTCGAGCCAACTCATTGTTACCGGAGGAATGAAAACAAACATGACACTCACTACGGCCAGAAATCCAGATAAGTTTAACCAATCAAACTACCAATTCGGGATTCTTGAGGTGTTTTCAACTTTCTGTTGCAAACTTATTTTCCACTGGTGTGACGTCTGAGGCTGAGAATTTGCGAAGCGTGATTTCATTTGTTTCTCACCTCTGCTGGATGATAAAAGTTTTGTGTTGTCTTATAAAACCAGCCATACATGGCAAAATATTATTGTGATTTAATACAACTATGACATAATATGACATAAGATTTTTGTCTAAATAACCTGAAATTATGATTAGCCTGACCTCCAATATGTGTTCCATTTGCATGTGCTGCATTACAAATCCAAAATGTCCACAACTAATTTTTTTATTTTTATGATTGCACAAAATCTGCAAATTTGTATGGAAGGTAAGTATCCAACTTTTGATGAGCACACTGTTTTGATAGTAATATACCAAACTGAGAGACATTTAAGAAACTTAACTTGATTGTCTTCATCTCAAACCCTTGTGCTTTCAGGTTTTATTTCTTTTCTTCTGTTTTTTCTCATGCTGTAATTTTTCTGTAAACACGCTTTCAGAAACAGCATTTCATTGAAATACAGTTGAATGCCATTGTACTTGATCCATTCTGTGCGTGCACATACAGAAAAAACTGCCACCCCCCTCTTTTGCAGTGTCTTTACCTTTTTAAGAACCAAGTTGTTTTTAAGAAACTTGTCAATTTTTTCACACATTGAATTAAACCCAGCGATGGATTGCGGCTGGAAGGGCATCCGCCACGTAAAACATATGCCAGAGAGTTGGTGGTTCATTCCGCTGTGGCGCCCCCGAAAGGGAAGAAAGCTGACATGAAGATGAATTAAACTGCTGTGATTGGTTCTTTTGTTCATGTGACTGAAGTTGTCTGACACGCCCCTTGATGGTGTTAACAAACACAATCTCTCTTGAGCTGAAAACAGAAAAAAGAGAAGAGTGCATCCGTGTCCGTGTTTGTAAGTGAAGCCATCGACCCTTTCACCGAGTGCATAATCTCTGAAACACACAACACCCCTTTACTGTTTTCTGTGTTTCATTAAATTATAAAGCAACGTCTTTTACCGTGAAGGATCACTTTATACACTTTACATCTGCAGGGACATCATGCATTGGCTACCTTCATACCAGAGAGAAGAGCGAGCTAGATCTGTTTACACAGTGCAAAGACAGAACTTCTTTACCTGTAACTAAAAGAAAATATGCGTCTTTTTTTATGAATTAATACTACTCTGAATAAAGAGTTAATCTAAACTAGAAAGTGTGTTCATTTCTAAAGGTCACCACACCCCTATGCGAACTTAAATTTCTCACTGGCTTTCACACCACTGTTGATGCAATGACGCTCTTTGCCCTTGGATGGCGCTCAGGGGGACGACAGTGACACAGCAAAGTTTAAGACCAGAAAAAGCTATGTCATTTTCCTCCCTTTTTCCGTGTTTTTGTAGTCTTTATGGGACTTATCGAACAACTGTGGACGCTCGGACACCAACATGATACTCTTTTCACTTTTCATTCTCTTCTATAAATTTCTTTTTTCCCGTCGTGAGTCAAAAAGAGCAAGTATGTGCGCCATCCTGTGCTTCTGTCATGTCTCAAAGTACTATGAACACGTGATTACAGGAGCCAGCTTTCATTGGTTGAGAACGAGATCACGCACTGCAACAAACCAAAATGGCAGAGCAGATCTTTTCTTTACTCACACTAATCTAATGGTCTTGTCCACGCCCATTTTTTTTTAATAAATTGCACCTAATAAGTATTTTTAAAATAGAGAGATCTGTATCTTTTAACCACTGATATGATATAATACAGCAATAACCTCAAGCCATGTACAGTAATTGTATTGATTTGACTGGGAGTGGCACTATAGAAGGAAACCGACACAATGATCATGCCCAGGATAATGCTTACAATACCTTACATTCTTTACCTACATGATCCATACATCCATTTTAGCATATTGTCTCTGCCCTAATGTAAGTCACTTTAGACAAAAGGATCTGCCAAATGCATAAATGTAAATGTAGATAAAATTCACATTTTAAAGATTTTTTTGAACGTATAATTTTATTCCATTTTTATAGATACCTCTTTCTGATGAGCTCATAAAACACGACAATACCATAAATATTTTTCACTGAAGAAAAAAAACATAAAAAGGGTCTATGATGTAACCTGATGCTGAAAATGCTATTCAACAAAACATACAGCCCATCTATATTTGGCCTAGACAGCTACATTTACACTTGGCTTTAGTTGTCCTGCAGATTAAGAACAGAAAAAATGGCAGCCAGTCTCAAACGCATCTTTTTGGCCATTTACTCTAACTAACCAATCAGCAAACCTGCATTAAAACACTCCTACACTTTTCTGGTTTTCTTCCGATCCAGCTGCTTAAAAAGAGCAACACGCAATGTCAGACAATTTAATGCCTGGAATGACGTCCCTTTTCATTTATGTGTCGCCAACATAAAGTTTATAACCAGAAACTGAGGGGGAATGAAGAAGCCGCTAGAAAAAGAAACAAAAATCCAGCCAATCCTCGCCGGCTGCTGCACAAACACAATGAAATAAAACCCCGAGATACACGTGTGATGTTTCCACAGGCAAAGGCGGGAAATATAGAGTTAAATATCATATCTAATAATCGTGTTTTTAAAGGAAATCATATTAGGGTTCTTAAGAGGTGCTGCACCAAATGTCAGAGCCATGTTAGTTTCACGCGCGCCTTGATAGATGAGAAGCGACGAGCCGAAGGGGCTAGCTCTGGCTTCCAGCGCGCGCAGGGGTATTTCCGCCGAAAGAGAACAAGAGAGATAGAGAAGCCGGTAGCCAATGCGGGGGAGGGGGCGGAGCTAAGAGAAGTCCTTTCAGCAAATGGTAGGTCCCCATCCTAACGCATCCCACGTGGGTCAGGACTCTCGTACTTATCAACGAACATGCGTTGAATCCGTTCTAGCCAATCTCCGTAGTCCAAAGTGCTAGTCTCATCTCGGATTGGCTAGCAGTTTCATACAGCTCTTGATTCATCTCAGTTAACTCATTCCTGCCACGCGTTCTAAACGTGTCTACCTCGTGAAGCATTCTTCACCCAAGTTCCTTTTTAAGGAAACCCTTTTTCCTGCCAGCAAAATAAATAGGCTGAATTTTAGGTGTAAATTGTATATAAAACATTCATCCTCTTTTTCTAATCTGCATCCATTAGGCCATAAACCATTAGCTTGATTGTATTAGATGGAATTTTCATTGGCTCTGTGGATACAGATGTACAGATTAGCCCACACACAAAACGAAATGCTCTAAAATAAACTGTGAATAAATTGACGGATGTGAGGTCTAAAAATACATAACTGTTGTGGGCTGCGTTGGTCTATTCTTGGCTAAAATAATAAGGCATCTGACCAAAATATGAGGTTAAAGCTAGTTTAAACCCCTAATGTTCTGTATAAATTCTTTGTGGAAACATGACATGACCCCACACACCAATGAAAATGTTTAGTTCTCTGCAATGATTGGATTTAAGTAATGATGCCTAGTATTTAGTTTGAAATCATAAACAGATTACACTGTTCAAATTCACGCTCCAAGTACTTCAAAACAAAATTAACATCTTTTTTATTTCACACAGAACTGCAAATTCATACATACTACATACATCTTAAAACAGTGGCTCAAACAAAGATTAGATGGTTATATTGCAATGGCTGTAAATATAATATTATCATCAGAAAAAAATAATCCATATATAAAATATGCATATATCAATTATAACGTGAAAAAATAAATACATATACTTCTCCAAATGAGCAGGTGCTGATCCCTAATAACACCTTTCATGTCATAAAGCTTACTCCACCTAAAAACACCATGCTAACAAAAAAACACCATATTAATTTTCAAGTCCAAAATCCTGTTTGTTTAGAGATAAAGTGGAATTGGTATGGGATAAACCTAATCCACGATGATTCATTGCAGGTATAGAAATGCCATGATCGAGTACTGCTCCTTTTGTTTAGCAGAAATCATTGGTTATGAGCCAAACTAAGCAATTAGTCAAACTAACTCAAATGAGACCTAGTGACTCTGATGACAAAACAGCAATTTTAAAGGTCTTTTGGAACTATAATAATCTAAACAAGACTCCAAAATACAAATGATAATGTTTTTATACTACATTATTACAACAATTTCACATATTCTGCTGCTAACATTGCTGGATTTTATAGGTTAACGAAACCTTTTGGCCTGCACAAATGAAATGGATCCAAACCACAATTCAACACGAGAATAATATAATTTATATGAATATAATTTAAAAATAATAATTTGTCTGTCCCCTTAATGATTAAAGTTCCTAGAGTCCTGGATTTTAAAAATGAAATGCATTTTTATTTTGTGTAAAGGTAACAGTTGTAACTTTAAATACAGTAGCTTATATTGTTCATCTGATCAATTAGGTGCTTAAAGTTTTTTTAAAGGTCGTCTCCATCATGGAATAAAGAATTTACCTATCAAAGTAAAACCACAGGTGACTACTTTTTGTGTGTTTGTCAATTTAATGACATCTCTCTAAAGCGCCCATTGGAATAAATTCCTTACATTATATTAATCACATAAACTACTTGACCGCTGGTTTTAACTTTCTTTAACTGCAGTGTCCCATTTGCAGAGGAATGGCCTAAAAGAACGATTAAAAATAGTCAAGTGAGTATAATCCCATCATGCTCACAGTCACAGAGGCACCACGTCTGACAAACCGCGCATTAATCTCTTATTCTCTCTTACGGGAGTCCGGTGAGCCCCACCGGTCAACCTGCAGAGCAACAGTGACACCTAGAGGTAATATTAAACACGGTACATCAGGGAAGGTGCTTTTTCCGTTTACCCCTAATGAATTATGCAGGAGACACACATTTTAGCTGCTCCCGTGGCGGAGAAGCAGGTCACCCACAGCCGCATGGCTACCACCGCTGTTAGGGGAAGCTCCAGTGGCATCTGCTGATCTGAGCTCGGATCCGCCATCTTTGTTTATGACACGCTAAAAGAACATAGCTGCCGAGAAGCATGTAAGCTAATGAGATGTTTATATATTTAATTCAAAGCTTTCTGTGAGCATAGATTGATTGTTTACTCTTTGAATAATCAAATGTGAATAATTTCAATAAAGAACGGTTAAAATTGTAGTAATCCATGTTTCCAAACAATCATGGGGTTCCATTTTGTATTAAAATGATTTCTGATGAGGAGATCTGAAGTCATTGCGAAAGCAACACAAAAGACACACTTGTTGCTTGCATTTAGACAAATTTAGGGGTTTGTGGGCTATTGAGGACCTAATAGAGGTTAGTTTAAGTTGTATTCGTGTTTTTAAAATCAATGTGCTGTACTCTAAAAATACTGTAAATTCATTTTTTAAATATTGTAAAATATTCCAACATTTGATTATATATGTATATATATTTGATTATATATATATATGACTGTATAGATATTCTGATGAGAGGATAAAACAAGGGTACAAAACCACTTAATTCTAAAGTAGAGAGGTGTTGGCTAAAAACAAAATGAATAGGGTTTGGAACAGGTGGGGAAAAGACAAAGATCACAGGTTGAGGAGAGTGCACAAGACAGGATCAAAACGAAATGGGCTGACGAGGGGCACGGTAGAGAGAGAGAAAAAGAAAGAATGGGGTTTCATATCTTGGTGATGTTTAGGATGGCAGGGTTGCTCCCAACCGAGCAGTGGAATAGCAGCATTGCAGTTAATAGGGTAGAAAATGCTGGGGGGCTGTTAACTCTGAAATGTTCATTTTTAAACTCAAGTTTTTTTTTCCTTTCTACCCCCTCTCCTCTCTTCCCTTTTTTCCCTCTCACTCTCTTCCTGACAATCGAGCTCCCTCCCCAGGCTGCGTAGTAATGATAGCTATTTGACTGCCATCAGAGGAGCTGGGTAATGGTCTCTAAAGAAACATTTCAGACTCAACCTGGCAGCGTAGACCTCCCAAAAACATCTGCTTGCCTATCAAGAGGTACCAATGCTCCAAGTACACCGCACACACATAATCACACACTCATGGATGGACAAACTTGATACTATGTTACATAGCATCATGGCTGACCGGAAAGCTACTATAGAATGCACTTGTGAGATAGATACCAATGGTGTTTGTCCTTAAAGTGAATGATATAACAAGCACGACAAACAAATTTAACAGATATTTTAAGTAATGCCAAAAATTTTTTTGCATGTTTTCGTTCTAAGATTTTAACAGGTTTGGATGGTAGAGCGAGATTACCAAATGCATGCCGTACCTAAGAGTTTCTGCAAACTGGCTGCTGCTCCACTTTGGATAGTTTTTTTGTTGTTGTTCTTCAACTGCAACTCTCTTGTATATATACACATTTGAATTGTAATGATTATTTATGATCAAATGTTTATGTTCAAGAAAATTGTTCCATGAAGATATGCTTGTGTGATTTTATCATTTCTGGTGTATTTCAGCTACTTTGCCTCCCTCTGGTGGTATGCTCAGATAGTTTCCTTTTTTCAAAAGAATGATTTTTACAACGCTCACTATAAAATGAATGTCATTTACCAAAAACAACAGCAAATGCGCCTGTAATAAGGAGAGCTACTATTATGTTGCCTGGAATTTATGATTGTGTGCCATGTTTTGCAGGCAAGAGAATTGACCTGACTCACTGTTTATAGTAGATTTTCCCTTTAACAGTTTCTTCAAACTGTCAGTCAGTTGAGGAGATTACTTTCTATTGGCATAGTCTTGGACCATCAAAAAAAGCCTATTTGCAGACAGATTTATTCTGGTCAAGAAGTTTAAAAATCCTAACACTGGTAAGTACTTTTATAATGTAGAAATGTTACATTTCTTTGTTAATTCAGCCATTTATATAACTATTTTAAGAGAAGTTGTGTGATTTCTTAAAATCGCAATTTTATTCTAGTATGATGCTTTAGTTAAAAATAGTTAAAAGTGAAACATTTAAGCATGCCTAACAGAACATCCGTAGTAGTATAATTCATTGTATTTTCCTTTTCTAATTTAGCAGTAATGTGCTACACATTATCTGTGGATTTCTGGTATCAACTTGTACAAGTATAAGGGTCACAGTTCAAGTCCAAGGTTAACATCTCTGCTTCAAGGGTCTTGAACAATTGTGCTGTAAACAAAGAATAGATTTGCCAAAGCCAATAAAGGTTAATGAACGCCTGACTGTTCCTATACTTACAAGTGTGTGTATACAGTATCTGTGTGTGAATTAGGCTTATCCTTTCCACATGCGGTCAGTCCCTAGCAGATGGACGTTCTGTGTCCAAGACGCACCCAAGGAGAGGAGGAGGAGGAGGGGTTTGGGGTGGCTGAGGATTAGATTGGTCTAATAAAAGAGTTGGATCATTCAAAAGCAGATTAGAGGCCTTTGGTGCAGACTGTTTTTCAAACAAACATGTCTGGTATTTGAAATGGGTCCACAATATGAGTAGCATTACACAAACAGTTCATTAGATGGCCAAAGAAATGCTGAGCATAGAATTTGAGCTTGAAGTGGGTCACAGTAAGTGGCTGTATATGTGTCATCTTTGAATACGCATCTATTTGTTTGCTCCGAGTACAGTGCTAGAGCCATGTACACTGCCGTATTAAAGATGCCAAGCTCGGAATCAGAGAAGTCATGTAACTGTATCCCGAGTGTGCAATAGAAAGTTGATCCCCCTTTTAGGCCACTAGCACGGGTGCTGGGGGAGGTTTCTGGTTACCCAGCTTTGTACCATAGCGCCATCGGCAGAGAGTTAGAAACTGGGGAGAAGGACAAAAGCTGGAGCACTACACAACGTGTGGATTACTGGGCCTCCATAAAGGACCTCTGGGGAAAGGCTACGTTGAATATACTGAAACACGGAAAAGTGCCTATTAAAAGAAAAAGAAGTAGACGGAACAACAGACGAAGGGGTGTAGAAAACACTCAACTATACTTCAATTGAGGTGGTGTTTGTTGATATGGCAAAAGCTGATCTATCATCTTAGTGAGGAGCTGACGTGGGTGCTGCTTCTTGAGATCTCAGAGATATCGATGTAAGGATGTGACTGAAGTAAACTAAGAAGAGGACAAGGAGGTGATAAACCAATCTGATGTGGAAACTGAGGGACTGAGAGGAGTAAAGCATCAAGAAGAAGTAAAACAGTGTCTTGAACAGCATCTCTTTAAGGGATCAGTAGTCCCGTAATCCCAAATGCTGCCACTGAAGAGGACAAGAGACAGAGCAACACAGGTAAACTGAGAAGGAAAGGGAATGAGACAGAGAAAGCTGGTGAAAGAGGCACAGAGGAAAACTAACCACATGGATCAGGGTGACGTCAGCGGCTCTCTGGATTGAGGTGTTGAGTCCTACTGATCATAATCTGATCTGATTAGGAAACACGGGGAAAAAAAACTCCAGAGCCTCTGCAAGCTTTCTGGAGAGCAAGACATTGTTTTTACTGAGCAGAGGAGAAAGGAACGAAGTAGTCGCCTTCAATATAGAATAAATAATCTAGTGTCTAGTGAAGTGGACTTCACTTCAGTATTCCCATTTAGATAGAAAGGGGGTACACTTTGTTGCAGGTGGTTTAGCTTCTCCGGACATTCAGAATTCTCTGGCTTCGATCTGGGTTGTGAGCCAGAATGCCCTCAAATGGCAGTAAAGCTCTTAAGCTTCAATTTGGGCTTATTAATCATGAGAATCGCTATCTAACAGCAGAGGCCTTCGGATTCAAGCTGAATGCTTCTGGACCAAGTCTTAAAAAGAAGCAGATCTGGACTCTGGAGCAGGATGAAGATGATGGTCAGGTGGTATACTTGCGTAGCCACCTAGGTCGCTACCTGGCCTCCGACAAAGATGGCAAAATGAGCTGTGAAGCTGAGACCAAAGAGAATGACTGCCGTTTTCTGATTGTGGCCCAGTCAGATGGCCGCTGGGCCCTGCAGTCAGAGCCTTACCTGCGCTTTTTCGGTGGTTCGGAAGACTATCTTTCCTGCTTTGCTCAGACCATTGGCGAAGCAGAACTCTGGGCCATGCATCTAGCCCTTCACCCACAAGCTAATCTACTCAGTGTGGCCCGCAAACGCTATGCCCACCTGGCATCTCCAGAAGGAGAGATTGCTGTGGACAGCAACATCCCATGGGGCGTGGATGCTCTTCTAACTCTGGTGTATATGGATGGCAAATATTGTCTCAAAACCAGTGATAGCCGCTTCCTGAGCAACGATGGGAAACTGTCCTCAGAAAACGGCCGTGGGACAGGATACACTTTAGAACTGAAATCAGGCAAATTGGCTTTCAAAGATTGTGAGGGGAAGTACTTGACCCCCATGGGGCCCACTGGAACCCTGCGCTCTGGACGCTGCTCCAAACCTGGCAAAGATGAGTTGTTTGATCTAGAGGAAAGCCATCCACAAGTGGTGTTTCAGGCCGCCAACAACAGATTTGTCTCCATTCGACAAGGTAAGGGTTGACAAAATTTCTTTGGCATTTCAAATTTGGAGAACCACATGATTATGACGTCTGTTTTATAAAATGAGGTACAAACCTTATTCCATTTCATATTTGCAAATACAAATGTATTCATTCACTTTATCCATTCTTTGAATTCTATCTTGGGTCATGAGGAACTGCTGATGTAAACTCGGATAGCGTGAAGTCAGGAGATACTAATATGGAAGTTGTTACTGTATGTTTTAGGGGAATCAAGTGAGAGGGAATGTTGTTTGGATCATTTACATGGAAAACTAGCCATAAAGATTTGGAATGGATGAATATTAGGGCAGTTTGGAAAAATGGATAAGTTAGTACCAACAATCAACATTACCAGCATCAACAATAGACATGTATAAAGAAACGTACATTTGATGGGGTGAAAAGTGTAGCTTTTCATCAATTACTGGAAACATAAAAAAACTAGTACATTCTGCTCTGCATGATTCAACTTGCCTGATTGGTAATAAACACTACCTAGCAATGCATAGACAATTGATTATTAATGGAATTGTGACCCTAATAGTTATAATCGAACTGGGAGGTACCCAAAGATTTCCCGCCCTAATTAGATTCAGAAATAAATCTTGGGGTGAACCATCTTAAGAAGATCTTCTTCCCCTACAACTCCTATGGTACCTTGTGTAACAGATGTGAGTCCTCAGTACAACTATTAAGTACCTCTAATACCTGTTATGTAACCAGACAAAGAAATCTAGAGTACTAAGGTCAAGTATATCAATGCTCATTTTAACACAGACAAAGTTGTTGTTTTTTCAGATTGAATAATATCCAAAACATCTTGATTTTAAAATACATTTCCAATGCCTTGCAATCAATCTTGATGCACATTAGTATTTTATATGCAAGCAAATCAATGCATGAAAATAACGTGCATGCAAAACTGCAGCTGCATGACAAACTATGCACCCATAGTCAAATCTATGGAAACTAGCATGTAGAGCAGGTGAACACTGAGTCACACCCATGTGTATGACCTCACAAACATAATATACGGCAGCTGTCATTTTAGCTGAGCTGGCCAATATTAATCTGCCAGACTTAGCTAGTTTTCATTTGGTGGCCATGTGCTCTGCTTACAAAAACACTTGGAGATCTTTATCATACAACTATGTTCTATAACGTAAATCTTCTATGCTGTAACATTATCCATTATCACCAGAACAGAGCTCTTGGTAAGCATTTTGGGCCACCTGCAGTAGATAAATTACTTGAGAAACTCAATTGCTTGGAATATCCACCACTGGAAGCTGGGTCAGTATCAGATCCAGTCCCCTCCAGTACACTCATTCATCTCTTCCTCTCTTGCCTTCAGTATTTACTTACACTTACTTATAATTTTGCTAAAAAGACTGAAAGATTCCAGTTCCAGCCGTGCATTCTACAATAAAATGGATTCGCTGATATAAAGTATGCACATGTCCTCATACTTGCTCAAGTTAGTGGAAGAGGTGCGATAAATAATTGAGTGGACGGAGCATTTCAATGATGGTGGAGTCTGCTTTCAGAAACACAAGCCTTCCGCTGTGTTTCTTTATCTGGGGACCATGCAATGCACCGGGCCACAATGGAGACGCAAATCAGAGTCCTTTGGGAGCAGTTGGGTTCTGGCCTAACTGAAAAAAAAAGAAAAAGAAATGAGGGAGAAGACAATAGAGTGTTAACGTATACTGCAGAGAAAACATTAGTGACAGGAAGACTGTTCAGATACAATGAACAGAAACATATTACATTATGGGTGTGGACAGGTGGATGGAATGGTTCATGAATCAAACTGTTAAATGAAAGTTCTCTGATAATGAAATTAAATAATGTAAGCTTAGTGTGCTCATGATATAACTAAATAAGTGTGGTATCTTCAAAGCAGCTTTTACAAAATGTAAGCCAAAAACATAGACGTTAAGAGTCTTTATTTAAGCAAGGGAGTTAAATGTAGATTAAAAATTAAGCGAGAAGGTATAAGCAATACTCCCTGCAAAAACAGATCCTATTATGGGGGAAAATAGGCAAAATGACACAGGCCAGATGGAACATTTGTTTTTAATGAATGAGAGGCATTGCTCCTCATCTTTTGCACATTCGTTTTGTGCAAAAAGCAATTAAGCAAAGTGATTCTGCTAATGGAGGAAGCAGTTCATGTCTTTTAGAGAGTCTCTGCATGATGAAGGGAACTAGAGATGGCTTCAGACAGGACTGCCAATCAGCTCTGCAGGTCTGTGGTTCATTAAACCCCCGGCCTCTCATGCTGGGATGCAACGCACTCACAGATGATCTTTTAAATCAATGATGAGTAGTGACACTCTTTTTAATGCCACATTTTTTGTGGAGAAATTCCTTTTAAGAGATGTAAGCAGCAAACACTTTTCATTATGCGTTGAACAAATTCTTGATTAGACACAATGTGTTTGTTGGATCTGTTAGCTTGTTCTTCATCACTTACGCTGTGCTCCCTAGAGCATTGGAATCTGGCCTGGAGGGTGAACAGGAGATGAGCACAAAGCAAGAGAAATGGAGAAAGAGAGATAAGAGGGAAAGATAGACAATCGAGCAAACAAAGCAAGAAAGGCAGAGAGAAAATGAGAGAAAGCTGATTTTTAGCGTCACTTTACCATTAAGAATTCATTTGAGAGTGACTGGCTTGTTAAACATGGATGCAACCGCTTAACTTTAGCTCCAAATATTAGTAGACACATCTTTTATAATGGTTTCTACCATAAAACCTGATTTTATGACTGCTGCAATTCCATTTTGTGATCTGCCGCATCAGATTTCTCCAATGTAATGCGCACATTCTGAAGAAAACGTCATGTAAACATTTGTAGTTTTCAAGCACGTTTTGTGTACTCCGATAGGTCTTTGACCCGCTACGCAGGCAGTGATCTACTTGCCCGAGTTTTGATCCGACCCTCTCTCTGTCTCTGGGTACTGTTACATTCCGCAGGAGTGGGTTGGTAAATTGAGAAGGAGCGCTCTGTGATGGGAGTGAGGTCATTTGCAGGAGTTCACGATTGAGCTCAGTAATCACAATGCCGTGGATGAGGAATGATCAACAGAGGAGATAGAGTGTCCTGCACCAGCTGGCCTCTCTTCTTCTATCTTTGGTGCAAAACTAAAGCAGACTCAGACGTGAAATTGGAAAATAAAGTGTAACGGAACGCAGAAATGAGAAAACGCTGCAGCACAGAGAGATGTCTGATCTAAGGCAGAGAAACATTTGGGGACGCTTCTTTGATTTGGTCTTAATTGCAAACATTATTTTGCAGAATTTCCAGTAATTCCAACTCGTCGTTCATCCTTTATATGTTAATCCAGCATCTAAATGTTTGTGTCACTTAAACCACTTAGGAAAAGAATTATAATTTTTAAGTCCAATGCAAAAGCGGATAGTGTCTATTGATAGCTCTTTATGATCTGTTATGAGAACACGTGCTGTGTGAGAGAAAGTGAAAGGCGGTGAGAGAATCTGAAGCACGTGGATTGCCTAAAACGAATTGCTAAAAATGCATTCCAGGGTGGAGTGATCGATGGCCAAGGATTGTGCTGATAGGCCTGGTTTCTTTCCCAGCATGCCGCAGGCCCCCTGCAGTCCTGTCGAAACAATGGTATTACTTCAGCCTCCCGACTGCTTTTCCTTGGAGCTGAGGATTGTACATGCGCCTCTCAAAAAAGCTGCTTACTGGGCCCTACGGTGCAGCTTTGTGTCTCTTTGCATGCTGAGAATTAGGAGGGGTTACAGGGTGGAATCGGGAGGGGCAGGAAGGATGATGGAGTGAGGGGAGATGGGGGTAAGGTGCAGGATCTGGCCTGTTAAAGGATTAAGAAATAGATCAAGGGATATTTTCGGATTGCTACATCCACTTTGGGCCTTAGCCTTTATAATCTGAAGTATTTTGCACGATCTGGGCAGTTTTGCTTGAGCTGAACTTTACCTCACCCATGTTTGAGTGTTCTCAACTAGATTTACCTGTGAAAGTGTTTAAAGAGATCTAAACGTTGGGAGAAGATGTCATCTTTTAAAAAATCTGGCTGCAAAATTGGCTAACTGTTACTGTTAATTACAGTTTTTCATGTGGTATATAAAGGCAGTAAAGTAGTGCTGTATATATATTTTTTTTACATAGATTGCTAATTAATTATCACATTAAAAAATTTAAAAACTGTTAACGCCTGTAAAAATTCTTATAATGGAAAATTTTACATTTTACATTCATTTAAAAAATAATAGTTTTAAAATAGTTATGTTATTTGGATAATTTCAAAAACATTTGAGTCATTCGGAAAGGTTAGGATGAAGTATATTTTATTTTAGCCTAGCTTGCACTTGTCTTTTCATGCAATAAGTGCAGGTGTGTCTTGACGCATGTGAGAGTTTTAGAAAATATTTAGGCACTAGTTTTGGAAAAATGTATTGTTTATACATTTTGTTTAATCAGAAAACAACATCTAACAGAATAACTAAAGATTAAAATAATAATTAACAGTAAAAAATAATGTTTTTGTAATAGAGGATTGAATTGAATTGAATTGAAAATATGTTAATAAGAAAGTGCCATACAAGTACCAGTACATGAAAAAAAATAAATTAAGGTAAAAATAGCACATAGTCAAAGTAAATGAGCTCACTTTTTTCATAGTTGATCTATGTATGTAAACGAGAGAGTGGCCATATTTAAAAAATACCATTACATTTATTATTATATTTACTATAATACTACTGAATATAGTTTTTTTTATGAGTTTGTTTTAAAAGTCAACTGCAAGAAAAAAAATGTTTTTATAGTACTGCATTCTCAGATGATGCTTGGGCGTTCATGCAAACAGTTTTTTGGTAGACACTTGTTAGGGTTGTGTTTTTGTTAACTCTATGATTGGGTTGTAATTCTTGTTAAGTTTGTTTAATATTTCATCAAGTTTCTATTTGTTCTCCTGTCTTGTTCTCTCTCATACTGATTGATTTTCATCTGTTATTCCCAGTTCAGTTGAGTTAATACATTTGGATTGGACCAGTTTAGGTTAATTGTCCTCCCTTTAAAATGTTCCTTGTTCCAGAGTTCAGTGTTGCTGAATTATCTTTGTTACACTTTTGTCTTAAGGGTCCAATTGTCTTGATTTAAGATCTTTGTAGACTTTGTACCTTTTACTGCATTTATTTACTTCTTATTTACTTGGTTATATTTGTACTTTATCCGTAAACGGGTAGTCTTTTGTTATTGGAGGATTTCCCCCTTGTGTGTTTTTTTCTTGTTCGTTTTTTGTTTTTCTATTAATAAAGAGACTGACTTGGACCTCTGGCTTTCGGGCGTTTGGGTTCTGTTCTTACTCTTCTCTTATGAGATCCTGAACACGCTAAATCAAGTTTTTTTTTTGTGAAATGCATATTATTACATTGTAGTTAATTCACTAGGTTTATACCACTGCAACTTGTTGTTATACTTACGTTATTTTGCTAAAACTATTACAAGACAACTGACTGAAGCCATTTAAATATTTCAAATATAGTGTGTGAAATGATTAAATACTGAAATTACTTTTAACTGGTTAACTCTAGTAGCAGGCCCAGATTTAGTTTTAAAATCTTTCAGAACGTTAAACTTACACACAGCAGCGTAAAGACCCAGCAGGATGCAGTGAAGCATCTGAATCTATCAAGGGCAAGTATTTCCGCATGGGTTAATCATTTAAATCTAAGGAGACAATAATGAGTTTTTAAACACAGTTTGTTTTTCACCAACATGATACACGCAATCAATCCATCAAATAAAAGTGTGTGTACCTCCAGAGAAAGTAGCGTTATTGAACACATGGATATGAAACCACTCGAGGGCTCATTCTGTGCTCTTGGTGTAAAAATGCTAACATTACAGAAGAAACGCGAATGAATCTGTCAACCCTTGTCTTTTCCAAACAACAAATCTTGATCATGTAATGAAATAAAGGATTTTTATTGACAATGGAAGGACTTGTTTTGGCTCCATTAACTCTAGATTTGAGTCTTAAATAAGTAGAATGTGCTGTCAACAGTGAGCCTGAGTCAGGTTGATGCCTGTCGTGCGTAACAGTGAAGTTAATCACACTGCTGGTTTGTCTGCCGACAGGATTTCAGACTGGGGGAAAGTTCAGGACAAACACACGCTATCTGATTTTAACACGATAAGCAGCATTTAAAATGTCTTGCTTTATACTCTTCTAGTAGTTATTTTAAGTCTTGTTTTATTCTCTTCTAATAGCTATTTAAAGTCTTGATTTTACTCTTCTAATATTTAAGGTTTGTTGTACACTCTTCTAACAACTATTTTAAGTCTTGTTTTATACTCTTCTAGCGGTTATACAGTTATTTTAAGTCTTGTTTTATACTCCTCTAACAGTTATTTTAAGTCTTGTTTTATACTCCTCTAACAGTTATTTTAAATCTTGTTTTATACTCCTCTAACAGTTATTTTAGTCTTGTTTTATACTCCTCTAACAGTTATTTTAAATCTTGATTAATACTCCTATAACAGTTATTTTAAATCTTGTTTTATACTCCTCTAACAGTTATTTTAGTCTTGTTTTATACTCCTCTAACAGTTATTTTAAATCTTGATTAATACTCCTCTAACAGTTATTTTAAGTCTTGTTTTATACTCCTCTAACAGCTATTTTAAGTCTTGTTTTATATTCCTCTAACAGTTATTTTAAATCTTGTTTTATAATCCTCTAACAGTTATTTTAAGTCTTGTTTTATACTCCTCTAACAGTTATTTTAAATCTTGTTTTATACTCCTCTAACAGTTATTTTAAATTTTGTTTTATACTCCTCTAACAGTTATTTTAAGTCTTGTTTTATACTCCTCTAACAGTTATTATAAGTCTTGTTTTATACTCCTCTAACAGTTATTTTAAATCTTGTTTTATATTCCTCTAACAGTTATTTTAAATCTTGTTTTATACTCCTCTAACAGTTATTTTAAGTCTTGTTTTATACTCCTCTAACAGTTATTTTAAGTCTTGTTTTATACTCATCTAGCAGTTATACAGTTATTTTTAAATCTTGTTTTATACTCCTCAAACAGTTATTTTAAATTTTGTTTTATACTCTTCTAACAGTTATTTTAAGTCTTGTTTTATACTCCTCTAACAGTTATTATAAGTCTTGTTTTATACTCCTCTAACAGTTATTTTAAATCTTGTTTTATATTCCTCTAACAGTTATTTTAAATCTTGTTTTATACTCCTCTAACAGTTATTTTAAGTCTTGTTTTATACTCCTCTAACAGTTATTTTAAGTCTTGTTTTATACTCATCTAGCAGTTATACAGTTATTTTTAAATCTTGTTTTATACTCCTATAACAGTTATTTTAAGTCTTGTTTTATACTCCTCTAACAGTTGTTTTAAGTCTTGTTTTATGCTCCTCTAACAGTTATTTTAAATCTTGTTTTATACTCCTCTAACAGTTATTTTAAATGTTGTTTTATACTCCTCTAACAGTTATTTTAAATCTTTTTTTATACTCCTATAACAGTTATTTTAAATCTTGTTTTATACTCCTCTAACAGCTATTTTAAATCTTGTTTTATACTCCTCTAACAGTTATTTTAAATCTTGTTTTATACTCCTCTAACAGCTATTTTAAGTCTTGTTTTATACTCCTCTAACAGTTATTTTAAATCTTGTTTTATACTCCTCTAACAGTTATTTTAAATCTTTTTTATACTCCTATAACAGTTATTTTAAGTCTTGTTTTATACTCCTCTAACAGTTATTTTAAATCTTGTTTTATACTCCTATAACAGTTATTTTAAGTCTTGTTTTATACTCCTCTAACAGTTATTTTAAATCTTGTTTTATACTCCTCTAACAGTTATTTTAAATCTTTTTTATACTCCTATAACAGTTATTTTAAGTCTTGTTTTATACTCATCTAGCAGTTATACAGTTATTTTAAATCTTGTTTTATACTCCTATAACAGTTATTTTAAGTCTTGTTTTATACTCCTCTAACAGTTATTTTAAATCTTGTTTTATACTCCTCTAACAGTTATTTTAAATCTTGTTTTATACTCCTCTAACAGCTATTTTAAATCTTGTTTTATACTCCTCTAACAGTTATTTTAAATCTTGTTTTATACTCCTCTAACAGTTATTTTAAGTCTTGTTTTATACTCCTCTAACAGTTATTTTAAGTCTTGTTTTATACTCCTCTAACAGTTGTTTTAAGTCTTGTTTTATACTCCTCTAACAGTTATTTTAAATCTTGTTTTATACTCATCTAACAGTTATTTTAAATGTTGTTTTATACTCCTCTAACAGTTATTTTAAATCTTGTTTTATACTCCTCTAACAGTTATTTTAAATCTTGTTTTATACTCCTCTAACAGTTATTTTAAATCTTTTTTTATACTCCTATAACAGTTATTTTAAATCTTGTTTTATACTCCTCTAACAGCTATTTTAAATCTTGTTTTATACTCCTCTAACAGTTATTTTAAATCTTGTTTTATACTCCTCTAACAGTTATTTTAAGTCTTGTTTTATACTCCTCTAACAGCTATTTTAAGTCTTGTTTTATACTCCTCTAACAGTTATTTTAAATCTTGTTTTATACTCCTCTAACAGTTATTTTAAATCTTTTTTTATACTCCTATAACAGTTATTTTAAGTCTTGTTTTATACTCCTCTAACAGCTATTTTAAATCTTGTTTTATACTCCTCTAACAGTTATTTTAAGTCTTGTTTTATACTCCTCTAACAGTTATTTTAAGTCTTGTTTTATACTCCTCTAACAGTTATTTTAAGTCTTGTTTTATACTCCTCTAACAGTTATTTTAAATTTTGTTTTATACTCCTCTAACAGCTATTTTAAGTCTTGTTTTATATTCCTCTAACAGTTATTTTAAGTCTTGTTTTATACTCCTCTAACAGTTATTTTAAGTCTTGTTTTATACTCCTCTAACAGTTATTTTAAATCTTGTTTTATATTCCTCTAACAGTTATTTTAAGTCTTGTTTTATACTCCTCTAACAGTTATTTTAAATCTTGTTTTATATTCCTCTAACAGTTATTTTAAGTCTTGTTTTATACTCCTCTAACAGTTATTTTAAATCTTGTTTTATATTCCTCTAACAGTTATTTTAAGTCTTGTTTTATACTCCTCTAACAGTTATTTTAAGTCTTGTTTTATACTCCTCTAACAGCTATTTGAAGTCCTGTTTTATGCTCTTATAATTACTTTACAACTTTTGGCCAACCCAGCTACTACAGTTCGCATTTAACCCAATACCTTACCGAGTTGAAGAAAAACTTGAATTTCCTTTTTAATCATGATAATATGTTACCACATTGAGCATTGTTGTTTTATGCATTATTGAAGATTCTCAATAACTGCTAGCCTATAATATTGACGACCTGTGCTAATGTTCTGCTAGAACATCATTGTTTTTGCTATTGCTAGCGTTTATGATGATACATTTATGGGCTTGCTACAGCACTCCATGCTGCATCTGGTGCTCTTGGTCAGTGGTCTCCAACCTTTTTACAACTGTGGGGGTTTATATTGTGAATACATTAATAAAATTATCAGGTTCCTCATAACATGAGTTTCTTTCTGAATCCAGTTATTTGCTATTTTTCAAAATAACAGATAATAAATATAATTCAATATTATTTCTTGAGTGACCTGGTACCAATTGACCCACAGCCCAGCGGTTGGGGAGCACTGCCCTAGGTGACTAGAGACTATCTTTACTGCCTATACTAAGAGCCAGGCTCGGTTCATTCTGTAACAGAACTGGTGTTTGTTCCACAGGCGTCAGTGTCTCAGCCAATCAGGACGATGAGACAGACATGGAGACTTTTCAAATGGAGATAGATAAAGACACAAGAAAGTGCAAATTCAGAACAAATGAAGGGAATTACTGGACGCTTGTTGCTCATGGAGGAATCCAGTCAACAGCCACAGAAGTGTAAGATAAACCTCTAAACCTTTACAATTGAAAAGTCTCAGTAACATCTAAATGCATTTAATACTATAATAGAACCCATTATCTCGTCACATTTCCTCTCTGTGGCTCTAGCAAGTCTGTAATGAATCTTTTGTGCACAGCGGTGCCAACACCATGTTCGACATTGAGTGGTTGGGTCGACGGGTGGCATTGCGGGCCAGCAATGGAAAATATGTGTGTACCAAGAAAAACGGCCAGATAGCTGCTGTTAGCGACTCTGTGGGTGAGTTTGCGCTAAATACCACCCGGCAACAAATAAAATCATATTTTGAAAATGGACATCAATACCTTTTATGCCACTCTTCAGGTGAGGACGAACAGTTGCTTCTGAAGCTGATCAACCGACCCATTCTGATCCTCAGGGGTGAGAACGGTTACGTTTGCCACCATAAGAACTCAAACACCCTGGACGCCAGTCGCTCAGTCTACGACATTTTCTCGCTGCAGTTCAGTGATGGTGCATACCACATTAAAGGTGAGGTTAGGTTCAATCTAGATGCTTTTTTTCTATCACTTTAGAACAAAAACGAATAATGATATTAGCAATATTGACTTGAGATGGCTTGAATGGGAAATCCCAGATTCTGGTCATTGAAATTGCGATGAAATGTCCTTGTTATAGCTGGAATTAATTCGAAGGAAACTGGATTTAGAAAAGGAAACAATATGGTGAGAAAGAAGTTTGAAATTCTAATACATAAAAAAAGAGCAAATCACCATTCTAAGTTTGAAAACACATTTTCAGTTAATAATGTAAAAAGTGTGGATGAGTGCATTAGATTAAATAAGTCTTTATTCATCCCTCAGTGAGGTCATTTTCATGTGGCAGTATCACATTTTATAAAAAAAGAGCATAGTTAACAAATATAAATACATTTAAAAATGCATCACATAACATCAGGTAATAATAAATAATTGCACCATAAGTCTGAATGAAACTATACAAGTGGGTTGTCTATCAAAGACTGTTAAAATATGTATATACATTTTTAAATGAATTAAATATATCTCATTATAAAATACATTTTCGTTTTTCATTTAGTCATTCTAAAAGGTGTGGTCATGTCTAAGGTACCAAATTAATGCTTTAATGGTTAAAAGGACATTCTTTGAAACATTTCTTTTGTGAGCAAATGAGTGGGACCAAAGATGAAGAAAGAGAGGGGTGGAAAAAATGCAGACTGGTTCTCTAAATCTAAACCTGGAACTGAGTTTGGTTAGATTCTAACCGACACCAATACTTGCTCCATTTCAGAGATTCTGAATTGGCCCGAGACAGCAGTAACGTCGAGTACATCGTCTCGATGAGAGTCAGCGTGCTGTCTTTTGTTGTTTAAAGTGATTGCGAGGGCCTGCGAGTGACATGTAGCACATCTGAGAAAACTTTACGGTTGTTGCGAACAATTGGTAGTTTAACAGAATTTAGAGGGTGAGGAAATACTAGCCAATCTGATGTATAGGAACTTTCAAACGGTAATAAATATGAGAAAAAGAAAACCCCAAGTTATATAATCTAGATTCTGATTGCACAGTCCTAGTTTGAATTTGTTTCTGACATCGAGTGATAGCTATTATAGCTTGAGGTAATGGCAACCAGGGGGCGCTCTGCCAGACCGGCCGGGCTCTACATCGCTGCTTGTAGCTGTATTTCTAAATATATTTTTCTGCTCGCTAAGAAGTCTATTTGATGCCGTTGTATTTTAACATGTTAGAAAGTATTAAGAAATGTGGCACATTTTTTGACTCTTCTACTTATTTTTTTTCTCCATGGACATGGATTTGAACATTTGTTTCCTCCATGGACCTTTGCAATATTAGCAATATTTAAAAAAAAACCTTTCTAGAGCGATAGTCTCTTTTATTAAATTTAAACCAGAACATCTTCATATCATGGTTACTACATTTTATTTAAAGGAAGATGACTTGATAAATAAATCAGCTCAAGACTATACTTACTGATACGTTTGCAGAAATGCAGAAAGTCGGGCAGTTTGTTTAAATACCAATTAGTTGAAAAGCAGTAAGCATATAAGTTGGCATGTTGATGTGATCCATGCTTTTTAACCCCAAAATGCAATGCAAGAAAGCTCTGGATGATTTTGGAAGCTGATATCGGTTTGTCACGTTACAGACAGTATGACGGCTGCAGAATGTTCAAATTAGACTTGCACCATCCAGATTTAAATGTATAGATACTTTTCTAATAATTGTATAAATTGAATATTATATATTCAGAAAGGAAGTTAAAAGCTGCTTCAAAGGAGGTTTGTCTCTGAAGATATGGACAATGGCTTTAACTCTTCTTTGTCCAATAATGATATCACTGTTTTAACCTCAGTAAGTCAAACCATGTACGATTTTCATTTCTTTACACAAGCATGCTTTTTCAACAGCATGCCTTGATTATATTGTAAATGTATTGTTGTAACACCACCTTGTGGTCAAGAGATACTGCATCAGTTTGAAAAATATCAGTAACTTTTCAGGAAAACGTATTACTTTAATTAATTTGGCTTTAATTAGTTTATTAATATATATATTAATTTGGCTTTAATTAGTAGACAACGTTTCCAACCGAACCACTGATTAATTTACTACTGTGCTAGTCTAGGCTATTAAATATGTTCTTAGAAGCATAGAATTTTATTTTCTCATTTGTGTTTTGCTTTTCCATTAAAAAAAAAACAACAACAGAACTCTAAAAAAGTTTTTTGAGCTCCGAATTATATTCTTGAACGTTTTTTTTTTCCACAATCAAAATTAAGCTTTGACACATTAAGCTGACATCCTAAAGATATTTCAAAATAGGTTTAGGGCATTATTGAATAATTACAATTTTCTCCTTGGTTATAAACACATTTCCAAAGGTTTTACTTTAAGTTAGCATTTGTATTAATATTGATAAGACTGCAGAGTAGTTTTAGGCAGATACTCTTAAGTGAAATCATAAAACATTGAGTTTTTTTTCTCCTCAGGTGCTGGAGAAAAATTTTGGTACGTGTCAAACAGTGGCTTGGTATGTTCCGACGGGGACACGCCAGAAGATTTCTGCTTCGAGTTTTTAGAGCACGGACGAATAGCGATAAGGGGTAAAAATGGCAAATACTTGCGTGGAGATCAAGGTGGGAATCTTAAAGGGGATGGAGAGACCGTCGACAGCAACTCTCTGTGGGAATACTGACACCATGTGGACACTGAAAGAACTGACACTCACTTGTCAAAAATTCTCGAGGAGTGAAAGAAATGAGATTTTCAATGTGGACATATTTTCTTTCATCAAGCTGCATGTTATGTAGAGTCAGTATTGGACAGTACACATGTAGTATTTACTGTTTCTGGTTAAAAGTACGAGAGACACATATGGTTAAATATCTAAGCACATGAAGTGGCTCAGTATCAGCTAAATCTTCCACACTTCCAGGACATGATAATAATAATAAATGTGGCAAACCACTTACAGTATCATATTAAATACACTTGAATCTTTCGCTTATTTAAGAAATGAATCTAGAATGGTTTAACAGTTGAAACAATAAAACCCTTTCTCTAAAAACTGAAGGATGGATTTTTATTCACTGTCACCTGCTTTGAACTTAAGGGGTTCTGGATATCCAGAAGCTGCTGTAATCTATTTAACTACATTTGTGTCATGCAGTAGAAAAGAAATGTAAGCCCTGTTTGAGAAGTATTGCTTCATATATGAGCGACTGATGTCTAACAGAATTCTAATAATTGTCTGTCGGATGATACATGGCATACCACTTTGTTAGCTTTCACCATCTTTAAAATGTCATAACTAAAATATTATTTTCAGATCTTTGATAAAAACATAAAAAATAATGTACTTCTCCAGCAAAATTGGTTTAAAAAAAGTGTGATCAAATAATGTTTTATTTTAGTATTGGGTTGTTTAAGCATGGATTTAGGTGAATGGGAAAGGTTTAAATTGCATGCTAATCAAGAAAAAGATTAACCTTTTTAATTTAAAAGTAATAGTTTATGCTTATTGTGCTTCATAATTTGTGCACCCTGTAATTAAATACAAAATGTATAGACACCATATTTAAGGGTTTGTTCAATCATGAGCATTGCTAATATATATCTAATTGCTAATATATAACAAACCAGATCCAATTGAGTTTTACCACAGCATTAACTTAAATAACAATCCAAGCTACTCCTAACAAGTCCTGCTTAACTTATTGCCGATTAGAATAGCACAAGTTAGACAAGACCCTTAAATAAATGTGAATCAATAATAGGTTGTGTTCCAATAACCCTAAGACTCGGTCCCTATCATTCAAATGTTGCTAAAAAAATGCTGCTCAGTTTCTCTAATGTCCCATTTTATTATACTACAATTATTTTTCTTTCTTCCAGAAATGAATAGACAACATGTTCAGGTAAACAAAAATGTATCATGCATTGGGCTAATGTTTTTCACATATGGTTAAAATATATTTTACACACTATGGTCATAGAGAAATGTTTAAATCTTGTATGAGAACATAATACAATATTGAGACACAGATTCAAATGTAAAACTATCTTACATTTATGAAAATAATTGCTTATGATAAATTGTGAGGTATATTTATCTCATAAGTGTCAAAAAGTTGTTAGTCTTAAGAATATTATATATGAATTCTTTTTTAATGTAAATAACTCCTAAGATTTGCGAAGTTGGTGAAGTTTATAAAACTAGTAAATCATCTATATCGCTAGATATCGCTAATACAGCCTAACCGTGGAAAAAGTATACAGAGCTATACAGACGCTAACGTATTTTACCTCATTACGTATCCGTTCTGTGCGCATGCGTGAAAGTGACGTTGAACGGCCAATCACAACTCTCTTACTCCGCGTTTGAAAATATTTTACCGGAAACAAATGAGTGCTCCCTGAGCCTCAGAAACTCCTTGTTCTCCATAAGTTTTTCAAATTATTACCAAGGACAATGGCTCTTGCAGGTGACGATCTGACCAAAATGTTCTTTTACGAGAACAGACTCAAAACATTCGTCGGGTGGCCGTTTGAAGAGGGCTGCATCTGCACTCCGGAAAACGTGAGTAACGTTAACCCACTTTCACTGATTTTGTCGCTTCTTGAAAATTAAATACAGTTATTTAAACATTCATTTAATCTACAAGATGGCGAAATATGGCTTTATTCACACCCCGTCGGAGAATAGCCCAGATATTGCGCAGTGTTTCTTCTGCCTGAAAGAGCTGGAAGGATGGGAGCCCGAAGATGACCCTCAGTGAGTCCCTGAGTCTCTCCACAGCTTCATCTGTCTCACAGAAGCTTTGTCTCTAATGCAATACGCCGAGTTTGTTTGATTGTGTTTTCTTTGATTTTCAGAAAAGAACACAAAGCACATTCTCCTAGCTGTGACTTTATTCAGCTGAAGAAGACGGTGGAGAGCCTGACAGTGGAGGAATTTCTTAAGCTTCAGAAAGAGAGGCAAAAGTTTATTATTGTAAGTCCGTATCACTGATGGATAATCTTCATGCACAAGTAGACAGCAGTACAAACATGTTAATTGCAGTAATTGTGTCTCCTGCATGTTTGTAATGACAACTTTTAAGAAACTCGTATACCTTTTTCAAAACAAATGGAAACATACAATCTCCAGGGATCTTATCCTGTACGCTGTTAAAGGACCAATAGTATAGTAAGAGCCTATCCTGAACATGCCAAGAAACATTTTGGATTAAAAAAAAAATTACATTTATATGTTATATTTATCCACAAGTCCAAAGACATGCACTATAAGTGAATTGAATAAGAAGGATTGCCCATAGTGTTAAAGTGTGAATGTGTGTGTGAATGTTTCCCAGCGATGGGTTGCGGCAGGGAAGGGCATCCGCTGCGTAAAACATATGCCAGAGAGTTGGCGGTTCATTCCGCTGTGGCGACCCCGAAAAGGAATAAAGCCGACATGAAGATGAATGAATGTTATATTTATAGTTAAAACTTCCAAGATGTGTGCTGTTTTAGAGGTGTGTTGCTGTAGATGTGAATTCGCAGTGATGTCATGTCTTCTGTCATCGCCTGCACTCTGTGATATCATGAGAAATGGCAAGGAGTAGATGCACGAGTGAGAGAAGCAGCAACATAATTCAACCATAAATATAGGAACTTCTGCTGCACATCTGGTTATTTGAAGACTTTGGTGCCAGAGCAAGGTTTTTTGGAGGACATTTCTTTTACTCCTCATTCGAATCACGTGAGTAGATAACGGTGGAGGCAACATCCCTGTAAACTAAAACTGATGAATTGAAATCAAATGTGCGACTGTTATTCAATATTCAGGGGTGGTGAAATTGCATTGTAATGCACTAATGAGATCAGTTAAAAGCAGCTTGTGATTTGCAACTCTGTTAGCTTTTTACACGTTTTGCAGAAAACACTCACTGGATTGAAAGAACTCTAATATAGATATAATAATCTATATACAGCATGAGAGCACACATTTATGTCCAACCACCTTCCAAAATAGGTGCTTCAATAATATTGGCTTATTTAAAACATAACAGAAAATGATTTAAACATTTACAATTAGGAATAAACACCTGGCCACTTTTTTCTTTGCCCATGTCTAAATGATTGCATATATATATATATATATTCATTCATTCATCTTCATGTCGGCTTTCTTCCCTTTCGGGGTCGCCACAGCGGAATGAATCGCTAACTCTCTGGCATATGTTTTACGCAGCGGATGCCCTTCCAGCCACAACCCATCCCTGGGAATATATATATATATATATATATATATATATATATATATATATATATATATATATATATATGGCTGCTTCAGACTTCCTACATAACTCTGCCTAACTATTTCCTAACTTTTAGATTTGTTAACAGTGAATACAATTTCTATGGCGTGCTTTAAACCATACAAACAGCGCCCTGAGATGCTGCAGTAACTTCTGTTTCTAGATTGCATTTGGTGCAGAGAAATAACCGTTCCAGGCTATTGTGCTCTGTGTGGAAAAGGTCAACAGATGATGAAAACAGCAGGGACAAATGTACAGATGACAACCAGGTCCCTAGTCCTTTCAATTCAGTTTAGTATTGAGTGCGTTCAATTTAGTGAATGGATTTGTATCTGCTTTAGAGCTCAAGGAGGTGACGTCACAAGCCATTAGCCACCTGTATAGAACTTGTCTGCAGCCCCTATGTTTTTATTTCAAATATTTACATGCATTTGTAGTCCATTAAAGATTTCGTTTGGCTCTGCCTAATTATTGTGTGGGAAAACTCAAGTGTAAGGACTGATGGAAACGTATTTTAATATTTCTCAAATGGCATTACTCACTGTCACCACATTAAAATAGCAGCTCTAATCATGTGACTCCTCAAGCTCTATTATTCAGCTCAAATGTGTTTTCATGTTGGATGCTACCTGATGGAAAAACAGATAAAGGTGTAAATGGAAATCGTCTTCTCAAATGAGTCTAGTGAGGCTAGTATGGAGGAACCTAAACAATCTTCAAGGATTAGGAAGTAAAGTATGAGATAAACTTGAGATTTTTCAAGGGATATAATTCTAGAGCAGAGTTTTCCTGATCACACCAAACCATGAACATAAAATGCATGTTAATTAACCGTGCAATTAATATGAGTTTTTACTGAATCAGGCGGTTGCAATAGACATCATTATCTGTGTATATGGTAATACTGTTGCGGAGATAAACACTTTATTTTCAGGGATAATAGCGATAATAGGTTGGTTTGGTAACAAGGGTTCGGGACAGGAAAATTGTTCACATGATCATTGCATTTCAAGTCATGTTTCTTTTAGGAACACTTAATGGTGATGTGCTGCACTTCTTGGTGAAGTGTTGCTCACAGTCATATTGAAATTCTGAACGAGGTAGATTTGGGGTTTTGCAGTTAGCTGAAGTGTTACACTTGTATGTATTTTCTTTGCCATTGAAGTTGACGTTTACTTTCTAAGCAAATGATTGAATTACTTGATTTTCAACCTTTTCAGAGGAAAGTGTGTGGCCAGGCAGTTGATAAGTTTGAAGAGGCAGTGAAGGTGAAAAGAACCCAAATCATCCAGACGGCCATGGGGGAGGAGTAAAGATCTCTTTCTCTGGTTCTTTGTCCTGTTTGTTTCTCAAGGAACACAGATTTTATTTTAATTTTTTAAGTTTTTTTTTTATTTTGTTTTAGTTCATGTGTTTGTACTCTTACAGTATTTATTACATCAATCAAATAAAACCTTCATTGATTTGCATAAAGTTTCATATTTTCACTGTTTTATAAAAATAAATATTGGCACATGTAGATGATTGTTTGTGCAATCATGACTGTGTTTGATCCTTTACCATGAAATTATACTTAATTATAAATAGCACCACAGTGATTGATTAATTTTCCTTTGTTGATGGAGAATTGAAATATCCAGAATTCTTGCCTTTTTTAGGAATTGGTTTATTTTATTTGGATGTGCTTTTAAGTATGTGGTATGTTGTAAGAATAGTTAAGTTATCTGTGGGTTATCCATAAATAATTGCTCCATAATAGAGAGCAGTGTAATCTGGATTTCTCTGAACTTCTTTAATGTTTGCTTCCAATGTAGAATCGCCAGATCTATTTCCACTCAGAGTGAGTTGGTGGATATCCAGAGGTACCATTAATGGTTCGTTGGGTCACAGAATCTTAAACCCTGATACCTCTGAGGATCAATTAAGATCTCAATGGTTTACAGCAAATTATCATGCAACTTTGTAAAGGTTTTCACTTATTTTTTTCCAGATGGTTTTCGATCAAAGTCATTTTCAAATGTAGCTCGTAAAAGTTATTTTTATTAGAGGGAAACCATGGTTGTTCAGAGTCCATTAGAAATTGTTCTTTTCCCTGAAAACTTCCTTAAAATAAGTTATTTACAGAGGGATATTCTGTACTGAGGTGAGCATAACCTGCTCTAAAACCAGCCTTATGTCCGTCACGCACATGAATAACTACCTTTCCAGTATGTCATGATTTCTGGTCTGATCATTTAGGTTAATTTTTATAAGATTGATAAAATCTTACTTGGTAAACAACAATAGATTCCCTATTTCGCTACTCAGAATTATCATATTCAGAATTTACTTCAATCTTCAGTAGCTTCAAATTCTTTTGAACTGTCATGAAGAAAAAATGGAGTTTCAGAGCCTTTTGGATGGTTGTTCTGGTAAGTAACGTTATGTGGAGACTGTAATCTGTCAGTCAGTGTTCACCTAGAGAGATTTTTTTGTTTGTCCCTCCTCGTCTATCTATCCTCTCAATTTCACACTGATATAGAAAAGGTTTCTGAGAAACTTTCAACTTTTGAATTGCCACCCTTATCAGCCAGTTGTCTATTTTTATTTGCATGTATGTTTGTAAAGATACAAAAAATGCGGCTTCTATGCCATTCTTATGACAAATTTGTCCATAGAGGTATCTTTTTAAATACAAATATTTATACGTCCACTAAATAAAAATAAATAAATCTCAATGTCTTTGAATCATCTCACATGCTTGTGCTCTGCAAAACACTCCTCCCACTGCTATATTTCTGCCACGCCCCCTCCAGGGTTTTTCTTGTTGGCACACAAAATCCTCTCATTTCCAACAAATTTGTATAACTTTTGGTAACCCTTTCAGCACAGGACATGTAAAAAACTTTCTTTTCATTGTTAATCAGATGCTACGGTTACACGTCCAGGTTAGTCAACGCATACTTTCTTCATTGAGATGAGCTGCATTAGCAGTTTCTTTGAAAAAGAAACGTTTTGAGCCTCAGATAAATAAGGAAGTTTGAGAGTTGTTGATAAAGACTAGCGAGAGATTTTCCTTTATAAATTACATTATTCTTATCTTTGTGTGTAAGCTGTATTTCTCAGCCATTAAAAGGAAACACTGAAGTCTCAGCGAGGAGCAGAAAGAAGCATCTGATTGGTTGATTTAATCTCAATGGGGGAAGAGTCTGCTGCCCTCTACTGGATAGACAAATTCTCTAACATGTTTTAGAGCGTTTTACCCAGTTATGGACAAAGTTGTTTATATGCGAATTTTTTTGTAAATGGGGTAAGAAAAAAACTTAAAAAAAAAAATTATTGGGTACACAGCCATAGCTGTGTGTCAAGCCTACAAACTGCCTTTTGTAAACACTGACACAACCATTTGTCAACAAAAGCACTTATAGTTCTGCGCTTTGTCTATATGTTCGGATCAATATTGCCGTATTTAAAATGCTAATTACTAGTTAACAAAAACACAACACAGTGGCTTACAAAGGACAGATTTGAATTACCCCATAATACATCATCATTGAAATATATCTCCATAAATACATTGCTGCTGTAGAAGCACATCTTTGACACTAATCAATATTTCAATAACAATACTAACTGCTTGCTAGCCACAACACAGATAACAAAGGAAGGCTATTTACTTTAATAGTTTTTGATGGAGTTTGACTCCATGATCCAGCGTTTAATAAGGAGCGCAAGCCAAGAAAGACACCGAAGTGCTTGCTCTGCTCCACCTCGACCAATCACAGAGCTCGAGCCGTTTCGAGATGATCTTATGCTATCTTCCTTTTGTGATTGGCTGCTGATTAGTTTTGTATCAGTTGGGCTGAAGAATATCATGTAAAACCTGTTATGACTGAGACTTGAAAACCCAAATTAAATTAACAGTATTTTCTTCTTATTCTTTCAAACCTCTTTTTGATGTGAAGGATTGGTTACTTTCTACATCATGTTTTGTCAGTCAGCCATAATCCATCTCTCCCATACACTCTCATAAAAAAGGTATGAAATTGTACCTTTTAATGTACGATGGTCATCACTGGAGTGATACCCTGAAGGGTTCAATTTTGTTCCTATATTTAGACTTTTATACTATTAAAGGGCCAATTTTGTACCCCATAGCAACAAAATTGTTCCTGCTTGGTACCTTTTTCTGACAGTGTACCTAAAATAGTCCACATTAGGTCCTTAAGGTACAATTTTGTACCTTAGGTTTTTGCAATTTAGTTTCTTGGGGTACAAAATTGCCCCTTTAATGGTACAAAAGTCTAAAAATAGGAACAAAATTGAACCCTTCGGGATACCACCCCAGTGACGGCCATTGTACTTAAAAGGTACAGTTTCATACCTTTTTTCTGATAGTGTGTAGTTGCCCGCCGACTACGCAAAGAATTACTTTCCAGAAACCCACCTATTCTTTATATAACACACGTCAACTTTTCATAACCGCCTCTGTGAAGTCATCGTTCGATATGGGCGTTATTAATTCCAA
Organism: Danionella dracula; assembly: GCA_900490495.1. Lineage (NCBI taxonomy): Eukaryota > Metazoa > Chordata > Actinopteri > Cypriniformes > Danionidae > Danionella > Danionella dracula. The sequence goes on along the minus strand of UELW01000222.1, from coordinate 3,228,358 downwards.
GCTGAGGACAGCGCGCTCTCTCCATCCATCTCTTCAGCGGAAGCGTCTCCTGGACGGCGCCGCGCGTAATGCTCTGATTTCGGGGCTATCCGGAGCCAGAACCGCGTTTCCAACATGAGAATCACATTCGGTGTCGTGGTCGTCTGCGGAGGGCTGATGGTTGTTCTCAGTTTCAGCTGTTTAGCGCTAGCCATTGGGACTGAATACTGGTACATCATTGAGGACAAGCGCTCGAACCACACTGATCCAGCGCTCTCCAACTCCGGACTCTGGGGAGTCCCAGAAGGTCAGTCCAGGCTCGCGTTTAGTCCTGTGCTAACGCTAGTGTTCGTTTTGTGGGGAGTAAAAATGTCAATTCTTCTCTTTCTTTTGAAAAAGTAGTTATTGAGGAGTTCATTCATAAACAGCTCGGTGGCCGCTTTGAATGAATTACTGAAATATTTGATTTTGAGTGAAATGTTCGCTTCACAATTGATTTGAAAACCCAGTTTAGCAATATTATAACTATTTACACTGAGACTTTTGCTTATTTAGTTGCTAATTCGTTAAAAATGTGGATGTTGCTGCTTGTTGGCAAAATGATTATTCAGAAACAGAATATGTGTTTACTGACCAAATTAATGCATGTCGAACTTTTCTGAAACCTTTCAATATACAAATGTTTCCGTTGCTTTAGAAAAATTGTCTCTAGTGCTATTTTTAGCATGTTTACACTAAAAAACATGTGCTTAATTACAGTCCCAACATCTGCAGGCTCTTAGATAAATCTTATGTTAATTTTCTAGTGATTAGTATTTTCTCCACGTGCTGTAGTCACAAACCTTGTGATAACCCTTTTTCTAACTCTTCCAGATGTCCAAAGTCGCTCAGAGAGAGCTGATTATTCAGAATCGGAGAAACAGATGGAAAGTAAGTCTTAGTTTGTTACCTTAAAGCCAAAACGTTGACTCAACCTAAAGCTGAGAAGGAGATAATGCACAGGTGTGGTACATCAAGATGCTGAAAATATAGCTAGATTTTTCTTCAGGTGTGTGAGACGTTCACGCCTGCGCATTACGTTTGGGTGATTGTCTTCAGTTTATCTCTTTGTGGACTAATAAAGCGCAGTGAGTCTGAAACAGTGTTACCACTATGCCAGCCAATCATGCTGATGTCTCTTGGTGTATGTTTTAAATCCTCAGTACACTCGGCTCTTTCGCAAGTGAAGTCTGCTAGGACCAGGTTGTCCGCTGTTCTTTTGCTTCTACACATCACGCCTCTAGACTAAGTGCCTTGAAATCAGAGAGAGTTCAAATATTCTACAAACCGCAGATGGCGTTGAACCCAAAAGGGCAGAACTACACATTATAGCACAGTAAAAACCACAATTTCTGCTTCTCTTTGGCATGAATGCAAGATTGCATCTTCCTCTAGAGGGTTTTCACGGCACGCCATCAAACTGGAAGTCGGCCATGTTGGAGATACTCAGCAGAGAAAATACCGAATGAAATAATCAAACAGAAAGGGATATTCAGCTAAAAAAACAGTCAATTACTGTTTTGTTTTTGGCTGTTAATCAGTTGGACAATGTAAAACATTTAAATACTACAGTCTGCCTAAAATTATGATGAATCAATGAGAAGAGAACAAAAAACTGTCAGAGGAAAGGGGGCACTTGAGGTAAACCAAGATTTCCATGACGAGAATATTTGTATATAATTGGCGTCTGTCAGGTTTATGAAATATGATTCATAAATATATATATACATACAACAACATACTATAAAGTTGGTATCCAATTTTCTTTTTTCAAAAATTCAGTAACACTTTACCGAGAAATATGCATTGTGCTATTAATGTAGATTATAAAATGAGATTAACAATCTTATAGTAACCAATAAATTAGCAAACAGTGTAATAGCAATGTGTATTCTACAAAGTATTACTTTAATGTTGACCTATCTAAAGAGAAAATAAAATGCATATATTTAATATAAGATGAATTTATGAAATCTATTTGAATACATTAATTACTCAGATTTTTCAAACCTATGATTTCCATATGGGTGGATTAGACTGGAGTCAACTCTATTGTTTATTGCTTTATATTCTGTGTAATATTATTTCACCAACCTCATACACAAATGTTTTCAATATTCTTTCCATGGAAATCTAGTTTTACCATAAGCGCCTCATTTTCCTGGACAGTTTGATTTAAAATAACTTTTAAAAGTCTGCAGTATTTCAAATGTTTTTCACGGATAAACTGATTATTGTAGCCAAAAACAACAGTAATTGACCATTTTCTGTTTTCAGTCTTGTATTTTCTCTAGGCGAATATCTGCAAATTGTCTGACTTTTGGTTTGATGAAGCACAATGAATAAAAACTAAACATGTAAATTGTCAAAATCAAACATCATCCGCTTTGGTGTGAACGTAGAGCGTAAAAGCTTTCAAGCAAACTTGGGGCAGTTTGTTTGTTATAATACCAAATCTATTTGAAATAAACGTCTATTTGATTGATTAGTGTATTTTAAACTAAACCAACTTTGAAACCCAGCAGCGTGTGAACAATTGGGATTACAACATGTATTCAGAGGCAACCCAAGCTTGGGATACATCACTATATTAACACTGTAACGTTTTCTCTGATTCCTGCTAAATAATGAATTCATTTCTGTTACACTCAATCTCAGTTTAAGCCTCAATCCTGCTGCTTCATCTCTACGTAACTCATGTAAATTGGTTTATAACACCATTATCTCAAAGACTAATCATCAACCAGACAATGCAAGAAAAGCTTTCACCTATAGCTGCCATTAACAGAGCTAAGCCAATCAGTGGCAAGAGTTCTGATTGGCTTAGCTCTGTTATTGACAGCTATCAATTTAAAGTTGAGTGAGTTACATCAAAATATGCCAGATTTAGTATCTTCTTCATTACCCTGTTGGTTTTATCCATCGGTATATTTTTGGGACTTTAATCGACGATGCAGAAAAATAAAATCAGAAGATTGATGTCTGCTTAATGGAGAGTAGGTTGAGAAGAGGAAATGAAAAATCCATTTAAAAAGTAGATTTCAGTTACATATTTGCTTGAATTTATTAAAGGGCAGCAGTACTCTGAGGCACTCCATCCTGCCACAGCTGTAAATGTCTTTAAGAGGACATTATTTAGATTTATTTAGACCTCATTTATTGTCGTTCATCCTCTGCTTGTTTATGAGACTTCTTCTTGTTGCGAGCACGTTTAAGCTCAGATTTTAATTAAATGTGCATGAATTTGTAGTTAACTGTAACCGATCTTTCGGCAGAGCTGCCACGTTTATGCAAATGAGCTAAAATTATCTATGCAAAGCCATATTGCAAACCCTCATTCTCTTCTGCTTGAGCAAAACCAATTTTTTTTGAGCTATGTATTTTTGATGAGCTTTCTCATGACCAAACCTGCACTCATTCTCAAAATATATTTTGTGCTCAGTCAGTCAATCAAACAAACTGTACTCTTACCATCGATGGATGCTTTCTCCATCTTTTAAGCATCTACCAGCTATTTGTCCTACCTCTGCATCTGCTGGCTTCTCCCCAAAGTCAAAGCTGACCAATCAGTTAAGGAAATACATCAGGGGTTTGCTTCTAGTACGTGTCTTGTGAAAATGAACACTCCATCAGTCTTTCCCGTTGGTATGGACCAAATTAACAGAGCTAGAGCTGTGAAAGGCTGGTCACAAAAGCAAGTGGCTCTCTAAAATTCCGTTTTCCTGCTCATTAACAGGCCACAGATGCTAAAAGGTTTATACATATACATTGTTAGAAAAGAAAGGGCTCATGAAAGTGCTGCTTTTTCTCCATTTCTCCATTCAGTCATGCACAACGTGATAACTGTCCTGCTGCCCCTGAGTCTAGTCATGCTGGTGTTTGGAGGAATCTGCGCTGTGGTCAGCTCTTTGGCCAAAAGCCGGATGCTTCTGATTGGATCTGCTTCATATTTCCTTCTTTGCAGTAAGTCTTTTAATACAGTCGGTTTGAATTGTGTTGTGTTGTTGCAGATGGAATTTTGGTTCGCGCCAGAGTTACTTACAATATCATAATACTGTGTTACAAGTGACAACTGTGTTTTGCTACAGAGCTCACATCAGGGCACAAGTATATGTAAAATATTAAATTCTCATTGCATTTTCTAACTGCCATTAGAAACGGTTTTGAAGAAAGAAACGATTTGGCTCCTTCATGTTGATCGTGATTGGTTATTCAGTACCAATGTCAGTCTTTTATGTGCATATGCCTGTGAACTAATCATAGCTTCAGGATCAGAGCCTGACTCGACAAAGAAAGTTGATGAGCGATTCATGGTACCGATTAAGCCTGATTCAAACGGTTAGGTTTTGTCAAGTCTAAACTTCTCCGGTCATACTGAGTTTGTTAAACCACGTTCATGGTACAGGTCCCTGATCTTTTATACGCAGAATTACAGTTATACAAAAATAGAGTTTGTTTCAGCGGGGGGTGTATCATTACCCTTTTCAGTCTGTACCTGGTTCCATTAGTTTTTTCTGAAGGTGTTTTTATTATCTATGTATCTTTTTTTCTTTTTCTTTTTTACCCAATTTCTGATTTTAACAGTAGAGATGCGCTTTGCTTGCAACACATTCTATTGAGATAAAAGTACAAAACAAACAATAAAAGTATACAAAAATGTTAATCAAGCAATCAAAAATGTATATTATTTTTTATCAGATGTTTCAAAGCAGATTCACAAGGCTTAAGAGAGAGATAGGAATTTGTATTGTATAATTCAATGGGGTACACATAGAACTACCATATACTGCTACCGCTGTGTTTTCTGAAGTATGAAGAATGTGTTAAATAAAACTGACATGTAATTTCTAACCCATTATAAATGCCTGATTTGAAGCAATTTTGTGGTGAAAAAAAAACACTTTTACTGCTGTAAAAAATGAAGAAAAAGCCCGTCCTTCCACATGCAGAGAAAATATCCCCTCTGTGAGAAACCCATTTAACATTATTATCCATTGACCAACAGATTACAGAAGTGCGAGTGAATGAAATTGTCTGCCTCCCACCATTGCTGTAGTAGTAGAAGCACAAAAAAAGTCATTTTATAATTCTCCATAATGTCTTTTTTAAGAAGGCAGATCTGAAGACATAATTTTTCTCAAATGAACTTCATATCAGCATCCACATATATCTCTGAATGCTAATAAGTGTACATCATTTAAGGTTTAATTTTATGTCTGTGGTCAATCCCACTAGGATTTTTTTTTATCCATATTCAAAGACTTCTGCCCGAGTTATTTTTTGAACAAGCAACAGATTTCTGGATCTGTTAGCTAACTAAACACAGGACAGCTGAACAACATATCCAGATGATAAACTGAGGATTAGGACCTGCTGTGTGGACAAAGTTTCAGAAAGCCAAAGAATTATTACAGTGTGAATGACCAAGAACTCTGTGTTTTCTAGAATCTTTCTTATGATGCACAAACTCATTGATGATAATGTTTCGGTTAAGGCGAATGCTATTCTGTGTTATAAAGTCAGCATAAATAAAATAAAATAGGAGTTTATTGAAAATGAAGTCTTTCAAAACCTTTTATAAAGAGCTGAAAGTGTTGCATGCTTTCTTTTCAAATGATGTTGATGCTTAAACGAGCATATCTACATTTTCATGATCTACCATCTTTTTCATTAATACCATTGGAACCGTTTTGATTTAGGAAAATCAATTTAGAAAAATCTTTGTATTATTGAGCTGATGGTGAGATTCTATTCCTTAGAAACATCCATTTCCTTTTTTCACATCCATCAGATGTTGTGAAATGTGGCAAATTGGATAACCCATTGATTTTGCAATGAACGATGACACATGTACAAACAAAAGATTCTGACAGGTCAGCCATTCGCAGAGTACCATCATTTTTTCTGTGTAGAAAATAATACAAGAGCATGCTGCAGCTGTAAATGCATGCAAATGGTATAAAGTATGATATTGCCTTTAAAACAGGCTCCCTAAAGATGCATTTATAGAGCTTCAGCCCTGAAAATATAGATTCCTATAGCCGGATCATTAAAATTCATGAGCTTATCAGCTTGTTGGCAATTAGAAACACGTCAAACCTCAAAAACAGAGTGTCCACCTGTAAGAAGTGAGCAGAATGAAAAATAAGGCAATTTCATTATAAGTGAATATGTTGGCGGTATAAAATATTTACTGTAAATCAACAGAAAGACAAGCTGCTCCATCTTGACCAAATAAACATTTAAATTGTACACCCTGTTCTATATCTTAAGGCAGTGTGACTTATTTCAAAGCAAAGCAGATTTGAAGTATTGTACAGTTTTATAAATGACTTTCAGACCCTGGCTTGACCAAAGCATTTTTCACCTCCAATAATTATGTTGGAGTCGTATAAGACTGAACTTGTTGGAGCTCAGTGTTTTCGTTTCATGAAATGGATAGGATAATAGAAAACAACCCTCCAGCTATTTCCATGATTGAAAGTGGTAATCTTGAGGTGAAAGGGAAAGGTGGAACCAAAAAAAGATTAGGTTAGATTAATGTGAAGGGTAGCACAGCCCCCATTTATCCTGTCCATGCATCTGTCTCTAATTTAAATGTGACATTATTGCTTTGTTCATCACTGAGCCCATGTCTGAGCTGAGGAAAATAGAAAAATGATCCATGCTAAGTACAACCAGAGCTCATTTCCCGAGACCCCTGTAAGAAATCCCTGAGCAACTGAAGTATACCTGGCAGGAGATTTTTACTTTCATCTTCGTAACACACAAAGGCATAGTTGAACCAAATCTACTCAAACATAAAGCATCAGAAATTGTGCCTGAAGGCATATGACTTAAATGAAGGAGCCTGCTGACTATTCAATGATCCTGGAATTTGTCACAATCGTAATAAAGGTCAATGTGACTAGTGATCAACATCTTGAGATAGAAACGGGGAGTACGTAGATGTTGATATGAAAGTGATTGACATGTTAAGATGTGATCAACCAAATAATCCCATCCGACATTGAATCCCATCCTTCAGCATCAATTTCTTTTGGATACCTGGAAACATTGGTAGTAATACAGACATCAATGGGAGTGGTTTACTCACGATACAGAACAAGATCGGACACTCCAGACTCACACACCAGTTATTATTCATTTGTGGCGAACTGCATGGCATTGAAGGAACATGGCATTGAAGGAAGTTAGGCAGATCTTTGTGTTTTTGGGACGTTAAGCACATATTCTTGAGGTGAACTACGAACAGACATGTTGGAAGTTGCACACTTGGGTAAAAAAACTGGGCAAGCTTGGTTTGATGGTGTTCATACTTTTAGCGATTTAGCTTCTCCTATGTTGTCTCCCCTGGATCTGTCTAGCTCTCCTGCATCTCCACTGTCTTTTTAGGTTGCAACTCTTCAATCTCTTTTCTGCTTTCGAGTTCAGGCTTGCTTAGCTTGCAGCCAGGCTCTGTTCCCCAGGGTTCTCTAGTTCAGTTGGGCCCTCTCATCCATCCTTCTTTACTCCATGCAGTTGTCACCATCTTTTTTGCACAATCTGTGCTCCTCTTGAGTTCAACCTTATGTTCACTTTAAGGATTCTTAATAAAAAATCACCCTCTGAGTCCCACAATATCACAAATTTCACTGCTGATTTGAATGCCACAAATTCCTTGAAACCCCTTTGCATGCTCTCTTGGTGAACTAAACTGCACTAATCATTGTGTAATAACAAATCTTTCATGTAGGCTAAGGGTGGATATGGTCACTTTGCCCAGTAGATTAAAAAAAACATTGTTTGCTATTACTGTATATTTCTCACTTTTCTGTCATTATTCTGCAAACAAAACATTTAGGTTGGCTGCCTTTTATTTACAATTTTGTACAAGATTTCACTTTTATGTTCTGTTTAAATTGTAAACACAATATTTTTTTTGTGGAGTTCAAGCAAATACTTTATTTCGATATTCTCATTAAATCTCCATAATGGTTAATGCATCAATGAAAGTCTGGAAAGGAGGAAGTTAATCACTAGACATCTGTGTGTCACCTCATCACTTGAAGGGAAGCTCCTAGTTTTTCTCGGTCACAAGTGCTGCTTGACTAAATGGAAGGAGGAAAAATGAGGGGCTTTGATTGTCCCATGGTTTTGGTGCCATAGAGACTGGCTGGGGAAATGCAATGTTTACCAAGGGGCTGGAGTCACAGCCATTAACCCTTCGATTTACTGAGAGTATAAATCATTGACTAGATGAGATTCAACACACTAGGTGCACTGAAAGAAATGCACTGACAGATGAAATTTCAACAAGTAGTCTTCACAGGTTTGCAAGAGAAAAATGTGTAGCTTCTGTGTAAAAGCTTTATCCTGATGCCAAGAAATAGTTAGGTCAGCTTTATTTTTTATGCTTTCAAAATAGCAGGAACAAAACAAGACCAAGATACCTTAAGAAAAACAGCAATAAAATAAAGACAGAGTTTTTGCTTGTCAGATGTGGAGTGATAAAGAATTCCATAATTTTGGACCCACAATGGAAAAGTAGTTCAGTCGAGATGTCACAAAGGACTCATTTTCCAAGTGATGATGGGATAAAAGGCTTTAACTTCACTAACGGCCTTAAATGGTCATGATCACTTCTTTCAACCTAAATCTGAGACTCTTTTTATTTCATGTGTGGCCAAGAAACCCAGATCGACCAAAGGGGTGTTGAAAAACTAGAACCAAACACCACTACTTCTGTTTTATTTTACAAACATTAATTATTCTCATATGCACAGCATAAATGAAATTATAGAGGATGTTTGAAGTGATACATATTTCTGTGTATAAACAGCATAACAGGTAAATAGAAAATAAAACTGCTTCCAAAATAGACCCCTAATCCATCCCAATCCAAAAGTTGGTCCATTTAAGAATTAAAACCAACAAGGTTCACCTACATGGTTATTTCTGACAGATAAATTGCAAAACATTTGTATGCTTTACCGGTAGTTCACATCATTTAAATAAGCCAGTATTTGTAATCTAAAGTCTGAATTCTAGTAATAGACAATATAACAAAGTTGAAAAAGAAATGAATATGTAGTTGAACAATGTAATGTAAAGGTGTTATGTGTGTGTGTAAGTGTGTGTAACAAATTGTTGTGCCAAAATTCCATTCATCACCTACATTCATTTTAATAACTTAAATATGATGCCATTTGGAATGATGAATATGGGAAAGAAAAACGAACCAAATACAGAACCCTGTTGAACATCAGAAGGTACTGGAACAAACTTGAATTAGTGCTCTTTGATATGTTTTGAATTGTTATGTCTAAAAGCAAATGTCATCGTCATTTCTTTAGAATGCGAGTGGTGGTAGCAGTTTTAAGAGAAATAGGAATATCACCAGATTAGAGAGAAACATGTGTAATAAATGTAACTATTTTTGAGAGACAAGGTAGAGCAGATTCAAGCAAATACATGGAAAGAGGTTCTGACTGATAGGTTGTTGATCTAGATTTGCTAATAATAAAGCAGATTTCCTCAGGGGAAAAAGATGCGGAAAAGATGGCACTGAAGGTAACTGAGGACGGATGTGAAGAAGGATTCATGAATACCAACAGGAGCAGCGAGAGACAGTTCATGATGAATCATTGTGTTTCCTTGTCAGAAAAAAAACACAATTTTATAACCATAATGTGTCATTCAATTATTCTTGAAAATTTCAAAAGCTTATTATTTAGTACTGGGTTCTTGATTGTGACCTCCAATCATAAGGTTTTCATTGATAAGGCATTCTTAGAGCTGTAATGTATAATGAGAGATAAGTTCAAATATAATTGTAATTACAATGTCTATGGAAATTGTTTTGCTCAATCTTGTAAGCCTAAAGTATATTAAAAAAAGGTGCCTTTTAACTAAGAAAGCGAGTATACCCTTCGAGTAAGCATTCGACAAAATGGTATAATTACATACTTTCATCTACCCTGACAATGGGTCATGATTAAAAAAAGAGAATTTTACCTAGTTTTGTTCTTACAGTGCTATTTTTGACTAGTTGTTCAAGGCTGGAACATGTTCGAGAGATTCTGAAGTCTATTACTGTTTTGAAAGAACCTTTTTACATCAAATAGGTACTTTATCATTAAGCCTGTGTTAATATTCAGAATACTTTTAGGAAAATCTAACAATCTTTTCACTTCATTAATATATTTTAACATATAGTGCAAGAAATAGCTGCTAGTTCCTTGATGTTTCTAAATGAACCAGTAAACGAGAGATCAGAAACAAGCTGTTCTCTTCCTGTCTAGTTTCACCATCATGCTAATTAGAGACTGTTTTGTCGAATCTTCATTATTTTGTTTATATTAGAGCTAAATTTCATTTTCATTTTGTCTGTGTTTATTGAGCTGTCTTGTGCTATGTATCCACAGGAGCGCATTCAGATTTAATGAATATTTGGTCATAATGGCTCATGTCTTGTAATAGTCAGACACACCAGGGTGCCACAGCCTTTTCTGACTCCATCTTCCTTTACATCTATTGCTTCTCCTGATTCTTTAAAAAGCACACGTTACAACTCACAGTTACACTCTCGAAGGAAAACAGTTTCAGGTAAAAGCAGTAGTTACTGGAACAGTTTTCATTTAGTCTTTCTCACGCATGCTCACTTTGGCCAAAATACATTGGACAAAATACACTGAGCAACATTCCTTAAATTGAGTGCCTCATTTTTCATTCAGTCTCGCTTAGTGAAGAAGATGTGAGTGAAAAGGATGTGAATTTTTGGGGGGAGCTAAATAAACAAGCATGACTTAGTTACTTACTAAATTACTTAGTTTAGCCACTAATATATTGCAATTTTTTTAACTCAATAATAGAAATTTGTCCAATAGGCATTCTAAAGCAGTTTAACAATTATGGACAATTTGTACAGACAACCATTTAGTTTTTAGGAGTTAAAAGCTCTGAATGTTGAAAATAAGCACATTTGATGAGCATGAAACATTGTGAATTTGTCAGCGTTGTGCATCAAGGATGAGAGTCAACATCTTTTTCACCAGGAAACCAGTCCAAACAGGAAGTAGGAATCACAAAAGGTTCATAGCAAAATGCATCTATATGATAACATGGATCAAAGGGCCAGTGAATTAGAGTGCAAACAAGGAGTCTGCAGCTAAGCTGTCCTTGTGGCTATATATAAAAATTGCTTCTGTTGGTCATTGAACACTTTTTCATTTACATTTACATTTATGCATTTGGAAGACATTTTTGTCCACTAGGGCGAGAGACACTGTGCAATTTGTGACAAAGCCAAAGTCTAATTTGGGTTGCTCACAGCAGAAGTTGCATTAATCAACCAAAGCAGGAGGACAATAAAACAAAGAAAAGGAAGGATCTTTTTGTAATTGTTCATTGACGAGTAAAGTTTTAGTTGCTTTTTTAAAGCTGTTGGTGTTGCTGCTTTTCTGACTGGATCAGTGAGCTTGTTCCACCAGTCAGGGACAGTGAGAAAGTTCTGTTACGAGAATTTCTGCCATTCTGGGTTGGACCAAAAGACTGTTCCCTCGCTGTTTCCATGTAAGCCTACCTGAGCAGTCTCCTCTCACGATTTATTCCAGCTCGCTCTCTCCGATCACAAGAAGAAGGACTATTGATTATACCGAAGGTTAATAAATCCACAAGAGGGGGAAGAGTGTTCTCATATAGAGCACTGAAGTTCTGGAATAAACTCCCGGATGTTGTCCGGAGCTCAGCTACGATCAAAACTAAATTAAAAACATATCTGTTTAATCTAGCATTCGAATAATTATCTCTTGGTATTTGTCTAAACAGATCTGGTGTCTGAGCACTATATACATACAAACTGTTTAAAAAAACAATGTGGTCAATGTTCGTCTCTAACCTCTCCCCATCATTTATCTCTCATCCTGCAGCTGATGCTGATCACCTGTTTGTTGTCTGTGTTACAGTTTTCTAACCGTTGTTTCTCCATTTGTTAGTTTCTGTTTTGTCTTTGTTTGTTTAGTTTTTTCAGGTTCTGTCCAGCGAACTGTTTGTTCATGGTTCTTACGTTTGTATATTTTTTATGCTGGGGAGGTGATTAGCACCTGCCTCAGTCAGCAAGAGTCCCCTCACAGAGGAACTCCTATTTACTCTACCTGATCCTCACGAGGACTTTGTGAAGCTGCTTTGAAAGCAATTGCTAAAGAAGCGTTACATAAAAACTGATTGATTGATTGATTGATTGATTGATTGATTAAAGGCTGTACAAGCTTGTGAAGGTAGACAGGGGCTGATCTGGAGATAAGCCAGCTTCAGTGATTTGAACTGAACATGAGCTGCGATTGGGAGCAAGTGAAGAGAGATGAGGGGAGTACCATAGGGGAAAGATTTTGAGAGATCAGGGTTTCCACTGGGTCTTTATTAAAAGCCCAAATTTTAGGCCCTAAAAAGTCTTAGATTCACTGTTCTAGGCCTACTAGAACATATTTACCATGTAAAGCACATTTTATATGTTTTCGTTGTTGCTTGGGGTTGCCAGGGATTTAGAAAATGCTTGTACAAATGAAAAAATTAACAAAACAAAAGAAAAACAATGGTTATAAAAATGTAACAGACAACAAACAGGTGATCAGCATCAGCTACAGGAGGAGAGATAAATGATGAGGAGAGCTTAGATTGTGGTGCATTGAACCACATTGTTTTTTCAACAGTTTGTATGTTTATAGCACTCAGACACCAGATCTGTTTGGAAATATCCCAGGAGGCAATTATTCAAATGCAAGATTAAACAGATATGTTTTTAATTTAGTTTTGAACTCTGTGAGCCTAGCTGAGCTCTGGACAACATCCAGAGCTTCGGGGCTCTATATGAGAACGCTCTTCCCCCTCTGGGGGATTTACTTATCTGCAGAATAATCAATAGTTCTGCTTCATGTGAGCAGAGAGAGGGAACTGTAATTTATTGTGAAAGGAGACTGCTCAGGTAGAATGGAGCCAAGCCATTAAGTGCCTTAAAGGAGCAGTATCTTATAGTCAATGCAATATTGTACAGGAAGCCAATGAAGAGAGCACAGAACCGGTGTATTGTGGTCATATTTCTTTGTTCTTGTGAGAACTCTAGTTGCTGCGTTCTGGACTACCTGTAATTTATTTAGCATGGCGTCTGAGCAGAGGCTATGAAGGATGGTAGTGATGTATCCTCGAAATTCCTGGTAAAGGAGGATGCATTTGAATAACTCATTTTAAGCACCTTTAGGATTTTAGGCAAAACGGGACAGCCTTCGCGCAGCGTTGTGACGTAAGCAGGCTTGAAATGCGCCCTCAGAAGGATCATAACCTGGATTGAGACATAGCTTATGTCTTCTGAGATACTTGTTCTGGATTTATGAGTTCTCTAGCTAACTAGGTAGCTTGTAGAGCTGGCTAACCTTGGAATCATTGGTTTGACATTTTTGACAGTACCGTAGCGATTATCAATTCTCTCTCCACCGAAGTGTTCAATTTCTCTAACCTTTTCACGCTATTCTAAATACTTTCTTCTTCATGCCCCCTAATTCTTCAGTTTGAGTTAATGTCTCCTGTTGCAATGATCTGTCCAGTAACTCACCTATTTACTCTTTCATCTCCTAATAAGATTCTTGTGATTGAGTTTCTACAGCATACAGGATACTTACCTATATACTTCTTTGACTCCTTTATCTCTTCTCTAATCAAGTTTCCCCTGGATACTACCTGTTTACCTCTTACCTGAGCAAAGGCACACCTAGTCACCACCAGATTCCCTGAAGACTCCACTTTTACTAGTACCTCTACTACCTATCTCCTTGTAGGTCACTATGGACTTCTCTGTTCCTCAAGGATGATTCCTTTTTACCCTATGCACTCTGATTGTATTCAGATCCAACTAACCCACCAGGCTTACAAAACTTATCAGTACCTACTCCCTCCAGTTCCTGCTAGAACATCAGCATCTGCTCTACCTCCATTCTACCCGTAGCATTAATACTCTACCGTACATTTCCGGTGGAGAAGTAGTTACCTGGACGGAACTGTTCTGCTATCACCTCCGCCTACTACCAGTGATATAGCTTTTACCAACTGTATTTGTCTCTTTTCTGGTATGCAATACCCTTTTAAATTTTATTCGGAGCTTGTTTTGTCACACCAGAATGGTGACGGCGAGGGCCATATTGAAATGAGGAAGAATTGGCATTGATCAGTATCATAGGTTACAAGTGTCTTGTTTGCATGCTTTTATGTTGTGGAAAGAAACAACAAACCACTTTGAGTAAATAAAAATGAGGAGAACATGAACTCTACACGTGGAGAATTCCCTCTGTGAGATGGGTGCATGGGCTTCATGTGCTTTCCTTGTTTAAAAGGACTCTAACCCATAGTTTTTGTTACTTAAGAAGTTATTAGTTGTTTTCCTTATACATTATTTTTTATACCAGTACTGAGAAAGTGTCTTTCTGAATATTTTTGGTTTCATACACCAAAAAAGTATGGTCTTTAGATCAGATTTTTTGATCTTCTACATACTGTATATTTATTCCATGTTTAGGGCTGTTGAGTACCTCTATATTAGGACAGAGAGAAGCTAAATGAAGCCTAGATTAGATTTATCTCGACAGATTGCAATCTGATATGGTCGTGAGGAAACCCTCACAGCCTACACAAAGCAATTCTTCTGGCAGGAACTTGTCAATTATTAAAACTTTGCAATTACAGGCTGACAGAACACATTAAACCCAGCTCTTGGGTGAAATTTAATTTTATCCCAGAGCTGAAGTTTTTTTAAATCTGTGGATTTAAAGAGCATTATAAAGAGAAAAAGATCTTGTGACCTCATAAAGAAGACAGCACTGTAGTTAATGGCGTGTACTGATGAGTGCATTGATGCATGTGTGTTCTCAGGTCTGCTCACGCTCTCCGGGGTGAGCTTGTACATTCATTATTCTCAGAAAGCTTTGGAGGAGACTGAACGGCGGATGGGCAGTGAGCAGATGGCTCAGGTCTACACGTCGTTCGGCTGGTCAATGGGAATGGCCTGGGTCTCTTTTCTCCTGGAAGTGATGACCGGTCTTCTTCTGTTGCTGGCTGTGCGGATTCTCCCTCAGAGTCCATGGCTCCCATCAAGAGCACCTTCTCCAGTTCTTTAAAGCACACATGTCTGTTTTGGGCAGGTAAGAACAGCTTCTTGGCTTGTTGCCAAGAGAAAGCCACACATGGATATCTATTTTTTTCTTCTTATGTTTAGCTTAAATGCAGAAATGCTGTTTATATCACACTTTTACTTTTTTGCATTAAATGCGGCGCATTACGCATTAGATCCATCCTAAAAACCACTTGAGAAAATTGAAAGCTTAGACTCATACAGAAAATTGTTGAGATCTTCAAATCTTGTGCTGTGTCACATTAGTTTGTTGCCCACCCATAAATGCTATAAATATTATTTTTTTTTGTTTATGAGGTTATGTTGAATGCTCGTGTTGATTTGAAAAGGTGTCTAGTTTCTCATGTCACATAATTTTTCTTCAAAATATAACTTGTAATATATAGCTTAGCTAGTACTCTTTAATTCTTAATTCTTGCAATGTTTTTTTATTATTTAAAAATGCACAAATAACTTTTATGCTAACACAAGTTTGGCTTTTGAGTGGCTTCTTGTTTATGTTAATTGCACAGTTCTGCTGCTGAGTAATATACATCAAAAGCAGAACACCTTTTCCTTTTTCCTCCTCACGGGTTTTTCATTCAAAGAAAATAATACTGTATCCGTGAGAAACAGAACATGATAATACTTTGACCTTTCGTTGTACATTGCAGAAGCTCTGATGGTTTAAAAGGTTACCTGAAAATCACTATAGATGCAATCAGCACTGAAAATGTCACAAAGAGATTCTCTTTTAATTAATAAGACAAATACAATATATACAATATAACATTATAATAGACAATATAATGAGACAAAAAGAAAAAGAGCGGGCGAGAGAGAGGCCCGAGAGAGAGAGAGAGGATAGAGAGAGAGAGAGGAGAGATAGAGAGAGAGAGAGAGAGAACGAGAGAGAGAGAGAGAGAGAGAGCGAGAGATATAGATATATATAGAGATATATATATATATATATATATATATATATATATATATATATATATATATATATATATATATATATAGTATAGAGCAGTATGAGTACAAATCCTGAGCCTCTCTCATATATTCCCTTTGCGTCGCCTCTCTCTTCCCAAACTTTGCTTTCACTCTACCTCAATAAAGTAAAACGGGTTATTAAAGTACCCTTTTATGAAGATAAAAATATATGTGTACATGAAACTTTTTAAAAGACTAAAATATCCTTTAAGTAAAAAAAATTCTGTCAAGTTTGAAAGTGAAATTTAGCATTTTAAAATAATAAAATGGAATGGAATTTTGTTAGATTTTTTTATAGTGTGATCATTACAAAATCTACACAGTCCATTGTGCAACAAGGTGCACTGTGATTTATTTTATATCAGGGGTCTCAAACTGTTGACCTACACTAAAATTCAATCCCTGGAGCGCCTCATCCTAGTTGTTTTTTTGTTTTGATCTTGTTTCATGAGACGCTAGTAGTTTCAAACAAGCCAAGATTAGTGAATTCAGGTGTGTCCAGTTAAGATGAACCCAAAACTCATGGGTTTATATCCACGCAGCTCACAAAGGATTTCAAAACTCAAAAATAGTCTAAAATATTTGTTTATATTGCGTATAAATGTTTGTTGACTATGTAATTGTACAGAAACAATAAAACATCAAAAAATGTAAGGACGTGGCAACCTCCTGATGTGTAAGAAGTGAATCATTAAGTGAAAATTACTAAATTACTCAGACAATTTTTTCTTTTTGCTCATCTCAGATATCAAAACTTTGTTCATGATAGATCGTTCAGTTAAAATATTGTAATGGAGTTTCATGAATTAAATTTTTTTATAAATATAGATGAACTTTCTCTTAAATTGGTGACAGCAATTAACTGGCAATTGATTAGTTATTATAGTATTCTAATAGTTATTGGGATGTTTTTAATTTTTAGTATATTTGGTCAGAAATATAACGTATTGCATTTTTATCCCTACAATGAAATCAGGGTTGTTGGCTGTCCAAAAGCCACAAAGGTTTAGTTTGTTTTTATTTATTGAGCTATTTTTCATGTATTTTCAGTCAAAGCATTATCATTTTTATGCTAGACTCATGAATTCAAACAGCCCAGCTTTTCTAGTGATGTACTAAACCTTCCATTTTATTGCCCAGAATGCATGACTTTCAGAAGATGATTGATCTTCTTGAGATGTCTGTCTGAATGAAAAATGATTCTGCTTTTTGTTGAGTTGTATGTTATTTATAATGCTGTTTCAAACTAAAAGCTCTCTTGTTTATGCTAAGATGATTATACACAATCTCTTCAAGCTTTAGCTATAGAATTTCTCTTTAATTTGAAAGAAAAAAACAGTGTCAGAAAAAAAAGCAGCCAATACTGAGAAAATCAACAAAAGTGGAGTGTTTCTGTGTTCTGAGTTTAATGTCCTAAGACTCGTTTCAGGTTTTCTCATCAAGAGTTTCAAGTCACCGTTCTATGTTTGTACTTCTGTGTCTGAACATGACTTTACTTCAATAATAGACTATTTGTGAGCCAACTTTTTAAAAATGTTTACAAATGTACTGAAACAGTTTCTGCTTCTGTTCAAACTATTAAATCTTTTGTGATCACAACAATGGTTTACTCAAACTCATTTAACTGACACCAGAGCCTCATGCACAGGTCAGCCAATCATAGTTGAGTATTCAAACTATTTCAGCACATTGATCTTCTTATTTGTTGAAGATTAAAGATCCCATGTTATGATTTTGTTATAGCACTTAGAATCAACATTTCAGCCCTCTTTACTAGCGCTGCACTGTTAATAACTTTCAAAATGCAATATTTTTCATAAGCAACATCTTTGAATTTTTGGCCCGGTAAAAATGCACGGTTTACACGGTGCCTCCCAAAGACGAGCTTTCAGCAGACCCATACTGAACAGCGGCCTCAAGCTTGAGCAAAATCAGACAAAGCTAGTGATGCTTTAAACATGTGTTATTGTTTTAAAACATTATACTCGACAGACAGTGGCTATGCGGGAAGTGTGAACCAGAGTCTGACACGGCGTTTGAGTCCACAGAATGAACCAGAAACCGGAGAAAAAAGTCTCCTCAGTGGCGCGTTTACATTTAAATCAGACAGGCTTACTCCACACTGTATGATTTCTAATGTAGACATACTATTTTATTCATTATTTATCTTGTTTTAGGTGTACTTGGGTAAAATACCAATAGATGTTCTGGTTGCAATCTTTACTTTTTGATATTCGAGCTTTGCACAATAGCGTGTAACGTTAGTAACACCCTGTAGTGTGCGTTCCACATGATTGACTCTTGTAGTGTGAGAATGTTTAGTGTCTGTGCGTGCTGAAACCAGATTTCCTTTTAGGGTTATAAAGTCATGTAGTGTGCTCTCAGCTTGATGTATGAAGAGTTAAAATGGCATACTTTTTAAAAAGTTAGTAAAAAGACGTACTGTGTGGATCTCCAAATTAATGAACAGGAGACAGTTGGAAAAGCACCTGGTGACAGAGCCAGCATTGTCATAAATCCTTTATCAAACTGTTCTTTGTTGATAAACCAGGTGAATGTAAAGTGCTGCTCACAAGCAAAAGTAATATTTCCAAGTTTTCTCTGATGGGCGACACAAAATTGAGTCATTTCTGACAAATGAACTCATTCTTTGGTAACTCGAACAAAAGGTTAGGCTCCGAACATCCGAAAACCCACTTCTCTGGCAATGTTTATCCAGCGCCGGTCTGCTGCTCTCACACTTCCAGGTCAAACTGCATTTCCTGTTCGTCATTGAGAGGGGCTGTACTAGTGATTCATATGATTGACAAGTGGGTGGAGTTTGGGCGGGGATAAGAAAAAAAGCTCAAACATCTGTGAACTAATCTGAATACATAATGTTTTATGAAGAGGGAACAACACTTCAAAATGCCAGGAATTTAAGAAAAGTCACGTTTTCATGACATGGCACTTTTAACTTTCAAAAAAATACATCAATGCAATTTGAACCCTGCTGTACTAAAACATAGTTTTCCTAGATTTCATTGACGATTGCCTGTCTATTTGGACTGTACAGATTTTAAACCAACAAAGTTATAACACATGTTTGTGTCGATTAAAGCGGTATTAAATGTATCTTATGTTAAAGCACATTATTTCAAAATATAACTTTTAATATATAACTATAATTATGACTTGCACTTTGAATATAAAAAACTTTTTCCATTTTTGAGTGACTTCTTACACAGTTCTGTTGTTATATTCTAAACCTCTAAAGCACAATCTCTTTCTCTTTTGAGCTCTTTATTGCATTTCTGAATGATTTACAACGAGGAAATGCGTTCTTAAACAAGAGTCCTGCTGTGTTCTAATTTGGTTTGTGGGGGAAAGCATAGTGGTTTAACACTTTCAGAGGCTGGAAATTTGAATCACTCTTCTTTTTTTCAGATTCTGAAAAAAATGAACAAATAAACAACAAAAGAATGGTATTGTGAGCGTTTGTGTAAATGACAGCCGTTGCATTGAAAGGCCAGATCATGTTGAAAGATTTCCAACTGCGGCTTTTCAAACAAATGTAAATGTAGATGTGGTTCAATTATGCGCTAACAATAAATTGTATTTGGTTACCATGTTTATTTTGGACATCTCATTGAGTTTCGAATAACCAAGGTTGAATATTTGCGTTAGAGGCAGCATGTTTTTGATTATTCGGCAGATCAATCTTCCAGAAACTCATCAAAGGCTTAGCACACAGCTCAAAGACCTAAATTATGTTCCGTCAGTTCTGGCCTTGCCTTTTACCAACTACATTAGGTCTAATATCTGAGTCTTTTATTCTAAGATGTTTCATGTGCTCGGGAACACGCCTGTGTCTATGGAGTAATTTAACCATGCTACAGCATCCTTCCTTAGACCTGTAATTAATCCCAGAAGGTTCAGAAAATAGGCTGCTGCACTTCGATGGGCAAAAACATGTCCACATTCAACCACAAATAAGGAATGTTTATCCATAAGGGAATGCTGACTCATGTATTAGGACTATGTTGTTCCATGGATAAAAAACTGACTTATTTATTAGGACCATGTTGTTCCACGGACAAAAACACAAAATATTAAATATTAAAAATAGGTGCAAATAGAATTCTCTCAGAGATGTGATGGAGAAATTTTATCAGACAGTATTAAACATTCTTACATTAAGATGCACATAAACATAAGACATTAATTTGCACACCAATGCAAGATTACCTGAAAAAACGTTTTAATGATATAACACTGACTAATTGTTTTTACAGTCTGTGAGGTGAGAAACATGCTGGGAGCCAAGGGGACAAACATCTACGGTTTCAAAAAGAAAGGAACTTGTATTACCCTCATATGTCTTGTGTGAGCCTCCTGGTGTTTGAGATGGGGCACTGAAATAAAATGTAATATTCAACAAAACAATTACTTTCATTTAATGAGTAAAGTATTTAGAAATCACAGGACTCTGTGTGCAGGAAGACTTGAAGAAGATGAAGAAAATGTGTGAGAAAGTCAAAAGGTACACATTTTAACTTTGTTTCTTTATGTTTATGCATCTAGAGTGGCCATTGTTTCTTTTCTCTTTTTAGCTCAAGAGAGAAAATCGTAAGGTCATAGAGCTGTGAATGGTTTGAGTTTTGTAATCTACTCTAAAAAACAAGGTAAATGAAAAAATGATATAGTAACACTTTTCTTTAAAAATTGAAATAGATCTTGAAATGCAGAGGGTTGTGGTAGTGGAGCAGCAGTGATAAAACCTTGCTTCAGTTGCTTGGAGTCTCACTGTTGCTAGACAAACACATTTAATGTCACAAGGTTTTAGTTTGATGCAGTAAATAAGTTCTGAAAATGTATGTTGCCATGCTTGTCTTATTGTGCGTTCAGATTGAACGTGGGAGTCACAAATTATTTACTTGTTAAGTCTATGTGAAGACTTGAGAAAAAAAATGGAGGACATGTTTTCAAGGGACATTCAGTGATTTACAACTCTATGGACTATTTTTATAAAGACAGAAACAAGAAGTATCTGCTTGGAAGTTAGTTAGTGAGGAGGTCGGCGAACCTAATACGTTAATAAAGGTTTACTCCTCAAATAAAATAAACTTACCAAACTACAACAAACACCTCTGGGAGGCTCAGGTAGATTGAGGCAGACCAGGTCAACAATGCTTTTAGTATTCCAGAAAAAAAGAACAAAAGCAAGAAGCTGAACCTCTTCCCATTTGTGAGTGAAATTTCAGTTTTGAGTGAAGCGAGCGAATCTTAGATGGTCAAGTGGGCATCCAGGCACAACTACAGCTGTATGTTGGCTCCACTCATGTTCAGCCTGACTGTTGTGTTAAAGCTGAAAACTCTAATGTTTAAGATAAATAGAACTTAAAGATTTTTTTTTTTTGCGGAACTTGTTTATATGAAAGTTTTAATAAATGCCAACTTTGTCATTATTGTCAAACACTTCATAAATGTGAGTTTTAGAAGTGTTAAAGAAATTGTATATGTCATTAAGTCTGCATTTGGCTGGACAAATATGTTTGAGCAGCCACACACACACACGCAAGTGTTTGCATACACACCTACCTTACCAAGAGTGGACTATCACTCTAAACCTACCAAGAGTGGACTATCACTCTAAACCTACCAAGAGTGGACTATCACTCTAAACCTACCAAGAGTGGACTATCACTCTAAACCTACCAAGAGTGGACTATCACTCTAAACCTACCAAGAGGGGACTATCACTCTAAACCTACCAAGAGGGGACTATCACTCTAAACCTACCAAGAGGGGACTATCACTCTAAACCTACCAAGAGGGGACTATCACACTAAACCTACCAAGAGTGGACTATCACTCTAAACCTACCAAGAGTGGACTATCACTCTAAACCTACCAAGAGGGGACTATCACTCTAAACCTACCAAGAGTGGACTATCACACTAAACCTACCAAGAGGGGACTATCACTCTAAACCTACCAAGAGGGGACTATCACTCTAAACCTACCAAGAGGGGACTATCACTCTAAACCTACCAAGAGAGGACTATCACTCTAAACCTACCAAGAGGGGACTATCACACTAAACCTACCAAGAGTGGACTATCACTCTAAACCTACCAAGAGGGGACTATCACTCTAAACCTACCAAGAGTGGACTATCACTCTAAACTTACCAAGAGGGGACTATCACTCTAAACCTACCAAGAGGGACTATCACACTAAACCTACCAAGAGTGGACTATCACTCTAAACCTACCAAGAGGGGACTATCACTCTAAACCTACCAAGAGGGGACTATCACTCTAAACCTACCAAGAGGGGACTATCACTCTAAACCTACCAAGAGGGGACTATCACACTAAACCTACCAAGAGGGGACTATCACTCTAAACCTACCAAGAGTGGACTATCACTCTAAACCTACCAAGAGTGGACTATCACTCTAAACCTACCAAGAGAGGACTATCACTCTAAACCTACCAAGAGGGGACTATCACTCTAAACCTACCAAGAGTGGACTATCACTCTAAACCTACCAAGAGGGGACTATCACTCTAAACCTACCAAGAGGGGACTATCACACTAAACCTACCAAGAGTGGACTATCACTCTAAACCTACCAAGAGGGGACTATCACTCTAAACCTACCAAGAGGGGACTATCACTCTAAACCTACCAAGAGGGGACTATCACTCTAAACCTACCAAGAGGGGACTATCACTCTAAACCTACCAAGAGGGGACTATCACTCTAAACCTACCAAGAGGGGACTATCACTCTAAACCTACCAAGAGTGGACTATCACTCTAAACCTACCAAGAGTGGACTATCACTCTAAACCAACCAAGAGGGGACTATCACTCTAAACCTACCAAGAGGGGACTATCACACTAAACCTACCAAGAGTGGACTATCACTCTAAACCTACCAAGAGTGGACTATCACTCTAAACCTACCAAGAGGGGACTATCACTCTAAACCTACCAAGAGGGGACTATCACTCTAAACCTACCAAGAGGGGACTATCACTCTAAACCTACCAAGAGGGGACTATCACTCTAAACCTACCAAGAGGGGACTCTTGTTTCTGCTCACTTTAAAAAACAAATTACTTACAACAATTTGCTCAGCTCAGGTTCACAGCTAGCTTGCCAACAGGGGACTTTTATGGACTACCATAAAAAGTAACAAGGCTGTGTTGAGAAACTTTTTTAAATGAGTGATTCAATTATTAAATAATTTAGTCATTAAAATGTAAGTAAGCAATTAACAACATAGTCATTTATTAAAGCAAACAATTTATTTTTAAAGACTAAAAGTCATGAATTTGAATTTTTTTCAATATTTTATTAAAGAGTAAAACACAGGGACATGCGGATGTCCAGCACGTTGTGGCTCAAAAATATTGTATGTGTGTGTAGCAATACTGGAGGCACTTTTAATTTGTGAACTCATTAGCATGATCAAGATCTTTGTTTTGAGCTTTTTAACGCGGCATGTTATGTAGAGCGCAGTGTTGGAGGGGCATGATCTGCACTAATCACGGGGTACGCGTGTAGATAATGTTCAGCTTGAACAAAAGGTCTGGAATTGTTCCCCTCAGCTCTGAAATTCAATCATCAGCCTGAGCCATCGATCAAAGGGGGGATCGATGAAGGCTTTCATGCTGTTTTCACCAAATTCTGCCCCAAAAACTACTGTAACTACTTTTTCAAATCTTATCGGTTTATCAAACAATAGTATTCTCTGCCGTGTGTGAGCTTTTGATGCAGCACATGAAACAGTTCTCCATACATGAAGAATGGATTTGTTTTTTTACCATTGTAAACTGTTGGTTGTGTAATAAATATTAAATAAAATAAAAAATATATAACTTAGGGTTTCATTTAAAGCTAAAACTTGGTGTATTTCAGAAAGGGCTATTTTGCATGTGCAAATAAAAAAACCTGATTTGTACAAATATTGGTACAAAAATATTATTCATTCACAAATATTCTTTTTTGTCGACTCCCTCCTTTTTTTATACAGAAAGCAATGTATTGTGGTGAACGCGAATGAATCTAAGGTATGACAAATAAACATGTAAATTGTATAAATAATTTCTAAAGCTTCATTCCATGTTTCATAAAAGCAACATTTAAACTAAACACAAGCATATTAAAGAACAATTAACCGTTCATCTTCTTCAGCCATTGCAATGCAGTTTCCACACCTACTCAGTGTCTTTTTTTACTTTAGAATTACTTTACAAGAGCAGAACATTGTAAATGAAGTGTTACATTCCTGTGAACAGTTCATCAAAGTTGAAATTAAGAACTAAATCTGTTGAGTTTATAAAAAGACTCTTTAAAAGACATTAGAGCGTCAAGGCCTTTATTAGAAATGACAAGAAGAAAGAGAAGAATTTTTCAACTTCAGTTTCTATGGAGGCCTTTATATTACTGTCTAGGAGCATAAAGGGCACTAATTAAGAACTTTTGTTTCTGATTGAATTGATAAAGCTCTGGCATTAACTAAAGCTTTCTGCAAGAAAAAAAAAAAGTCAATATTTATACATGGATGAGTATAGTATAATAATACGCAGTGAAAGCAGATTGGTGCAGAGGCTCACTGAAGCAGTGAAGTATTATGATGTCTGTAGAAAGCACCTTGAGCAAAGCATTTAGCATTCGTGTGGTCCTCCTTCAGCCTGCCGATCATGTCAGAGAGAGCAATCTTTCCAGCTGCAGCTAAGATCCCCGTCTGGCGCATTCCTCCACCGAGCGCCTTACGGACTCTTGTTGCTCTCTGTATGAAATCTTTTGACCCGGCTAGCATGGTACCCGCAGGGGCCCCCAGTCCCTGACAAACAGAAACCATGAAAATGACCTTTCTTTGTTTGAGCTCTGCATCAAGTGTAGTTAGCAGAGATGCAGAGAACAAATGAGTTTCTGAAAAAATACAACAAGCACCAGTTTAAATGCATTTTTTCAGGACAATAATGAAACCTGAACATAAAATAACAAAATGGTTAAATATGCACTTTTTCAGCTCTTCGAGTGCTCTTAAATATCTTGACTGTGACTTTCAATAATTTGCTGTTATAAGTCAGTTCTCTGACATGAATATGTCTTTATAAAGCAGGTGTTTACTGAGCAGTTTTTGTTAAAAGTCAAGATGCTCACAACATGAAACGGAGCCACTCTGTTTAATGAATGTAACTGGCGGGGGGAAGCCAGAAGATGAGTGAGCATACACACTCTCAACTTTTTAGGAAGCGTTAGAGTTGTATTTCAGAGAGAAAGATGTGCTTACATTTCCCTTAGGAGAATGTTGTATATAACTTCAAGAATTTGGACTTCTTCGTTTTTTTTTTGCTTTATTTTTAATACAGAAATAGTAGTACTAATCTAAAGCATGTTAAAGTTATCTAACCAGAAATATATTTAAACTGCATTCAAAGGAGATGTAGGGGAAAGATCTGATATGTAGGGAAAAAGTCAGCTGTGGACATCTGTGAGACGAGACTCCTTGATGGACAGAGGGGGCTCTAGTGAGCAACCCATGAAGTTATCATACTCTGTGCATGCACCTACATCATGGACAGAAGCTGAAGCAGAAGCCAATGAACTCTTGAGTTTTGACTGCATCATAAGTGGTATAAAATATGAATACGAATTATGAAAAATATGAATAGTGGAATAAATATGAATTGTTTTCAGACTAATGAAGATGCAGAAGAATGCAAATTTTATTCTACAGCGTTTGAGTACTGTTTTACTTTATGTTGATTATTTTTTTTAAAGTTAATAATTAAAGGAAATGTAATTAGTTGCATTTACTGACTATTAAGTTTTTGACTTAAAATGATTCAAAACATTGAGATAAAATTAACTTTGAGAGAACAGACCACAAAGGAGTCTTCAGACCAAGTGTTAAGCATCTGAAGCTAAGGAGTTAGGGCAGATTTTACTTGTTAACCTAGTTTAATATGTATTCATTGTAAAGTTGCAAGTCTGAATGAATCATCTTACTCAACTGAAGGCAAACAATGGCTCACTTCTACAAGTTTTTTCGTGCTAGCTTCACAGGTTTATTCGTCAAACCTGGTCAAAACTTTGTTTACTTCAATGTAAGCCAATATCTGAGCTTGGGTTAACAAATAATACTTTGTAAGACTCCTTGGTTTTGTGAGGTTGTAAGAGATTTCTATTCACCTGTTCGTGGAAGACTTTGTCCAATTAGAGTGCAGTTTGCAAAGCCAGTTCTGAGATTAACTATTACATTACAAATATATAACATAATAACAGGTTGCTTGATAACTTTTTTGTTTCTCTCTCTAGTTTGCTCTGTTACCCATGCCTGTATATTATAGATTCCTTTTCAAATTCAAAACTTTTCAACTGCCTTGATCAAAAATACCTGTGTTCATGTGACTAACCCTGAAATTCAGGACGGTGATATGATTTTGATATTCATGTCGATAATCTTTGTTCATAACCCTTAATTACACTAAACCATTAAATAAATGTGTGTGTATGTGAAGGAGAATATTTCAGAGTTAGAGGGAGGTCTCTTACTGGTCACATGCAAAAAAGCCCATAATTAAAATGCTAATTATTGCAAAATACTCCTGCAAAATATGTGCTGAGAGTTGAGAGTGATAGATTTCTTTAATATATTTTTTTTCAGTGCACAAGAGCTGTTTAAATTCTACAAGGTACTGTGATTGTTGTGGTATCCGTGAGATGTAGAGGTTAAATTTGATGCATTGAATATCAAGTCTTGCTCATCGGAGAAGTGTGACCTAGCTTCTGTAAAAAAAAAAAAGAGTGCTGATTTAACAAATTGGTTCACAATGTCAAATACTAGAGGATTTTTCTTGGAGCTTTTCGTGAAATACTCTACAGAGGGTCTCTTGGCGTTTTCTTCTCAGATTTTTTTTTCATCTTCAAAATTACTGAAATAAACTTCCAGGAAGTGCTGAGAGCGTGACAAATAAAGCTGTTTAACAATAACTGTTTTTCCACTTTTATTGAAACTTCACAGATGCTCACAATGGTCATTTGCTGCTTCAATTTGAGAAGCTAAATGTGAGCAGGAAATAACCGAATGAAAGGCTAAGAGACACACATTATGTTGTATAGTGTTGTGTATGTGAAGATTTAAAATGAGAAATGCAATATGTGACACAAACTTAAATGATGTGATTTAAAGCAGCTAATGTACATGAATTTATATTCTGATAATTTCTAAAACTGTCATTTTCCATGCTAATAGACTTAGATCCCAGTGTATGCCTTTCCACTGAACATTCTGCGTGCTGACATTGGTCATGTGACCAGGTTTCCACATTTGCTCAGTCAAGTTAACTGAAGAGCAGGTTATGATGTGATGAAGGGGTTTTGACAAAATTTTTATGCATACTGTGTGCGAGAGCTTAACTTCTTCTCTCCCATTCAATCTATGAGGAAGTGTTAATAATGGATATACTCCTCTCTATTATTGCCATTTGTTTATCTGCTTTTTCTCTAAAAATGAGTCGTATCCCTTTTTGGGCAGACCTAATCCCTTAGCCCCTCCCCCTAGTGGAAAAAGGCATGCAAACCAAAAACTGAATTGCCAACACAAAAGTTGACACAGATCGAAATCTGTGTTGCAAATGTTTTGTAAAGAAATGTTTTATTTTGCAAATTCAAACGTGCTAATATAGACAAATATTTGGCAAAAATTTATTTTTTGTTTGCATATTTTTTGTCTTCATTGTTGAGCTGCTGATTTTTACTTGCAGTTATTCATTTTCATTTTTAAAACTGCTTTTAAATGCATTTAACACATTTTATGTATGAATATATATATATATATATATATATACCTATAAGAATATACTTCATTTTGAACCTGAAATGTTACATGAAAAAGGCACACTAACTTAGATAGTCCTTGGCATTACCTAGTGTGACTAGCTTTGCAGGTCTCTGCAAGTTGTCTAACTCAAAATTACAGATGTTACAGTTATAAATAGCTTATAATAAACCAAGATCCAAACTATTTATTGCTTAGAGGTTGTGAACAGAATGTTACATACTGATGAGTTTCAATGTATGTGCATGTTGACGTGTTATGAAAAAAAGCTTAGACATACTCATTAAAATATCTAAAACTTGCCACAGATAAACAACAATATCCTCTAACGAAATCTATTACTGTGTAGCCTAACCATGTAAGTTCAGAGAATAATGAGTGCTTACCTTAGACAGACAGACACTGACTGAGTGGCAGTGCTGAATTATAGCTGAGGGTTTGATGCCAAGGGCCACAGCAGCATTCATAACCCTCGCACCATCCATATGCACAGCCAGACCAAACCTTTCAGCCACTGAAGAGAGCTTTCAGCAAGAAAAACAACGATTACACTCAGGAAACATCCCAGTCCTTGTCAAAGTTTCTGCATTCTAATGAACGTCAGGTAGATAATGTGGCAACCCAGTTCCACTGAGAAAGTTCAAATATGAGGATAATAATGATTATGAAACTTTGCAATTTGCTAATAAATGTTCTTAATCTTTATATTAATAAATTACCATTTCACCCGCAACTCATCCCCAGATTACCGGTCTGAGCCTGAGCCTGGTTAGTACCTGAATATGAGAACTCAAGTCCTGTAGACAGTGGGGCCAGTGCCAGTAGGGGGTTCACCCTATGGTCTCTATGGGTCCTAGTGCCCCTGTGGGGTAATATATATGGCAACGGTGCACCTTCCTTTGAATGAGATGTTAAACTGTGATCCTTAGTCATTAAAAAAAATCCAGTATGACCCTGGCATCCCTGTCCAAATTTACCCTCTCTTAATAATCCCTGTATTCTAATTGGCTACAATCCTCTAATTGGCTCTCCATGTCTGCTGTTCACAATTAGCGTCTGTGGTGAGTGTTCTGGTGCAGAATGGCAGCCATCACATCCTCCAGGAGGATGCTGCACACTAATGCTGGATACAGAGATAGCCCCCTGCAGATGCCAAGCACTTTGAGTGTCTAGAAAAGTGCTATATAAATATATTTTTTCTATATTAGTGTTCTCACGGTGACCAACTTAAAATGATTCACAATAAATGTGTCATATTAGTAACGTGTTAAAAACTGATTGTAACATGATTGTTTTGTTTGACTATTATCTGTTGTAAGGCCTCTTAACATAACCAACCCAGTATGTGAGCTGATTGTTAGAATTCAGAGAGTTTGCTGTGAGGTCGCTTGCCTCATTTGTTTATTCGTAGGGAAGAAGAGGGCTGAAGCACGAGGCCCCCTGCTGTTCTTTTTCTGTATTCCCTCTCTTAAGTAGCACGTCCAGAAGTAGCCTGAGGTACCTGCCTCTCAACACACATTTAATGAAGCTATGTTAAAGTAATCTGTAACCTCTTGCAGGAAGGCGAGTGGGAGAACACGGCCCCCCTGAATGTTGTGTGTGTTTTCCACACAGATCAGGCGGGAGCGTGGGTAGTGCGGGTCCGGGTAGCCATGGCGGATCTTAGAGACGAGCTGCTCCAGGTCAAAGGTGCCATCATCTAGAGTCCTGACCGCTGCAGAATGGATGCCTGCAAACTAACAAATACACAAAAGCTGGGGTTCTTCAGCTACAAGCAAATTATTAAAACATAAGCTTTGTTACAACACTTAGAGATTTTTTTAACAGGTTATTTTACTCACAAAAAGGTTCTCCTACTATTACTGCTGAAAACTGTAGTTTCAATTTATGATTAAATTGTTTTTATTACGTATTGTTAGATTATTATGTGGTTTGGTTATGTTAAATCTTTACAGTTAAAGGATTACTGTGCTTATTAATGCTTGTAGAATTGAAATTTAAAAAGCTGGAATTGAAAGGAAGGACGTTGTCTGAATCTCTTTTATTCATGTTATCTGTATACCCTATCGTTAGTACATGGTCAGATTTAGTTAAAACTAAAAATATGAAAACTTTTATTAACGTAATTTTTGTTTACCACAAATGAAGGTACTTTTGAATGTTAAATTAAACCATGTATGTACTCTCAAATATGTTGGTCTTAAATTAACCATGAAGTAAAGAGCAGCTGCCTTTAATCGTTTTCCACAAAAGTAAAAAAAAAAATCCCTGAACAAGACAGTTAGACAAACAAATGAAAGCAAGTTTTCTTTCATTATTAAAACAGATTAGAGTAAACTTTTGAATTATTTAGTAAAAGTTGAATTATGATCCTCAGCACTTATTTGATAATTTTTATCTAAAATGCTAAAACTCACATGCCTTTCAGTTATCTACGCTACACAAGTTACAAGTGTATCCCCCAAATCAAAAGACAGGCTGAACAGATTCTAATGTTAAAACACTTCTTATTATATCAGGGGAAGGTAGGGAATGGTCTGAGATTGTATTTGAAGAATACATTTGGTATTTGGACCAACTTAAATTTGAGTTTTAGACTTTAATTTTCAATTAATTTGTAATGGGATTCCAACCTTGGCCTCATTCCTAATTTCTGACAGCTAATTCATAGAAAGTAATACATAGTAAGTGTACCTTTTCTTTGTCATTTTAATACAATATTAGCCTGTAGCTTAGCATTTATGATAAGATATAGAGGTCTCTTACTCATCAAATTATAGAAATTCCTACATGCTAAAAAAATCTAAATTGAATGCCCACCTGTGCACTTCCCCCCTGCTCATAAAAGTGAATATGAGAGAAATCACCGAGGATCATCTCGTCCCCCCTCTCTCTGCAGTGAACCATAACTGTGAAAGAAAGAGAAGAAAAGAGAAATGGGAAATCATGAGGTTCATGTGTTGGTTGCAACATCTGGACATTAACAAGAGGTAAATTCCACAAACAATTGGCTGTTTCTGGGAGCTCAAGCTCAAAATCAATATGCTTTGTGAAATATCGGGTTCTGCAGAGGCAGCGTACAAGCAAACCATCAAAGCATGCTTGAAGGAAAAATTGATAAATATCCGTCAATTTATCGTTGTGCTTTTGCCATGTGATAACTGTAAACAGGTTTATTAATAGACCAAGACTGTGTGATGCATCCTCACCTGCAATCAGATTGCTCATGGTTCCTGAGGGGACGAATAAAGCAGCTTCCATTCCAAACAGATCTGCAGCCAGCGTCTGCAGCTCTGTTGAGAAATGGAAAACTGTGCCAGACATGAGTGGTATGCGCCAAAAATAATTGCTTGTCAAATTGTTTAAATAATTTGTTAAAAAAAAAAACACTAATCCACTAAATACACCATGAAGCCTTTCAAGCCCGTATTTATTTAAATTTTAATGATAGAAAAAGTATTTCACAAAAATAGAATATTTAATTTGGCCAATTAAAAAGATCTTAAACATACATTTGTAAACTCACTTTGCACTATATACAGCATCAAGGCGACATGGCATAGAGCCAATCAGGCTTCAACAGATGCAGCTGAGGTGATATGGTAGATGATGATATTGACCTTCATCTCTTTTGCATTTCAGCATCTCTTGAAAACAGCTCATAGACTTTACTGTAAAACCCAACCTATTTGAACTCCACTTATAGTTATTTGATGGCTGTTAAACCAGCTCCTGGTAGTTTTTTGGTTTTATGGGGAAGTGACAAATTATGATGGCAAATAAAATAATCTCCAACAAAAAACACTAGCAGCTGACATGGCTCCCCACGCCATCACTGAGAGTGGAAATACTCTGAACTTTACTTTAAAAAAGAGAGATTTTAGACACTTCCTTTTATGGATGGATGAAGCATTATCAGTGCATAGTACAAGTATGCAGCCTTTAATTATATAATGTAAAATTTGTCTTGCTAAAGTGTATTCATTAGTGCTGTAAAATTAAATATTTTAATAAAACAATAATAATAAAACAAATCGTTGATATAAATGGCACGTTGCACCAAATTAATAATGCATCGATTTAAACCCATGTGAATTAAATGTTTTGTTTATTTAAATTCAGTTATTTTGTCATTTTCACCCTTCTATGGGATTCTAAAACTAGACACTTAATTTCAACATTTAATTCTATGAAAGATAGCGCATTGAAACGTCTGCTTGTGATTGCTTGAGCAGGTGAAACACAGGTGCAATGTGACGAGCTTCACACCTGTGTTAATCAGGCACTCGACTCAAAGCCTTTATATGACTTCAGTAAGCTTCCAGCTTCACTGACACGGAATAATGTCTGTGTTTGTTTCCAACCATTGACTGTAAGGTCTTCCCCGAACACGTCGTCACTGACCCTCGCTTCAGCCATGGCTTGGCGCATGGCGGCCCCCGGTTTGGCTCCGGAGGTCCACGGTGCGGACAGCGAGTCCTGAACTGACTGCGGGGACTTATAGTACATCCATTTCAACCCCACCTGAAAAACACGAGGTTTGTGAACTCAATGACTAGATGTGTGGAAATTAACAATGTTTTGAAGCTCATGGTTTTATTTGACTCCGGAAATAAACTAATTTCAGTTTATATGAGCAGGCCTCGCTATACCTTGCTATCCCTCGCTATACCTTACTATACCTCGCTATCCCTCGCTATACCTTACTATACCTCGCAATACCTCGCAATACCTCGCTATACCTTGGCTTGTACATTTAGACCTACTAGTTTTTTTGGGGAAATAAATGAGATTGAACAGGTATCTTTAATAGGGGATATTGTTATTCGGTGACCTTGTTAACAGAATCTTTATTTTTTTTCAGTTCACTTTGCTTGATTTGTAATATAATCAACAACATATTTTTTTTTATACTTCATTTCTGATATGTAAAAGTAAATTGATAATGGTATAGATTTACAATTAAAAATAAAATTCATACCTTTTATGAGAACATTATTTACATTTTATTTGTTTTTGATTTCCACTAAATATTTGAGAAATATGCACTAGAGCCGTGAATACATGTTGTGCCTTCAGGCTGGTGTCATTATCTGGATCATTTTCATCCTTGGCTGAGACCGTCTTTGGTGAGTTGGCAGATTGGTCAGATTAGAACCCATTGGGTTCTACCATTTAATTAGTTTCCAGAAATGGATTCCCCCGGATGTGTGGTGAGACAAACATAGGGGCTTGTAACTCATGTTTCCAGAACAGGAGCCCTGGTTCTGCAAGAGAAATAGGTTTCCTTCTAAGCAATTGTTCCCTTCTATGCAATAGTTATGTTAAGACAAGTGGTACTAAGACTAGAGGTGAAACCTAGAGGCAAACCTAGAAAAGAGCCTCTTTACCCTGGCCCAGTGCATCACTTGGTGTTGAACTTGTTACACATGTAATTATTTTTCTCTCTAGAGTGTGCCTGGGCTCTATGGAAGGCAGTCTGGATGCTACAGGCATTCAGCGGACCCCTCTAAAATATTCCTGTAGTATATGGCTTCAATAACTACAGCTGACTGTTTCAAATAAGACTGCAGCACTGGCTCAGACGAGCATTGTGCACAGGACAACTGCAAGGTGATCCTTGGACTCCCCTTAGACAGATCTCAGTAACTAGTTTGGGTCTCAAGGTCTCTGGTTTCTTGACCCAGACTGATATACACTGGTTCTTGTGGTATGGCAGAGACACTACATGCTGTGGGAAGTCAGGTCGAAAGAGGGAGGGAATGTCAAGGAGGATTACAATTTCCAACATCTCCTGACTTTGCAGTCAAGCCATGACTGCTTTGTAAATCCCCAAGGTGAGGAACTAGTTAGCCTAAGTGTTGGCTTTCCTGGTAGTCCAGCAAATCTGGACATTCTGTGGTGTGGCACAGGCAGATCTCTTAGGAAGAGTGCTCAATGTTAGTTAGACTTTGCCATCCAAGGCTTTTCTTACTGCTAGCCCTGAAACCAATGTGTGATTTCATTTCTCCCAGTGAGAGTGATTGCATGGCTGCTATTCAAGGAAGAGGTTAAACAGGTGGTGCCTAAAGAGCTCAAGATTTTCACTACTGGAGACCTTTAGAGTAGCAGTCACCTGGGCAGTCAGAGTCCTGTCGTGCTTTAATTTGGTCCATGGGGAAAGCAGGTCCAAGTGGTTCAACACTTTCAGAGGTGGCAAACTCAACCAGAGGCCGGAAATATGAATCACTCTACCTTATTTTCATGTGTGAAAAACGAATTGAACAAAGAATGTTAAGTCGATATTTCTGAATCAGAAAACCCTGATCTAGCGAAACTGATTTGCTGTTGAGTTGATTAAGTAATAGAAGCATGCTTCCATCAATTCAAGCCTTACAAATGAACAATAGTAGAAAACAACAAAAGAATGCTATGGGATCGTTTGTGTAAATGACAGTTGTTGCAATAAAAAGCCAGACCATGTTGAAAGCACAGATTTCCAACTGTGTTTTCTTCAAACAAATGTAAATGTAGATGTGGTTCAATTATGCGCTAACAATAAATTGTATTTGGTTACCATGCTTATTTTGAACATCTCATTGAGTTTCGAATAACCAAGGTTGAATATTTGTGTTAGAGGCAGCATGTTTTTGATTATCTTCCAGAAACTAATCAAAAGCCTATGTTGCATTATGGTTTTCCCTTTTAGCAACTACATTAGGTCTAATAGCTGAGTCTTTTATTCTTTATTCTTTTATTCTAAGATGTTTCATGTGTTCGGGAACATGCCCGTGTCTATGGTGTAACTTAACCATGCTACAGCATCCTTCCTTAGACCTGTAATTAATCCCAGAAGGATCAAAAAATGGACTGCTGCACTTCGATGGGCAAAAACATGTCCACATTCAACCACAAATAATTTAAAGTTTTTGCAAAGCACCATGTTGTTCTTCAAGATGGCCAGTTTTCAGTATCCCTTTAGCACGTCAAGCTTTGTGACATAACAGTTTGAATTTGAAGAACAGAACTGAGCTATGGCAACAGATTGATCGAGTACGAGGGGGAACATATATAGCAAACAAAATACTGTACACAAAATGTAACAGACAAAATAATTGAGTTAATCAAAAGCACATGCAACAACTAAAGATACGTCATTATAAAATTCACTCAGAGATTTGATGAAGCATTTTTTGAGACTGTAATAAAGATTCCTACAATTATAAAGGTCACCTAGTATGCCTTTGTGACAATGTGAGTTTAATCTAATGGCTCACTCGAACATTTTCCATGAAGTTTCTGAAAAAAAAAATAGCTTATTTTAAATTACTTGCTAAACCAGTCCTTTTGGGGGTGCAAATGAACTGAGATGTTTTAGTCGTCTAAAGCCAAAATGAGTGAGATACTGGGTTGAAAATATGGCAAGACATTTTTACATTTAAACATGTGTCTTTACCCTGACCTTTAAATGTAATTTATATATTTACTGAAAAAGTATAAATGGCTTGTCACACCACATTAACGTGAAGACTTGGACTGAAAATAAGCTGTTTTAAAACAAAGTCATTAGTTTACCCTGAACAGTCCTTCTAAAATTGGATTGATGTAAAAACTATTTTTTTGTTCAGGACCGTTGAATTCAAAAGCACAAATCAATTTTCTTTAGTTTGTAACAGCAAAGGGACTTGTCTTCATGAAATACAAACTGAATACAACACAGGTTTGCTTTAAAAAATATTTTAATTTCATAAGCAATGCATTGAACAAGACTCAGTTGGAGGGCAGAAAGGCATAAATAAGATTTAGACAATGTTTGAGAAAATCAAAAGGTGTACGTGCTGTTTATTATTTATTGTGTATTTTTTTCTCTTTAAATCTCAAAATGGAAGAGAAGATCGTTAACAACTATCGAAGCTCATGAGGCAAATGTTTGAGTTTGCCTGAAGTCTGCGGAAAACAAGGTAAATGAAACAATGATAAAGTAATATTTTCTTTTATTTTTGTAAAAAGGAATAATCTTGAATTGCAGATGGTTGTGATTATGGAGCATGCAGCAGTTGTTAAGCCTGCCTTCAGTTGCTTGGAGTCTCACTGCTGAGTGAAGAATGCTGAAAAGTATTGTTGGATAGAGTGAATAAACTTAAACAACTTAAACCTAAAATTTGTTTTTGCAGAAACTGTTCTGCAGTACATGTTCATAACTGACAGCTTTTTGTATGCAAAAATAATTGAGGGCATTGAATGATTAACATAAAAATCAAACAATGAATGCATGTGTACAGAACATTTTGTGAAGTAGAAATGAGAAAAAAAACAAATTTGTGGTAATGGATGGCTTAAGGTAATTCATTTGGCTGTAACATTAGTGTGGGTTAGGTTTGTGTTTATTAAATGGCAATTCTTATTCTTCAAATCTGACATTTCACTTTGCAAACAAAATGTTGCTTTAATGTTTTCAGAATATTTGCTAAAATTGACTATGTACAAATGTGTTGGCTATACATTTCTTAATCTAATATTAAAAAAGTTTGCATTATT
Organism: Danionella dracula; assembly: GCA_900490495.1. Taxonomy (NCBI): domain Eukaryota; kingdom Metazoa; phylum Chordata; class Actinopteri; order Cypriniformes; family Danionidae; genus Danionella; species Danionella dracula. Next base: position 3,191,850 of record UELW01000222.1, on the reverse strand, counting down.
TATCACAAAGTGCTTATGATAAAGAACAATCTCTGGCTGACAAAGGTTTTTATTGTAACAGGAAACCGTTTTTAAATTTGGTTTCACGGTTTATCCATACATAAACAAAGTTTCAAAAAACAGGCGTTTTTTGAAAAACCTGGGCAAAGTGAAGTTTTTTTTTTTTTTTTTTTATGCTGGGTAAAGTGTTGTCGATATAGTTAATGTAACTAGGTTCGGCTCACTTGGAATCTGTCAGTTCCCTTTTGGAGTGTTCTGATTGGTTTATATGACTTCATACCCTGAATGCTCATGGGGTGAAATTTATTTTTTATTATTTAACAAAATATGTCCATGTGGGGCAATAGTTGTGTTAGGGCAAACAACCAGAGAATTGTGCTATTGTTAGACATCGTCAGTGCTAGTAATCACTGTCAGTAAACAGTATGCAGCATTGATAAATGAGACACGTTGTCGGGAGAGTTTAACCAACAGAAGGTAGTTGTAAATTTTAGGTACTGTCAGCTAAAATGAAAACTTGTTCAACAACATTCCAAGAAACCTTGCACCAGCTTGACCCCTTCAGACCCTGTGTCTGTTTCATTGGACACCACATTTTACTTATGATGTACTGCTTTCTCTCACATGAGCTATGTCTCATTCCAGGTTCTGCATCATTTCAAGGTCCCAAGTGCACATTTCAAGGCCGCTTATGTCACAACGCTTCACAAAGGCTGTCCCATTTTGCCAAAAAATGAAAGGTCCTTAAAATGAAAGGTCCTTAAAATGCATCCTCCTTTTTCGGGAATTTTGAGGACGAATCGCTACCATCCTTTGTAGCATCACATATCCCAAGATCCTTTGCAAATCTGCACTTTGGAAGTGCGCCGCCATCCCATTTACCTACGACTGATGCAGCCTTTGGAGGGTCCTCCGCAGCCATAGTCTACGGAGTCTGAGAAGGCTGCATCCTCGGAACCACGCAGAACCTGAAATGGGACATAGCTATGGAATACATTTTTTCCTGACATTTCATGTGTTTTTATATACAGTTAAACACGAGGGAAGATCAGCCTGTCATAATCTAAAGAAGACAAATCTATCAATGGCCACATTTCCTTTAAATGCAACATAGAGTGAATATAAAGTTATTGGCCTCGCATGTGAAAGCAGCTTTGTAAAATTTCATCTGATCTTTACTGAAAAGATGAAAAAAAAAAACCTGCCTGACGTTATAAGTAATAATTACCCTTTACTTAACACCAGCCATTTTTGTGTGGTTCGATATTATTAGAAATTTTGTTAGAAAACAAAAAGCTTTGCACTGAGTAGGTGCAAAAATATATATGAAACACAAGACTAAAAGCAGTATAAAAGCACTTTGACTTTTCATGCTGACTTGAACATATGCTGTCGTGCCACAAACTGTGCCTTCTGTATAGCCAGCTGAGTGTCCTCCTCACTGATGCCCAGGTGCCACACAGCCCTGACTGTACCTCCCACATGAGGAAACATCAGGACTCGTATGCCCTGACCCAGAGCCGTAACCTCAGCTTCATCCACTCTTACCATACGCTCACAGAACTCAGTTGGGCTCATCTGATTCCCTCGTAGACTGAAGCGAACTATGTTGGTTTCAACAGTGTGTAGATCCACGTGATACAGAGCAGGCTCACACTGTAACAGAGCTATGAGAGAGGAAACCAGAGACGTTTCACTAAACTTGTTTCTAATATGAAAGGTGCTTTTAGGAGTCCCAACACAGTGATTGGTGCTATAGTTGGTATGTAAAAATCACCACATCATCTTGATGCTGACAAAAAAATACAGTAGCAAGATGTTAGCTGGTATAATGGATATGTGTATTTCAAATATTGAGTGAAAAAGTACAAATCCCTAATAATCTTGCCAGTTGAAAATAAAATTTGTTTTAAATGTGCCCTTTCTTTGAGATATATTCCAACCACCTGCTGATATGTTTTATTTTCTCTGATTTTTATTAGGGTTGGCCATGTGATGTAATGGTGTAAAGTTTATAAACAATAATGGTGTGGTGGTAACTATACTGGACGTACTTTCAATTTGTGAATTCATCAGCATAATCAAGAACCAAATTCTGCACCAACAACTACTGTATATACTTTGCTTCAGCAGTCTTTTTCAAATCTTATCTGCGTATCAAACAATAGTGTTCTCTGGTGTGTGGGAGCTCTTCAAATACAATACATGAAACAGTTCTCCATGAACACAGAATGGATTTTTTTTCTGGCCATTCTCAAATGATTGTGAAATAAATAGGTCAGAAAAGTATGAAAACTAAGACTTGAGAAAGTCTTGATCTACGTCAGGAAGGGCAAATTTGTGTATGCGCGCGTGCAATTAAAAAATAAAATAGCATTCATAAAACCCACTTGTAAAAGGTAAGTAAAGTTCCGTGAACGCAATTTCGGGAGGAGCGTTTAGATAATTAGCGAAAAATCTACAGGTGTTTCCAATCCCTCTGCGCGCTCAAGAGATAAAACCGTAACCACTCCACTTCCAATTTGACGGTGAAATGCAAAATTAATTCTCGGGGGTTCTCGGGCCCGGATCGCTTCTCGCCTCGGGGCACCTCCCGTGGACAGCTCGCCCAGTATGCTTATCTTAATTTCGCCACATACGCTTGCGTTTTCTGGGCTAATTCTATGTAAGCGAACTCGTGAAACTTATATTGTGTACATCACAGGTGCAAGCTTTTTTTTATTTCTCCCATCAATGCAAAGCATTTACAATTTAAACTTTGCTTATGAATGATAATTTGCTTATGAATGAGTCTGAAATTCATCATTTAAACAAATGTAATGATTTACAAAAAAAAAAAAATTAATTCTGTCAGCCACACACTTATTAAAGGTGCCATCTCATAGGTGCCATGTCAAAATTAAAGACTTTTCAGACATTTTTTTTCATGTGTTATTATCATTCCCTCATCAAAAACATCCCTTACGTCTTATTCATGTTGGTTCATGGATTTTTGTGTAATCTTATTTTCTTTTTCTGAAAGTTCAAAATGGTTTGATGACTATAGCTATGCCCATTGACCATACTAACCAATCAGATGAACCGCTAATGCAGCTCACCTTGATGAAGAATTATGCGCTGACTGACCCAGAAGTGTAACCTTATTGGAGCTGTGCCAAACAAACATTGAAAGGAACTTGTGGTTTTGGATGTCTTGAGCCAAAAATGCTTTTGGCACCAAAAGATGATGTATTTGTTTAAATTGATGGTTATCTGTGTACCAAGAAGCAAAACCAGCAGGAGTGGGAGGAACAGGGGCTTGTTTTGTGGAGAACATCCATATGAAGTAAATTAAAGACATTATTTTGGATAATTCCTGCTTTTTGAAGATTATTAGGGGTGTTGTGATAGTCTAGAGTGGTCAAATATTTATTTTGAGATATTAGAAAGTGTCAACATGTGGAAAGATAAAATAACATCTAAGCTATTTTGTATTTGTGATGTCTAATCAGGAAGCATGTATTCTACTACATGATTGCTCAGTAAAAAACTTAAAACTTACTGTAATATACATTTATCATATCATTTTATTTATAGCATTATTATCATCGGAATTATTGTTAAATGTAAGATATGATATATAAACATAATTGATTTAATATAAGATATGTCACGTTGGGGTTCTTCACTGGGGGAGATCTTTTTTCTGTGTGTGTTCTTTTTTTCCCATTAATTGATTGCTTTATTTCACCTCAAAATTAGACTAAACTAGACCTCTTTTATATACTAAACTGTAAATGCACATTAAGTCTATGTAAAGCTCCTTTAAACATTTGCAAAAAAAGCTAAATTAATACATTTTGATTTAAAAATATCACTTTAACCTGCACACATGTTCTCTGACCATTTCTATCTCATCCCTACTAGAGGTTAGTTTAAAATATCCACAGATCAATACATATGCAAAGTACAATATGTTGTTCAGGATCAGCACATCAAGTCAAACCGTCTAAAAGAAATTAGTAATAAAAGTTTTTTTTGTTTAGTTTTTTTTTAACATTTGGCACATTAAAATTCACACAAATCTTCAATTTACAACGTTTCAGCTAAATCATGTGAATCTACAATCATAGTAGATAAAAATGAACCATTAATCATCTTAAGCCATTGCAGTGAAGTTTTTGCTGCTACTCAATGTCTTTGAGTTACTTTAGAAGAGCAGAACATTCACTGTCCTTAAAGCCTCAAAACCTTTCTCAGAAATTGCAAATAGAAAGAGAAGAAAAGTTTCCACAAAGGAGAGACCTTTTAAAGTACTCTCTAAGAGCCATTAATTAAGAAACTCTGGTGTAAACCTAACCCACTTGTAAAAATACAATTTTGTATTAGTCAATACTTATACATTGACGCGTATATAGTGTATTCTAATACTACGCCGTGAAAGGGAGAAGGCTCACTGAAGCTTTGGTGCTTATACAGACTCTTGTTGGTTTTTGTGGAAAGCAGCGAGATTCTCCCACCTTGAGCAAAGCATTTAGCATTCGTGTGGTCCTCCTTCAGCCTGCCGATCATGTCAGAGAGAGCAATCTTTCCAGCTGCAGCTAAGATCCCCGTCTGGCGCATTCCTCCACCGAGCGCCTTACGGACTCTTGTTGCTCTCTGTATGAAATCTTTTGACCCGGCTAGCATGGTACCCGCAGGGGCCCCCAGTCCCTGACAAACAGAAACCATGAATATGACCTTTCTTTGTTTGAGCTCTGCATCAAGTGTAGTTAACCTTTTGAAAATTAAAGGGTTAAATGTTCACTCTTGCCCTTAAAGTTCTCAAAAATCTTTTGTCTGTCTTTCAAAAACACAGATTTTTTCATCACAGATTCTCTTTAGCAGCACTGTGTATTAAGTATTTCAATTAAAAGTCTAAATGAAACTTGTGATCCCAAACTGTGCGTGGGGAGCCTGAAGCTGACTGCCTCTCCGTCAACTCTTTTTAGATTTCACGGTAGAAAGGAAAGGCTGAAGCTGTGCTTCTAAAGCAGCTTTCAGACCAAGATTAGGTAAACACATGGAAGTCTGAAACACTACCTTTGGCCACTTCTTTCTGATTGCACCTTTTTCCCTTGATTGGTATCCAGCAGAAATTTAATATTTGAACTTCTGTGTCATCAAAAACACATTATGTAGTATCCAGACCACTATTTTACTGGTGCTCAGAACTTGTGTTAGATGTGTACTTGGATTACAGTTTTTTTTCTCACTTGTTAAAACACTAAACCCTATTGTCTGAACCAAATGCTTAGTTTCCTGAACCCACTAACTCAATCAATAACTAATAAAACACTGTTCATCTGTTTAAACACAACTTTCCAACACATTTTCATGGTGATGGACCTGTGCTGATTAAAATGTGCGCTGTTGACAAAAGTCAAACACAATGAAAGCAGAAAGTTTCACCACTTAAACACAATAACTCAAAACTGATCCCATTCGTGGCTAATGATGAGGGAACATTTATAGTAAGCCAGTTCAGAGAGCACTGGTTTGTGAGGCCCTATAATAATCTGAGAGGAGGAGTTTGGGCAGTCTGACAGGACGAGGACATGGCTACGGCCTCCTGACCACCACCAGACACACCCCACCCGTCACACACATCCATACAGGGCAGTGTGGGTCAATTGGCTTGCCCAAGGCCAGAATGGCAGAATGGACTACCAACTCCACCACTGCACCATCTTTCTGAAAGTTTAATAGTGCATCGAGAGTTTGAAGTTTTGTGAATGTAGCTTGAAAATTGGGTTTCCTTTTCACAATTTAGAGAAAAGGATAGCAGTTTTCAAAAAATTGTCTTAGCAATTGAGAAAAACCCAACTAATCATATCAGCGAACACTTTTTGTTTCTGCGCCATTTAAAAAGTCTACAACTTTCTAAAAATCTGGGCAAGTCATTCCATCAAAAGCTCTGTCCTATATAGACCTTGGAGTAAGAGGCCTTTTCTGAGATTAAATATTACTAATGCAATAAACAACATAATCAGAAGGTTATTTTTTTAATTTTTGTTTCTCTAGCTTGTTTGTTCATAATGCCCAGTTACCTGGGTGAGTGTATAATAGGTTCAATTTCAAGAAAACTCTTAGTTCTGTTGGATTTTTCTATCTCAGTGTAAACATATGGTGTCAACAAATTGTACTTTAGTTCATGACTCACTGTAGTATTACACTTTTTTTCAGCTGTTTAAAAGTTCATAATCTGTCTCTGCTGTTAAATACTGTATCATGATCATCTCTGAACACGTAATACTGTGAGTAACTCCATTTAAAGGAGGGCATTTCAGTTTTGAGGGAGGTATTTTACTGGCCACATGCAATCAAACCTATAATTAAAATGTTAATTTGCTTGTTTGCAACTCCTGCAAGGATTATGTGATGGATTTTATTTCCAGTAGATGATAATCTGAGGTATGAGGTTTATTCTGCAAGGTGTATTAAAAGAGGGCTGTATAAATTCTGGAAGGTACTGCATGATGTTATCGGTGAAGTGTAAAGGTTCAATTTGATGCTCTGAATATCACCAAGTCTTGCTCATCTGGGAAGTGTGACCTAGCTTCAGGTTCAAGTTAGAAAACACAGGTTTGCTCTACCAAAGCAGCTTTCTTTGAGATTTTTGTGAAGTGCCTACAGAGGTTATCTTCCTGAAGGAGGATCATTTATTTTTATTTTTCGAAATACAGACATAACCTTCCAGGAAATAGAGGAATGCTGAGAGTATGACAAAAACAGCTGTTTTATAATAATTTTTTTTTCACTTTTATTGAAACCTCACAGATGCTCTAAATGGGATTTAGCAGCTTCTATTTGAGTAGTTTTACAAGGGCTACACATCCTGTGTAGTATTTTGTGCAAGTTAAAAGGTTTACAATGTGTGGGTTTATTAATACAATCCTACTTGCATTGTGTGATCTAAAACAGGAAACCTCCACTGTTTTACAATTTAGATAAAATAGTGTATTTTTAAGTCATAAATGAATTTAATCCTAGCATGTGTCTTCTCACATTCTAGTTGCTGATCAGGGTCATTACACTTCCATATAAATCAAAGCTGACTGCAGAGCAGGTACATCATCAATACAAATACCAAGAAGGCCATTTTAAATATAATGTTAAGAGTATGTTTAACATTAAATGTGTGTTATAGTTGTGCATGTATGTGTTTGCTTCAGAAAAAAGTGACTAAAACTTGCCACAGATAAACAACAATATCCTCTAACGAAATCTATTACTGTGTAGCCTAACCATGTAAGTTCAGAGAATAATGAGTGCTTACCTTAGACAGACAGACGCTGACTGAGTGGCAGTGCTGAATTATAGCTGAGGGTTTGATGCCAAGGGCCACAGCAGCATTCATAACCCTCGCACCATCCATATGCACAGCCAGACCAAACCTTTCAGCCACCGAAGAGAGCTTTCAGCAAGAAAAACAACGATTACACTCAGGAAACATCCCAGTCCTTGTCAAAGTTTCTGCATTCTAATGAACGTCAGGTAGATAATGTGGCAACCCAGTTCCACTGAGAAAGTTCAAATATGAGGATAATAATGATTATGAAACTTTGCAATTTGCTAATAAATGTTCTTAATCTTTATATTAATAAATTACCATTTCACCCGCAACTCATCACCAGATTACCGGTCTGAGCCTGAGCCTGGTTAGTACCTGAATATGAGAACTCAAGTCCTGTAGACAGTGGGGCCAGTGCCAGTAGGGGGTTCACCCTATGGTCTCTATGGGTCCTAGTGCCCCTGTGGGGTAATATATATGGCAACGGTGCACCTTCCTTTGAATGAGATGTTAAACTGTGATCCTTAGTCATTAAAAAAAATCCAGTATGACCCTGGCATCCCTGTCCAAATTTACCCTCTCTTAATAATCCCTGTATTCTAATTGGCTACATTCCTCTAATTGGCTCTCCATGTCTGCTGTTCACAATTAGCGTCTGTGGTGAGTGTTCTGGTGCAGAATGGCAGCCATCACATCCTCCAGGAGGATGCTGCACACTAATGCTGGATACAGAGATAGCCCCCTGCAGATGCCAAGCACTCTGAGTGTCTAGAAAAGTGCTATATAAATATATTTTTTCTATATTAGTGTTCTCACGGTGACCAACTTAAAATGATTCACAATAAATGTGTCATATTAGTAGCGTGTTAAAAACTGATTGTAACATGATTGTTTTGTTTGACTATTATCTGTTGTAAGGCCTCTTAACATAACCAACCCAGTATGTGAGCTGATTGTTAGAATTCAGAGAGTTTGCTGTGAGGTCGCTTGCCTCATTTGTTTATTCGTAGGGAAGAAGAGGGCTGAAGCACGAGGCCCCCTGGTGTTCTTTTTCTGTATTCCCTCTCTTAAGTAGCACGTCCAGAAGTAGCCTGAGGTACCTGCCTCTCAACACACATTTAATGAAGCTATGTTAAAGTAATCTGTAACCTCTTGCAGGAAGGCGAGTGGGAGAACACGGCCCCCCTGAATGTTGTGTGTGTTTTCCACACAGATCAGGCGGGAGCGTGGGTAGTGCGGGTCCGGGTAGCCATGGCGGATCTTAGAGACGAGCTGCTCCAGGTCAAAGGTGCCATCATCTAGAGTCCTGACCGCTGCAGAATGGATGCCTGCAAACTAAAAAATACACACCAAAGCATACTAATAGGGTGGGTTTCAAAACAACTTACTTCAATATAACCTTTTTTTTAACCTGTAATTATATTTATAAAAAATTGCACATAACTATAAAATAGTTTACGGTTTAAATCATTCTTATTATGTAATGTTAAATTATTAAGTGTTTGCTGATGTTTAATTATTACTAAAACAATTAGGATAGTTAAAAATAATGTGTTTGAAATTTAAAAGGCTGAAATTGAAAGGAAGCACACCTGTACCACACTGTTGTCACAGTTCTAGCCAATGGGTTCCCTGCTACAATTAATAAGGTATTGCTTCTGCTTGACTTCAGCTCGATTTTAGAAAGTCATCTCTTTAACTTTTTCGTTTTATGTCATCATATGGGGACAAACTGTATTTCTGTGCTTGAGCGGGAAGTTTCGCGTCAATCGTGGCTGACGGCGGAGCTGAAAGCAGTCAATGGAAGGAACGTGAAGTAATAGAAATAATAAGTATTTAGTCTTTGTCTTCTTGATATGATTTGGTTGAAATGATGATGGCTCCAATTAGTAAACAATTGAAATAAAGCCACACAATCGCCTTGAATCACATTCTTGTCCATGTTTACTTTCATTTTAATCAACTCCATTTTTTGTGTAAGTGTGCCTCACAGCGAGTAAAACTGAGTTCATACACAGGACAGATACAAGTCGCATGTTGTGTGTAATGTGAACTAGCACACACAAAAAATGATTTTCATTAAAACACACAAAAACATTGATCATTACAGTCTGAAAGCCCTAATACTACAAGCAAAGTTGGTGAGCAATGGAGCAACCTGGGCCCAGGACATTCCCCCAGCAGAGTGGCAGAGAGCAGAGGCGGTCGCACAAATGTCAAATGCCTATTTCCTTTGTGCTTAAATACTCAATTAGTAACAAGCTAAAGTGATTATCTGCCAATTATAAGAGAAGCTATGTAATGTGGTTAACTAACCTCATAAATCATTTTAAGGAGCTCATTAAAGGGTTGAAGCTCAGGGAAATAGTGTGAAACTTTTTGTTGATAATAGATATCTTGCAATATCCCACCTGTGCACTTCCCCCCTGCTCATAAAAGTGAATATGAGAGAAATCACCGAGGATCATCTCGTCCCCCCTCTCTCTGCAGTGAACCATGACTGTGAAAGAAAGAGAAGAAAAGAGAAATGGGAAATCATGAGGTTCATGTGTTGGTTGCAACATCTGGACACTAACAAGAGGTAAATTCCACAAACAATTGGCTGTTTCTGGGAGCTCAAGCTCAAAATCAATATGCTTTGTGAAATATCGGGTTCTGCAGAGGCAGCGTACAAGCAAACCATCAAAGCATGCTTGAAGGAAAAATTGATAAATATCCGTCAATTTATCGTTGTGCTTTTGCCATGTGATAACTGTAAACAGGTTTATTAATAGACCAAGACTGTGTGATGCATCCTCACCTGCAATCAGATTGCTCATGGTTCCTGAGGGGACGAATAAAGCAGCTTCCATTCCAAACAGATCTGCAGCCAGCGTCTGCAGCTCTGTTGAGAAATGGAGAATTGTGCAAGACATGTACAGAGTTAAAACGGTTGTCACTTTTACACAGATACTTGTCTTCGGTTTTTTTTTTTTTTTTTTTGCATTTATGGATGATGGAATGCAGCTTTGTCATTGCGTTGTACAAGCTAATGCAGCAATGAATGCAGTTTTAGCCATATGCAAATTGACACTTTATAAATAGTACTTTTTTTTGCTAGAGTCAACAAAAATTACCTTAATAAAGAAAAAGATCTACGCTGCCAGTTTAAGTATATCTAATATTATTATCTAGAGAGTACATACATGATAAATGTTTATAAGTTTATAAGTGTTGTTATTTGTGTATTAAGCTATTGCAGTTTTCATTAATGAAACATATCCTTAAACCGGACACTTTGTGCTATTAATTATGAAAATATATTCCCTTAAGACGTTAGACAAAAGGTTAAATGTTATATTAAATAGGGTGTAAACTATTTAAGCGATAGCGCCATCTCGTGGTAGCAGGTAAAACTCAACATTAGGTGATATGTGGTCATCTTCACATCTGCGTTTATTAGGTACCTTAATTAAATGAATCACTTTAAAACACAACCACATTTAAATAACTTCAATACACTTCCAGCTTCACTGACACGGAATAGTGTTTGTTTCCCAACCATTGACTGTAGGGTCTTCCCCGAACACGTCGTCCCCGACCCTCGCTTCAGCCATGGCTTGGCGCATGGCGGCCCCCGGTTTGGTGACGGTGTCGCTCCGGAGGTCCACGGTGCGGACAGCTGATGACGAAGCTGACTGCGGGGCCGGAGACCCATAGTACATCCGCTTCAAACCCACCTGAAAAACACGAGGTTTGTGAAGGCAATGTCGGACTATCTGTGCTGACACTAACAATGTTTTGAGGCTCATGGTTTTATTTTTAACCATAAAGTAACTGAAGTCAGGCACAACGCGTTTTTAACAGGTTTTTTCTGAACTTTGGTTTACAGTATTCGTTAGTCATTGATGCTAACAGCTTCCAGGCTTGACTCATCGAGCCCGCAGTCATCGATCAGTTTAAGTTTATGGTAATCTTCTTAAAACAGTATTGCATGGTTTTAATCTGTAATTCCAATAATTCCAGTCTGTAGCTTGAGTACTATTGGGCGGGCGGGGAATCTAGCATGTCCCTTAAGAGAAATAGGCAAGGTGGAAAAACATTATTAACGAATATATAAAATATTGCACTATTAATTTTGTCCACACACAGGCGCTCTTGTTTAGTATTTTTAAAAGCTGTGTTGATACAGTAGTTCAGTGCGAATGTCATTCATTAGGGATAAACTGATGGTTGTAGCACTTTCACAGCAAAATGGTTGCATTAATAAAAACACACACATCAGTCTATTGTATACGTCATGGAGCATGCAAATACGTTTTTGTCTGATTAGCTTGAAAAGTTAGAGTGGAAATAGTCAGTTCTGACCAAAGCTTGCTCACTGTTACACAAATGTTACACAGATGCCAGTTTCATAAAAGTAAATCAATAATCAAGCATCCTTTATAATTAAAAAGAAAAATACATACAGACAATGGGCGAACATTTAAGCAAAAATAACTCCTATTTGAACAATTGTTTAGTTTACAAAAAGTAATAAAATCCAAAATACTTTTTCCACATTTATGATTCACAAGTTTTGGTGGTTTGTTTATAGTACATGTTTTTTTAATAGAAAGACAATGTTAAGCTATCACTCTGCAAAAATAATTCATTCACTTTCAACCATTAATAGCTTTTCTATATGTGTATATATATATGTGTATATATATATATATATATATATATATATATATATATATATATATATATATATGTATATGTGTATATATATATATATATATTTATATGTGTGTATATATATATATATATATATATATATATATATATATATATATATATAGACAGAGTGTCTGGGACACTTAAGTTAAGTAAAAGTAAGTAAAATGTAATTGTAAAGCAAATTCAAAACAGCAAAGCTGACCAAAGTGCGATACATAAATCAATTTTCCAAAGTGTTGGCAGGAAAAATTACAGACTTGCAAATATGAGTGAGTCTCACAATATTAAGAGCATGCCATATTTCACTATGCAATTAATTCCCACCAATGAAGTGCCCACTACAGCGAATGCCCCCTTTTTTCATTTTGGTTTGTATGACTCCTAAAGACTATAGAGAAGTCAGTAATAATAATAATATGAACAATAATAATAATGCCTTCAATTTATAGTTCTTTTCTTGACACTCAAAGAGGCTTTACAATTATCAGAGCATTATTTCTTCACTCCACATTCACTCTCTGGTGGTGATAAGCTACATTGGTAGCCCTCAGCTGCTCTGGGGCAGTCTGACAGGACGTGGCTGCCATTCCACGCCTACGGCCTCCTGCCCACCACCAAACAGTTCAAGTGGGTGAAGTGTCTTGCCCTGGACCACAACGGCAGAATAGACCTGGTGGGGATCAAAGCGCCAACTTTGGGGATAGAACGACCAACTCCACCACTGCTTCATCTTTCCGCCCTGAATAGTTTGACCATTTAAGGCTTTAAGAACAAACAATTCCATTCATTTTAACATCTCTGGGGTAGAGATGTTACTGTAGCAGGACCAGTGTTCCGTCAGATTATTTACCCCACATATGCGTAGACACAAATGTTGTTTTATTTGATCACTTCTTGTTTTTTCCCACCATAATTATTTGTGTCATACTGGACTCTGAGAGAATAAACATTTTAAACACATTCCAATTTATGTTTTTATTAAACCACATTTGCTTTCATTATACTAAAGTTAATAAAGCCATGTTGAAAGTTTTATTTAATAGAGCTTTTAATACAAAGATGAAAAATTTAAATGCGACCAATTGCATGATTAGTTAGCATTTTTTTAACATATACTTAAATTTAAGTGAGGGTAGGTAAATCTCAAGGGTAGCAAAAATCATTAGAACATCGTCAAGGGTAGAGTAAATGTAGCATGTCATCTGCGTCATCTATCCAAGGTCAAAGTAGGATTTATTGCTAGTTCTGCCACAAGTAGATTTACAAAAAACATGTTTCCTCTTAATAGCAACTTTTGGGAACATGTTCAACAAAAATCGTGTATAATAAATAACATTTTAAAAGGACATGACAGTGCAAACATGTGAATATCAGTGGCATACAGCGTGATCATGTCCATCTCATAAGTCTTCTTTGTTGAACACTCTTTGTGAGGGAATGGCGAATACAGAATCCAAAATGTACAAATCCAACATAACACCACAACAATCTGGGTTCTAATTCTTCCTGACACCTGAGCATCACACTATTGGCCTTGAGGAACTGACTCCTAACACTGAGCTCAAAGCACAGCACAGGCTGGTGGAGTGATGTCTCCTGGCCTTTACTGACTGTTGTCCTGCAGTTGAGCTGTAATAAAACCCTGCGGGAGGTGTCAGGAGCGCTTGTGAAAGTCAGTCCAGCAGCTGTCTGGCTTTCCAGTAAGAGGCGAGGGGGGGGGGGGGGGGGGGGGGGGGGTGTTGTGGCTGGGGCAAAGGTGAATGTTAGGATATTCACCTGATTTTTGCATTGTGTTCAAATGAGAACGATAGCTACATTCACAGGAACACTTATAAATCACTGTTCTGTATGTACTGTAAATGTGTGGGTCTAAGTGGGTGAGAATATGTGTAAATCTGATCTTGGACTTGGACTGAAAAAGAAGGTGATCTGCATCAACTTCCCTGGGGCCTCTTGTTTCAAAATTGTAAAACGAAAATATATAAGTTAAATACCAAGTATACTAAGTATGTAGTATAAATTAGTGTGTTTATGAATAAAGCAGCAGTTCTGTATTGTTATTTATTGCCTTTTTCTGAAATGGATCAGACTATTTCGGTTGGTATTTTAAATGCTCTGACTTAAAAAAGTTTTAATTTTATAAGGATTTTGAAAAGCTAAATGAATAAGGATTTTGGTTGAGAGTTAGACCCTGCCGATTCTCCTCCGAACTGTAATAGAACTAGTGTTTGTTAATAAAATTGAGTCATTCAGATGGCGATAAAACGCTGCAAGTATCCGTGTGTCTTTCGCTGCAGCTGCTAGATCCATGCCCATAAATAAGCTGCATATGATTTCTTTCTCGGTGTCTGCAGTGAAACAGCTCCCTGTTGAGAGAAACTGTTGCAGCAAGAGGAGGGTTTACTGGAAGTCGGTTTGAAAGAGTTCCCTTCATTCTTCTATTTTTTCTGCTGCCATGCTAAGATTCACTTGCTGATTGCATTGCATATTACTTCGACCAAAACTATGCACACACAGACTGTTATTGTAAATGCTGAATATATTTCCACAACCTTCTGCTGGAGTTTTAGAGATGTTTTCAGAAAATCACATAAAAGAGTTTAGTTCAATTTTTTTGTGGAAGTGTTCAGAGGTCTTGCGGGTCATTTTGAGTTCAAATATGGAAACTGACTTTCTGGATCTGTTCAGTCAGGAGAACATGATTAGTTGAATATATTTATTTAGACTTTTAGTACATTTTATTTATATTTTTCGTACTCAAAAATAGCAATTAAATCAAAATGTAACCTCATGAAGTATACCATAACAGGATTGAATCTTCTGTATACGCACTAATAAGTTCATATTAGGTTCACAGGGGTCAACTGGTGCCAAGGGCATGTTTTTATCATGCTTTATCTATGAGTAGTAATCATTGTAAAAGCAAAGAACTTATATGTTACTAATAATAATAAATTTTTAATAAGGTTTTTTTTATTTAGCAATTTTCTAGGCTCAAGGTCATCCTTAAAGTGATATAAAACAGAATCTATGGTTAAAAGAAAAAGAAGTTTAAACACAGAAGAAGAGCTAAAGCATCAGAAAAAGATGTCCTGTTTATTCTGTTTAATTCTCTCAGGCGTCTATCTGTCGATTTCTAAAGATAATTAGAAGAAATTTAGATCCTCTACAAAATAGACAAATTTAATGAACCGTTTACAATACCATATACTCAACTACAGATGAGCTTAATGTGATTGTGCTTCAGAGATCGCAGTCAGAATTTACTTTTGCTTGGGAGGAAAATGTCCATGTTTTGAATTTGTTTCCTAACATTTAATATTTTAATAACAATACAATAACATGGGAAATGGTTGACCCACCATTAAAAAAAGACTTTACCATATGATTTACCAAATGAGAACATTAGAGTTTACCATATGATTATACTTAGTTTTTTGCCAAATAATTATTATTTTTTTTTATTCACGAAAATGTACTTTTTGGTAGAATACCAAAATAACAAAAAAGTAGTTTCCAGGTATTTGG
Source organism: Danionella dracula (assembly GCA_900490495.1). NCBI lineage: Eukaryota > Metazoa > Chordata > Actinopteri > Cypriniformes > Danionidae > Danionella > Danionella dracula. The sequence goes on along the minus strand of UELW01000222.1, from coordinate 3,176,309 downwards.
CTGCTATCTACAGCGCAGTTGCTTTCATCAAAAACATCACTGAATCTTCTCAAGACAAAAAGGCATCTAAGGGCTCATCGTTTCCCGCTCTGAGAGCACACCCATCACATCACATTACAGGTCCTGTGATCTGCAGCTCTGTTTACAGACCAAACTCGTGCTGGACAGACTGTTCAAGTGGAACAACCAAAACCAGTAGAGCTGGTTCAGATGGGATATATATTTTCTTTGGCTCTTTGCTACAAAAGTGCATTGTCTGCATTTACAGAGACAAACACACATTGTTCATGCATCACATGTGGATTCCTGGATTATGTATTCAAACTTTTTATTTATTTAAAGTGTATGTATTCTTTTTACAACTTAAGCCACAATTTATCACTCAACCGCAGAATGCAACAGTTCAACAATTTTAATTTACATTATTAGAAAGTTAGAATTTACAGAAAGAAAATGAACAAATGACTGAACTGAGACCATTTTCAAAAGTTGATTTTGTCAGCTTGTTTTAATGAACCTTCTGCATGAAACTTGGAATCTTCTAATTGGCCGACAGTTTTGAGCTGAAATATGTAATGCTCAAGCAACAATGATTAAATGAAAGATTAAAGAGTAGACATCCAACTAGTTTGAGCTGAAATCATTATTCTGTTTCCTCACTTTCTAAATGCTTAATAATGTGGCAGCTTAGGAAAGACTAGTTTTTGAGAGATAACAAAAATCACCAAACTTAAAATTGATATCGTCCAAATTGTAACAGGATTTATTGGAATTCGAACTCTACACAACAGCAATACTTTGGGTGCTGTGTGACATGTGATAAATACAGTTTAACCGTCCATCGGAATGAAATCCTGAATTGTAGCACATAGATTTGTGTTTCAAGTCACATGCGATCCCATCGAAGTCAATTCCTAATGGATATTTGTAATGGTACATCTCTTTTGCTATGGCTTAGCTAGTCTAGTGTAGTCAGAGAGAAGCTCTGGTTTGGCAGCTTTCTTTGGCTAAGACCCGCCAAACACAGTTGGAAGGCATGAAAATATCACCAGAAAAAATGCCCGATATACAACAAGGTAGCCGTTGAATAAAGCCACAGAACACGTGAGATAACGCAAAGTTACAAGAATAGAGCAACAATAATTCATAATCAAACAAACACACAGCTAGTAAAATAGTTTTTTCTTTATCACACAGCGAAATTTAGTTTATGAGCAAAGAGTGTTTTTTTAATGGGTTTTTAAAAAAGACCTCATGTGATCTGAAATATTTTTGGGGGTTTGAGGAACATCCTGCTGAAGTATTACATCTGAAAACTCTTTGTTTATTGAAATTTTGCCTTTAATAAGAAAGAGTCGACTCAAGGTAGCTGAAACAAGTCCTAGTAGAAAGCAAAACTTTACCCTGGGCACTTGTACTAGCTTCCCTATATATTGTATTTATTGTATATTGTGGGTAAACAAATGCTTTTTTCAAAGTTGCATGCACTCCAAAATCAAATAATGAACCTTTCTAAATCACAATAGGAGCACTGTAAGTGCAAATAAATGCACACATATTAATGAAATGTGAACAAAATCACTAAATGCTTTTTTGTATTTTTAGTTTTAATACACTACCAATGTTTTCTCTGTAGTCGTAGTGATCGTTTGCTGTTTTATTTAATGTGATGTCCAAATTAATGGAAGGTAGATGGATGGATGTTAAAAGATGTTTGGTTTAAACTATTATTAGAGGAAGTATTTATTTTACAGGACAACTCAAGCATGAAACCCAATTATAAACATATTAGTATGAATTATGAATTAACCTTTTGTATATATATATATATATATATATATATATATATATATATATATATATATATATATATATATATATATATATATATATATATATATATATATATATATATATATATGTGTGTGTGTGTGTATTATGATGACATTCTGTTTGCGACGTTCACTTATTAATTCCGATAGACCATAAAGTTTGCCGGGAAAATCAAAGTACACATTCTCTCATTCAACTGTGACCTTTCTCTTTACATTGTTTACACTTGTGTTTTTTAAGCACCTTCACTTCCTTACTGGTAGAGTGTGGAATTTTATTTTACAACATGCATTCCAGTTACGGTGGAAGGCTAATATGACTTTATTGTCTATGATCAAACCCACACAGGTCACTAAATCACACTTATCTCACAACATAATTATCTTACCTCATCTCACATCACAACATAAAAATGTTTTTATTGAAGCTCAGACCTCATTGGATATGTTGTCCGTTTATTAAAGGGGCTTTATTTTATTGTTTTGCTTTAGTTAAACTAAAAAATAAATTTGATTATTATTGTATAAATGCAGTTCCAACATTGTTCCATACTTTTTACACAAAAATACACTTCTTGCACAAATAAGGCAACAGCTTTAAGTCCAATACGATAGCTTAAAGAAACAAACACAAGGGAGCCCTATTCAGCAATACGATACAATCATCACAATGCTCTTGCTCAACAGTGCAGGAACTCAAGATAACAACGAAACTGCAGCCACAGTCAATAAAAGCGACGTTCAAGAAGAATAGCCTGTCATTTTGCATTAGCTGTCAACTGAGGAGACACAGTCTCCGTATATGTGTGTGCGTGTGCGTTCTTGTACATAAGCCTGTATGTCTCACAAATCTACCATTGGTCTCTCAGCTGGGCCGTTTTTCTGACATTAAATTGGATTAGTTGTGAATGGAGGGAGAGACAGAGAAATATTGACTCCTTCTCGGAAAGGAGAGAGAGGGCAACGCCTTTCCAATAACCATAAACCCCGGGGCTGAAAATAGACCATACAAATGTGTATATCACAGATGAGCTGCTGCTGTTTGCGGACAGAGGGGGGTGTTTGTACACTTTCTCTTTCAAGGGTGCAGAATGTATCTCTTAAGTCAACAGTGACTCTCATGGCTTGTCGTTTTAGCAATGTTTGCGCTGTGATTATTGAGTAAAGTTTGTTCTTATCTCTTGAACTTGTGTGACATTGTGTATGTTTGTGAGTGGTGTTTTATTACTGGTTGATTAGCTATTGCATAATGTGGTTAGAGGTTAGGGCCTCTTGTAGTAAACCAATAGAATTACCTCTTGTTCAGGGTTGTCTTTTCTGGACAATTTCAAATCGTCTTGGTCGATTCCTTCTCAAATCTCCTTTACTTAATGCGTTTAGAGTCTAGTTTCTATTTTTTTCCACTCCCCTTTCAAGAGACAACCCAGCAAATTCAGACAAGCCTATAGAGAAGCATAGTCTGAACATGTTCATAAAACAACGCACGTCGTTAATCATAGTGCCTCCTAATGACATGCAATTACAAGATGTTTTTTGTGTTACCCTTCCATTTCATTTTGTGTGTGGCTTGCACAATAAAGTTGTTAATTCAGCCATACACTTCTCATCAGAGACACATTCATTTTCTCCTAAATTTCTAAAAAGCTTGTAGAATAAAAAAATTCCTGAAGTATTGAGTGGTGCACAATACAAGCTATAAGTTAGTATATCATTAATATAGAAACAGCTGTTAATCTCCTACTGATCACAAATAAAGCAGCTAGTTAATAGCTGATGAAGAGCTTTTAATTTTCTAGTCTGTAACTAATGGAGTTGTTAAATAATAGAAAACAAAAGATATTGTATCTTTTCTTTATATATATATTCCTCTGAAATTATTACTTTGGATGATGAATACATATTGCATGTTGACATCATGTAATCAATTAAATCTAACGTGTTGAAGTTGGTAATAGTTAGAAGCTGAAAGAAGTTTGCAGAACTTTTTTAAGTATAAAGGCATAATTTTACCCAAGGTAACATGGCTTTTAATTAATTAAAAGAAATACTTAAAATGAAAAGAAGTTTAAAAGTAACTTGTAGGCAAAAGATTTAATTGTGACTTTGTTAAGACTGTAACAATATCGAAATAAATATAGAATTAAGACATAATCTGGACTTGAATAAGTTTGAAATGTAAGTCTCAAGAATGCACAAACACTCATGGTAAAACTACAAACTTAAATACCCATAAAAAAGCTACAAAAGATTACTCATTTATTGCTTACTGATGCTTGCTTTTTTTGTTTTTCATGTCAATGTAGCTGGGTTCAAACTATTTAACAGTGAATACACTATCATCTATTTCACTTCTCTTGGACCAGTTGCTTCGTTTCATTACAATGGAATCAGTTCTTTGCTGTACATCTTTACAAAAAAAGTCAAATTGAAAGATTTTTGGTAACACTGAAGATCTTTGTGTTGTCCTCTTCGAGCTGTGGGGAAGTTCTGACGAGAAATTATGAAAAGGCCTGCCTTCAATCATGTGACTTCTTGGCTAATGAGTGTTTGTTGCACATTTTTTGCAACAGACCAAAGGCTAAAAAATCTAAAGCTTCTTCATGTTCTCAAAAACAACATGCGTTTTAAACAGAAATAAAAATGTTTTTGCAGTAGTTTTCGTCCAGTAAAACAATATTTTGTTGAAAAGCAAGATTGTAAAATTAAGGTGTGATGTTTCAAACTTGTATTTTTACTTAAGGCCCTGCTACAAATTTACTTCTCTAGGTAAAAAAAACAGAGCACAGCAATAAAAAAGCTGGATGCTTTTAGAACTCTTTAGAAGCTCTGCTATAGCAGGTTTTATGAGTGTAGGGAATACATAATCATTGGCAATCCAGTAAATTGTCTAAATTTACTCTGACCAAGCATGTGATTTAGTACCTTATAAACTTTCCAATTTGTAATCTGCTAAGTGAGTTATATATTGTTTTATCTTCTTTTTGTTTTGCCTTCAAAATATCTTCTTTAGAAAGCCTCCTCTGTGCTTCCTGATTGTTTATGGTGTTTGTGCTGATGGTGTATCCAAATTCTTTTGAAATGACTTCCATGCTGCAAAGCCACAAACTGGCACAATATACGCAAATGAAATGAAAAGCAGGTGAGTGGAAAGGTAAGCATTGGTTGAGTCAGTTGGTGCAGGAGGTCTTTCTTGCACTCTATATGAAACTGGGACAACAGAATGTTTTTTTAGGACTATGTTTCTTGCAGATGTTTTAAACCAAAGATTTCGAACTCAATTATTAGAGCACAGTTTAGAACCATATATATTCAACACACTGAAAACTATCAAACAAGTCTGAAGGGCATCATCAGGGTTTGTTTTGTCATGGATTTAGGAGTCAAACATTAATGCTAATAAGCTAGATTGGGATATTAATTTTATCTGTAGTTTAATTTGATTCAACTGCTCTAAAATAAATAAGAAATATGTTATTGAAGTTATGCTTATCAAAACTATTTTAATACTAGATCACTTTTAAATGTATGCAAGTTGTTTATTTTTTAAGCATAAGCTATGGCTTATAATCGGACCTGCATCCTAACTTCATGGCAGTTTCTATGTAATCTGAGTTTTTTATGAGGTTTGCTTTTTTACTAGTTTTAAGGTTAAGTTTTAACAATAGTGCTGTAAATGGTTTTGTGAATTGAAATACTGAGTAGAGTTGATTTTAACAAGGACTAGTGCACAAATGAAAGAATCTACCCTCGGAGCTTAATTTATTACACTAGCACTAGTTTGAAAGTTTGAAAGCTTTAGAATAGTGTAAAACACCGGTGCTAATTTAACACTTAATATGATGGATTCGTGTATAAAACATTCTACTATTAGATTTAATTCTCACTATTTTGTCCAGTTAAAACTCATAGGGCATTATTTAGACTTTTACTATTTCCATGATGATTCTTAAAGCAATCTGTGAAACGATGTACGACTATAAAACAAATAACCATAATAATAATTTTAAGCATGTATTTATGCATGGAATGCCTCCATAACCATTACTGATTTATGATCCTTAGTTACACAAATGAACCTTTCACACTTGAATTTGGTGTTCCATATTCAATATGTAGATCCGGTTGCCTCTATCAGTGATAGATTTCAAGTGCACCTTTCTTCCTCCCTCTGGAGTGCATTGCCAAGAAATCCATCTCCAAATCTCGTTTTGACCCTATTCCTTTTGACCCTCACCACTGTCTCCCTCTCTCTCTCTCTCTCTCTCTCTCTCTCTCTCTCTCTCTCTCTCTCTCTCTCTCTCTCTCTCTCTCTCTCTCTTCTCCCTCCCCCTTTACTCCGTCTCTCTCGTGTTCCCCTCTGGAAAGTCACATGCTTTCCCTGCAGTGGAGCACCATAAAGCCAGGAGCGCAGGGGGCTTACTGCCCTCATTTATTTTCATGCTCTGCTTGAGGAGGCTGCTCATTGGTCCAGATGGTGTCGTATAACATTTTGTGCCTGTTGGAGGTAATGTGGCCAGGTGCATTTATTTTACATGAGTGAAAAAAGAGTGATAAACTGTGCATTCCCGGAATCTTCAGTTGAGCAGCAATTAACATCATTCTCAGTGCAGAGACTGTGCACATTGTGTCTGTGAATGTAGCTTGACTCACTCACTCTCTTTCCAGCAGTCTGTATCCCTTGATAAAGAAATGAATTGTAAAGAGCTTTCTTTGAGCATTAATAAAGCCTTTTAAAGGAGTATGAATGAATTGAAGAAAGGTTTCAGTGGTCTTGGGTTCATCCTGCTGACGAGTGAGTATTGACAGGCCTGTGGTTTAGTGATGTGGAGTCATTTTACAAACCTGCAATTTTCACTTGCGTGTATGTGCTCCTCACACTCGTCTGTGTCGGTTATGAATCTACATATCTAAACTCTAGAAGAACCTTGGTGTGCAAAACTGGAACAAAGTGCTGCACAATTTATTTAAAAAAAAACAAAAAACAGTAATAACATAACATACAAAGTACACCATAAATGTAAGGCATTAGTGGAAGGAAATATCTTTGTCTATGTTTTCACAATTCTAAACTGCAGGGAACTGTTTGCCCAGGTTGAAAAAAAGACATAGTGACATTTGCTTTTTCATAGTACCAGGGAGCTACGGAGAGTCTCCGAACAAATCTAGTCTGTGCTATAAGCGCTACAGAGCTATAGGTTCTTCAACGCTTGCTTTTTACCACAGCAGAAGAAAGTGTTTTCAATTTATACGACTGCGTACTTAAGCATCTGGCAAACAAACCATGGGTAGCAGTAACAGATCGAGCTCAGGATTTAGATCCAGTTTAAGCAGTTCCTCCAGCTCGTCTTCTTCTCTGCTATCAAGTCGAGGGTGCTTGTCGAGAATGTGTGAAGAGCACCTTGAAAGCGTGTATTTATGTAACATCACCAACCTCTCACACATCAACAAAAGATCCAAGGTCATTGGTCGATCGTGGAGCTTCTCCTCGCGAAAGACCAGCGCAATATAGTAGAGGTAAACCTTTTTTGCTTTCCATGCCAGTGACAATTATTTGAATGTTAGGAAAAAATCATTGCACACCAGTGGCGAAGGTTTCAACTGCTTTTTTAAATTGTCCACAATCAACAAATAATAATAATTGGCAAATGTTTGTGAAGAACTTGTCTTCTAATTGGCTGCTGGTCAGGTGATTCTGCTTTAGCTCGTTAATAACCCTGTATATAAAGACAGACTAACACATGGTAATCAGCATTTGTGCAAAATATCCTTCCATCCAAACCTGCACATCCCATCCATGTAGATGTTACTGGTCCCTGACTCCTTTATTCAGAGTTCAGACTTTTCAGATTCAGATTTTTGCCCCAATTTTGACTCACCAGCAGAATTAACTGAAACTACAGGCAAATCAATACTTATGCACTTGAGTAGCAATCACATAGTGTAAACACAGATGTGATTTGAGTGAATTGCCAACGAATCGCAGATATCCGCAAGATATTGAACTCCTCTGCTGTTATCCATTACAGCTTTCTGAACCAGTCTGATTGTCCATCAATTTCAAGGAGCAACCTCCTGCTCTCCTTGCTGGTGCGTAATAGGAAGTGACTGAACTGGAGTACCTAGACTGAACTCAAGAGGGTGGCGACAGAAGTGAGCAGGTTCTCATTCACTGCCATGTTAAAACAGCTCAACGTTGTAGCTGAAAACAACATGTTTACACTCCTGGTGCTGCTATATATGACAGTCAAAACTACCGCTATTAAGAAAACCGCTATTGGTTTTCTTAATAGCGGTAGTTTTGACCTTCATGAATACTCTGAGGGGGGTGAATTATTATTATTTTTAAAATCTTCAACAAATCAGATTCATGAAATTGAAATCCACCCACATTTCTCTAGACCCATTTTTGGAAATGATTCACTTCAATGTTGGCGATGACTGGCTACATGTATTCTGAGCCTCTTTTACTTTTCATACGAATCGTCATGCATGTTACGCCAATGTTACATGCAATCAATTATATGTTTTCATGGCAAGCATAACAATATAGCTAACCCATATGCTTTCATATCTATCTTTATCAGGCAGAAGCAATGCACAAACATTTTTTTGCTCTAATTCTTTAATACACAATCCTCTCCTCCTGCTCTTCGCATGTCTCTAAAGGCCTTTACAAACCAATGCTGTGGCTGCATCTGTAAACAAGCTCTGTGAATTCTCTAGGGGCCTAAGATTTGTGCACTAGAGGGCGCTTTGGTGTACTACAGATAAACCCAGGCCATACGGTGGTGCAGCAGCACCTTAATTTGCGCATGAGATGCTTTTAAGAATAGGATGAGCATTTGCTGGCAGTAGTGGTTTGCTACAGGAAGTTGTGGACTGGTAGATCAGGAGATTGACTTGTGATCAGAAGGTCTCTGGTTCGATCCTCAGATCCACAGAGTTAAAGGTGGTGTCAGTGATGAAACACTTGCTCCCATCTTCAACAACCACAGCTGTGGTGCTCTTGCGCAAGGTACTGCTGCCCACTGCTCCGGGTGTGTGTTCACGGTGTGTTTGTTCACTGCTGTGTGTGTACACTGGGATGGGTTACATGCAAAACACACTTTCACTTCAGTCACTAAATTATTCATTATCTGGCAAACAAACCATTGATAGAAGCAATTGTAGCTCCCTCAGTTACATTTCTAATTGCGCTATGTGTATAATCTAAATTTAAGGATGGTCCAGGAGTGGAAAGAGGAATAAATAGAATCATAAAACACTGTTTAAAATCGTTATTATTAAGAGATGTATTAATTTCTTAATGTAGCAAAAATATATTTGCAACTTGTCCACCACGTTTTGATGTGAGACGTGGTTTGACAGAGACTAAGTGTGTTGTTATAAATCTCTATATAAGGTGTTTCACAGACAAGTAACCTCAGGAAATCCTGACTCCAAGTTTTTATTTGGTTCTGGGAACTGATAAAAGCCCTATATCTGTTATATCTGCAGTCTAGAAGATCCACCACATATTGCTGTGCTAGAACATTCAACATCTTAACACTAGCAAAAGAAGCATAAACAATTATATTAAAGAGAGTGAGAATTGGTGTAATATTTGTATATCACTTGGTCCACGTCTAGCAGCAGTATTCTGCACTATTTTAAACCCTGACATGAGTTTGGAAGGCCAGTGTATAATATGTTGCAGTAATGACAAAAGTCAATATTTGTCAGCAAAGCCCACTGTAGTTTGAAAGTGTCTTAGTATGTAAACTCAACTTTTCAGATATTTATTGGGTGTTTGTGTTGTTCCCTCATCAAAGACAAAAGTAATTTTCAGATTGGTTCATACATATTTATGTAATCCTATTGATAATAGGCTCGATAATTATAGCCACGCCCATTAGTCATAGCACTGCATACTAACCAATCAGATGAACAATAAATGCAGCTCATGTGGGTTTAAATTAAACAGTTATATAATTAATCAATTGTGTAAAATGTAATTATACAATTATCAAAAGAAGACAAGAGAAGACATCGAATGCATTATCATTTTACTGCACAATTTGTGAATAACTCTTGGTCTTGTGAATAACTGATCTGGATCTTTAAGGTGATTGCACAAATCAAAACGTTCCCTAAAACCCAGCAAAAGGTGGGACATAAGTGTGGGAGTGGGAGGAACAAGAGATACACAGCTTATTTTTGGAGCACATTATTTGGAGGTGATTCAAAGACAGAGTTTTTTACAAAAAAATACTCGACATCTCCGATCTGAGAATCTTAAAGAAATCCTTACAGTTCCAAATAAATTATTAAGATTTGTTTTTAAAACTGACTTACAGAAATGTTTTAATAAACTAGAAATGCATATTTTAAAACATTTTATAAGAGAATACCTATATTGAAATAGTATTTAAATAGCCATGAAATAACCATGTCTATAAACCAACCAACAAACAAACAAACAAAAAATACTCCCATGCAACTATAAATAGTATTATTTGCCTTTAAATTTGTTATAAGTACACCTCTGCATAACACAGTATCCTTATTAACGTATAAGAGAAAAAAAGAAAGATATATGGACCAACTTACAACAAAGAATAGCTTTATTAACTGTAGCAGAAAAGATTTAAGGTGCATCTGAAATGTAAAAAAAACCATGAAATCCTTAATAAACATTGTTTGACTGATCGTGATTGCTGGCAATATTCGGCACGTTTTCACTGAAAACGTGCCGAATATTGCTGGCAATATTCGGCACGTTTTCACTGAAAAAAAAAACTCAAGCGGCTTATCAGCGTGATTGGAGTGTAATGTCTTTAAGTGACGCCTTCATTTATTTGGCTTCATGTTGTCCGCTGCCAATATTTTTAGACTCAGTAAGCACACCTGTCTCTCCTTCTCTCCCACCGTAGTCACAGTGAAGCCATGCGCTACAAACGCATCGTCATATTTCCTCGTCTTAGCTTTCGGGAGACTTTCTCTTTATCTCCTTCTTTCTCCGACTGTCTTCTACACTTCATGTCTACACTTCATACTCTGCCAATGAGAGCGCCACTGCCCTCTAATGTAGTGGGGTGGTATTGCACTTTACTCTAGAACAGTAAAAAAAAACTTGAAAAATAAAAAAGCATGTTCCCCAATTTTAAACGCGCCCCCCTTGATAGAGCCTCGCACCAGTGATTTGAGAACCACTGGTTTAGAGTGATCCAATATTTATTATCAAAGATTTAAAAGGTGCATGATATGACAACTTTACATGAATTTCAAATATCAATGGCAATAATTAAAACTAAGGCTAATCTAATTTAATTTGGAAAGAAGATCTCTAGTGGCAAATTAGGTGTTTATTATAAGAAATATTAGCTACTGTTCCTAAAGCTAGATATGATATTAAAAGTCTCAGGAGATCATCTGAGATTAAACTAATTCAACTCATCCACCCGGCTTGTAAATTCAGATCTAATCAGTTGTTGTTCTTTTGAAGAATTCAGCGGATGTTCGTGAATACAGGCAACATGTCATTCAAATCCAACTCTGTCTTTTTCAAAGGATTTATGCCTAAAAGAATGGGTCGAGAAGAATGTGAGTAAAAAACAATTGTTAAAAACAAGTCAGACAAATGAATAAACAGCTGCTGGGAAGTTAATGGGCTCCGGCTTCATTTCACCTTGTTTACAACTTTGGTTAAAATTAGGTACCGGTTTAATGACCGCACTCAGATAGGCAGTTGTTGAGGAAATCACATCCAGATCACAGTTTGTGAATGATCATGTGGAAAAAATCCTCAATATGTTGATGTGAATAACTGTACTGATAGACGGACTTCTTTATTAGCTCTTTTTATTTGATGGTCTCTGGTTCTTCAAGTTTCTTGTTTGAACAAAGACGGCAACCAGCGAATACATGTTTGTGTATTGAAATATAATCTCTTGAATATAAATCTCTGAAATGTCTCGTTATGAAAAGATGATATGTTACACGCCTTAAAGCTTCCAGTCAGAGAAGACTTCATAGAAGAGTTCTGTGTGGTAATTGAATCATGAGGAAAACAGCACGAGGACCAGTACGGTTCTACTTTATTTAGCTGTTTAACTCAGTTGACCCTAGATTCCTTTGAAAATGGCATGTCTAGCTTCCAGTTGCACAAGACAGTCAGATAACTCATCGTTCTTGTCATGACAGGAGACAACATCTAAAGCTACACACGGAATATGATAGACTTTTACGAGAATTTCAGCACTTGTGTTGGAGTGCTTGACTCTTCTCATCTGAGGAGGCAGTCAGTCATTCAGTCAATCAGACACAGATGCTTAGAGTAGGAATGTGGCTGAAAAGCCTCTGGTTCCTGGAATGCCCCTGGCCCTATCAGGCTGTAATGGAATTACATCAGATTGGGCTCACAAAGAGGGATTACTGGAATCGCTGAAGGCCTTTTATTATGACAGCACACTCTCGATTTTGATATGCATGCTAGCGGTGCTTTGACGAGTTTACATGAGGCAGTTCTTTGTTTGATCATAAAGTAAATGCAGGCATTGGTGTATTGTTTGCCGTAAGTGTTTGTTGTATCTTGTGAATCTGCTGAAGGACTGAGGGTGTGTTTAATACGCAAGCTTGTTTTTGTAGAGTTTTATTTTGGTAGCTAAGCTAAGCAGGCAAAAGACGACCTTGTGTGAAACCACTCTTACAAGCTTGGATTCATCATCATTACCACGAGGATGTGAAGAGCTTCAGTAAAGAGTGTGTGTGTGTATATATATATATATATATATATATATATATATATATATATATATATATATATATATATATATAATCCCACATTGGCTGACTTCCCTTATAATGTAAACAGCATGGTCCTAAGCAAGCACATTGTTTGGCTTTAATTTCTTTATTTTTTTGTAAACAAATAAAACCTACTTTTACATTTTATCTATATTGTTGTTATTTACAAGTTATTTACAGGTTTTGAATGTAAATATTTGATTAGTTGTTTAAAAAAATTATATTTTTGTCCGGAATCGTGCAAATTTGCGAGAAAAGTTCAAATTGGATGGTTAATATAGCAATAGCTTTCCTCAGTTGAGCGCCAATCAAAATGTTTGTTTAAAATATGTTTCCATAGAGTGCGCATTTGAGCAGAGAGGAGATGAGGGTGAGAGACAGCAAGACTTGCTCCAAAAAGTAAAGGTTGGTGTGGAAAACCAGTGTTTTAAGGATGAGTTGAAGGACAAGTTTTGTTTATTTTTCCATCAAGCAATTCCAAAACAAGTTTCCCTGATATTCCCTGAAGCTATGGTATTAATTAAAAGTACTACCCTGAAATTAAGCTTAGCTCATCTGAACAAGTGCTTCCCCTGAAGTCTGAGATGAGAGTGCCAAAAATGAAGGAACTGGAAGCCCGGTATGAGCAATCTGCGAGACACAGTTTGTGCACACATACGCACATACGCGTGCACACACACATTTACAGCCCAGCAATGTGCACACTACTGTTCACTGAGGGTTTTTTGGGGCAACATAAGTGTTCAGTGAAGGGATTGTTGTGAAAGAGTGCTTAAAACAGTGGATTCAGCTTTTTCTACAATCAACATTATTAAAAACAAGTGCTCCAGGTTCACCATTGTGCATCTATATATCTGCATGAGAATGAGAAAAGGTGGTTCTGTTGCTGTTTTCCACGTAAAATAGCCATATTGTATTTTATTTTAGTTTAACTTGAAGAGTAAACATCTTTTTTTTTCAGAAAATAGCTTCTTTATTTATTGTTTTACAAGATGTTAACTTTTTTATTGTTATTTGTTGTATTGTAACCGTTATTTGTCTCTGTTTTGGACTTTCATTATTTTATGTAGGTTTCTGTTACAATAATGTAGAGTACAAATACGATACAAAGGCCTTAATGTACATATATTTGACTGGGAGTGATTTTATTTATACAAATGTGGAGATAAAATAGGCTATAAGATACAAGCAGATGGTCAGGACATTTTTTTTGGAGAACATTTTAATAACTGGAACTCTTTGACTTCTATTTCTGCACATACAGTACATAAAAGAAAAATCCCTCTGTGAAATAACAGTTAATGCCGTTCTATTCATTTTGCTTATACTTTTATTTTTTACTTCCAGAATTCCCTATTTTTGTGACCAATCTATTGTAAAACAACATTCATTACTGTATATTGCGGGTTTTTAACAGTGTACTCGAGACTGTTACCTTCAATAATGATCAAATTTATTCTACTCTTTTACATTTAGCTAAAAAAATGCTAAAAGGCTAATGATGTCTTGTATACTCATCATAGAATGAAGAAAATATTAACATGTGAATGTGAGTTCTCAATGAGAGTGTGAGATGACCTCTACACCTACATTCCAAATATATGATTAGAAGATGGAGGAGGGTGAACAACTGTCACCAATACTGATTCATTATACATTTCATGTCAAAGCATTTTTTTACAACATCCACATACATAAACTCCCTAATAAAGAATCTGCCTGTAAAATAACATTTACATTTTGTTGTAATTCAATTGTAACTTTTTTTACCATGTGACTGTGAATGTTACCTTGAATAAATTGACATTTCTTCTATTTTTCAGAATAAAAGAAAGATCAGAAGAGGTTTATTAAGTAGTATTTAAGTTAAAAGAAGGGGAAACACAATTGTATTGCTAAAATGTAATTGTAAATTGTAGAAGAGGAGAGGAGACGAGAATGCATTTTAGACAAAAATATTTTTTGTTGTTGGTTATGTTTGTTGTGAGATTTGCACTATATAATTATCATAGAATTGAGAAAAGATTAGAATGCGGATGTGAGTTTTGAATGAAAATGACATCTATTCATAAAATAAGATGAGAAGGACAGAAGGTGAATAAAGTCAGGTTCGTTCTACATTCAAATCATATATAGACTGATCAAATACAACATTTAAACTCTATCCCAGACTACTTTATCACAGAACCATGGAAAAGTAAGGCTTCACATTTTAGCAGTTTACTGCAACTTACTCTTCAGGAAAATGTCAGATGCTTTCAGATAAAGAGAGAAAAAAAGACATGCACTGTGAGTGTTTTCCTCTGGTATTTCTAATAGTCATGGGCTTGCCAGTCTTTACAGTGCAGGGAAGTCATGAGTCATGATTCTGGGTCATTTATTTGGAATAATCCAGAATAGAGGCTTTCCCTCAAACATCTTTCATTTCACAAAATCTCCAAACAACTCCATCCATGAGAGAGTCTGGGTATTGTAGTTATAATGATCGCCTCTATTTTAAACGATGAACATCTTTGTTTAAAACGGGAATAAACACTGACTATGAAACATGCGTCATTGCAAACTAAGAAAAGTGGGAAATATTGCCATTGCTCCTAGATGAGCTGGAGCCTGGAATCCACTCTTAGTCATCGGGCAATAAAAAATAGTTTCTTTTATACACGCCAGCACTTCTGGGACTGCTTGCAAAGAGTTCTATTTCCCAATATGTCGTATTTTCCTCTTTGAGATTAAGAGAGAGGAGAGAATCCGTTATGAATCAAGCTTTTAGTTAGAGTTGTCTCTAGATTTTCTAAAAGCAGGCACATCATTCATGGTCTCGGCAATTCACGTCCTTCATCTACACTTCTCTCTAAGTATGGCTTGAATGCAGCAGCTCAATCGCTGTTTGTAAACCATCTAAAACAACAAAAGAGGAAGTGTAACAAAAGACAAAAAAATTCTTAGTCATCCTTCCATTAATGCGGAAACCAGGAAATATGTGAGATCAGTAAATGACTGGAGAGGATGTAAAGCATTTTTGGTTTCCAAGTAACATGTTTTGTTTTCAGGCACATTTCGTTGCCATTAATAATGAGGTAGTTGCCTCAGAAAATAATTTCTTGAATGAACTAGACTTGTTTGGACATCTCTCAAACTCTAAATGTCTCCCCTGAGCGGCATACTCCCACACTCGCAATGTTTCTCTTGGTACGTGGTTATATCGGCTATCAGCAGCTGATGTGTGATAACAGACTTGTTTACAAAGACACGCTGCATAATATAGGTGCCAAAAAAGTTAATGGTTTAAAAAAGCGATATTTTGACTTCGAGCATTTAGGAGATAAAAAGTTTTTAAAAATCCCAAGTTTTTTTTAAGCTGTGTTGAGCAGAAATGGCTTCCAGAGAACACATTTATTGTTGTAGAATTTGTCTATAGATAACTGATTTATATTTTATTAAATTTTTAGAAGTCAAATTAAATCAGGTTTTATTGTAAAGCCATCATCAGCCAGCTAATCATTCTGAGCTGTGTCTGTGTCCATGTCGGGGGAGAGTCTGTCCCTGTCTTTGTGTGTGCGTTCTGATCTCAAACCGATATATTCAAATACATTGGGAAACCCTTCCAATCAAATTCATTTTATGCTAATGTCTGTCAGTTTAAACCTTCCCTAAAGATGAAAAAAAACTGAAAATGTTCCTACATTCTTGAAAGCTCACTGAACCACGGCGGTAAAATTCTGTTTGACATGAGCTCTTTTTGGTCAACTGAGGTAATCATTTTGTAATAAGTATAAATGTAACTGAAAATAATGATGTGATTAAGGTATTTAATGGGTCTGATGTTTTCTGTGACTGTTTTTGATGTTGACAACATGCAGTAACTTGAATTAAATGAACCTTTTGGAAATGTAAACTCTTAGTTGAAAGTTGAAACCATAAAAAAGCAGGCCTATTGTTCCTGCATTTTTTGTCAAAGGAGGTGAATATGGCATTAGTCATTTTCCTTTGTGTCTTTTTTTAAGTGTGTCAGGATTTCAGAATCTTTATCATATCCTGTCTGGGTTGGCATTCCTCAAATTACTACCTTTGTGGTTAAATTATTATGTTGGGCTTAAATATTAAATAAACGGGAACCTTAGGTATTATTCATTTGGTGATATGTGTTTTAAGTTAAAGTTTTGAGTCAAATCAGGGGCCAAAAAAAAGATCAAAACAATGCAGGCATTGCAAACGTCATTTTTTATCATGAGTGCAAACAATGCCCTGTATTACTCTCTTATTTTCCAAGCTTTCACTTCGAGAAGCACTCTACGTCGGGAAGTAGCGGCCCTGACAGCATAGGTCTGAGGTGCAATTGACATATAATCTGACAAAAACTTTGGTTTCAGCTCAGGGTCATTTGCTGATCTTTTTATTTCTCAATTTTACACTTCTCTGTCCAAACCCTCACTTGAAAAAAAAAAGCATGAAAGGTAAAAAAAAAAAAAAATCTCCACAAAGCAAGACATTTTAAACTTGGACACTTGTGCTTAACTCATTCATTCATCTTCATGTCGACATTCTTCCCTTTCGAGGTCGCCACAGCGGAATGAACCGCCAACTCTCTGGCATATGTTTTACGCAGTGGATGCCCTTGCAGCCGCTGGGAAACATTCACACACACATTCACACTTTAACACTATGGGCAATCGTTCTTATTCAATTCACTTATTCCGCATGTCTTTAGACTTGTGGGGAAACCGGAGCACCCGGAGAAAACCCACGCGATCACGAGGAGAACATGAGAACTCCACACAGAAAGGCCACCAGCCCCAGCCGAGCCTTCTTGCTGTGAGACGACCGTGCTACCCACTGCGCCACCGTGACGCTTGCTGTGCTTAACTCATCACAAACAAATCAAACTATAGCTTTTATTCACACACACTGCATCTCTTCTGTACAGTAGATTTAAGGTTAGATATATTTTGTGTTCAGTATCTAGTTATTTCAATAGCTTATTAAGTTGTTTTAGCATTATACTGTAATTGACATTTACTTGAAGATAATTCTAGTTTTAATGTCACTGTATTGAACTACCCTATCTGTACCTTATCTGTAAAGTTCAAAGTTCTGGTAAAATGCTGCTTTTTATATTTTTCCACATAAAGGTATTGTCTCTAAAGAAAAAACATAATACTGATTTATGTTTGTTATTAAATCTAAATGCTTTTCAGATAGCAAAATAAATAAAAAACATTTTGTTGATCGGCCACGATTTTTGTGCTAAAGATTAAAATTGTTACAAAAACAAGAAACTCATTGAAAGCTTCATTTCCCATCAAGCATTGAGTAATTATTTTCAAGAATTGCAACAGGAAATGCTTATAGCTTAGTCACTGAAGTTTGCAACTGATTTTATTAGCCAATGCCAGTCATGGACAGATTCTAAAGCTGTTATCTGCTGTTGAGGCACACTGACGGAAAATGCTTTGTGTGTGCGCGAGTGTGAGTGTGTGCTTAGCACATTGATCAAAAGTAGGTTTTGGAGAAGTAGTTTTATGTCAGACTGCGATGGCCAAGAGAGAAATGAGGACCCAATATAATATACAAACTACAGACTCTATTTAACAGAAAGACAAAATAACAGCACACGAGCATACCTTACAAACAGGAGCAACATAACAGAATCAATGTACAGATAAGGCGTAATGAACCGCAAGGAAGAGAAAACTGAGGGAAGGTTATAAAGGAAACCAATCAAACATAAGGAGAGAAACTCCAGGTGTACTACCTAAAAGCTCTAACTAGAAAATGAGAAGGGCAGGGAAAGGTAGGAAAAACAGCAAGACCATGTGCTTAACAGACTAAACAAATCAAAGATGGCCACCGTCAGTCACATGATCTGAGCCGTGTTGCTGGAGGTGGCAAAGGAAAACAGAATAAACAAAGAGTGATAACTGAAAACAAGGTAAAACCCAAACTGAGGGAAGGGCTGTCAATAATCTGTCCCCTAACGACAAGGATCTACAAACCAGATACTTAGCAAAACATTACATTTTATAAATATGGTTTATAAACATATCTGTTTAATTTAGTTTTCGAATAATTGGGTCTTGGTATTTGTCTAAACGGATCTGGTGTCTGAGCAATAAATACACATACAAACTATTGAAAAAAACAATGTGTTAATGTTCCTCTCTAACCTATCCTTAGTTTTCTAACCGTTGTTTCTTCATTTGTTAGTTTCTGCTTTGTCTTTGTTTGTTTTTTCAGGTTCTGTCTGGTGAACCGTTCGTTGATGGATCTTAAGTTTGTATGTTCTTTATGCTGGGGAGGTGATTAGCACCTGCCTCAGTCAGCGAGCCCCACCCACCCTTCTGCGCACTGGTGTACACGATATGTACAGAAGTTTAAGTTTGAATCAAGCTGTAAACAAGCTAATTGTATGAGTAATGCATGATCCATTCGACAGCAAATTTTCTGGAATTTCATTTTTTCTCTTCACAGTTTTAATCAGACTGTATCTTGTTTATAGTTTATATGTTTAAATACTCAAACCCACTGAGGTAAATGTTTTATGTTTACAAAGTTTGCTTTGCTTATTATTTTGTTTGTTGTGTAATGAAGCACTGATGCAGTTCAACTACCTTTATAGGTTTCTGTCTAAACTAAAAATCACTCATTAGCAAACCTTTATCACGTTGTATCATACTTTCAATTTATCTGGACTGAAAGGAATTTTGGTAGTGCAGAAATAATTGAGCATCAAGACACAAAAAACCTTTAGTTTGACAAGTTTATGCTTCCAAACACACAGACATGTCTCTACACATTGGTGCAGTCCAGTGCATGTTTGATGCCCAGTGCGTGAGAGGGACATCTGCTCCACAATGTGCCTCATCTGAATCAAATCAAATGCCCTTGGTCCACACAAGCTCGAAGAAACTGATCCTACTCATTTTGCTTCTTTGCATTCTGCCGTCCTTTTTACTTTTTGTGCCTGTTTGCTTGTGTGTGGATTCCGAAATGAGTTTTAAAGATGAATAATGCATGAAAGCCTTAGATGTGTTATGTCTAGACATAAATGTTGCATTACAAACCATCAATAAACAATAAAATAGGATTTGCTGAGAATGCATAGGACATGCGCCCTTTCTACTCTGTGTGTGTAGATGTAGTGTGACTCCAGATCTCAAAGTCTGATCAGTACTTCAGTGAGTCTCAATGGGTGGCCTGCTGATTCTCCCTCGATTACTGTAAATCTTTAACAGGAACAGTAAACATTTATTTCTCACAAGTTGATTTAAGATTTTAGGATGTTTTAAAAAGCCTAATGCACCAAAGGAAGGTACACAGCTCATGGTCAACAGTCGCCTGCGGACAGCATTCACCCTTAATCTTAGCAGGACGTTTTGGGGTAAAGGGAAGTTCATACTCAATCTAGAGGCTGTCCATTACTTTGCAGCGCAGCAGGGACAGAGGATGCAGATCGGTTAGTGATTGGTGTGGTGTGAAACCAGGATTCACAAGTGTCATCACAACAAAACCCATAGATAAACCAAGATGAACAATATCGTAGTATAGTAAGAATCTGCTTTTCTACTTTTTAAAGCTCCAACTTCAGCTCAATGTTCTCAGACTTAGTCTTGGAAGGGAAATTTAAACAGTCACACAGCAGAAGTGCAGCCAATATAGAATTATACTTAGTGAAACACCCAAATTAATAGACTGTGAAAAATAAAAGACAGTGTATTGCAGAATTTAAAAAAAGCAAGCCAACTATGCAACTATGTTTGTTGCAGACTTGTGCATCTACTTTCAATTCCTGACAGCAGGAAATCTGCAGCCGATGTTCAACCATAAATTGGGCTTTCATTGGGCCTTTTGTCTTTGCACCCAACAGCAGCAATGACAGTCTTTGGATCAAGAGAGAATTCAACCACTATTTAAGTTGGAGTGCCTGAAAAAAGTTTTGGGAGGAATTTTTGGTCTAGAAAAGATAACTTTGGAATTTGAGAAAGTTTTGGAAGTTGGGTAATTATAAGATAAGAAACACACCTCAATTTTGAAATTTGTTTTTGATTTTTTTCTTTTTGAATTTTACTCACTTCGAAAAAAAAAGAGTTTAGGAAGGAATCCTATTTTTTTTTACATCACACACAGATCTAAAGATGCTGTTTTATGCATTTAAGTTTCAAAAAGCAGTTTTGATGGTAAACCACCCTCATATTATTGAGCTTCATAAATGCACCATTTACCACTGCTCCTCCCACTGCCATTCTTTCTCCACTCCCCTTACATGCTGAACCTACATGTGTACAATACCACAAAGACAACAAAGGCTGCTTTAGGTCTCAACATAGTAAATAAGACATTTTTATCTAGTGTAGAGTTACTATTTTCTGAAATAGTTCATTTTTGTATGTGAACTTTGTGTAAAATGCCAAGCAAACTTGCTGCTTGGGGCTCGTTATCAAAACAGTATGAAAAGTGTCTTTAGAGCCTTTTTATGAATACTGCGAATTTTGCTTCGTTTGACAACCAACTCACAAATACAAGTCATATTTTCAAGGTTTCGCTTGATACCACACAAAATCGTCCCATTTCTTGTTAGTATATTCATTTTTTGGTTCGCTACACTTCCGGATCAGACAGCCCATTTGTTCTACATGGAAATGTGAGTCTGAGCTAATCTGATTGGTTACTGGGCAGGGCTGTACGAGGGGAGGGGGGTTGGGGGTATCGGGTATGTTGTAAGATGTCAAAGACACAGTTAATTTCCTTCTTAAACCATTTTGAACTTCCAAAAAACATGCACAAATGTCTGTAAATGCAACTTTCTGCATGTCTGTGATAAGGGAGCATCACCACAACATGGTAAAAAGGTCTTAAAAGTTGATTTTGCAGGATATGGCCCTTTTAAATATTTTATTTCTTGTTGTTTGTATGCCATCAAAATTATTATTCTCATTTTAAAGAAGACAAACACTCGTGTAAAACCTCAAACATTCACCTTTCTCACTTACTTTTTTTTACATGAGTTATTCATTCAACATTACTGGGGTTATATTTAAACCTCAGATGACTTCTGGACTGGGGTCAGAGAAGAAGAAAAAGCTCTGATGTGCCAAACTCTAACTAATAATTGAGAGCAAATTAAAATCAAGCCAAATTTAAATATACGTTAAATTAAAGAGAAACTAATTTGTTTGAATTGAGAGATGGTATTTTAGTGTGCATGAATAACTTAAATATGTAACACATATTTAAACTGTTACATTTGTATTGACTTTTATTTAGCACGAATCACTATAACCCTTTAATCAAGATTTGTTCTTAGAATCTTAGGACAACTACTGACTTGTCAGATTAAGATTTATTCTACTTTGTAGATTATTGTTGACCGTGAAATTAGTTGACAATAAACCACCAATAAATCTTGTCTGCGTCTTCAGTTTTACGGCATAGTAGGTTCTAGAACAGCTACAGAATTAGGAAGGGAACTTCCTTGTAGAGTTGTTTTAAGTTATTGGGTGCCATTTATCAACGAACATCATCGAAGAGAGTCAATTTGAGTCAACTCCATTTTAGTTTCTCTGGCTTGGTCAGGTAAGGTCTAGTTTCAGTCCTAAAAAAAGTTGAACATATATGAAAATATTTATACAAGCAAAATTCATGTCTATGTTCGAAATAAAGCTTAATAATATAAAGTTGTGTGTATATAATATATTGTGTTCACTCTGTGCAAGCAACTCAACATGTTACTTAATTATCCAATTAGTCTTGCTCTATGTTGACATATTTTCTATGGCTGGAGAGCAACAGATGGCCCACCAGCGGACTGAGGAAGTATGAGATTCTTTAAGAAAAGGCTATTAATGAGTTAAACTTTCACAACGTAAAGAGTTTGTTTCTGAATGGGGTTAACGTATGTTGCAACATCCATTTCAACATGCTGCAATTTAGTAATTTTCCAGCAACCATTGGTTTTCTCTCAGAGAAAAGTTCTGCCATGTGTGCCTTTGAAAGAAAAGTTAAGTAAACAAAGCGATTTTCTGGCTCATTTTTTTCTGTTTAGAAATCTCAGGCTTCACAAGGAGTGAGTTTGTCCCAGTTGCCACAGAAACAGTCGTGTTTTGGAGCGTTTGCATGTGTCTTCAGTCAGTGGTCTACGATTAGCATTTTCCGAGAGATTGAGCAGCTGTTACTGACTGGAACATCAGCTCTTCAGACCTGCTACCCTCATCACTTCCTGCATGGAAGCTGCTGGAGCTGTTTGGCTTGCTCAGTTTAGTTCCTCTAATGTTATGTGATGAACATGTAGTGAATGCTCAATGAACAGGAAAATGAAGAAGTTTTAATAAATACAATTTAGTGAACAGAAAGCAACCAAAATTACACGAATTGGAAATGTTCTGTTTTTGTTAGCGTTTAACGTCATTCAAAAGAGGAGCATTTAAATATGTGTGGTATGGACTTCTCTGTGACCAGGATTTCACCATATTTCTGGTAAATCTGAGCAGTCAGATGTTTCTCAATGCCAAAAAACACACCAGGATTTGCGAGATGCTGTGTCCCGGCGTGACACATCGGCAGGAGGTTGACACAGTCTTTGCATGCTTTGGAAACCTCATTGCGAGTGATTCACAGAGAGCTGATCTCATCCTAACTTTCCTTAACACAAAGAAAGATCCAAAACAGCCCAAACTGGCCTACAACATCTGGAAAAGCTCCATAGCTGAATACCTGGTAAAGAGAGCGAGAGATCAGGGTTTCCAGGAACACATGGAGACTTTACTGCTCTTTTGTTTACTGTGATTTGTGAAGTTAGCTTGAATGAGGGAAGGACATCCAGTGAACGAGAAGCAAGATTGCTGAAATGTAAGATTTGTTTTTAAGGGTTTAAGGGGCCAAAAGGGATCATACTTATTAGGGATTAAATCTGATATCCTTGGTCCTCTAACAGGGCTGTTGCTAGGTGCTATAGTAGCCTTAGGCAGTAAGGCACCAGTGGAGCCAATAACAGGTAGTCATTTATATATATATATATATATATATATATATATATATATATATATATATATATATATATATATATATATATATATATATATATATTGTAACAGAAAGATTTATTGAAATAACAGAGCACTGGGTGAAAGTGACAAACATTTTGTCTTTTTTTTTAAACTTTTTTTTCAACAGATATCCGTGTGCTATTTAGTGTTTTTTGAGATCGGTGAATTTAAATTAAAATGTAAATATAAATATTTGATTTCGTAGGCAGTTTTGCCTCTATTGTGGACTGTATGTAGAGAGAAATCAAAGTTTGAGAGAGAGGCGAATTAGAGAAAGGACCACAGGCTCAGGACTTAAAATCGAGTTCTGTATATTAAGCACTTTACCAGCGAGCCATCATTTGTAATTCGTATTTTAACTGTATACTTAATTATATATTGTGCTGAAGCTGTTAGACTTTCATAAAATGGCGATATTTCATTTTTAACATTGTTGTATGTCCACATACAAATGGTGCAGCGTTTCACCGTAACTAGGTTTTTTTTTAAATGGCGGCCAAGTTGAAGTTTTTTGAAATGCAATATATTTTTGTTGTGTAGACACCATTTTGATTTACAGGCAAGTTATAGGAGGTTGTCATCGATGCGGCAGCTTTTGTACACAGAGATCCATCACCATTCGGGACAGAGAGAAGATTTTGAAAACGCTGTGTTTCACTGTGCTAAAATATATCTTCTAAAATGTGCAAAAGCTACACAAGCTTTTGTACACAAATGTATTATAGTAAAACAAATTTACTACAGTATTTAACCACAAAACAAATACACTACAGATGACACCCAAATAATAACAATAATATGTTAATGTTGATACACTCACCAGAAAAAAGTGCCAGCTCTGAAAAAGAATTCAGCCTCAGATAAATGAGGAAGGTTTGAGATTGAAATAATTGATTGAAAAAAGTGGCTAGACAATTTTTGTTTATAAAAAATAAAGTTCTTATCTTTGTGTGAGCTGTAGATAGTCCAGTCATTGAAAGGAAGCAGAATATGCTTCAGAGCTTTTTTGTTTATTTGTTTAAAACAAATACCCAGGTACCTGTGTAAATGGCCTAAGTATTATCTTAAAACTTATTTGATCTCTTTTCATTTGTATATTATGATTTATTTAGAAGAACTGCTGTAATATGAGCAATCTGAATATACAAAATGCCAGTTATTTTATGTTTTTTTTATGCCAGTTATTTTTTGTAAGTTCAGGTGTGAAACTGGAATCAATTATGGATAGGCTAGAAACCTTACGTACGGGACTTTCTGGTTTCTGGCTCTTTACGTGAGTATTCTGGAAAACTCCTGATTGGTTGACGCAGCTGCAAAATGGTAAAAAAGTGAAGTTGCTTAATGACTATGACCACGTCTACAGACTTCATCCTGCTTCAGAACACTCTTCTGTATAAAGTATTTGTCATACTCACTTCACATTCTCTCCGTAGATTCTATATTGCACATTGATATTGACTTAACACTCCCTAACCACACAATTATTGTCTTGGTCTGAATGTCTAGTTAAGTTTTTAAACTACTTTCACTTGTGGAGTGATTTTATAAATCATTTGAACACAAATTAACTAATGCCAAAAATTATATTGTACTAAATTCTCATTTTGGTCTATGCTGGACTAAAATCTAGTTTAACCAGTTGAACAAACTTTTTAAAGAAGACTAATAATGTTACATAAAAGTTAAGTTTTGATTCCTCTTCCTGTGCAGTCAAAATTCTGAATTGCAAATCTAATTTACCCATTTTTTTAACTTTCTAAGTAAAATGAACCATAAAGAATTCAGAAGAAACTTTTAGTTTATGTTAATGTTGTATATTTTTGCATATCAACCCTGTACAGATATCACTCAGTGTCTGCAGGGGGTCAAATACTTCTTTCAGCCACCGTAAATCCGTCTGCTACATTAAGGTTTTGGAGGTATTCTATTTCGGGGTCTTGAGATTTCAGAATATTTACAGGAAGGAAGACTCATTGAATAATAGTTGTTCCGCTTGCGTCAGTGTTGCAGACGCCACTCGAGCAATCACTTTTCCAGACCTAGCAAGAGGAACAGAAATTGAGGAAACTGCTACACACACACTTGGTGATGCTAATTTCCCAAACTATTTCAACGGGAGTATGTTTAACATGGTGCAATGCATTACTTCATGAATTTATTCACTGTTTGGAGGTGCTTAAAGAATCTATCACATCCTGTGTATCTTCTGCAGAGCAGGCTTTTCATGTTTGTGTGAAATAAGAAGCGTGCATCTCCTATTATTAGACGGATGCTTCAGAGACACAACACGACTGTTCATTAATGCGTCTTCTGAAGACTACTAATGTAGTTCTGAAAAGGTCAGACAGTGAGCGTGGTTTTCATTGATGCTCATTATCAGACTGCGTTTTCTTTCAGCCTGCTTCTATTATTGTGCATCTTGAGCTCCGCTGGAAATACTAAAAAGATCTTTGTTAAAGTATTAGAATGTTGAGACATTTTTTAACCATTGAGAAATTCTGGCAGAAAAGCACTTACATACAAGTTCCTGATGCAATGAGTGGCTCAAAAATGCATTTTATTTTTTAATAATGAATATAGTTTGGCAGTGGATATACATGTATTGATTTTGAATCAATGGACCATAGCATCATTTATACATAAACTCTACAACTATTAATGTTTCAGAGCATCTGATTTTATGACTGAACATTCTTTTAAAATGCATCAGCTCTGTCTGTTTTGAAGTTTATCAATTTAGTATTAATCTTCCTGTCACTGCCATATTAATAAAATAATTTAAATGCCCTGGTAAGCATATTTCACCTACAAATACATCTAAGACTAACGAAAGTGTTAATTATACAGTATGTTAGTTAATAAACTATTAATTATTAATAAAAATTTGAAAAGGATGAGATAGTATATGATTGGTGCTTTTTCACAAGTAGTCTTTTTTAGAATTTAGACTTAATACTTTCCTTTTTGGTTTTATTAAGCATTTTAAGACATAAAATGCTTACGCTCGGGAGTGTCTTTATTGGTCTGTTAATGTACAGTAGTCAAACATCAAATCTAGTTTTATTCATACAATTCACATTATTTTGCCATTGCTTGGCCAGCCAACGCACTTGTCAAACACTAGTAGTGGACGAGCTCAGCTGGGGGATGGTGACGTGAGGTGACGTAAAACAGCTATGGATTCACAGCTCTTAAACAGCTGTCATAAATGACTTCCAAAATATTACCAACTCTATCATGAGTGTTCACATTACGCACATGTTTATGCCCAAACACCTTATAAAGACTTATTTTGCATACTAGGTGCCCTTTATCACAAAATCATGGTTTACTCTTGGTTTCCTTACTTAAACTGTACCTTAAATATCTGTCTGTCTGTCTTTGTTTGTCTGTATTTTTCTCTCTGTCTGTCTGTCCGTCCGTCCGTCCACTATAGTGACAGTGAATCCACCTGTTCCATTTTTGTCTTGATGTTTGTTCATTGACTTTGCAAATCATTGCATATTTAAAGGCCCAACCTGTTGAAGTGCATGGAGTACCACTGTCTCTCTCATCCACGTGTCTCGCCTTTGAGTCTCCATATGTGTCTCGAGACTTTGAGTTCTTCAGTAAACCAAGAGATTTTAGTCACGTCCATGCTCCAAACTTGCCATGGAATTCTCCTTTTCCCTCATGAATTAAAAGTGCATTTAGCAAATTTCATGGAGAATATAGCTGTTTACACTATAGCTGTGGTTCAACTTGATTAGACATTACCTGATCTATCTTAGTTCACATTGACCTTTGGTGCTGCAGAAGAACATTTTGCTGTTGTTTATTTATCATTAATACCCAGAGAATTAATACCTGTAACTATTACATTAACTCAAATAAATGTTGCCTAACGTTGTGTTTTGCTACACAATCCACTCATTTAGTTAGAATAGAAGAATATGTTTTGTCCGCATTACTTTAAATAGTAAAATAATAAATCGTTAGGTCATTTCTCTGATAAATGTTTGCGAGTCACTTCTACCCTTTCCTTTTGCCATATCTCCCCTCTGTGTGAGCTCTCATTGCTCATTCACAAATAATTCTGGGTTGTAGGGAACGGGAAATCTGCAGCGCGCAGAGGATGCCGATGAGCACTCTTCAGAGCAATTGGGACACTCTACGTACTTGAGCACTTTGTGGGTACACGCAAATGAAGTCAATGAGTCCACAAGTTCACATGAATAAGAGAGCTGGCACAGGACAGTAAAAGAAAGAACTTCTTGGCTAACTTCACAATTGTGTGTCTCTGAGATTTGTCAATTTTTCATAATCATATACTCCTAAACTTTGTGAAAAGTCTCTCCACTAGAGTTATTTTTGCAATGGTTAACCCGTTGTGATATAAAATGACAGCAGTTTACTGTACTTAGAAACATAAATGGCAAATTGGTAAAGTTAAAGACAGGGCTACACTGAAAGTAATTTTTGCAAGTTAATTGAAAATATGTTAATCATGTCATGGCTTTTGATGGGATGAAGATTGTGCCTTAAAAAATGTTCATAATGACATCCTCTTTGATGAAGTAAATAGAGTAAATTTTATAAAAGTAAAAAAAAAAAAGTATCAGAACTCATGAATCTAACTTTCAGGAAGTGTAAGAAATTTTTAATTTCGAAATGTGAGCTGTGGTCTGTGCTATAGGAATGTTTCTGGTGAAAAGAAAAGAGAAACAAAGTATCAGATATCAATTCAAACCGAAAAGCACCTAGCCGCCCCTGCACAGGCTCTCTGTGTGTTCCAGTGAGCTGATGGTCCACAACTGCAGGTCAGAAGGTTGAGAGACGGAAGTGAAACCTCCCAAGACATCTGATTTCTTTTATGTGTCACACAAAACATTTTTTTCTGGCTGCATGCACGAGCTCTTGGTAGATTAGTAAGATTTCTTCCCGTCAAAATACGCCTACAGTAACCTGTTCTCTGTACCAAAACATGATGCTTCAGGCGTTTACGTGCAGCTCATACAAGCGGTTCATGTTTGTGGAATGTAAAGTAAGCCGTCAGGTGTTTGCTCTGCCCAACCCTGAAGACAGGAAACCTCTTTCTTCTCACTGGTTTCCTGTGCTTAGATCTATCAAACCTGCTGCGCTTCTTTTTTCTTGCTCTCTGCTCAGTTTTGTTGCATGTTGTTTGGATTTTGAAATGTTGTTTCAGAGGTTATCTTGTGATGTTACAAACACAGAAATACACCTATACTCTTAATTGCACACACCTTTGTTTAACCGTTTTAAGGAACACAATCATTGTGTAATAGAAGTTCAGAGTATGTTCACTTGGTTCAATCAGTAGAGGCACTATCAGAGTTATGGGTTTGATTCTCAGGAAGTGCAAAAACTGCTCCGAAGGGGTTTTTCTTTTTGCTTTTTACCGAATGTGTCACCGAATTTGTAAAAATTTTGTAAAAAATCATCAAATATTTGTATAATGTAAAGATATATGCAATTAGATTCAGTTTCAAAAGGTTATTTTTTGTAATTCACAATTATGAAACATTACAGTCAATGTGTACCTGAAAAACAAAGATTGAATTTGTTTACTATACTTTTTTTTTTAAAGTCTGTCAAAGTCTGATATCATAGAGGGTGAAAAAATGTATTTGCTACAAGCAGAGGGTCGTACTGATTTAATGTTTATTGAAATGGTTGCACATAACCTATTGAACCAAATCCTAATATTAGTATGTATATTATTTAATGATTAAACAAAGAAAGCAATATCAAGAAAAATGCTTAAATTAATTTGAATGCATTGTAAACTGAAAATGCATTATAGTGCTGTTCTATATTCCTACACTTCACTGCTTTCAAATAATAAAATGAAAAAAAGAAATGGTATCAGATGTAGTCTTGAGTTTGCGGACTACTGTTGCATTGTGGGAAATGTTGTGTTGGTGCATGCAAAACAACGGAGTGCAGCTGCGCCTGCAGGCCTGCTTCAATACTAATTAAATAACATCCTGGGGCCTATTAATAATACATTTACAGGCTGAATCTGGCCCCCAGGCCTCAACTTTGAAGTATGTGTTCTAAACAAAGAATGCTCCACTATGCTAACAGGAAACGTTCTCGTAATAATCACTGATGTTCTTTCAAGGTTGTGTAAATATTAGTGCAAAACATTTCTAGCAGAACGTTCAGAGCGTTATACTAATGGAAATTAAATTTCATTAAAAATTTTATAAACATTATTAGAAAATTTTTCATAATTTAAGAGAATAATGTTCTGAAAATGTTGGTAAGCAACAATCTCAATCAGAACGTTTTAGAAAAAATTTTATGAGTCGTGGAACGTTCTCACAATGAAAAAAAAAACCTTGTCCACTGAATACTTTTATTAAAAAAATGTGCAACTAATGATAAAGTCCTTGGAACAATGTTTTCAGAATTACAAAAAAAAAAAATAATTGTTAGTTTTCTCCTAATGGGGACACAACGTTTATTTAAATATTTGACGTACAAGAATATTTTTATCATAATTTATACAGAGGTCAACATAATGTTAGGGTCTATTAATTGTATAAATTCACAGACCACAAATAATTTAGAACATTATATAGCGCAAATATGTTTACTTTTTTCACCCTCATGCCTTGCATCATGCTGTTTTGTGAAATGATTGATATCTAAATACTTGTACTTGTTATATTTGTAGATCAATTTTGGTGCTGTTTTGTGGCAATATAAGTAAATTACCGTTGTCAAGGAGGATCTTACAAGGAAGCGAAAGATGCTCTTAATTTGAGCATTTATCTAACAAACCGGCTTTAAATCTGGTTTTGGCTCATCTTTCCTGTCAGCACTGTTTACTAATAAATGAGACGCTTTACAAGCACACACCACTCAAAACAGATCTGCGGCTTTTGATGTAACGTCATAATTCTTGCCACCATCAATTTAGTCAAATATTTTCTTCAAAAGATTATCTATGTTTTCTTTTGCTAGTTTTTCAAAGCAGATATTAAAGCAGGAAAAAAGAACCTTAAAGATCATGTGAGAATTGTAGAGTTGATCAGAGCCTGGTGCATTATGGGAGATTGTCATCTTGTGATTTTTGCACTAGCATGTGAGTTTAGGGCAGTGAAATTGAACAGCCAACTCTGTTTGTGGGCTTTATTCTTATATATAACTATTCAGACAAAACACACTCTGATGCTATTGCTAACAGTATTAGCTAAGGATACATTGCAATGTTGTATAAGAATCCAAATATATATGTTATATAAGATCCAAACCAGTAAATGATGAGAGAGGATTTGATTTCAGAGAGGACAAGAATTTTTTTTTTATCCAAGAATTATTTTAGCTAGTGTGGCTAACTAGATGTGTATGGTTATTGCATGTCAATAAGTACAGTATTAGTGAAGTAAAAAATTTTTATTATTATTCACATAAGTGTAGACTGTAGGAGCCAAACTTTTGCAGCCACAGACCCAAACCAAAACTGATGACCTGGTGAAGGAGAGTGGAGAAAGAAAGTAAGCAGTCATGAGGGAAAATGAGTTCTTACAGTAAAGGAACGTGTGAGTTTGTCCAAGGGCTCCCACTTTGCACCTCCCCTTCCTCTCTCTTTCTCTCTCTCTCTCTCTCTCTCTCTCTCTCTCTCACACAAACACACTCACATTGCAAGAGCAGTAAAGAGTCAACTCAATTAAAGAGCCTCTTTCCTGGAAGCCAGGGTCTGATGGCACAGGGAGGTATGAAGGGAATGGGAACCATGTGTTCGATGTGGAGGGGGTTGTTGGACTTTGTTCAAGTGTTCAAGCAAAGGCGGCACAGAGGAGAGGATCAGAAGGAAATGAAGACAGAGGAAGGACGTGAATGATAAACAAAAACACTAGCATGCAGCCTCAGTTGGTCTGAGATCAGTATGGAGGGAACTCTCTCGCTCGCCCTTCCTCAGTCTCTCTGAGACAGACTCAAATAATTCCTCTAACCATTAGCTGTTTGACCACAAAGTCCCTGTTGTAAATCTGTCCCATGAGGCCTCTTCTATCACAGCCTGCATTCAGTGCCTCCACTCTCTGGCAGAGCGTTACAGGTTCAAGCTCTCTCACGCAGATTCAGCTAAAGCCTTCTTCACATTTTTTTGATGGAGCCGAGGGGTGACCTCTGGTTTTCTCTTTGGATACGAACTGCAGTTCGTATTTTGATCACTTGAGGCTGACTGCTGAAGTAAGCAGATTCCCATTTACCACCACGAAAAAATACACAACTTAACAGCTAAAAATATTTAAGCCCCTGGCTCCATTTGGTTTTTCAATGCATATTGCTTGATCTTCATGAGAACTCTGAGGAGTGGATTTTTTTTCTGGTGACTGTTATCACAGATCTTTTATTCAAACAATGTAGGCTTCTCAGACATTTAATCAATATAGTGGTAAAAAAAGGAAATCAGAATGAGTGAAGCCAAATCCCAGTCTTGGTTTAGATAAATACTTTTAATATGATTATATCATGTTTTCACTAAGTAATCTTTTACAACTCCAGTTGGACAGGAATTGTAAAATATTTTTAACAACTTTTTATTTCTTTAAGATATATTAAGATTAGGGCGTCACGGTGGCGCAGTGGGTAGCACGGTCGTCTCACAGCAAGAAGGTCGCTGGTTCTAGGCTCGGCTGGGGCAGGTGGCATTTCTGTGTGGAGTTTGCATGTTCTCCTCGTGATCGCGTGGGTTTTCTCCGGGTGCTCCGGTTTCCCCACAAGTCCAAAGACATGCGGAATAAGTTAATTGAATAAGAACAATTGCCCATAGTGTGAATGTGTGTGTGAATGTTTCCCAGCAATGGGTTGCGGCAGGGAAGGGCATCCGCTGCGTAAAACATATGCCAGTGAGTTGGCGGTTCATTCCGCTGTGGCGACCCCGAAAGGGAATAAAGCCGACATGAAGATGGATGGATGGATATTAAGATTAAAATTTTTGGATCATCAAGAGTGGGTCTTTTTGCTAAGGTTTTATAAACTACTCTCCGAGCGAAAACAGTGAGCGATATTCTTTTAAAGGATACATTTTCAATGTTAATAAAAAAACACTATCTGCTTCTTTTCAGGGAAGAGCATTCTGATTGGAATTCTTCCTACGGTCGAGGGTTTCCTCATTATAGCACTGCATTCTCCAAATAATAGCTTGACATAAGATTAGACAATTTTCATAGGAAAAAGAGAAGCAGTGAGGAAAAAGAAACTACATGCAGAGAAAAACTCTCTTTTCTTTTCTAGAACATGCCTTCTGACACCATTGTTTGATGACAGCTAGAGAGTGTTAGTTTGGCATTTCAGCTGTCAATGGGACAATTTTGCTGACATATTGTTGATGTGATGCATAATTACTGCAGATGTGATTGCAGACTTCATATTGTTGTGGTGCTAAAGTGCTTTCTACAACAAGTAGCAAATGTGCACAGATCTTCCCAGTATGCAGGCATGCATTTGCAGTCTTCCCTGAGGCCCCTGCAGTGGGCCAGGATATATAAAAAATGGCCTCACATTCCTTTCCTGTTAAGTCAACCACAATATGGGACTGACACATGAGAGGACTGGACTGTTTCCCAGCACACACAACCCCTCCGGAGTCCCGTTACTTTCAGTCAGACACACACAAACATAGCCACATTGCGTACACGAAAGCTGGTTCAGCATGCGGCTCATAACTTTTCAGTTGATCGTAGTCATCAGCGTCCTCGACAGTAGGGTCAACATTACCAAGCTTACCGTAAGATTGTGGATTCAGGGAAGTGGAAACGTAAGCATTTCTTTCTGTGGATGATGGTTTATAAAAAGAGAATCAGAAGTGCGTGAGTGTTGACTGGAATGAAGAAGAAACAGCTTGTTAATTTCCTGTAAGTTTAGCTTTTTAAGGAAATGTACAAGTTTTTTAAAGGCTTAATTGGTGTGTAAAATCTTGAACGTTTTGGGAAGAGGGTAGTCCGGAAGTTTCTAAACCAAGAGCCTTTGTGTTTTCTGACGGGCGTTGGTCTTGTCTAAGCTGGGAATGGACTCAATGACTGTTGCTGTGTTTTGAAAACAGACGAGAAGAGGGAGGGAGGGCTGAATGAGTGAAAAGAAGAGGTGGAGACTTCCCAAATACTCTAAAAAGAACATAGCAGCCACCAACAGGCTAAACTGTTTAGTGCCTTTGTTTGTAAAAAATGTATGTCTTATAAATATTAATTATAGTTCTGGTAAGAACAATACATTTTAATGTAGTTTACACAAACAATAAATCCCTCATGCAGTCATAAATTACTCTGGTACGTATGAAAACACAAACACGCACGCATGCACACACACACACACACACACACACACACACACACACACACACACACACACACGTCAGTGCTCGTCTTTGACTGTTGTTGATGTGAAAGGAAACTCACATCGGTAAAGGGGTAATGTGTGCTAGAAATTTTAATTATGTCACTACTTGTGTACAACTAAGTCGAGGGCTATTCAGTCGTTCGTCTTTCCACTTTCTTTAAACATGTGGACATTTCTTTGTCTCAAACAAATCCACAAATTTGGAAGTAAGGAGTTGGGCAGAAGGGTATAATTGGAATTTTTTCAATTCCTGCCCTCTCTGAGAACTGGAAACATTGTTGCAAGGCCCAAGCTCTAATAGCAGAGACACAGGGAAGAACTGTGCATCCATAGCGTTTAATACAGAACGATTCAATTAAATTTTTAAGTAGTTAAAACTGTGCTACAGTTTAAGTGAAATGTTTACAAATAGAAAAGTGTGTAAAAGGATCATGAACACATGCAACAAGACAACACTGAAGAATCATATCTTAATATCCTTGTTTTTTTTTGTTTTTTTTTTTCTCTGAAGAGTTAATAGCTGGCTGTTAGCTATGAGTGACATCACAACACGCATCTTTACCTTTTCTTGGAAGTGATACGACATCAACTAAGCTACGCCCTCTATTGCTTTGATCTAAAAAGCATGAAAGAAGAATCCTCAAATGATCTCATGTAGGAGTTTTGAAAAATAATGGCATCAGAAAGTTTGTCAATGTAATTAGGATCGCAATTGTGAAATAATTTAAGAAGATATTTATGGCCATTTAAAATAATACACTTAGTTGTTCCGGAGTTGGATCAGGTAGATTTGGTGTAGATCCACGTTTCAGTCTCAACTTCATTGTAAATCTTGTTTTGTACTGACCCTCCTTCAAAAATAGCCTGGAGCAAAATGGCTTGAGAAAACGAACGTCCACCACTAAGAAAAGTTATCCTCTCAGTCCTTACAGGTGCCTTTGATGGGAGTAAATGAGAAGAGCTTACAACCGAACACAGAGGGGTGGAGTTTATGGCAGTTAATGGGAGGGGTTTACAGTATATGACATCATTTACTGTGAGTTTCACACCAGCTAGTTTTCAAAAGGTATAACGCACTGTTGTGATTAAAATAAAACCGTTGGATGGATTTTTATCAGTTTAGGGGGAATTTTCCACACACATCAATGAGCCACATGTCAAAAGAGCTGGAAATCTGATCTGAGGGCTCCTTTAAGATGGCCACAAAGTACTGTAGACTGTCTCAGTGGTAGGCTGTAAAGGTGCAGTAGCCACCAGCTCTACTTCCCATCTTTTGATCCTACTCTGAAACAACAGCAGACAACGTTCTCTTTTTAACAAGAAGCGACTATGGAAGAACCCTAGATTTTTGGAGCTGTGTCCAACATGAACCTTATAGGGAAAGAGCAGACCACCCATGCAAGATAAAGGAAAAACTAAAACTGTAAAACAGGCCCAATTGATCGTATGTTCAAATATTTAAATAAATAGTTAGTATAATAGTATTGTTGTTTTTCTTTCAGAAGCAATAATAAAATTCCTATTCTACGAACAGTTTTTTTATAATGTTAAAAAGATGCCATATTGAATCCTGTGTGTATTTTCAAACAAGAATAGAAATCCGAATCTTAATGATACTGTTCGGAAAAATGGATTGGCTCATTTTAAAAGCTGCTATTTTTATAGTTTGGAATAATCATAGGAGTCTTGTTTTCTATTAACACACAAAAGGTAGGGGTGAAAAGAGTACACACATTTTGTCTAAAAGTTTACTCCAGTAACAGTTAAAAGTAGTTAATGAAAAATGTACTCAGACAGTAAATTTCTTAACTTTAACTTGCATGAGGGCAGATCAGGAGGAAAGGATAAATAATTAGCTAATGCATGAGTGTCTGATCTGTTAGCACGAAAGGTGAAGCACACATTCACTGAATCATCTGAGAATTAAAATTGAAAAGTGTAGTTAAACTAAAATTAGGGTTGTGCGATTAATCGATTTAAAATAGAAAAATGTATTTTCCTCTAAGCTACCACAGTCCTCTTTTTTCCTCATGATTTTACTTTGACGTGGCCCAGTGAGTTTGCGTTGTACTACGATGCACTACTTTACTTCAATAACTTTTCATCTTCATGTCGGCTTTATTCCCTTTCGGGGTCGCCACAGTGGAATGAACCGGCATATGTTTTACGCAGCGGATGCCCTTCCAGCCACAACCCATCACTGGGAAACATTCACACACACATTCACACGTTAACACTATGGGCAATTGCTCTTACTAAATTCACTTATTCCGCATGTCTTTGGACTTGTGGGGAAACCGGAGCACCCGGAGAAAACCCACGCGATCACGAGGAGAACATGAGAACTCCACATAGAAATGCCACCTTCCCCAGCCGAGCCTAGAACCAGCGACCTTCTTTCTGTGAGACGACGTGCTACCCACTGCACCACCATGACGCTACTTCAATAACTTATGTGTTGTAAATACAATTAACAATAACTCCGCATGTGCAGAGAAGAGAAGCACAGTTTCTTCAGTTGTCTGGAAATGGTTCTGTTTGCTTCGTGAAATGTTAAGCAACGTCAAGTGAAAGTGACCAGTAGGCCAGATGTGGAGTGACCCATACCCAGAATTTGTGCTCTGCATGTAACCCATCCCAGTGTACACACACACACAGCAGTGAACACACACCCGGAGCAGTGGGAGCCATGGCTGCGGCGCCTGGGCAGCAGTCTGGGAACTGGTGCCTTGCTCAAGGGCTCCACAGCTGTGGTTGTTGAAAATGGAGAGCAAGTGTTTCATAACTCACACCAACTTCAGCTCTGGATCTGGGGATCGAACCGTAGACCTTCAGATCACCGGTCCATCTCCTCATCCACCAGACCACAACTGCCCACTGCTAGACCCCAACATAGCCCCTGCTGTAAAATATGTTTGAAGGTTTTGGAGACTAATAAAGGCAGCAAATAATTTCTTCCAGCACCTCAAAGAGAAGGAGATAACTAAAAGGGAGGCACACTGCAGGATAAATACAAGAGCAGCAGCTTGAAAACACTATTATGAGCAACATTTTTTTTGTTGTTGTTTAATTTGAGTCCAAAATGAGTTATGTCTGGTTATATTTTTGTTCAAATAAAAACAATCTATTCCTCTACTTAAACTCTTCTAGTTTTTTTTTCAGAGAAAAATAAACCACTTTAAAATCTAAACAATGTTTTTTCTTTAAAAAATCTGAAACTCTTCAGAACTTTTTTATGTAAAATTGTCTAGTAAGACTGGAATGTACACTCTCGATAAAGGACTCGATAAAATAAAAAAAGATTTTAAAAATGTAACATATTTACAGTAGTGCAAATACATACAAATACATTTTTTTTACCAGTTTTGCGCAACGCTTTTGTCTGTTGATTATAGTCTGTTTTAGATTTAGATTAAAGTTAACCACCGGTCAGAAATCTTATAGAGCTAGATTTGGTTTCCTCAGGAAGTTCATCAAGGCCTATTGATTTTTCCCCCTCCACTTAAGACATTAAATGCTGTGTAACTTCTACCATGTGTTAATTAAGCTCTAATATGAGAATGGAGATCATAAAAGCATTTAATTAAATGGAGAGAAGAGAAATGTAATCCAGTAAGTGTGTCAATTAACCAAGGTCTGTATTAAATAAAACATAGCAGAAAAGAAAAATGTAAACATTTAAGATTTAAAAGCTCTTTTTGACATAGCTTGTTTATAAGAATGACGGATGGTTTAAGGCTCATCTGAAAGTAGAAAGCACTGAAAGTTACATCCTGTACACATCTCATGGTAAACCTCAGTCATATTTCTCAAAACAAGAGCAGTTGTGGTATCTTCATCTCTCAACCTCTCTCTCTCTTTTGCTCTCTTTCTCACTCTCTCTTTTTCTGTATTATGCAAGAGGAAAATGTTTTCTGGAACAAACGTAAGATCTCACCCCAAACCATCAGAAATGCTATATTAAACAAAAAATGCAAGGCAGACATTGGGTTCAATTTTGTAAAAATAGTGCTCTTTAATATAAATTATGGAAATATCTTATAAATATAAATATGTGCAAAGGTTCTTGCTGCATTGTTCTATGTTAATGCCTTTGTTTTCTGATCTTTAAGCTTGCACTGTGGTCATCAGACCAGACGTTACAATAAGACATCTTTATGAAAGACAGAGTAAAAAACATGCTGTCCTGTTGGTGGCCACACATGTAAACACCTTGCTTTAACAAAATAGGAGCGACAAAAATTGAAAAATGTTTAACAAGTGAAACTAGAAGCCCTTCCATGGACTCAGAATACATTCAGTGAATACTAGCAGACCTGCTAATGCAACAAACACTGTGTCGTTGGAATTGAATGAGGATTTTGAAGCACAAACGCTTCTCCGTCTGATGAAAGAGGCAAGGTTCTTCAGGTCAAACACCACAAACTTACTGAACAAATTCATACTGTGCTTGAATTTGCTTCACAGTACATGAATGTCAATTGCTCATATTGAATCGGCAATGTTCAGCCTTTCTTTTCTGGCACCAAAAAAATTATGTTTGCTTTAACTCCTGTCATGAACAACAGTCCACGAAAGGGCCAGCTTCTAAAGCGAGGGTTAAGTTCCAAAACTGTCCACCCTCACAAGCTGCTTGTCCGAATCATACCTTCACTCTCGTCTGTTTTTCTTCACCATAACCAGACTCTGCAGCCTCCGTCAAAATCTGTAGGTAGCCATCCTGTTTGCACCCCCACACCCAATTATGAGGCAATCACACTTGGCAAGATGCAGTGGAAATGTGTACGTCATTGCAAACACTCAGCCCTTGCTCCTTCCTTCCTCCAGAAAGTCATAAGCTGGAGCTGGAGTCTCCCAATCGATGCAAAAGAGCTGGAGCAATGCCACTGAAGCACACTTAACTCCTGTACTGATCGACTATCACCCAGGATTATCTCCAACAGACCGGCCGCTGGAAGGCCAAAGTCCGTCACCTGTCAACAGCCGATGAGATCCCCATCTCCTGCCATCTTTCTAATGTCCACAATCCAGAGGTCAAAGGCACATCTGGCCCAGACAGACTTTGAGATCAGTAACTAGACTTTCCACTTGCCCATTTGAATCACATCTGAAAGCCGTTAAGATTACTAGATGGGGGCATCGTACTCCTGAAGAAACTCTTGGAGCGGATGAGGCAGATTGTCTCGTTTGGTGGACACATCTATGTGACCGTTTAAAGTCTTTCGACAGAGGTGTTGAAGACTAGACATGCTTGACGCAAGCGGACGCAGTAGCTCAAGAGGGATCTTCTCGCCTCCTGAGTAAATGAAGTATGAACTTCTGTCTGCCGAACAGCCACCAGAATGGATCTTGGATGAGGTCCCCGTTGCACCTGATGGCATGTAGTGATGGATGAGTTTCAAGACGCAGTCAAACCGAGGCACTACCTGTTCACTCCGCGTGTCAGTCTGCAAGAAGAATGAGCGGGAATCACATTGGATGCGCAGGTTCTTGGTACCTGTGGCTGTTTTGACGCTGAGCGTGAAGAAGTGGTGATGATCAGAGCTGTCTCGGACCAAGAAAGTGCCTGGGGGCTCTGCACTCAGCAGCCCGCTGGCATCCTTCCCGCTCACGGTGCTCCAGTAGAACCCGCTCTCCTGCAGCTTCCGTGCGGCCGCAAGCACCATCTGATACTGCTCCTGAGAAATGAAGGTCTTGTACCGGTGGGGGGGTAGGTGCATGCCGCCTTCGAAGGGGCTACTGCTCATGGCGCTGTCAGTCCTGTTCTGAGTTACCATGGCGCTGTGCCCACCCCCTGTGCCACCCGGCAGCCATTGCTGCTCGGGTTCCAGGGCCGAAGGGCCGTGCCAGTCAGAGTGCTCATGCACCGGAGAGCACCAAACACAACCAGAGCGCTGACACCTCCTCCACATCCAGAAGAAATGACGTCTCGGTGGCTAGGGAAGGCAGCTGAAGGAAAGCCAAAGAAGAAACATCAGCGTCAGGCAAATAGAAACCAGTGCCAGGATACTTGCATCTGCTATGACATCAGCTTTAAGAGAGCATTCATGGTTCCCCTAACAGAGCTGGATCTGTCTCACATCTGTTCTTTATCATTAAAACCCAACACTCCCTCATCAAAGAAATCATGTGATGTAATTAATAGGCTCTCATTAGGGTCACGTGTTTCTGTTTGTGCCTATCACAAAAGTAGCCACTCAACCGGAGGATATTTTTAGTCAATAAATAAAGTGTGTATTTAGAAACCTGAGTACCTGGAGGACACGCACACAAGCATAAGAAGAACATGCAAGGTCTAGTCAAGAGAAAGACAGAAAGGCTCTTATAACAGTTTTTAGCGACTTTGCTCTAAACTTAGATAGTAGTACTCTGTGACATGACTATTTAACAATGCTTCTTCCAATTCGTTAGACCTTTTAATACTGTTCATATTATTTTAAGTTTGTGGATGCTTACCTGTACTTTTCTGAATATATCTGTTTTATTCAACCATAGCAGTTTAATCTTGTAATGTGGTTAAGATCAGCTATTAACCTAGGCTTTCATGCACGATAATGCTGATTGTGCTTTGGAGTGTATTGGATTGTGCCTAAACCTTAAAGTCATTGTTAGTATGTTGTACGTTTCTTTGGATTTATCTAAAAAAATTTGTTTATGTCTTGTCCTTTTCCAATTGGTATTAAGTTTTGGGGTACACACTTCCACACCTAGTGGACAAATGAATTTAAAATCTTCTACTCACTACTAGAAGATAAAGAACGACTACAGTATTTAATCTATTCCAAAGTAGCTGAATTTGAATAGCAAGTCCAGAAACATCATGTTGCTCTATAGAAAAAGTAACTAGTCTTGCCTATTTTTAGCTAGCAAACCCGAACTGGATTCGATCGCTTTCTCTAACAGAAAGAGGGTTATGAATGAGGTCCTTCAGTTGGTTGTGAATAACTCAATTCCTCATTCATGACACGGTCTGGGGCTCGTATTACACCGTAAATACCCCTCACTCCTTTCTCCTGCCTGGAGCAGAAATGCACCGGCTTCTTCGGGAGTGCGTTTACAGAAACTGGCCCTTTTTAAAAGTCAAACAATTTTTTAGTTCCTCCTCAACCTCTCAGTGAACGTGCAATAAGCTCCCTCAGACCAAAAGAAGCGGTTCGAGTGAAAACCGTTTACCTTCGAAGCGTTATCCGACCCAATCTTTGAGTTCTCTCAAAACATTTCCTCCTTTCTGGTCTCCATAAAGCTCCTCAGGAAAAGAGACGCTGCTTTGAGGAGAAAGCGCTCGGTTTCATGTCGGTCTTGTCACAGAGGATGAGCGGTAAAAGCCTGTCAGAGGTAGAGCAGGAGGTGTCCTATGTTTGTGCCATCGAGTTACCGAAGTACTGCCGGAGGCTCCACCCCTCGTGTTCCAGTAAAGCACCCGCACACGCACACACGGGTGGCGGCTTGCCAATAAATAATCAGCGTGACCCTTTTTTACGGGATTCTCCTCCTCCCTTCCCTGCTCGCTGCGTTGCCCTTGCGGATAGAAATGCGGTCGCTGTGCTATGACCGATGAGGACATTTGATCACACACACATGTTGCACAAAATACCGTTTATTTCTGGGTTTGTTTTCTTGAAGTGTTTGATAGCAGGAAGTTGACAATTGCAGTATAACGAAAAGACTATAAACTAGAATTTTACTTTGAGATTGTTATGGAGCTGATTATGGAGGACCAAAGATGACTTAAGTGAAACAAATAAGTGACGTAGAAGTAAATTCCGGGGTGGCCTTCGAAGGCTGAATTTTTCGTGTGTCGAAGGATATTTTACATGTAAAATGTATAATCCGTTCCAAGCCACACAGAAAAGACATTAAAAAAATGTACTAGTATTCTTCAATCCTTAAAGCATACAAAGTAATACACAATAATAATAACAATACAATGAAAACAGAATAACACAAATAGAAAATAATAATAATACCTTTCAAGTGAGGCGAAGTGGTGAAGTATCAGAGGAGGTGGTAGGGGAGGAGAATGGATGTAGCGGAGAGCAATGGTCATAAAAATACTTTTCTAAAAATGCAACTCGAAAAATTCACGAATTTAAGACAAAACCAAAAGTGTGCATGAAGAGAGGAAGGACATCATGGGGTGTCAGGCGACCAATAGGAGAGCAGGATACTACGCGCGCGCGCACACGCACGAACGCACACGCGCACGCGCACGCACACACGCACACGCACACACACACGCACACACACACACACACACACGGAGTCAGGGCTGGAACTGACCAATAGGAGAGCAGAACATTTGGTGGTGCATTGAATGCAGTCATGTGATGCCCAGTGTTGTCTTTCGCCCAAATTTAAAATGATGAATATGTATTACTCGTGCACGTTTTTCGTATCATGATTTTTTTTTTCGTATCATGAAACTAAATATGCTTCACATGGTCTTTCAAATCTTGAATTTTCCATAATGTGAATTATTTGCATCTCACTGTACATGAAATAATCAGAGAATAAATACATAAATGAAAATAAGTCAAGAGTGAAAGAAATGAAATATTATCTATCGTTCATATCATAAAGTGTGCTTGCATGTAGCTATATGGGAATTTTTTTTTAGGTGAAACACAAAGAAACACCTGGAGCACACTGAATCAGTAAATGAAAGCATTTTCACAGCTAAACAGATCTGTTGCTGTCTTTCTACAGACTTGGGGCCTTATGCAAAAGGTATTGAAAAAAAAAT
Source organism: Danionella dracula (assembly GCA_900490495.1). NCBI lineage: Eukaryota > Metazoa > Chordata > Actinopteri > Cypriniformes > Danionidae > Danionella > Danionella dracula. The sequence continues at coordinate 3,133,560 of UELW01000222.1, read as the reverse complement.
TCATCTCTTTTTATACAGAAAATCATATACATAGTAAAGACAAAGTTAGTCAGCCATTGGGGGCCTCAGCACATATGTACTTGTTCAGACATCTTTTGGTATTCTACATTCATTTGTTCATTTGCTTTTTCTGGAGCCCGTGAAGAGACATGGCAGTGAGGAAGAAACTAAAATATTTTCCATTTTATTTGCATTGAATTCTTTTGCAGCTTTACCATTCTTATCTTTAGGGTCAAAAGGTTTGATGTGGTCACACAGACACGCAACTAACTGCTGTTTCCCTGAGCCACTTTTGCATGGAGTGCTGCAGATTATAGATTACAATTAATCTAATGCAACATGAGGACTTGACAGTTTTGTCACATATTTGTATAAAGTTGGTTTACTTATTTATATGTAGACATGTACATTTTAACTGCTTAACAGTTTTTTTAATAATCAATTTTTTTTAGAATCGTATTTTTGTGTCTTTTAGTTTAGTGCCATTTCTGACATATCAAGTCCATTGTAATGCCCATCTCAGTTATTACAGGTGGAGAGGGATAGTGCTTTATTACATTAGATACTAGGACTAACTCATTTATATCCAAATGTTGACCTAGCATTAAAGGAGCCCTTCAGCCGTTTGTGTTTGGTATATCCATTTTTTCAAGCATACATTATTGTATTACTTTTTCATTTAGCGATTTATTATTTGACTAATTTCATTGTTATTCATTTAATTATTTTGTAAAGTCGTTTTTGTCTTCCATAGTTTGGCATGTAAAGGCTCTCCTGTCCCTCCTGGCCATACAAGATTTATGCTTTGTCCATACGCCCCCTAAGGGACGGCAACAGAATGAGGAGCTTTAAAATGTTCTTTGTTCAATTGCCAAGCACGTTTCTGACATTTATATTGGCACTCGTAATCTTATCTGTTATTTAGATTGTCTGCCTTGCCAGATACATGTTCTGCTGCTATCGTTGGAACTACTTGTTCCAGACAGTTGTTCCAAACGAGGTTTAGATAAAGTTTGCTCATTCAAGATCTAGTGAAAACATGGCGGCGCCCGTGAAATGGAAAAGACTTCTGTTCTCTGCCTATTCTCCGGCGTTTTCGTGGGTTTTCACGAGGATTACCGACCGCTTTTTCAGAGCACGGGACCGAAGAAGAGGGTAAACTTTAGTTACATCTCCCATTACCTTACGACAGTTGCTCAGTTGTTAAATATTGAATTAAGGCGGGTTTGGCTAACGTTAGCTTTTAGTTGTGTTAAGGGAAGTGTTGGTTAACGTTGACACCCATCACCAACCAAAGTTAATTCTTATCTATCTTGACAACAACTAAACTATTTGGACTGACTTGTGTGTCTTTGGACTGACTTGTGTGGGTCAGTAGTTTTTCCCCGTAAAAAAATTTACTTAACTTAATTTACAGTTCTCAGATACATTGCTCTGTCTTTCCTTTTCATCATAGATTAATTTGAGTAGGTTAACTCTATTATAGTAGATAAAAAGTCATAAATAGTTTGACACATGGTCCTTGGCTAATTTTAATTGGTCTATGGAAGATAATGTTTGCATTGTCTTTAAAAAAATAGTATTAATGTTATTTAAACCAAGCTATGCAAAGAAATAGCTTTGTTTTGATTATAATTGTTATGTATAATATTAGAATTATATGTGTTTTAGAGAACTATGAAACATGTATTCCCAATCCATTAACAGTGAATAATGAAATAACTGCCATACACAGAATAATGAAATAACTGCCAATTAATCATGTCACTGATTCATTTGTTAAATAATTTAAAAAGACAATGTTTTTTTTCACCAGAAAATATCAGATATGACTGACAGAGAATAGTCTTTTATTAAGGTTAAAGCAAGTACAATTCTGCAATTAATAAACTACAGTGATAGTAAAGCCAAAATAAGGTTGATAAAATATAGCAGCACTTATATAATTATAGCAGGTGCCGTCCCTCTACTTGGGTCTTCATCTGTTTATGCAGAATGGTTTCCACTTGGTTGCTAAATTAATGAACTCTGAACATGAATACATGTTGTGGGCTGTAATATGGCATATGGTCAACTTATTTTGGCATTGCTCTTAACATTTTAACAGGCTTTCGTTTTAATCCTGAAAACCTCATGAGCAAACTTGGAATTACAGAAGCGCATTATATATGTTGCTGGTGAACTGCAAAATAAGTTGATGCTTTTTTTAGTTACGTAATACAAAAAATACAAGAGAAAAATAAAATAAATCAAAAGTAAACTAAAAAATAGCATATACGGTAGCGGATTGAAATGTTAATTTTTGACAGCCTGTACGAAAACATTTTTACTGGTAAGGAGATGTCATGTTCTACGCCTACCATTTTGGTTAATCAGGATTTAGTTGCTCTGAAAGTGGCGATGAGGTCAGAAGGGTTTGATAACAAAGAGTTAACTGGGAATAAAGTGGATTTTCACATCCAAGAGAAAGTATTTCATTTGGAGTTGGAAGATTGACTGCATACAGTTCAACATTTTTAATTGAGGTGGGACTCAAGGACGTCAAGCAACCCAATGCATCTACTGCTTACATTTCCTGCTTGCTTTTCCTGCTTGTGTTAAACCTTTGTGTTTCAGTGTTCAGGTCAGAAAGGAAAGAAGAGCCTCAACATTAAATGTTGTACAAGTGGACTGATAAACAAATGAAAAACGAATAATTTATTTATCCTATATTCAGAGTTTCATCAAATCTTTAAAGTAACAGAAGCAGGAGAGTAAAGCAGTTTGAGTAATGTGAACTAAAGAACCAATGTATACAAAGAAACGATTTCAAGCAGAGCGTTACATTTCAGAAACAAGGCAGCTGTGTTCATTGAAAAAGACTGCATTGATGGTCTGCATTTTGAAAGCCTTTGGCATCTTTATTGCTACTTGACCTATTTTTCATGGTTAATAAAGAAGTAAATGCATTATATCTGTGACAATGCTGTTACTGATTTTACTATATAAAAGCAGTTATCCTGATGACCTAACATTGGATGACACTGGATAACAATAATAGGTTTATTTACATAAGTAACTTTCTTAAAAGAGATTTCCTTTAAAAAGTAGTTGTGTTTTGTATGTAACAAAATCTTCTAACAGTAACCCAAGATATTAACGTTTGTACAGTCTTCATCGGCTAAAGACTGTAGCCTTAATCATTTCATGTATTTATATCTAATTTTTCCAATATTATTTGCTCTTCCTGGTTAGAAAGGAAATGTTGACCAAAATGAAAGAGGGTTTTCACCATTGTTTCAAAACAGGAAACAATGCAAGAGGTTTTGTGAATGTTTCCCAACTACATAAATAATAAAAAGCATTTTAATAAATGTACTTCTTATAAATGGTAATAATGAGCATGAGATTCCAGGCGGGAGTCCACCTGTACCTGGTCAGACATTCTCTTTCCTCCTGTGTAAAGTTTTTCGTAAATGCAGAAGAAGAATGTCAAGTGTTGTTGACATTCTCACACTGCGCTCACCTTGCCCTGCAGTGATCAGTGTAAGTAAATGAGCAGTATTTATCCACTGCAAACATCATTGCACACTGAGCATGACATTTCAATCTAAATGTTTGCTCGATTAAAAAAAAATTATAATTTAGCTCGCCTTGTCTCTATTACGCGCACACACTGCCTCCATATCATCTCTCCGTTACAAAAAAATGGTAACAGTTTTGAAATTTTACGTGTTTTGCATCACAGGATGCGTTTTTCCCTTTTGCTTTTTTTCAGCATTTAAGGCTTGAGCACATGGTGAGTTTTTAGAAAAACAGCTGCATAAAAATGCAACAATATTTTCAAATTCAGTATACAAACTGTGTTTGTCTCACACGACCTGCTGCTTGATTCCACAGTGCCGTGTTCCCTTCTAAGTATGGACGCAGTATGATTTTTTTTTTACTCTGTCCACTAATGTAGAGTGAACGAGAGAGGAAGCAAACCTCTCATGCATTAAGTTATTAAAACATCAGTTTTGATTATTTACGATTGATATTTATATGGTAGACATGGTTTGATTTTTCGTATGGCTAATTTCTACTGAAAAAATGGAGGCGTGGTTATGTGATTGACGGCTACACTGAATCAATCACTATACATCGCTGGTTGGCTACTGTCATCGTCTCATGAGAGAGGAGAATTTATGCTGTCAGTGATCATTCTCCATTCAATCTTCATCTTATACATGTTAATGCTTTAAAAATGAGCTGTTCAGCTTTAAACTGTACTAACCCACCTCAGGGTTCAGAGAAGGGGCCAGAAACACTGAGTTTCTTTCAGTTAGTCAAATTAGACCTAGCCATGCTATGAAAAATAAAATACTTGTTATATACATTATATACATTCGAATACTTGTTATACAGTTGATAATTCTAAGGAGTTGCGTTTTAAGACATTTGCCTCTTATAAACGGTAATAAGGAACGTGAGAGTCCAGGCAGAGATTGGAAAAACATGTCACCGGCCTTTAAATCACTTCTGTGCATGTGCAGTCTCTGTCTGTCATGGTGGGGGTCAACTTTTGTTCTCCGTGGCTTCAAACACCCCAATGGCAGGAGGGGACATTGAATTGTCTATATTTTTTAGTCATTGGTACCATCATCCTGACTTTATAAGCATGTTCCACTGCCTGGCATCTCATAGCTGACCACATCCCTTTCTCCTGTGATTTTCGAGACTCAGACATGAAGACTACGGAGTCAGCAGAGCGTTGTAATACTTTAAAGGCGGAAAATGCATGGTTTTCTTCAGCTACCATAGTTCATCCAATTATTTGTAATAAAAAAACAATTCAATTTCTAGCATCGGCCAAAAACTTTTCTAAATCTAAAAGTCAACAACCTCATATATTTGAAGGGTGTGATCACCTCATGCCTGGCAGGTGAACATCACCACTAAGGTAGTTTTTAGCAAGCAGCCTCTCTCTATTTGGCCAGATCAACAGCACAGTGAACAGGTTTGTTCATAAGATATAAAATGTTCGTGTACACCATACCATATATATATATATCAATCCTTTCAAGAAGATTTTTTTAGGGAATGAATGAGTGTGGGGTCTGAAGTGCAGATCTTATTTGTTTGTCTCACCTATATTATTACTACGGTACAGATAACTTGTTACTCTGTCTGACCTTACATTGTTATACATGCAATCATGCAGATTTGTTTTGCTTTGTTTTCTCTGAAGATGTGTGGTGAGTCCTTGAGGATAAGCACTGTCTGGGTTGAGGAGAACTTGCTGTGACCTTGGCGTCTGGCAGAAGATCTGAGCACATGGTTGCTGCTTAAGACGGCACGCTGTGTCATGCAGACCATATAAGTGCTTTTGTGTTGTGTGAAGGCTTTTTATATTTGGCCTCCAGAGATGTTCTGTCCTGAGAAACTGAAAATCTATTTTTGAAAAGAGGTGTTGGTTTGATTCCTACTACCAAACAGTTTTAGTTGCTGCATGCTATGTCAATTACTTGACTTAAAATGGTGTTAAATCAGAGAACTTTATGTGACATTCAGAATGCAGGTCTTAATAATCAATTCCTTTTTTTTTTATTCAAATGTTTATGTATGAATGCAATCCAGCTCACTCTGAGGTGCACGATTGCAGAAAATGGTTTGATCGAAATTATTTTTAAACATAGACCAGAATGCAATTTGAGGCAGTTGTGTGGCTTTGTCAGTTTATTTCTGATGAGAGTCGTCACAATTTCAGCCAAATCACATCAAGAACAAGGCAAAAAAAGAAATATTTATTACTTCTATTAATTTACTTTCCTTCCACAGACTTCCTTCAGATCTGCCCTCAGCCATGATTGATGTGAAACTTCCAGTACACATACACACACACACACACACACAGAAATGTTGACTTCTGTCTTCATACAGTGACGTAAAAGTCGGATAATTGAGACCTGACTGTTCAGAGTTTGCATTGCCAAAAAATGTATCATATGTGTGTATCATATTCAGGACCAAGTGACTTGTGTCAGATTTGAACAAATCAGAATTGAGCTGTTTAGACTGCGGAAAATTTCATATAGAGGTTGGATATGCAACGGATTTGTGTCACTTTGTGCTGGAGTCTGAACATACACTTAGACATGAAGACTTTAGAGTTTATAGAATTTGCAAAAAACAAAAAGAAACACTGATGCCAAATTAGTAGCAATTTTTAAATGATAAATTCACATTGACATTTTACACAACTGTATGGCATTAAATAGATTAAGTGAAATGAATAACATGTTTAAAAAGAAGAATTTGAGGGAAAGTGCTTAGTGCTTCTCGGTTAAAAGTCTGTATGGCTTGTGGGAAGAGGCTTTTTCCTCATTCTATCGGTATTAACCTAAAAGGAACAGAGGCACTTTCCTTAGCGAGGAAAAGAGTTAGGACGGTTGTGATTTTTCAGAATGGTCCTGTCCCTGATTCAGCTTCACTTTTTGTAGATGTACTGCAAGACAGAAACTACAGTGCTTTTCTTTAACCAGATTGCACAGGTTTAAAAAGTTAGAAAACGGTAGTTTAACCATTTACATTTATGCATTTGGCAGACGCTTTTGTCCAAAGTGACTTACATTAGGGGAGAGATAATATGCAATCTGTTACACAGTTAAAGTCTACCTCAGCTTTTCATAATAGAAGTTGTATCAACTAATCAATAAACCATAGCAGGAAGAAAATAAAGACAGAGGAGGAAAAAAGTTTTTTTTAGAGTAGGTGATCTCTGAAGAGAAGAGAAGGCTTTCCTGACTGGATCAGGGAGTTCCACCAGCCAAGAACAGTGAGAGAGAAGGTTCTGCGAAGAGATGATCTACCTTTGAACCACAAGTTGCTGTTCCCTCTCTGAGCACAGGCTTCTGTAGGGCATGTAGGAGTGTATGATCTTTTGGAGGTAAACCGGGGCTGGGGTGGAAAGATGGTGCAGTGGTGGAGTTGGTCGTTTTATATGCGGAAGGTTGGTGGTGTGATCCCTGCTAGAGCCATTCTGCCGTTGTGGCCCTGGGCAAGCCAGTTCACCCACATTACCCTGTATGTGTGACTGGTGGGGTGTGTTTGGTGGTTGGCAGGAGGGTGTAGGCACAGAATGGCAGCCACATCCTGTCACAAAGCCCCAGGGCAGCTGAGGGCTACCAATGTAGCTTATCACCATCAGTGTAAATGTGTGGTGAAGGAAAAATGCTCTGATCATTGTAAAGCATATTTGAATGTCTAGAAAAGCACAATATAAATTGAAGGCAATATTATCACTGTTATTATGATTTGGAGATAGTTTTGTACGCCACCATCAATGATTTGAATTTAACAGAGCTGCAATGGGGTGCCAGTGAAGAGGGGAATGACATGAGCACGCTTCGATTCCTTGAAGATAAGACGAGCTGCAGGGGATGGAGCGCGATTGCTGGAAATGCTGCTAGGAGAGAGTTGCAGTAGTCCAGACGTGAGAGGACCAGAGACTGAACCAGGAGTTGAGTTGCGTTAAGAAGGGTCTGATTTTTCGAATGTTGTGCAGTCAAACCTACACGCTCGAGTTGTTTTGGTGATGTAGTCTTAGCAGTTCATCTAAAATCACTCCAAGATTCCTGACTGAAGGAGAAGTGGAGAGTAGATACTGCAAAGTATCTCAAGTGGTGTATACACATCCAGGCTTTCTTTACCAGGGTGTTGATGTGATGGCACCAAAACAGGTTTCAAGTAATTTGAACACTGAGGTATCGGTGTAGTCACTTGGTATGACCGATCTTGCTAGTTCTGAAACCAATTATTACCTCCTTAGTTTTGCTGAGATTCACGAGTTGGTTGTTTTGGCATCATCCCTACATTTCTTTATTCTCCTATAGGTAAACATTCTTAGAGATTTTGTAGATCAGGCCCACCACTGTAGTTTCATCAGTAAACTTGACAGGGTGGAGTTAGACCTGGAAACACATAAAATATAATCATCACATTATTGTCATTAAGTTTCATATTCAGTCAAAATATGTTTTTTAGCATGAATAATGCAATGCACAGATTTCAGCTTCACCATCACATTTTACGGTATTGAAGGGAAGCAATGAAAGCATTTGAAATCTCCCATTCTCTCTGTTCGATTAAGATTAAATGTTTTACGTGCCTTGCCTTCCTCTTGCTCTTCAGGTCAGCTGTGCTGCTGTTGGCTCCTCTCTTGGCAGAAGCAGAGTCGGGGCCCCTTGCCTCCTCCAGACCGACAGGATTCACTGGAGCTGAGAGCTTGCAGCCCCGCTTCCACTGGATGGCTGACCATGTGCCTGCTTTCAGGGTGTCTGGTGCCCGCATTCGAATTCTTCACTCACCTGATGAGTTTTACCAGGCCATGAAGGTTTGTGTGTAGGGCTTCGCTCGACAGTGGGATAGGGATCAAAGGGGTCAGGGGTTGTGTGTGTCCGTGTGCACGTGTGTGTTATGTGTATGTGCGTTCGTCCACTGTCAAGGTTTGTTGCTTAAACTTAAAATAAGTTCATATTAGTGTCAAACAATATTAAATAAATAAATATGGTGTTGAATAATGTAAATATGTGAGTAAAATACGTTTTCTCCTACTCAGTAGTATTGCCAGCCTTGTGCTACATGCAAAATTCTGGAGTCAACAGAGGATGATCTGCCTATAGTTAAATTCAAACATGATTTTACTTCAGACTATCTAAAATGAAGGACAGCACTAATCTCAGATGGCTGAAGATCACTACTGCAGTTGTTCAAAGGTTTAAAGAGCTAAAGTTTCTACCCAAAGATGAAAGGAATGAGGCTTCACTTAGCGAGCTGTTAATGCCAGAGAGTCCTGGAAAACAAGAGTCTGAAGAGACCACAAACTAACTGCCACCAAAAAAGTTAATTTTGAGGATATTGATAGTTTAATGCATATTGTTTACATGACTAGTTCTGTGTTGCAAGATAAACAAAAAATTCAATAAACAATCATATTTAGAATTTAAATAAATAGTTTCTTTGCCTTCATTTTACATTAATTATTTACATTTTACATTCACACATTTAAAAAAAGTTTGTCTTTTAATTGAAATTAATCGCAAATAAAAAAATTGTGCAATTCATTAGTTAACTTTCTTAATTGACCGACAGCACTGAATGCAAGTATGTATGTATGTATGTATGTATGTATGTATGTATGTATGTATGTATGTATATAACATTAACGAGAAAATCTTTATAATTTTATTTTGTAGTCTTTACCTCTTCTTTTTCCTCCACACATCCTAGCAGACCAATTTTTGCACTTTAAGCTTGTTCTGTAGATTTAAGTGCAACTGGTTACGTTAAAAGGTTTTACTAAATATAGCTTCAAGTAGAGATAAATTCTTAAAATAATTTGAGAGGGCCTTATAAAGGCTTAAAAGGGATTGAATTTCATCTTGGGATTCCTGCATTACTGCATAACATCGTGAAGTGACTCTTCACGTCCATTACAAGACTGCAGAGGGAAAACACCTTATGCTTTCAATGCAAGACTCAGGAAGTGAAAGCACATCACATCAAAAAATATATAGGTGTGTAGAAGCCTTTAGGGTACTTTCACAACAGCCTGGTTTAGCGTGGTTGAATCACGTCAGAGTTCATTTTCTCTTTGGATGCTCTGCAGTTGAGCAGGTGAGAATCCAGCAATTGTGCTTGAGTGCTTACCATAAGTGGATCAAAGAGTATTGTAAGACCTTCCCGAGGAGGTGGTCTATGCTTCCAAATGAACTCTGATGGGGTTTGTTTGGGGTGCTGACATGAGCTGTATTAAAGCAGACCTACAAAAACCTTTTTGCAATTTTTTTATGAATTCAGCTACCTTTTCTTAAGGGTGGAGCTTTAGTACCAGGACCTTCCAGCCAGCCTGCTGAGAAACCATTTCATTTTCTCTAAGTGTTTTGATTGTTTTGGGGATTCATACAAAAACTCTATTGTAAATGAAAGAGAGTTGCTGCCTTTCCCTTCTAATTCTGATCACTTGAAAATGACTGCATCTGGCAGAAGTTTGACATGGCTGCATTCATAGTTTAAATACAGCTGACAATCATTACAATAGATAAGTTGTTCCCCTTCTCCTGGACCAATTGAACGGAGCAGCAGGCTTGAAACTGTGGTAATTTCAAATAATGTTTTCTTTTCTTTTTTCTTTTTGTGACTTCATGGCCTTTATTGAATCTGTTCACTGGTAACATAACCACCGGAATGCAGGCTGTGTAGAGGACTCTGACAGGAAGCTCACAGGTTACATAATCTCCAGCTGCATGCTTTTTAGAGAACTTCTATGAATCTCGAACCGCAAACACAATTAAACCGTGTCGGTGGGCCTACCTTGCAACAGTGCTTAATTCAATATGAATCTGATCTTGAAAGGAATTTAGAATTTGATGTTCGGCTGTAATTTTTTTGAGTGACTATTGAAGTTCAAAAACATAAGTATTTTTTGTAATAAATTAAAATATCAGTAAAAAAGAATTTCCCAGCATTTTCTAAAATACCTGTGTATATTATTTACATCTAGATACCATTAGGTTAGTCTCAGCCTCGAATGTCTTGCCAGCGCAATGTCAGCTAAAGTTCTAAGTTCGGTATGAAAAGTTGGAAACACTTCAAGAATCCTCAAGTCGGGATTGATTGGTCAAACTTTAACAGATTACTGTCGTGAGTGTCGTGTTAATTTTCATGAATATAAACACGAATAATTCTAATTAAAAATGTTAAATGTAGAATGCTCATTTAATAATGATAAAATATCATCTAGATATGTTTTAATAGTTTTTTTCCAGTTTCATTTTCATGGCATAGTTTGAAAACACATAATTGTGAAAACTATTAATTTAGAATACTGTTTTGTTTTTTGTTGTTTTTGAGCAGGCCCGAATTAAGACCGCCAAGAGTCGAGTGGTGATGGCATCTCTGTATCTGGGCACAGGACCCTTGGAGCAAGACCTGGTATTTGTTACATCTCTAATAAATACTGATCCATGGTTTACTGTCGTTTCTACTACAGGTGTGTTTATTACTTTTAAATCTCTACTCGGTGGAAAGAATACTGAAAAATCGTACTCAAGTAAAAGTACCAGAAAATAGTAAAGCAGAGTTAAAGTACCTGTTTTAAATAGTACTCGGAGTATGAGTAAAAAGTAGCCCTCCTGAAAGTACTCAAGAGTAGTGAGTATTGCACTGAAAAATGGTTGGAAGTTAGAAGTTGTAGATCTTTTTTTTTTTCAAATAATCAAGTGCTTTGTTGCATGCCGAACGTGTTCATTTTGTGATCTTGAAGAGATTGCTCACATGAGAGAGGAAGAGCCTCAGAATGAATTATAAAAATGTACAAAATGTCTCTAGGATGAGAACAATAAAATGCATTTTCCAAGCAGTGCAACATTTTTGTAACTTATAGTATCATGATTGGTTCATTTAACTATTCACATTAATTCGCACAGACATGCAGATATTACATAAGCCATTTTTAACATTTTTGTATTGAATTACTAATTCAATTGTGCGTGATAATGAAGACACAGAAAAAGAGCTTTATTCTGCAGGATGGTGAATGCGCAAATGTTCATGTAAATTGTCTGTCTACACATCTCTCGTGCGGATAACTTGAGTGCAAATCCTACACAGCACTTCAGAAATGTCTCATGGTTGTTCTTTTTCATTTGGTCTGAAGTCAAAGTATTACCAGATAAATGAATTTGAGCTTTTTTACCCCTCCCCTCAACCCTGCCGTCTGTGATGATGATGCCATCGCTCATTGCGATTTTTCACATTAGCCAAATAGGTTGACATCACCCCCAACCCTACATTTGATTTTTTTTTCTCCCTCTAAAAACTCAGTAGTTAATCATTGACACAAAAACCTTTTGTTAATGTGTGTTATGATGCGTATCATTCCGCCCTGTGGTGTGTTAAACATTATTTCAACTCACTATTTCTATCAGTGATTCTCTAATCTATGTACAATGTTACATTCTCAGACCTATGGTTGCAATAAACTACTCATCACAAATTAGTATCTGCGTGTGATCAAATATCTTCATGGTAGTTCCTTGTTAGTTAGTTCTTTTTAATTATATGTTAGTTGTGTTGTAAATCCAGCTTGACAAGAGGGAGAAGTGTTGAAACTCTTGTGATCTTTGATACGTGTAGTGAGTGCTTTAACCAATGTAGTATGTTTTCTGGCTTTTAATGGTTTTGAAAATGAGGCTTAATTGTTTTTTTTTGTTGTTTTTTTTAGGTGGACTGTATGGAAGAAGCTTTGGAGCGCTCTCAGAAAGATCATGCTCCTGATCTCAAAGTGTCGTTTCTGCTGGACTATACCAGAGGTTCACGAGGTTTGTTCTCCCACATTCAGATACAGGTGTACTAAAGGTGTAAAACGCATCATCTGCTTCAGTGCTATCTGCATCACTACAAAAACTTCAGTAAGCTTGTTTGAAAAATAAAAATACCTGTTTGAAGTGAATTAAAATGTTTTCTTCTTATAATTAACAATTAGCCCAGAGAATATGGTTTCAAAACCAGATCTGGGCAACGCCTCACATTCTCTTCCTTGTGTATGAGCATTCCTCTTTATTGTTCTTTTCATTTCCTTTTGAAATACTTTCTCAGTAATTTGAAAATCACTTCAAGCATTTTCATTCAGATTCTTTTACAGTTATCAGAAGGAAATACCAGCAACAGGAAAACCCCTGCGTTCACATGTCAGAACCCTCATTTTACCTTCCAAGTAACTTAACAGGAACTTTAAGAGGAGCAGAGTCTTTCTATTGATGATTTTCATTGCACTCTATAACTCATCCCATGAAGCAGTATGTAATCTAATAGTTTATAACTGAGGTGTCCTATATCAGAGCAGATCTCCGTTTGAGTGGTTCAGGTTCTGCTTGATCTCATGAAGCATTGCCTCGCACTCAGAGCAACTTCGACTTGTTTGAGTTTTTTTTATTTGTATATGGAAAAAGGGGAATGCTTTATACCAGTACTTCAACGTATTGCATCACAAAAATGTTTCCACCAAGTTTTATATATTTTAAAAAGTTTCTCCAGGGATTGTTATTCTGGTATAATCTTCTGCTGTAATGTTTTTGGTGATGAAAAGTTATGTGATAAAAAGTATGTGATGGTTCATGAGCAATGGGTTAGATTTTTTTTTTATGAGAAAGAGGGAAGGAGAGGTTTTTTTACTCGCATGTGATGTTTTGTTCAGGGTTTCCTCAGGATTTTAAAAAGTTTAGGCCTTAAAAAGTCTTTACTTCACTGTTTCATGTCTTAAATACATTTTCACAGGTCTTATTTTTCTGATGTCTATGTAAAGCTCATCAGATGTGTTTTTTTTATTGTTGCTTTGGGTTGCCAGAGATTGAGAAAATGGTTTTAAACGCTAAAGCAAAGTTAAAATGACTGTTAGTGTTGCCAAAGTAGAGTTTTTAGCATTGTGGCATTTATGATGGCTGCACACAGAATTCACAAATGTTTTTTCATCAATTATTTATTTATATTTGCTTTATAACCTCTTATTATTTAACATATTTAGAAATTAAGTAGCTTGAAGGCCACTGCCATAATATGACCTTTTATTCTAAATGGCAAAGGTAGAGTGACCACATTCACAGGTTTTCGCTGAAAACTCACAGCTGGTAACCCCTGCTGCTTTCTCATGTCATTATATAACAGCCATTATATAACAGAAAAAATAAAAATTGCAAAGAATCTGGATTTTAGTAGAAATTGAGATCAAAACCTCAAAGTGAAACCAGGTGACAGTGATACCCCTCCCTCTATTATGCACAGCTTTAAGTCAACATATAAAGTTAAATAAGAGGAATAAAACAATTAACCGACTCACCGTTATTATGTTCAACATTAGTGATATGTTACAGTATGTAAAATGCCTTGTTACTAGACTTTAGACATGTTTTGGTTGGTAAAGTTGAACATTTTTAACATGGGGGTTAGTGAGAAGCTGCTGAGGAATGACTCAACAGGGAACGTTGGTGGTTATATCTTGCATGAATTACTGGATCTATGAGACATGTTCACCATTTTTTACTACCACCTGAAACAAGAGGAGAACAGGAGATCTTGGTGCTGAAAATAACTTCATTTTCATAATTGGAATAGCTAGAAGGCTGTATTAATTTACAAATGGTGTAAAATGTGATTTTTTTATGTATATATGTGCAATTAAATGTGATTAATTAAGTGCCCTACCTTGTAAATAGGTAAAAAAAAATTATACTCATGACACTTAAGGACCTTATCAGTCTGATCAATACTATGCTGAGCAAGATGGAAAAGTATTTGACCCCTAGACTCTAGAGCAGGTCAAAGGTCACTACTGGTTTAACATTGCCGTCAACGGGGAGGAGTCCATTCACTTCTGCAGGGTCAGTACAATGCATTGAATCCCTTAGGCTTCCATTGTAAAAGACCAAATGCCATTGATTAGCACTGGAGAGCTCAATGGACTTAACCAACCTATCAACACTTTCGAATTATCATTAACTACTTAGGCCATGACCCACTTTCCAGAGAAACTTTGAAGTCACAAACTAGATTAAATTTGACCTCTTTAGGCTATTAAAACTACTTCTTTATTTTTATTTATTCGGTACATCAGTATTACAACCATGATTATCTAGGTCAAATTCGCTGGTAGCACACAACATGAGGGAATGAGTTCACAACTTCACACAACCTGATGTTTTAATGGTAAATGATAAAAAAGGCTCTTCTTTCCTCTGTTTTTTCTCCACCCAAGTTACACTTCTGCTTTGATACAAATTTACAAATTGCATGTTGTATCTCCCCTTATTGTAAGTCGTTTTGGACAAAATTGTCTGCCAATTAATAAATGTAAATGTTTCATCTTACTGTTATTGTCCGATACAGCAACATATCCGTATAACACAAGAAACTTAAATATGTCTAAATTACTGTGGTCAAATGAAAACACAAATTAACTAATTTAATACTAAATGATTATAATGATACACAAAGCATAAACAAATCATATGGCATCAACACAAGGTCTGCTCAACATAATTGATCTAATGTTTATGAATTACAAAATTTTCTGTGTGTTAAGCCTTAACTAAAAAAAGTATTTTTTACTTTTGATTGCTCTGTGATTTTACAGGAAAGCACAATTCTCGAACGATGTTACTGCGGCTGCTCCAGCGGTTTCCAGAGCAGATGCGAGTGTCTTTGTATCACACCCCAGATCTACGAGGCCTGCTGCGGCTGCTGGTCCCGGAGCGCTTCAATGAAACCATCGGCGTACAGCACATCAAGGCTTATCTGTTTGACAACAGCCTCATCATTAGTGGGTGTGTGGACTATGGAGAAGTTCATTCTTACAGTTTGTTAAGTTACATACTTACAATAGAAATGTGAGTCTGATAGTTAAAGGGTTAATTGAAAAGAGTGTGGTATCAATCTCTCACAGGGCCAATCTGAGCGATTCATACTTCACCAATCGTCAGGATCGTTATGTTCTTCTGGAGGACTGTGGCGAGGTAGCAGATTTTTTTGCTGAGCTAGTGGGTGCTGTGGGAGATGTGTCACTGCAGCTCGAACCTGACGACAGTGTGCATATGATGGAAGGAATGGTGCATCCATACAAAGGCAAGTGAATGAAGCTGATTTCTGAGCATGTTAGTCTGCACTTAGTAGTGCGTCTCTTTTAGAGAAGGTAGATCCTATCTCTTTGATGTGTAGTCATATGTCAATCAAAGTTTTAAATTAAATTTCGTCTATCATTTCTGAGATCAATGGAACGTTAGATGGTACACATACAATCTAAAGAAACCTCAGAAGTCTTTTAAATGATTGCAGAATATGCAAGGGGTAATAATATGTGTATATGTGTAAAATATATGTAAGGGGACTTAACTCACACACTGCATCATGGCTGACTAGACTCGCTAATCGTAGAATTTTGAAAAAGTCACTCTACTCAAGGGGGTGTTGCTACGCCTTAAAGGTACCATATTATTGAAGCTTGACTTTTCTTTCGTTCCTTCATTAAAAACATGCTTCAAGTTGCATTGGACCATGGATGTTAGTGTAATCTTATTTTTATTTTATTGGTTGTACAAGCACAAAACAACGCTGACCCACTGCCCAATCAGAAGAACTGCTAATGTAAGCTCGTCTCAAAGCAGAATGGACCCGCTGTCTGGGTCGTGTATTTACTCGATTTTCTATAGGAAACTCCTGATTGGTTGATGTAATCGTGCTCCAGGAAAACTCCTGTTTGGTTGATGTACCCATGAAATGGAGATTTTTTTTAGGTGTTAACTTCCTTGACATGTAGGCAGATGATATGCTCTTTGTGCCAACATCTCGCAGTTCCCGTCTTACTCGCTCTGCTTTCTGGAATGTTTATTATGACTATTGACTTAACACATGAATCACTCACTAACCACACAGATTACGATGTTGGTCTGAATGCTTTGTAACAGTAGCAGAAATTGTACAGTATGTCTTCTAGTAGTGGACTATTTGTTATTGACACCCATTTGTGAAATGTTTGCGATAAGTAAATGTCAATCTCCAGTAGTAGCGGGATTCCTTTAAGAGCCAGTCAGCCAGTCAATAATAAATGCTCCCGCTTTTTGCAGTGAATCACAAGTACCTTTTTGTTCTAAAAACAATTATTATTGTCGGATGCTATCGAGGAGGGTAGCAAGTCAAAATGGAATGTCTTTGTCTTGTAAGACAAAAGCGCAACATGTACACAAAGTCCAAGAAGCGATCCTGAAATGTTCATCTAGTGTTGTTGC
Source organism: Danionella dracula (assembly GCA_900490495.1). Lineage (NCBI taxonomy): Eukaryota > Metazoa > Chordata > Actinopteri > Cypriniformes > Danionidae > Danionella > Danionella dracula. The sequence goes on along the minus strand of UELW01000222.1, from coordinate 3,116,764 downwards.
CTACATTTTGTGGCCACAAATATGGTATCATACCAAATGTCACAAATTTCTACAAGGAGAATAAAAACAGTCTCCAAAAACCGCAAATATGTTTTAAACACCAAATTCCCAAATTATTTTTTATTGTATATAAATGGCTGGCTGTGAAAACGGATGGTTTCATGTACTGATGATGACTGACAGGAAGAGGAGCACAGGTAAATGGTGCTTTTGACAGAACCCAACCATTTGAGGCATTGTTTGTGATGAAAACAGCTTTTTAGAGGTTACTAAGGATACAGTGGTAGTCTAGAGGGGTCAAATATTTGTTTAAAATGCTTTGAAAAGTGTATAATATTTTAAATTAATACATTTGAAGGGAACCTAAGCTAAGTTATTTTTGAAAATTAACAACTGCAAAGGGACTATATGGAAAAAAGTAATGTTTACCATTGCCTTTCAGCTGTTGTGAATTAAAAAAAAAACTTCAATGGCTTAATTTAATGTTGTGAGGTGCAGCACAAAATCCTGACATGGATTGCTTTGTTAAAGTGGACTGTGTGGAATGATGATCTATTATTCATTAAAAGCATGCTTGTTTAGCAGCTGAAGGAATGTCTAAGTGCATGTCACACATCAATCAGTGCTATCAGCATTTTTTTCTGCTTAGGAAACATTTCCTGACCAGAGAAGTGGCACCTGTGGATTCTGCATATGACAAGATAAATCAGAGGATAACAAACTCCGTTGTAATGTCAGCATGGCGCTATCAAGATATAAAACAGAAAGCAAAATATTCTGAGATCCTGAGATTCCGGCTTGTTTAAGTACAACGTACTCTCTGTAGTCTTATAGAAAGAGTGATTGTGATCATTCGGCTTCAGTACATATCAGTAACACAGCGCTGTTCGATGACATAATCGCTGTGTAGCGTGGTAACACTTTGTCACAGATCCCAGAAATAGTGCTATGATGTCACTTTGTTGGTGGTAAGTGATCTGTGCTGGGAGGGATGGAAAGGAGAGATGCAGGAGGATGATGGATTCGGGAAGCAGCTATTTGGACTGTGCTACAGTCTGTCAAGACAATGAGGTCAACGGGAAACGATGGAGTGATAGCCAGTCTCGAGAAGAGAAGTTTGACGGTAAAAGGAGGACGATCTCAAAATGTGAAGAAGTCAGGGTGACTTTTCTAAATGTGGGACATTTGAGACTGTAAATCTAAAAAGAGGAGTCACCAAACAAAAGCTTCCAGTAAAAGTAAAGGGCCTCATGCACTTTGAGCTTACGTGAAGAGTAGAGAAAATTAGGTTTGTTGGAGAAGTCTGGAATAGATTGCCGGAAAATAAGACTCTAGTTATAGAGCTAGTAGTTTCGATCAATTACAATATATTTATAAATAATCACATGCTCCTCTAAAAAAATGTTGGATTAATTGCAATTTATTTCAATTGTTGCAAGTGGTTTGCACAAGAGAATAGTTAAACGTGCAAGTCAAATGTGTGGAAACACATCACATCTAAATGTATCATAAAATACTTAATTTTAACTGAGGTCCTTATTTCTCAGGATTCCTCTAGATAAATGTGTTGAACTAAATGACAGTTTCAGATTAAAAGCATATTGACCATTAGTCAGTGAGAATTGCCTCTGAGCTATAGAACCCAGAATAAGAAAGCCACCTTTATTCTTTTCATTCAGCCAGTTGTGGAAGAGCATTAAGCCTGATTCTACTTCAGAACAGTTTTCAACTTTTTTTCCCTGTTGCAATGTTCAGTAGATCACATGGCAGAACGCTCATTCATCAAGAGAGGATCTTGGAGGAGGGGGGAGAATGAGAGTGGGGGAGCTAGAGCACAGTGCACGTGAATGAGAGCGGATGGAAAGAAGGTCATTAATATTGGAGGGAGCAGAGGGCCGTGCACCTCTTTGTAAGTGAGGAGAATCATTTTTAATTGGGATCGAAATTTTATAGGGAGCCAGTGAAGCATTTGGAGGACTGGGGAGATGTGATCAGAGTGGTGTGCATGTTATCAGTCTAGTGGCTGCATTTTAGACTCGCTGAAACTTATTTAGAATCTTGGCGAGCAGCCCATGAGTTACAGAAGTCGAGAAGGGGATTACAAAGGCATGGACTAGTTTTGCTGTAGCACTCTGTGTGAGAAATGGACGGAAATGGAATTTCCCTGATTAAAGAAGTAAAAAGTATGTGTAGCAGAATTAATGTGTGGATCCAGTGAGGGAGTACGGTCGATCATTACTCCTAAGCTTTTGGCCTGGTGGGAGATAGAGATGGCTTTTATGCCATTCAGTGAGACTGTGTGTCTGTATTCTAGAGAGTGAAGATTTTTGACCAATTATAACCATCTCAGTCTTTGAGCTGTTGAGTTTGTAATAGATTGGATGTGAACCAGGATATCGGCTCAGAAGGACAAGAAGAATGACAAGAAGGAACCAGTTAAACAGAGGGTTTGGTGAAGGTGTAGAGCTGGGAGTCGACAGCATAGCAGTGAAATTTAATACCATATTTCCTAAAAATAGGAAGAATGTATATGAGAAATAGCAGAGGCGCAAGTACGGACCACTGGGGGACACCAGATGTGACAGAAGAAAGTTTAGAGCGAAATGAGCTGATTTGGATGGACTGTGATCGCTGAGCAAGGTAGGATCTAAACCACTGAAGAACACCGTTCCAGACAGACCAATGTCCTTTAGTCTAGGTAGAAGAATATGGTGGGCTACAGTGTCAAATGCAGCTGAGGGATCAAGTACGATGATGAGTAACTGGTAATTTTGAGAAGAGCTGTTTCAACACAGCTGTTTCAAAAGAGGCCTGACTGGAACTGTTCATAAAGATTATTGTTGGATAGGAAGGAAGTCCTGTAGCTGCGCACTAACACATTTTTCCAGCAAGAAAAGGCAGATTTAATATTGGTCAGAAGTTTTCCAGGTTGCATTTGTCAGTACCAGGTTTTTTGGGTATTGGTGTGACCTTGAATAACTTGGGAACCACATCAGACAGGAGAGAATCATGTATGATGGAGGTAACAAGCTCATACATATATATGTATATAATCTACCTCATTTTAGGAAATATGATTGTAAAATGACTGAAGTCTGAAAGAGTTTAGCAACTCACTTTACAGTGAGAACTATTTCCATGAGCACTGGAGCATTGAGAAGCTTCTCGGCTAAGTCAGCAGTCGATTCTTTCCCTGTTTCTCCAGTAACCGGATCCCACAGTCTGTCGGTAAGAGCTGCTGAGCTTCATGCCTCCGTTAACTGGATGTGTTTATACCTCTGTGGCATGGAGACTTTCTGTCCATGGGGAAAGCCCCGGAACTTTGGAATTTTGGTTCAAAGAGTCGTTTGTTTGTTCGTAGCCCTGCATGCATTTTTGTGGAGTCGTGTGCTTTTCTTGTTTTCTGCAGCAAAACGAATATTCACCGTGGTGTTTACCAAATAAGCCGAGTCACAGTGGAGCAGGAGGTTTCTACCATACATTACCAATATGCAGCATTGTGCCCTGAAGCTTATTCATTATTTACAGATTATCTCTCTTGTGATGACTCACCGTGGCACATTATGTCTTAGAGGCGCCATGGTTTGACAGAGCTCCTTTCCAGACGGTCAGCAGTTATTGACCTGCGTCTCTGAGGTTTTGATCATGCATTTGCTGGATCTGGCATGAGCAAATATGTGATGGGAAGGATTTGATTTGAGGTGAAACAGTTATGCAACATTTTTTGGCATACAAGTTTAGAAGGCGTGAATAGAAACACTGTTAAGATCAGTTTCGGAGAACGATTGTCATCTTTGCTATCAGGTATTTGAGTTTGTTTGACACCGCTATTTTAAGGCTGCTCTTCATGCTATGCTCTCTTAAATTCTGAAATGGACTTCTCTTTCTGAAAGTCACTCAAATGGATGTTGTTATTGGCTTGACTGTAACTTGTAAGTTACGGCAAGTGTAAATGGATCCCCATACATTTTTTAGAGTAAACAAAGGTTTTTTCAGTAGATAAAATAAAAAATGAAGTGTTAAATATAAATGTTGTTTTTGGCTTCCAAATTGGCTTTTAACAGAATATGATTTAAAATATAAATATTAAACTACTAATATAAAGTACAAATATTAAGGTTTCATAAAATCAGAATACAAGAATGTACAAAAAAAGCGCAGGTGGCACTGCCTGCCGATGACCATGTAGATTCTGTGTAATTTATTGGCCAGGAAGACCTGTGTGTAATAAGTTTGCCTGACAGTTGTTACCTGTTTTGCTTTTCTTTTCTTATTTTTTTTTAATTATTTTATGTTTAACACCATAAACAGGTGAGACAATGAGGTTTATATTACCCGAAGCCAATGATCGTGCCATATACTTTTTTGTAGAGTTTAAACAAGTCAGCAACCTGATCTTAAGATGTATGGGTTTTTGTATCAAATAATTAAACATTTTGTATTAAATAATTAATTGGTACCGGGCTGCACAGAAAGAAAAAATAACTTTCATTACTTCCGTTTTATTAATTTCAGAATCTAAGCGATATTTTTTTTTTTTTTTATTACCCGATTGTCTTAGTTACATCCGTCTATGTCAATTTTGATGTAGGTCAAGGTGCTCTTCTCGATCATGTGATCAGGTTACTGCTTTGGCTTCCAATTAATTTGATGTTGATTTCTTTTAAGATGTAACGTTATGCATTCAATGTAATCAATTAATTGAGGAACCAATTTGATCTAAATAAATGCTAACAAATTGGAGAAAAAAGGGTCTGTTCCATTTCATGTTAAAACACTTCTAAAAACGTATTTGAACACTGAGAAACTTATTTCGAAATTTTGATTTGCATCCTAAATATATAAAACATATTTTACAAGGAGTTCTTGAAACAGTAGACAATAGGTAGCTAGGATTTTGATTCGTATCCTAAATAAATAAAACATGTTTTACAAGGAGTTCTCGAAACAGTAGATAATAGGTAGCTAGGATTTTTATTTGTATCCTAAATAAATAAAACTTGTTTTACAAGGAGTTCTCGAAACAGTAGATAATAAGTAGCTAGGATTTTTATTTGTATCCTAAATAAATAAAACTTGTTTTACAAGGAGTTCTCGAAACAGTAGATAATAGGTAGCTAGGATTTTGGAAGAACTTGAGTTAGCAAGCTTAAATAGAAATTGCTCAACGAAACATGAATTGGTCCTTTAATTCACTTTTTTGAAAGAAAGTACTGTGGAGCTTGGAAATTCTTGGTTCAGTCTGAAATATCAATAACTTAGACCTATAGATTAGTTTTGTCGTTCGCTGGTAGTACTTTTTTTTTGGCTTGTCATTCTTGCGAGCTAGGTTATTCTAAGTTAGAGCGATCTAGTGAAATACTAGTGAAAAACTCCTGGAATAAGTCACTTAACTAAAAAATGTATTCTACATGTTGTGCCGAGTGTTTAATGTGCATTTAGTATTTGGCACAATTTTTTGAGTTACCTCTAAAAGTTGGAAAGAATTATACAAATTGTATATTGTGTAGAATTGATACAATATAAAAGATTTCTACTTGTAAAAGACTAGAATCTGCTGAACTTTTCTCTCATGTTTTGAACCCTGAGACCTATATTATTATGACTATTTTATTTATCCTGGCTAAAATGGACTCTGGACACTGTCAAGAAAGGTTGCATTCTGTACAGTTCCAAACAGCACAACATACTCTCAACATCATAATGAATAAGTGGTGGAATTGGTCGTCCTAGGGTTGCTTCGATCCCTGCCTGGTCCATTCTATCGTTGTGGCCTTGGCCAAGCCACTTTACCCACTAAGTCCTTTATGAATGTGTGTGACTGGTGGGATATATTTAATGGTGGGTAGAAGGCTGTAAGCAGGAAATGAACAAACACGATTGAACAAATCTGAATACCACTCGAGGCATGCTTTTGACAAGGGAACAAGACTAAAACAGTCTAGAAATTTCAGAAAAGTCGAGGTTACCTAATATTTGATCTTTAACAGCCAAGAAACATTTATTTCAATTCCTTTCTTTGTAAAATACCGCCTTCTACAGTTGTTGTGTTGCATTTCTAACAGGTAACCGAACAGATTTCTCCTCTACCGCACAGAGGCGGATCATGGACGTGGTTAACACAGCGCGTATTCGGCAGAGCATGCACGAGTCAGAACTCTCAGATCCAACAGACTCAGATGGGACAGATGATACCTGGATCTTTCCCCTCGTGCAGATGAAACCTCTGGGGATTAACCTAGATGAACATGTGACCGAACGGCTGCTCACAGAGGCCGCTGGAGACTCCGTCGTCTACCTAACATCAGGCTACTTCAACCTGACGCACACCTATATGCAGCTGGTGCTGGGAGCAGCTGCTGACTACCGCATCCTCATGGCTTCACCTGAGGTCAATGGGTTTTTTGGGGCCAAAGGGGTCGCCGGAGCCATTCCTGAAGCCTATATCCACCTCGCCCGACAGTTCTACAACAAGGTGTGCTTTCTTTGTAAAATGTATCTGTGCAACTGTCGTGATATCTTAATCACAACCATGAATCTTTAGGAGATTTTAGATGGGTTTCTTTATTTCTGTTGTTTTTTTCTTTCAATATATCTTCATTTACTTTCTGAGTGTGAATAAAAAATACCTAAACTTACAATTTCCATCTATTTCAGGTGTGTCAGCTTGGTCAGCAGAGTCGTGTCCACCTGCATGAATACTATCGAGCAGACTGGACATTTCATGCTAAAGGTGAGTTCATTTTAAGGTCAATTTTCTAGAATGTTTTCTTCCCAAACCACTACAGTGATACCTCAAGATACGAATTGAATCCAGCATCAGGGCCGGAACTGACCAATAGGAGAGCAGGATACTAGGCACAAACACACAGCATCAGGGCCGGAACTGACCAATAGTGCATGTTTTTTTTATTTAGTTTTTTTCCTCATCATGGAACAAAATATTCTTCGAGTGGGCTTTCGTATCTTGGATTTTCGTGATGTGAAGCATTCACATCTTGAGGTACCACTGTACTTCTTACCATAGTCACCGGTTCCTTCATTGTTAAGTGAGTGATATTTTGTTTTCCGAAACTGATTTACCAATGATGGTATAAAACCAACAGCCCCTGAGAGGTTATTCAGAGCATAGTTTATTATGCAGGGTTCCCGCAAGGTCTTAAAAAGTTTTAAAATCCTTAGATTTGAGAAAAAATTTTGGCCTAAAGTTTTTTTTTTTTTTGAAGTACAGTAAAGCACAATATGCACCATTATTCTGGATGTCAACTGGAGCGTGGATTGAAAAAGTGTGTTATCGGAGTTGGTTAATTTAATACTGATGCTGACAAATGGTTTAGAAGTTAATTGCATGGTGTGCAAAAAGAGATAGGAAGTTTGAAGTTTTAGACTCCCACGCTAAATCCCCAAAACACTTGATAAACATCAGAGAAAAGGAAAAACTTCATCAATGGGAAAGTTCTGCATTCTCGCCAGCTTACCAGCCAACTCCGTGTGCGCTCGCAGCAGCTGGCTCTAGAGTCGGCCTGCGCACAAGTTTTGTGTCCACACCAACGCTGAAGACAGAGGTGTTGTGGACTCTTCAGACCATAGCCACTGCTTCAATATAAATAAGAGCATTTCAGAACTGTTTAAACATATGTTCCCTGATTCAGAGATTGCTCAAAAGTTTTTTTGAGAGCTGATAAAGCAGCAAACACCACCAAGTTATGGGTGGCATCTTCAAAAAAAAAAAATGAATTGGTGTCAAAATAAACAAAATCACCCTTTGTCTTGATGTTTGACGAAAGTCTCAGTGACCAACAAAATCTATATTTAATATTAAATGCAGTGGTTTGGTCTTATTGTAAGCCACATTGTTTAAAGTTGTAGTTTATTTATTTTTAATATTTAAGCTGAAATTGATTTTTGTAGTTTTGCCACATAATTGTACTTTATTGTTTATTTGTATTTAATTCTCAGAAGTATTTTGATTTTGTTTGTTTAGTAACTTATTGCTCCGAAATTCATTGATTTAGTTTTATTTCTTTGTGGGGCTGGAATGAAGACTTGGAAGTAGGTTTTTATTTTTTTAGATAAATGGTCTTAAAAAGGTCCAAGAAAATCGTATATTTAATTTGAAAATACCTGTAGGAACCCTGATTATGTTTTTTTGCCACTGCTTGGCTATGATTGGTTGTATGTGATGCTTCTTTTAACTATTTTATAAACCCGGATACATTAGAAGGAAGCAGTCATTGTTTCTATAGTTCATTTATTAGATTTGTGATTGCCTCTGTTGTTACGATCTCTTTGTAGAGCAAGTAAAAAGTAACTTGGTAAAACAGCGCAGTTCCAGTCTGTTCCAATGTGCTGAGATTATGTTGTCCTGTTGGCTCCCTCAAGCCAGCCCCTACTTTAGGTTTTGGGGAGGTTTATAGCAGTGTGAGGCGGCAGGGATGATGACCAGCACCTCCAAAACAAGGTTATGGTTCAAATCTGAGGAGAGATCTTGCCTCAAGTGGAGGGGTTCAAGTATCTTGGGATTTCATTCATGAAGGAATAAGGATGGAGCGTGAGATTGACAGCCAGACCAGTGCGGTAATGCTGTTGACCTACTGACCTGTGTGGGTGAAAAAGGAGCTGAGTCGGAAGGCTAAGCTTTCAATTTTCCTTTTAATGTACGTTTGTACTCCCACCTATGGCCATAAGCTCTCTGTCATGACCGAAATAATAAGATTTTAGATACAAGCAGGCCAAATAAACTTCCTACACAGGTTGATGGGGTGTTCCCTTAGAGATAGGGTGAGGAGCTCCATCACCCGGTAGGAGCTTGGAGTAGAGCCTCTGCTTCTCCTCTTCGAGAGGAGCCATGTGCGGTGGCTCAGGCATCGGTTCCGTATGCCTCTGTTGTGTTTCAAAATCAAAATGGGGTGCTTTAACAAAACTTTAAACATGTGTACTTGTACTCAACTAGAGGTACTTTGTATAGCTTTCAAGTACAAAACAAAAGAACTAAAAAATTATTGTTTCGTTTTCGTTGTTTAACATTACTTTTAAGTGACGAGGACCTGAGATGTATAAAACTATTAAACTTGACGGAGTTTTCTGTATTATCTGAGCGATTCGCAGTACTCTGATGGTTCAATAGCAAGCAACGGCTTTGTTTGAGAAATGGACTCTAGGTTGCTTCCCACAAAGTGTGTGTACCAGGAAATCTCCTAATTATATGCGCAGAGCAGGTTTCCCAGCACAAGAGCCCTTCCTGGACAGAGGTTGCCAGAGATTAGTTATAATCCCCTCTAAAACAGGTAGTTTTTTGTTTGTTGTTTTCTTTAAGCCAAATTTAACATGTCAGTGAGCCAAAAGCCATTTATTTGTCTTGAAATTCACATATATGCACTTAAATCTTAAATTCAATGTTCTAGGTTTTAAATTATTTTTCACTGGTCTTATTTTTTATTTTTTTGTCTGTGTAAAGCTTTTTTGGCAACTCAAAGCAACAATAAAAAAAAAGTCAGAGGTTAAATCCAAAAGAAAAATGTTTAAAAAGTTATTGTTAAGGTCTGAGAAAATGTGCAGACAAAAGCTAAAAATAATAAAAGTTATGGTTAGGCATACTAGAAATTGACAAACGACTCAAATGTGAAAAAAAAAATAATAATAATTGTAAGGGTTGCTAGAGATTGTGAAAATTTGCATCAATGCTCACTCATAAAAATTATTGTTCAGATTGGCAAAGAGTGATTAAATGCGTTTAAAATGTACAAAAATGTAAAATAGAAGTTTGAGAGTTTGATGAAATGTTCATAAACGCTCAACTTTGCAAAAGGCATGGTTGGGGTTGCCAGAGTTTTATAATTTTTTTAAGCATATGGTTTATTTGGCATATAAGATTTATGTGTGTGTGTGTTTTGTTTTGATTCTAAATGGTCTTTAAAATATCTTAAGTCTCAAATTGACTTGTTCAAACCTGCAGAAACCCTGCAAACACGTTTAATAAAAGCCCCTGGTCTAAAGTAGGATAACCCTTATCTACTGATCAGAGTTATCATTAAAAAAATAAAGAAGTTAATTCTGCTTCATTCCTGCTGAGAAGTCTGGCTTATTATCTGAAGCGTCTCATGCTGTCATTTCTTGTAAGCTGTGGAGCTGAATTGGAAACAACACTGATTGAGTCCAGAGGTGTCCAAGTCAAAGACAATCAATAAAGAATCACTGCTGCATAATCACTGGCCTTAAACCTGTGCCAGGAAACAAACACACTTATGATCTCTACTTAATCTGTCTGACACTAAAAGCTCTGAATTTCTAGTAATTGAAATGCTAACACATACCAGAATTACTGCTTTATTTTTTGTCATTAGGATTTTGTGACCACTCTAAAAAGCTATCAATACTATACTGTAGCATTGGTTTAGATTTATTTTTGAGATTTCGGATATTATGGCACATGAGACTTATGATATATCTTATAACACCTGAGAATTATACTTTGTGTTAATTAAAAAATTCTTAGAGACTTACAATACCAAAAATATATTTTATCACGTCTTTATTATAGATTATAGACATGACTAATTTGAAAGAGATGGATATTTGTGCACTTATTTGTTTATTTATTATTATTACAATTATTCTCTTGGTAAAATATGGCATTCAGTGTGAACAGCAAAGTAAGAATTTCATTGTACAGGGAAACCAGTTTCGATTCAGTGCATATGAAAATAAACTCTTTGAACCTTTCTCTCTTTGAATATTTGACGATGCACGTTCTTACGGTTGACCAATGAAAGCTGGCTCTTTGATCACATGTCCAGAATACTTTTCGAGACTAAGAAGTAGCTGGGTGGCACTCACTACACTCTCTCACATCGATGCACAACAGGAAAAAACAAAGAACATGAAGTGAGGAGAAGAGTTAAATAATAGAAGAGTTGTTCCATAAAACGCTTAAGCATTATAAAAAACAAAAGGGAGGAAGCCTGACGTGGTATTGCTGTGGGATTGAGGGTCAATGGCGGGTTTTATTTCTACACTTTTGTTAGCGCATAGCGATATTTAAGTTTAGATGCTCTTTATAAGCACTCACTGAGTACACACGACAGTTCTTTCTCGGTTGTTTGGCTGAAATTAGTTTCCCATCATAATGAAAATAAAACTGACACTCACTTCTTCTGGAAATCTGGATAAATTCAACCAATCAGATCACTACTTTAGTACAGTCAAAGTGCTGCCATAAATATGTACCAGACTCATCAGACATATAGCCAACATTTTGTGAGACAAGCATCACAGCAGCTTTGTGACTAACTAGTTATTTTGAAAATAAATATATGACGCAGGATTTTATTATCAACTTATCTATGTTTAGTGTTCATATAAAGTATTAAAAATATCTTTCTTTTTAAAAGCTTGAAAGATTGGTGAATGTAATGGGAATTTCACTATCTGCCATTTCTCATTTTTGGTGAAAAAAAAAAAAAAAAGCCATTTCCATGACACATTAACTTAAAAGGAAAGTTAAAAGCGTTCTCCATATTCTGGGAAAAAAACTTGCAAGGGATTTCCAAATGATTTAACGTTTTTCATTCCATCTTAACCACTTGACATCGGGGATCTTGTATTCAGTGTTCATATTTTTTTAAGTATCTTCAGTGAAAAATTAATGTAGATTGTATTTTTCTCTTTCTGAAGCATCCATATCATTTGTCTGTGTTTGTTCTCCCTCGAAAAGGGGATCTTGATCTAAATTGTATTTTATCTGGTTAAAAGTTCAATGAAGCGGATGAAAAATAGATACAATATGAATAGAAACTATTTATAAAACTTCAGACCAGGAAACTAGCCTGTAAAAGGAATGCTCCCTGCCTTGTTTTTCTTTGTGTTGACTTGTTTAGGTTTGGACAAACCCTCGTGATGGAGTTCAGAAGGAAGTCCTGGGGAAAAACGATAGTGTTTTCCTGGCACCTGTGTTACCTGATATTCCACTTTTATTAGCTAGAACACCACCTCAAGGTGTTGGGGCCAGTTCTTAACTGTTTATGTGGTGAGAACTGTCTCAGACTCGTTTTTGTGAGAGTCAGGGAATAACAGCCAGCTTCTAAAGTTTCGTTTTGGTGAAAATGTTTAAACAAAAAATTATCAAATGCAATATAAAATTATAAATATAAGTATTATAAAATAAAATCTGATAAAACAAAACTTAATCGCGTTTGCCCAGTTAGAGTTGAGGTTTTTCTTCTCGTCACAGGTCTGTGGTACTATGTGGGAGGAAGTGACCGCCCCTGCCTCACTCTGATTGGCTCCCCAAATTTTGGCTATCGCTCAGTGCACAGGGATCTGGAGGCTCAGATCGCCATCGTAACAGAGAATGAGGATCTGCAGACACAACTGCAGCAGGTTGGACTCCTCACTTGTATTTGGAATATGTGATGAGGTTTCTGCTGTTGAAAAAAAAAAAAAAAGATGACACTTAGCAGGGATGAAACATAATAGGTTTGGAAAGTCTTTACATGTTCACATACATTTGAAACACAATGGCTATGTTGAAATGCAGAGAGAAGCTATTGTGACTCTGGATCTTTGAAAGAAGGTCATACGGCCGTTATGAGTTTGATTACAAGGTAGAGCTGCACATTTAATCGTTAAAATCTGCTCAAAGTTTAGAAAGTGTATGTTAAAATGAATCCACACTTCTGTAATTGCAGTACATGCAAAGTTCAATCTTCCAGATCTGTTGAAGCCTAAATGATGCAAAGAATTTCATAAGCAGACTGTGATTGTTGCATCACTCCATTATTTACACGAGTGAGTTACCTGTCTTCCATTGAAAGATTGTTCTGGGAATAGAAACTATAGTGAATAGATAAGATTTCACTGTGATTATTAGTTTTTATGAGCTTAACTCCATTTCATCTTCCGGGAAGAGTTGTGTAAGCAGCTGATTGAAAGTCTTTCCAGGACGTCCCCTGAGCTGGAGCAATAACGCTGAACTCTCGCTCTCCGTCTGCTGCAGGAGCAGGAGGTGTTGTACCAGAGCTCCACGCAGGTCTCAAACTCCACCTTCAGGCAGCCGCAGAGACACGTCAAGCTCTGGGTCAAACTGATCACGCCTCTCATCAAGAACTTCTTCTGACTTCCTCAGCAGCGTCTGCCTCTCTGACTGCAGGTTTGAAGCCGTTTCCAACACTTTGAGATGCATCGGATTTCTCCAGATTCTATGTTAATGTTTAGGAGAAGCCACAAGGTTAATAACTTTAAACCAAGAGGGTTAGAAGACTTCTTGATCAGGTGTCGTCATAGCTGCTCTCGTTCTGGATCATCACAACACACGCTTACTGCAAAGAAAATATTATGTGATCGTTTATCAGAAGTTGATTCTTTAATTCCTTTTTTGGTGATCTGAGAGGGTTTTTACTTGCCTCAACGAGTTTTTGTCTCTTCACTGGGGTAAATTAGTGGTTAAAGGTACCAGTAATTTACACATGTGTTATTAAATTAGAGCTACTAAAATGTGTTCAACATGTTTTAATTGGTCTTCAAATATTCTAGATTTTCCCTAACAACCAAGATATTGCCACATTTGAGTGTTTTTGCACTTTTAGTGACGTTTTAGCAATATGCGTCAGAACAGGGATTTAACATGTCATTTTTTAAATTATGTTAATTAAACAGCCTTGGGCCTCTCTGTTTAAGGTCTCATCTATCAGAGATCAGGGAAAGAAATGAACTGAAATCGGTGTGTACAGCTGAGCTGCGCAGACCAGGGAGGGTGTGATGAGGCTTGGTAGAGAGAGGCGTGCGCAAACGTCGTGATTTGTGTTTTTGACACCCAAAACAAGCCGTGCACTAGAGCTGAAGATCTTCGAGCTTAGAGAATCGAGTCTGGTTCAGGATTCATTTATATAATTATACAGGCTCGGGTCAGGATCTGCTGTGCGCGATCTTGTGACGCGCATAGTTTGCCAAAAGAGGCAAGAAAATGGCTGCTGAGGAGAAGAAACAGAGGCTTCGGAAACTAAAGACTCAAAAGAGTCCGGGGCCTGGAAAAGTTTTGACCATGTGTATAATCAAAATAGTGGGGTTTTTTTATGTAAAAAAATTAATGAGACATATGACAACAAAACTTCTGGGAATTCGACCCTGATGAGGCATATTGATTGATTAAGATTCTTTTTAAGTGCGTAATGTAAATTGGCTAGTTAGGCTAATTAATTACTCTTTTATTAATGTTCAGGTGCATCTGGCCATTATGAGGCCAGGTTGTGGAAGGCAGTATTTTTACTTATGTTAATTTCATTATTTCCAAATGTAATTTATTCTTAATGTTTATTTTGTCATGTATATAATTGTACACTGAACTACAATCTGCTGCTACTCTTACAACTCAACATGAGCAGGACGTGTTTAGAGTCATTATTAATGAATGTATCGGATCTTCCCATTGGATGAGCCAGCTCAGGTTCATGAATAATTATGAGAAACTAATTGGATCCAGAGATATTCATTTTCAAACAGAAAGTTAGAAATAGGGAATATAGTAAAATATAGATTCTAAACATATATTTAAGAAATTACCCAGTACTTCTCCAAAATTAAGGCAACAGACACTATAATTATCTGATATATTGTTCAATGTATTTAAATATCTGAAAGTCACATAATGTACATCGAGGGTATCGTAGCCTTTTAAACGCAGGGTAAAATGATAACTTGGGTTGAGATAGCGTCTATCCCTCATTCTCACTCTCTGTACTCTCTAGCTTGGTTTAACTCAGACTTGGGTAAAGAGGGCCACAGTCCTGCTAAGTTTGACTTTTACTTCATGCAACACACCTGATTTCCCTTTAAAGTTACTGGTTGCTCTCTTGAATCAGAGTGCATCCTGATTAGGCCCCTCATTTGTAATGTTGCTTTGAAACTGCAGCCAAGTAGTGATTTCTAAAAACATTTTTATTAATCGAAAACTTCGCCAAAATCGGCTATTTCTACAAAGCAGTTTCCTATTCTTTTGTGGTGTTATAGCAGAAGCAGAATCCTAATTGAATTTATTCCACCTCCTCCTGAATGACTCTGCTCTGTCAGGGCCAGGACTCAGCCAGAGTTTCTGTGAAGATGAACGTAGAAAGTTCTGCACTGTCAGAGAGTGGCTTTAAAGGAATGCACTGCGTCACTGCGCTGCGCCTCTCCGGAGCTGAACTTATCGACCGCAGGGAATGAGCGCACGCAGCAGTTCTGCTCCATCCTGAACATCTGGAGAGGATTTCTGAGCCGCTCAAACATTCACGAAACTCCATTTACATTTGTAAACAATATATACATTAAGTTCACTCTATAGGTAAGACTTTTATATACATACTTAAACAACTGTATTTTATTTTGATTATATAGTTGTTATTTAATTATAGAGTTTAATGGTTAAATCTGAAAGTGGGTTAACAACTTGCTGCATGTTTCTCGACTTTGCAGAATAGTTGACATATCTCCAAAAATTTATAAAATAGTAAATATGCTACAATTATAACCCCCTAACTTTTTTCTCCTTTGAAATACGTTTGCCCTTATAACATTATCAAACCATGAAGTCTCACGGATTATGTTTGTAAATTATTTAAAGCCAGAAATCAGTCTATGTTGAAATCCTTTCCCTGGAATTGGGTGAGAGTTTAGCAGAATTTATAAATGTGGAAGCCTCTCTTCCCAGGAAACATTGCTCCGTTTTATCCCCAATCCATCATGACTCATGCAGCAACTCCAGATCTTTCAAGAGAAAGTCCCGTCACTTTTCTTCCTTTTTGTCAGATCAAAATAATTATTTAATTGTAAATCCAAAACACAACGAATAGGGGAATCAGTATTTGGGTCATCTATACAGGGTTTACACAGAGTCTTTAAAAATTCTTAAATACATTTTTTGATTTTATTTTTCTGATGTCCATAAGACATGAGGCCTGTACCGTGAATGTGGCTGAACAAACTCAGTATTACCGGATCGGCTTTGGTTGACAAAACCGTTTGAATCAGGCTTAATCGGTCCCACGAAGAGCTCATCAACGGTCTTCGTCGAGTCGACTCTGATCCTGAAGCTAATGTGAAGATTAGTTCACAGGCGTGCGCGTAAAAGACTGATGTAGGCAACAAATAACCAATCACGATGAACATGGATAAAGTGAGATCATGTTATTAGATTATAGTTCAGACATACAATATTTAAACATATGTTTTGTGTCATAGCAATACTATGGCTGCTGCTAAAACCAGACAAGATTGTTGGCAGAAAATTGTGGATTTCGTGAATGTGCAAAGCATATTCTGTGTTGGTCTAAAATCGATTATCATTCGTGATATGCGCTTAATAAGGATAGCATATTTTTTACCTGTCAATTCCAATATGTTTAACTTTTTTATGTAGTGTTTATGGTTGTATTAAAGAATGTATTAAATGCTTATTTCTCTAAATACTAAATGTATATTTAATTTAAAACGTCTATTTTGTTGTTTTTCTTTTTTTGGAAGATGTAACCCCAAAGCCAAACGCTCCCGGCAGCAGATAAAATTAAGTTCTGGAGCAGGTTAGCGGTATAACACACCATCAGTACAGCAAGGGCAGGACTTCTGCGGTCACATTTGTGTGAGCGGTCGAAGAAGCTCGTAAATGTAAGCCATTCTTTCCATGGAGCACCTGTATCCTTCATGCAAATACCAGTCTGGAGAGGCTAGGGGATTTTTTTTTCTGTCCAAAAACACTCTTCTTGAATTATTGAGAAGACAAGGTGAAGCCCATTTTAACGATGGTGGTGTTGCGTCAATTGAAATTACATTTTAGAACTGCTGATTGGATAAATGAAAGTGTGTGAGATCTCTAATCCAGAACATAACCAGCCCTGGAGCAGGTTAGCAGTGGGGCGTAAGTAACCATGGTGACAAAGATTGATGAAATCCTAGATCTTTCTAGTACCCAAAACCCAGGATTGGTGCAAACTAATTCTAAACTTAGCTGGCTAAACAGTTTATTCAGCTTCATGGTGCAGGCCTGGTGTGTGCTTCCATTGTTGCTTCAGTTGCCAGAGTTTGAGGAAAAGCTCATAAACGATCAACTCTGTAAACGACAGAGTTAGGGTTGCCAGATTTTAAGAAAACGCACATAAATGTGCTTATGCATTAAAAGTGATTGTTAAGAGTATTTGAAGCATAGTGTTTATAATAAAAAAAGTTTCTGATGTAATGATATAGGTGTTAACTTGTATTTTTAACAACATTAAAAAGTTTTATATTTGAAAACATCATAAAAACCTGCAGAAACCCTGTCTAATGTACTTTTTTGTTGTAGAGTTAGTGTGCCCTCTAGTGGACATAAAGATTATTTAAAACCGTAAGCATGTCAGGCTGCTGCTCAGGGTATTATCAAGAATATATATATATATATATATATATATATATATATATATATATAAAAAAGACCCATTTATAGAATATTATTATTTGTAACAAAGAAAAGAGAATGTAGAAGCAGACAAGTAATGTTTCCTGTATTGCTGATGTGCAGGAGTTCTTCTGGATGCTGAGGGTCTGGAGACCAGAGGAGGCGTGAGCTCCGGTGATGAGGTGAAACGCTGTTTCTGCTGCTGCGCTCTCTTTCTGCGGCCCCAGGATGGCGCTCTTCGATGCAGGGCTTGTATGACTGACGCAGTTTAACTCAGCCAAGCACACGAGAAACTTTAATCTGCAGCGTGATGAAGGTTAGATGTATATATCTGAATTCAATTAAGTTTTTTTGTGTTAAGTTTGGAGCTATGTTTTGTTACTTGATTATATTTCTCTTTACTCCCTGAATTTAACCCAAAACTCCTTTAAGTGTTATCTAGAGTTCAATTGAGAGTTTTAGCAAGCAACTGAAATGTAATTTCATGAATTGGTTAAAGAGTTTGGTCATTTCATACGAAGGATGAAAAATGATGAGTAGAATGAATAAAAGCATATAGTTGGTAACAAAGCACTGAAGTAAAGGAATATCTCACTCTAGGTATAAATAAATTTAGTGTATTTATTGATATTTTATATTTCTATGTCCGTATGCTAACTATGTGGGCGGTCCTAACTTCAGTCTTATCACGGATTGGTCATTGGAGGCAGAAACAATAAGTCTCTTTAAAAAAAAAATGAAGCCAGTCATCAGAAATGACTTACAGGAAAACCACCCACATAATTTGCATACAAACATTGAAAAACAAATGGGGAAATTAGAAGTACATTAATACATTTAAACATATATTTATCCATTTTATTAATATATGAATTTATAAATTCTTGATAGATCATTATGTATATACATATATACATATATATAAATACATTTGAAAATATATACAGAATATAGAAACTAATTAGAATAATTTTAAGAAAATACATGTATATACAGTTTTTTGCATATATTAATTCTTGTTTATATATTCATTCCCTTTATTTTATACTTGTCATTTTTCGTCCTCCTTCATTTCAAGTAAGACAAGTGTCAAATCACTTTCTTGCCTTAAAGTATTCCTTTACCGAGCCAGCTGTTATTAGCTACAATTCCACTCCTTACATTTAGTTTTTTACCCAGAAAATGCAACCTTCTCTAAATGATCATTTTAAAAAAAAATCTTTAAACTCCTATTTGAACTGGTTTTATGAGTGTGTAAGAACAGCTTAATGTTTGCATTAATATATAAAATTGCAGAAGAGATTTTTCATTAGTAGCATTTAGAATGAAAATAACTCAAACTGGATTGATGTGTTCAGTGAATAACAGAAATATTTTCTAAAGCGTGTTTTGTGAAATGAGGTGGCAGTAGCTTATGTGCGTGTGCTTTTACCAGCGTCCCGAGATGAGGTTTCACTCGAGTGTGTGAGATGCCAATCCCGTAAAAGCTTCATTCCTCTTCTGAACTATTATATTTAACACTTTTAAATATTTTGGATCAAAACCAGGACATTCAAGACAACTCAATAATTTGTTACGATCTAGAAAAAAATCTTCTTTTCCTCATAGAACTTTATCTGCTATCAGAGTGTTATATGATTTTGCTTTGTTAGCTCCACGCACAGGAAACATGATCTGCACGCGCCTCACCCGACAGCAGCTGGTCACTGCAAAAGCAGCACTAAAGCTTCCTCTGATATTCTTTACAAACCAAAGGTGTTCAAGTCACTTAAAAGACAGTATTTCCCCACCATTAACAGTAAGCGCTCTGACTTTTGTTCATGTTGATGTTTGAAATCAGGAAAACAAATGCACTCCTGATGAATAGCATCTCATTCTTCTTCTTCTTCTTTCGGCTGTTCCCAGTTTAGGGGTCGCCACAGCAAATCATCTGTTTCCACCTAACTCTGGCCTCAGTATCCTCTACTCTTGCACCAATTACCTTCATGTCCTCCTTCAGCACACCCATATAACTCGTCTTTGGCCTTCCTCTTGCCTAGCAGCTCCATCTCCAACATCCTTCTACCAATATAACTACTATCCCTTTTCTGCACATGTCCAAACCATCTCAATCTGGCTTCTCTGACTTTGTCTCCAAAACAACCAACCTGAGCTGTTCCTCTGATGTGCTCGTTCCTAATCTTTGTCCATCCTTGTCACACCTAAACTGAACCTCAACATCCTCATCTCTTCCTCATCTCTGCCTCGTGTCTCTTCCTCACTGCTACAGTCTCTAACCCATACATCATAGCTGGTCTCACTACTGTTCTGTACACCTTTCCTTTGATTCTTGCTGACACTCTTCTGTCACACAACACCCCTGACACTTTTCTCCACCCACTCCAACCTGCCTGCACTCGCCTCTTCACCTCTTTTCCACACTCCCCGTCGCACTGGATAGTTGACCCCAAATACCAAAACTCCTCCACCTTCTTGACCTCAGCCCCCTGTAACCTCACTGTTCTACTTCCCTCCTTCTCATTCAAACACATGTATTCTGTCTTACTACGACTGACTTTCATTCCTCTTCTTTCTAGAGCAGACCTCCAACTTTCCAGGTGTCCCTCCACCTGCTCTCTACTCTCACTACAGATTACAATGTCATCTGCAAACATCATTGTCCATG
The DNA here is from genome assembly GCA_900490495.1 of Danionella dracula. Classification (NCBI taxonomy): domain Eukaryota; kingdom Metazoa; phylum Chordata; class Actinopteri; order Cypriniformes; family Danionidae; genus Danionella; species Danionella dracula. The sequence continues at coordinate 3,096,698 of UELW01000222.1, read as the reverse complement.
GAGATTCCTGTCTGACCTCATCTGTCAACCTGTCCATCACCATAGCAAACAAGAAGGGACTCAAAGCCGATCCTTGATGTAGCCCAACCTCCACCTTGAACTCCTCCGTCTGACCTACAGCACATCTCACTGTTGTCATACACCTCTCATACATATCCTGAACTACTCTGACGTACTTCTCTGCCACTCCTGACATCCTCATACAGGACCATAGCTCCTCTCTCGGCACCCTGTCATATGCTTTCTCTAAGTCCACAAAGATGCAGTGCAGCTCCTTCTGACCATCTCTGTACTTCTCCATTAGCATTCTCAGAGCAAAAATTGCATCAGTAGTGCTCTTCCTGGGCATGAAGCCATACTGCTGCTCGAAAATATCCACTTCCCTTCTTAGCCTAGCTTCCACTACTCTTTCCCAGAGTGTCATTGTGTGGCTCATCAACTTTATACCTCTGTAGTTGTTACAACTCTGCACATCACCCTTGTTCTTAAAGATTGGCACTAGGACACTTCTCCTCCATTCCTCAGGCATCTTCTCCCTCTCTAGAATCCTGTTGAATAACCTAGATAGGAACTCCACTGCTGTCTCTCCTAGACACTTCCAGACCTCCACAGGGATGTCATCGGGACCAACAGCCTTTCCACTCTTCATTCTCCTCAGAGCCTTCCTCACCTCATCCTTTCTAATCTTTTCCACTTCCTGCTCTACAATGTTCACCTCTTCCCCCCTTCTTTCCCTCTCATTCTCCTCATTCATCAACTCCTCAACATACTCCTTCCATCTTCTCTGCAAACTCTCCTCACTCGTTAGAACCCTTCCATCTCTATCTTTAATCACCCTTATCTGTTGCACATCCTTCCCATCTCTGTCTCGCTAATCTGTACAATTCCTTCTCACCTTCCCTCGTGTCTAACCTGGCATACAACTCATCATATGCCTTCTGTTTGGCCTTTGCCACCTCCCTCTTCAACCTGCGCTGAGATTCCTTGTAGTCCTGTCTACTTTCTTCAGTCCTTTCGATGTCCCACTTCTTTTTAGCTAGCCTCTTCCTCTGGATGATGTCGTGTACTTCCTCATTCCACCACCATGTTTCCTTATCTTCTTTCCTTCTTCCTGCTGACACACCTAGCACCTTCCTACCTGTCTCCCTGATCACTTCTGCTGTAGTTTCCCAGTCCTCTGGAAGCTCTTCCTGGCCACCCAAAGCCTGTCTCAGCTTCTGTCTGAATTCCTCACAACCGTCTTCCTTTTTCAACTTCCACCACTTGGTCTTCTTTTCCATCTTACCTCCCCTCTTCTTCCTGACCACCAGAAACATCCTACACATCACCATCCGATGCTGTCTGGCTACACTCTCTCCTACCACTACTTTGCAGTCAGTGATCTCTCTCAGATTGGCTCGTCTACTTAGGATGTAGTCCACCTGCGTACTCCTACCACCACTCTTGTAGGTAACTCTATGTTCCTCCCTCTTCTGGAAATAAGTGTTAACTACAGCCATTTCCATCCTCTTGGCAAAGTCCACCACCATCTGTCCTTCTGGGTTCCTTTCCTTAACACCAAACCTGCCCATCACTTCCTCATCACCTCTGTTGCCCTCGCCCACATGACCGTTGAAGTCTGCTCCCACCACTACTCTCTCCCCTCTGGGAATACTCTCCCTCACCTCATCTAACTCACTCCAGAATCTCTCCTTTTCTTCCAGCTTACAGCCTACTTGTGGAGCATAACCACTCACTACATTCAACATCACCCCTTCAATCTCTAACTTCAAACTGATCACCCTGTCAGACACTCTTTTCACCTCTAAAACATTCCTCACAAACTCCTCCTTCAGGATCACTCCTACCCTTTTTCTCTTCCTATCCTCACCATAGTAAAGCAGTTTGTATCCCCCTCCAATACTACACGCTTTGCTACCCTTCCACCTGGTCTCCTGCACACACAGAATATCTACCTTCCTTCTCTCCATCATGTCCGCCAGCTCTCTACCTTTCCCGGTCATTGTACCAACGTTGAGAGTCCCTATTCTCAGACCTATACTCTTGGCTTTCCTCTTCTCTCTCTGCCTACGAATCCTTCTCCCTCCTCTCCTTCTTTAGATAGCATCTTATTACAATCTTAAAATCTTCTCAGCGCCTGATGTTAGTTGTTCTCGCATCCGTAACTTGTCAGAACTTAGAAAACAGTCCGAAAAGGAAAAAATCTCGCTCAGCTTTTCTGTTGTTCATCATTTTTAACCATTTGCTCCCAGGTTACGACTCGCTACATATCCTGAGCTCTCTCGCTCAGCTTCATGAATAAACATGCCCCCTTATCTCTGATTGGCTACCCAATCAGTTTACCTACTTGGCTCAGGCTACAAATTTTCAAGCTTTTTTTTCTTTGAAGAAATAGCACACCCTACCTGTAAATTTCCCCCTTACTATTGTTTAAATACAGATTATTAATATTATTCTGAGACCTAAACATGTGCTTCATATTCACATTTATCTATCCACAACCAGTGAGTGTAGATCTCTCAAACTGGTTTCTTTCTGGTACGCTTGTGGCAGATGGAGTACTTTAAAAATGTTTTTAAATACGGTTTTAAACCTAGTTGTATAGAAGTCTATAGAAGCCAAAATTACAGAAGAGTATTAGGGCCAATGTAGAAAATAAACCTGAAGTTCTGATGTGAAATTCTGTGAAAAAAGTCAGAACTTCAAATGAATTTTCTACAGTTGCCCAAATCCTCTTCCAAACAAAACAAGTCGAGGGGTGAAACCTTCATGGATTTGAAAGAACACGAGTGAAAAATGATGTTAAGTTTGAGGTGCGCTGTTCCTTTAATGGGTTTAACTGGATTACTTGTCTTTGTACAGTCCTTTTTCAAGGCCTTTAACCCATGTTTTGATATGAACACAAATATTAAATTTAAGCTGAAATTATCCTGTGAAACATTGTTTTTATGAATAAAACAAACTTGGAATAATGATCAAAAAGGGTTTTTTTTTATTGTAAGCACAATATAACAGAATATTTGTGAGATAAACACAATTGTTCAAAGCTTCTTTTCACCCTTACAATAAAAATACAATTAAATGACTTGCTTAAATATGTACAACATTGATAAATAGCATTTAAGGATCTTATTTAACCAGTGCATGTAAAGCAAAAAGGAGATATTTTTAAATATATACACTTAATCAACATACTAGTAGAGTAAAAAACTTATTTAAATTTTTTCATTTGAATATTTGTTGACATCCTGATACTTATATAACTATAACTCAAATTTAACTTTGGCAAAATGTAACAGATTCCATTAAAGAAAAAAAAAAAGATGAATAGGACCGAAAGGAACGGGTAGCTTAAATAAAAAAAAGCTTTTAAAATTGGAGGTATGTTGAGGATTAGAGAAGTGGATGCATCACATTCAGTCGCAGCCGCTGCTTCCTCCAGAGCTGAGAAATGATACGCTTCGTCCTGAGATACGCATGGCTTCCTCCGGGTCCTGTGCCGCAGGGCTCTACTGTCTCTTGAGAGAGGAGGCCTTCTTCTTCCTGGCCGCCAGCATCTCATAGAAGGGGTCTTTACTGATCGCCGCCCTGGAGAGGGTCCCGAAGCATTAGCAGAGGCGTTTTACATCCATACGTCGCATTCACACTCTTTTGGTTTATCTGACTTAAATCTCACGAACGTCTGCAGAGCCTAAAGGAAATGTTCCTGTTTGCTTTCCTTAAAGTGTGTAAGTAATCATCAATTTGGTTTTGATTTCTTGTATTTAATTAGTTTTTTTTTTTTTTGTACATAATGCGGACATTCATTTAGATTAATGTAAGAACTTCGCCATAATGCATGCATCTTTTTAAATAGTTTTGCATTTGAAATTAACTTAATGGTTTTACTTTGTTGTGTGTAAGAGAGATGCATTTTATTTTAAAATAACATTTAAATTGTTTTGGTAATATTAAATTTGATTCAAGTTTATTTAATGTTAAGTCACTTATTTTGTCATTGTGTGTGGGCATATATATATATATATATATATATAAACATACACATATATATATATATATATATATATATATATATATATATATATATATATATATATATATATATATATATATATATATATATATATATATATATATATATATATATATATATATATATATATATATAAACATATACATATATACACATACATATATAAAGATAGATATATAGTAACCGTGAGCTAGAATTTTATTTGATTTATTTTCCATTTTATCTCCAAATATTTTTTTTATATTATTTCACTGTTGGGTCATGTGACTTGTTAGCTCATATAAGTGTCTGGGTGTCGTTAAATGAGTTTAAATCATGATTTGTGGTAAAGTACTGCATAATTATTAAGCTCAACTAAATATTTAATCCCGTTTAGCATCGAGAAGGAATAACGTATTTAAAATCAGTGATCATTGACGGCTAGGTAACCTTAAATCAACTGTTTTACACAGTCATTTGTAATGTTTGTTGGTATTTATTTATAATATAATGGTATTTATCAAAATATGCCTTAAAGTCCATGGATTGTCACTTCATTGTTAATCATGGTTTTTAGCAGAATATTAAATAAAAATAAAGAATCCAGTCAGGTTAGCTCTGCATCCACAAGCCCCTCAGACAGCAGTGCCTTTATCAATTTTTATCTTGTAAATAAACATACTATATTTTCACAAAATGTGTATATATTAGATTTAAATGTTTTTGGTACTTTTACTGCATCACTATTTCATTTAAACTAGTAACTTAATTTGTAATTTATAAAAACCTATTTAACAATTTAATTTAAAAATGGGTTTTGTTTCAAGATTGTTATTAAAGTACGTACGTATTTATTTCAAAATATTCTATTTATTTATTCAATTGATTCAGGTTAAATTAAGCATGTTTGCTTGACTTCAGAATTTTCTATTTTTACAACTTAATTAAAACTGTTTGGTTACATTCTTATAATATATAAAATACTAATGTTTTATTTTATACATTTTATTTAAACAGTTTTGGTATTTATACAATTCAAACACGTTAAAATAAAAGTTACTTATTTATATTACATTGACTTATTTCCTTTTTTATTTTCATCTTTACTTTGTTTTAAATGTTTGACTTAATTGTCTTTTTATTGTTATTTAATAATTTAGTTCATGTTTTCATTCCTTTTTAATCTTAAATTGTTTAATTATACATAATTTATTCAAAATTATCTTTAAAAAGAGTAGCATTATTTTTATTGAAACCTTTCACAATGTTGAGAAACATGGGGAAATGTATGTAATTTAAGCAGGTTAATGTAGTTCGTAGCAAAACTAATCTTCTAGCACTAATCAAAAGTTGTTTAAAAAAAGCTTTTGTCCTCAGCATTATTGCTACGTTAGCTGTGAATGGAAGTAAGACGTTTGCAGGAGCGAGTGTTCCTGACCTGATGGTGTGGATCCACTCCTGCTTCTCCTCTGCTGTGGGCGCTGAGATCCGGTAGAAGGTGTGGTTTCCCTCCACCACGCGCCCGTCCGCCTCCGTCTTACACGCTTTGATCACCTGGTCCTTGTTGTCCGGGATGAAGAGCTCGAAGCAGTTCTGAGCACAAGCAACAGCGTTAGTCACGACCGCTTCCAGAACCACACACGCACACCAGAATCTGTGCAGAAGGTTATTCAACAGCATCTACATTAAAGAAGAGCTGCAGCTACCGAATATTTCACTAATCCAATATTCTACTGACAATAACATTGATTAATAGGATAAAATTTCTCTTGAATTTTTCTGTTTAATGAATGTCTCTTGAATTAAACAATTTCTTTTTTTTTTGCATACATTTTTTTTTTATTCAAAAATATATAATTAATTACTATCTAAACTCTTTTAGCATTTAAAGCATTTACAATCCATAACTCATTGGACTAAAAGTAACCATATTCTGAGATTGAATAGCATGAGCATGCTTTCGTTTTGATAACCTAATAAAAATATTTATTTATAAATTATTTTTTCATAATACAAAAACACTGCCTTCAATTTGTACAACTAAATATTTTAATGGCATCACATGACCCTTTACTGAAGGCTTTAAAACATTTAAAAGGTAGAAACGTGGGCAGCAACTTGGAACAAGAGTTTGTATTTAATTTCACACTGATTTCTTTTAAATCGATATATTTGTAAGAATATAAATGTCTTGACAGGTGTGTGCATACAAATGTTTAGAGAAGATGTTACATAAGTCCCTAAGTACATCAACTCAAAAAGGGTTTAAATTTCATTTTCTGCTGGTATTTCTACTCAAAGCAAATACAGAATCAATATTTACAACTCTAGTAGTAAATGGATTGGAGATATGCTACTGGTGCCATTCAAATCTACAAACTATGCTAAGCTAGGCTAGCATGCGGTTTGACAGTATATACCAGGTGAGTAGCATGCGCAGCATTTAGTATGATGGGCGTAGCCAACCATCGACTTGTAAAAGTGCATCACTTATCGGTAACGATACAATGGTTGAGAGTCAGGACATGGGTGCAGCACAGATGTCTGATTGGCTGAATGTTTACATTTTATATATCCTAAACAAACGTAAAAAATAAATCACTCCCCTCAGAGTGTTCATGAAGGTCAAAACTATCAATCTACATAAAAAAAAACACCAGGGAAGTAAAAGTGCTTTGGAGTGAATAAGAACTTGCACACTTCTAACCCCACCCCTTTGTGGCCAGTCAAGGTATTACAATTCAGGTTGCCCCTGGCTAGAAAGTCGTATGCTAATTTAAAGTACAGTATCCAAAACTGTTACAATAATTATTAACTCAAGAGGAGATGTTTTAAAAAGTGGAGTACATTCAAACACCTGTATAAAAAAGTATAAGTTCCACTGTGTAGGAAAAAATGATCTAAATAAAATCAAAGGCAAAGCAGGAAGAATTTAAAAGTGTGAAAAGCATGCGTGTGAACATACTGGCTTCTTGGAGTCCTCCACCTCTCTGATGCTGAGGTTTTCCAGAGGAATGATGCCCCTCGGCTCTTTGTCCTTTGCAAAGCAGATGAGCACAGATTGGAGTTAGATTTCCCAGGCTCCTTCACAAACTTTCTCTACTGTGCTGCACTTACAGTGGTGTACTCAAAGTAATAGAGGCAGTTGTCTGTCAGGATGAACCACCTCCTTTTCCAGGTCTTTACCCGTCCACCTGAGAAGAGAGAGGAGCGAACGACGAGGAAGATGAGCTACTGGACGCGTCGAGTGATCCCCATGACTCAGAAAACCACAGACAGACAGACAGATGGATGCATGCTGCTATACACATTTCGGACATACAGACACATATGCAGAAGCAAATGTGAACCAGGGGTGACAAACTCTGCCTTTTGGAGATGCATGGAGTTTAGACACAGATGCAAACATGGACATAGACATCTAAGGACATGTGCTAGCATGGACACACGTATTACGAATACTCAGATGCTGACAGTGACACCCAAAAAAGCACTACACATAATCGATTCAGCTACGGTCACGAAATGAAATGGAGACGAACAAAGATAAGCTTCATGCAGTGCAGGAACGATGCAAAAGAGAAGCAGACACTTGCGTGAACAGATGCATAAACATAGATGGAAACCCAGCTAAAATCCCCTAAACACACGTGTAGATGGTATGCAATGACATCACATTCACACCTGGCCACGCCCCTTTGGTAAGAGGGAGTGGCACACCAAACTCTGAAATGGCTGGGTTTCAGAGCAGAAGGTGAAGTTTACACTATAGTTCAAAATTTTTGGATCTATATGTGATTCTCACGACTGAACGAATGCTTTTTTTAAAATTGACTTTTTATTATTTTTATTTGTTTCGTTTATTACGAAAGCATTGAGGAAACATACCAGACTATGTGCAAACCCCACTTTTCCTGCAGATTATAAAAATGCGATCTGCATAACATTTTAACTAAAAAATTCCTCGAACAACAATGGTCCTTAATGTTTATTCATAATAATTGTTCATTTGTTTCTTGGCACCATCTTTATTGCAAAAAGAAATTTTGTCATTAGCCCTCATAAGTATGGGTCTTAGAATTTTTTTCGTTTGAGACGTGATACAAGTAAAAAATGCTATCAATTAAATGTTATTAAAAGGTTATTTAAAAAGGTATGTCCATTATAAAATAATTTCCTTCTAGAATTTAGTTAAAACAATGGAGTAGAATGTGCTTTACAGATAGTTGGCAGTAAGGGCACAGTGGTTATTGATGATAAAGATCAATGCATGTCACTGGTTAGCGTAGAACATTGGCATGTAGAGGCATGCTATAAAAAATCTTGTCCATAAATCGAACTTTGGATTTTATTCATGTATGTTTAGCAATATTCACGTTAATGGAGTTTTCCCATTTTCAGAGCTTGACAGTTTAGCTCAACTAATATTGTTGCAATCAATAGATTTAGCGACTCGCTCTGTGACTCTCAGGCGCTGAGACATCATCTGCATACCCTCTGTGATCACAGACGTATGGAGACACAGACACATGCAGGTGCAAAGACATGCACAGCGTGATTATACAAAGCAATTACATTTGATTTGAGTTTTTTTATATTATATTGTAGGTCATTTTGCCTTTATTGATTGGAAGGTTAAAAGACAAAGCGAAATGGGAGGGGGGTGTGAGTGCTGTTAAAGGGTCGCCCAATGCGCAGCTGCACTTGCGTGTCCTGCTCACTTACCGCTACTCTTGCACGCAGAACGAATTGAAGACTTAGCCGACCTCTTGATCATCTCAAAATGAAATGATTACTTTTAAGTTACATTAGTTTTTTTCTATTTTAAAACCTCAGTTCAGATTTTATGAAACCAACTCCACTGCTACGTTTGTCTAGCTTTAGACGCGTATTAACAAGTAACAATCCAATTTTAATTGCTTTAATTTAAGTGCTTGACGTCACGTTTATTTTCTTCAGCAGCTAAAACAGCTGATAACAAAAAATGCTCTCAAAGTAAAAGTAGCATTATTTTTGTGAAGAAAAAAAAAGTAGTGGATTAAAATAAAAACTTTGATAAAGTAGGTGATTGGCTGTTTGTTTATAGCCAAAACAATTTCATTGGTTATGTCAAGCTCCTCTCACTGGAAAGCAACTCACTTTCACTAATCCGAGAAACTAAACCGTTGACACATTGCAGTCAGACTAAAACTAAGCCACCAAACCTAGAATCATCCAATCATCAAATGGAGAAACGTGATTGGTCATTTAACGTGATTGTTCTTGGTGGCGTCTGGCTTGTGTTCAACGGTTATTCTCTTTTCTTGAGTGAATCTGAAGTCCAGATGAGGGTTAGCAACATCTGACTCTTCAGTCTTCAGGTACTTTTCATCAGAAATGCTGTTGTTCACAAACTCTTATAGTAGACTGACTGGAAAATTATTATAATAATATTACTATAAATATATATAACTGGTCTGAGTCGTGATTGGCCCGTGTGTATTAGTTAATTTGGATGAGAGTATTTGCAGTCTACTTTCTAAAAATGAACTTGCAACTGTAGTAATCACATTTACATAAGTTAACTATGTTATGTGTACAAATCTGTTGTTCAATTTATTTGACTTCATGAGTCTTTGTTCAGCTCACGTACCAAAGTTGTGTAAAAAAAAAAAAAAATCTCAGCACTCCAAAAAATATTTGTTGTATTTACTTTGGAATTGATGGAAATATCACACAATATCTCTAAAATATTAATTATACATTTTTCTGTTGAAAGCTTAAAATGTTAGTTAAAATGTCCACGTAATATTTAAGTAGCTACAAAAATTAAGATTTCTAATTTCTTTGGTGTCTGACCTTGCGGGATGAAGAACCGACATTCTTATAGTACCAAATAGTAAAAAAAGACACAGTTTGTAAATTATACTGAGAACGCTACTGTATTTCCCAGCACAAGGCCTAGTATTTGTGTTATGCTCTTTCTTAGATAAAATATAATGAAAAATATATTTGTGGTTACCAAATAAAACCCTCAAAATTAAAAACATACTTAAAAAAACTGTGTTTTTTGGTTTTAATAGGTCACTTAAGACCTGCTAAACTGTTGTATTAAGAACTGCTAAACATATATATTAATGGTAGTTCTATTTCTACCCAATAAAATGATCTAATAGGAGTTTCAGTGATTAATACTTGTTCTTTAGAGAGAAAAAAAGAAGTTTCTTTGTGCATTACAATTACACAATTTCAATACCAATACAATCCAAATATTTTCTATTTTCTGCAAGTTTAGACTATTAGGTAAGATTAAATGAGCTAAAATTAGACTATTAGGTAAGGATTTCTTTAAGGTTTCGAGATATCGTTTTCTCATATTCTATTAGCAAGCACTTTACTAAGATTGCGCATTTAAAATAATTGAGCTTTTAGGCAGTTTCTCCGGGTTTAATGTTATGTTTGAGCACATTAGTCCCTGTTGCAGAACTTTCATTGCGCCTCATAGTGGTTAAACTACATTAAACGAAGTGAAAATTTCTATAAGAATAAATTAAAAAAAAACATTCAAAACCCACATCTTTGTATCAGAAAAAGAACAGGACACTCATTATCGCTACAGAATTATTGTCCAGCCCTAAATGAAATGATACATGTATGTTGAAGTTCATGAATGTTTGTAAGAAAGAAATAATGGGATGTAAAACCAAGAGAAAGAAAACTGCTCTCTCATAACTGAGAAATCTTCCCAGTGATCAAGAACAATAAACATTTGACTTGCAATCAGTTTGTTCGGTTGTTGGATGTTTTAAAGGTTAAGCGTGCAACTCTAGCTGGTACACAAAAGACATGAACAGTTTTCAAAGCACAGCACAAGCCAGAAGCTGAAGCTGTTAGTCGCCAGTCACCACATTATTACAAGAGAAGCTCGGCGAGTCATGGCGGAAGCTGAATCCCAGAGCACTTAGCAGCATCATAAACACACACGCCATTCCGACACATCAGCATCTCCGCTATCCAAACTGAGCTATCTCTTCACAGTGGTTTGATTTCAAACTAAGAATGCTTCGAATGAATTGCTATGTTTTTAAGTGTTCCTTTGTTTTCATGTGAAGCTATATAAAAAACATTGAGGACATTTATAAATAATACTTAAATGCAAATACAGAAAATGTTCCTTTTTGTAATTTTCTTATTTGAAGACAGATTGGAATTTAAACTATTCAAGCTATTCTTTTGTTTCATTTGTAGCCTAATTGGTAAGCTTTGGTTTAAAAAGCTTTATAAATAAGACACAAATGAAGCGATCAGTCAATAAATATTAAATAAAGAGGCTGCAAAAGTTGTTATCTCAAGAACAAAATGTAAAAAAATATATATATATATATATATAAAAATTTACTGGAAGATAATCACCAGAATTTTTTTCTTTTAAAATTGGTGCTTTTACAGAACATTTGCTGATTTAACAGATATTTCTGTATTTTATAATATTTAACTTCAGCAAAAAAGCAAGTAACATCGTTTGCACTTCCAAAACCAGCTCACTGCCCATTATCCTTTATTCTTAAGTTTTAATTGTATATTTAGAATGCAATTTAATGCAAATTTAATGCATCAGACTCACACAAGCAAGGTTACTAACCTAACACAAATACTCAACAATATATATTAAACATATATATATTTAACTAAAGCAGCGCAAGCTTTACTCTCTTCTCTGAGCAACTGAAATAGAAGATAACGAGAGCCGGCAGGTGTTCAGGATATAATGTCACCTGTTCAATCAGCAGACTATCCCAGAATGCAATGAGACTTTAAAGCCCTTTAAATCATGAAAGACAAGTGATCCTGTAAAATGATATCTATCTGTACTACAGTATCTGTACATTTTTATAGTGTAGGAATTGTATCAAATCCAGGTATTAATTATTAATTACTAGCTACTTATTGATCCTTAAAAAAATAAATAAATACAATTCAATTCTAATCTAAACATTTCAGAACCATTGCACTGGGACAGTACACAGGCTTATTACATGGAATAACCAAAAACAAGAATCCTTAATATTAACTACAAACACAGCCACAAACATAATCAAGATTCAACCCTAAAACATCAGCTGTCTCTCAAACAACATCCGATATGTCAGCTCATCATAGAACTCCTGCGCTGAAAACCTGAAATCCCAACATCTCAGACCTGATGAGCAGAACAAGTTCTTCAGCTGACCACACGGTCGCAGCAACGTGTCACACACGCACACATAGCCTGGACTCTGATCGACGGAGAAGCTCTCGCAAACACAGCAAGCCCATGATGCAGTCAAACACCCAACACCCTTCCTCTGATGAAATGACACCTCTGTTAAAGAAACCAAACAAGAAGACAAACCAAGCAAGAAGATGGAAGCACAAACAAAGCACCCGGAAGCAGAGCTTAATGGGCTAGCTCAAGAAAACCAGGGTACATACCTCCTGAAGAAAGACAAGATCAAACCAAAAACCAACGTGGAAAAAAGAAACAATGAGAAATCAATCATGAACATCTGAAAATGATCTTTACAGAAAGTTAAAACAGTGTCTGAGCCTGGAATGAAAATGAAGGCTGGGCTGAAACATGAGCAGCATGTGAGGTCCGATCGGCTCTTTTAGATTAGCTTGGGGATATGAGGTGACCCATGATGTCACATGATGGAATATTCACTCAGACGATGCATGTGCTCATTGCAGATCCCATTTCAATATTCAGAGGCTAGCTCACCCAGTTTAAGAAGCCAGCCTTCTCGGTCCGGGTTGAAGAAGGTGTGCGTGAGGTCGTTGCCGTCGTCTTCGGGAATCTTGAAGGGTTCGTTTTTAATGCTCTCATAGAGGTTCTGCAACAAGGCCGCGAACAACAGTTAAGGGTTAAATGTACATTCAGCACAGACTTGAACCTAATTGCGTTTAATCTCCAAGTTCTCTGTGTTTCGGGTTTAGAAGGTGCCAATTTTGGTGGAAAGGTCAAGTGTACAACTTAAAAAAAAGTGTACCTTAAAAAAAGTGTAACTTAAAAAAAGAGAGAGATTAAAAGCTACAAACAAATTTGGAACCTCTTCGGATGAAACATGTTAAAAATAAATCAATCAATAGACTTCGAACTAGTGCTAACTTCGAACTAGTGCTAGTGCTAATGAACACAAATTGAAGATGAATTGTTTGTTGAAAGCTGACCCTGAGCAGGTCTTCAGGAAGATCTCCTCCATCATTGATGCCTCTGTTCATGCCAATGAAGCGCTCTGCAGACGGCTTGTCCTTCACGTTTGGGTTGTGCAGACTGGTGTTCAACATGATGATTGCGAATGAAAGAACATAGCACGTATCTGCAAAAGCACAAAAAAAGATCAGATGCATGTTAAGTTTTTGGTTTTCATTTATATTTTAGTTCAACTAGAACTAAAGACAACAACTCCCTACTTTTTATCGATTAAAAGAAAGAACATTTTTTTAAAGGTACATTTTCATGACATCTCACGTAAAGCAATAGTTGCTATACAATTAAAAAAGCAATTGTTTAATGAATAAATGGAAATTAAAACCACCTTTCCACATTCTATTTGACATTGTGCCCAAACAATCTGTGCTCAAATTTTCCTTGAAGCAATGTTGCCAGGCAGAAGTAATCCTCTCTGATTATATATAATCTATATAAGTATAAACCTCTTTAGTCGACATCAAGCAGGTCTTCAGACTAGCTTTTTAAAGAGGCAGTTCTGGTGCCGCCAAGTTTCCCTTAAAGATGCAGTGTGTACGTTTGTGGTTAAACCTGATACTGCAATAAATAAATAAAATATCCGCCTCATCTTTGGCAGGTAGACATAACAGTTACATGCTATATAGCAAGTGACGACATACACAAAAATAGGGCTGAAAGATTGAAAGTTCCATTAGTTTGAACTAATATTGTGATATCGATTAACAATATGATTGTTTATTATAAATGGAAGATTACCTGGATGCCTGATATAAAAACCCTGTATGCGATTCCAGCATGTCTGAAACCTCTCATGCCATCCCACAATATAAACGGCACAAATCTACTTTCTTATTCACCACAAAGAATATTTCAGGTGTTGCCGTCTGCCCCTGTGAAGTGCCTCTAGAAGGTAATGTGTGGGTGGCATGGAAGTGATTAAAAAATGGATCAGTATTACAGAGCTTGTAACATAAATATTGAAGAGCAGAAGAAATTCCGGAGAAGAACGGGAGGCTTTGCATCAAAGGAAATGGGTGGGGCTCTGGATGCCCGCCATTAGCCGTGACAGAAAAATCGATAGGTCATGTCGATAATTAAAAAAAATATCTACTGAAATCTATGCCTATCTGAAGGACTAGCAACACAGATATATCCGTAAAATGTGTCTTTTCTGTAGTATATTTCTCTCAGTGCACACTTCCAGCCCAGACAGACCTCGATACCTTTCTAGAATCCACACAAGAGCAAAGCAAAACAACAAAAATGCCTTTCATTTTCGCATACAAAATATAATATTTAAACAATCAAATTTTTTCATTTTGGTCTTTGAAGAGAAAGGAATATATTTTTTTAAGTGACATTCAAATCAAAAGGATGCTACAATTTTTCTCAGTAAAAAAAAAAACAAACACAAAGAGGAAATGTGGTTCTGTTCCTATTTTACACCTAAAATAGCGATGTTGCATTTTATTTTTTTAATATTTAAAGTTTTATTTGAAAAGTACAATTTTGCACTTTTTTCAAGAAAACAGCTTCTTTTTAATGGATTTTTTCATTATATTAATCCTTGTTTATACCCTATACCTTGTTTTAAGCTGTCGTTTTGTTTTGTAGTTTGTTTGTTTTCCTAGTTAATCCTTTCTATTACTCATCCTTTATTACATTTCTCGTTTGTGTTTCCGTGTTTGCGAAAGTGCTGTTGCATTGCTTTTCATTTGAAATGTTTTAGCATAAAATATTGTTGTTGTAGGAAATAATAAACAAGTAAACAAAAAGAAATAAGCACAAACCTGTGGACTGAAACACCCCAGGGTTGCACTGACAGTAGCGCTGGGCAAAAGCCTCCATCATTCGATCGATCTTCTGGGCTTCACCCGGTAACCGGAAACTCCACAAGAACTGCCTGCACGCAGCATGAGCAGAAAAGAACGAGTAAATACCTGCTGCACGTGGAGAGCATCACATCACAGAGAGGATGACACACCGATGACCTCACCTCAGAGCTTGAACCAGGTTGAGATCTGTAAACTCATGGAGCTCCACAAAAGCATGAAGAACCTGAATGTTGAAGTCATCCCTGAAAAGAGATTCAAGATATAAAATTGACAGCTTTGATATCACAACGGCATCAATTCCAAGAAACACAAGGAGGCTTCACAACCCACTCATGCTCTGTGCCTCAGAGACATCATGTTGTACGTCACCTGAAAAAAAAATACATTATGCAACCAGAAAGCCATGCTTTCATTTCTGCAGATGTGCGAGGCCTTTCTACTTATTTATTCAAAGCTGTAACTTTATTTAATGTGATTTACATCATCTTTATGAATGTTCTGCATCCAGTCTCAACGTCTCAGCACTCTTACTCTAAAGCCTCCCGTCCAGTTACGTCCATATGTCCAGTGTTCAGCTTTATGAATTCTGACGGGCTCTTGCAACATCATCTCTGAGCAATTCTAAGAAAGACTTTTTGTTAACCTTTCAACGTAGTTTGTTGGCTTAAAAGGAGGGGGGGGGGGGGTCTTAGTTGCTTGGCTTTCTGTTTTTGTCTTCTTTCTGCTGATGCACAAGCATTTATTTTGCTTCAAATGTATGTGCCATGACATTTTGTGTATATCCTTCTTTTCCTTTGTGCCACAACACTAAAATATTCAGTATTATAAAAAAAAGAACACTAGTAGACATTTAACGCCCCTGGGGGGTTACGCTTGGGATTACCCCCAGCGAATAGAACAACTCCTTTCTTCGATGAGGAAATGGAGCATGACGGAAATATCAATGAGCTGAGGATGCATTAACCCACTTTGGGGCTCCGTCCGTTAAGTGCTGCACACTTAGAGGCATTCGGGTACTACATTGATTTTCAGCAGGTGTCACAGAAAATAAACCTTCAGAGGGTTCTTGACTGAATCAAAGATACAGGAATGAGAGCCAGAGCAGAGTCTGTGAGATTAGACTAAACTATTTGATAAAAAAAGTATCAGTCGTGCTGTGTTGAGCTAGTTTCACAATGAATTAGAACAGAGAATGTTATTAATTTTAAAAAGCAGTTCAACAAATGCAGCATATGCGACCTGAAAACATATCATGGGCGCCTTCGCTATGGTGTGATCATTTCCAATCTTAATTCATGGTTTTTAAGGACAGTTGTGGTCTGGTAGATAAGGATCCCCAGATCCTCAGAGTTAAAGGTGGTGTGGTTGTTGAAGATGGAGAGCAAGTGTTTCATCAATCACAGCTGTGGTGCCCTTGAGCAAGGCACCAGTTCCCCGACTGCTCCCGGGCCCCGCAGCCATGGCTTCCACTGCTCCGGGTGAGTGTTCACGGTCTGTTTGTTCACTGCTGTGTGTGTGTGTGTGTGTACACTGGGATGGGTTACATGCAGAGCACAAGTACCAGGTATGGGTCACTCCACATCTGGCCTACTGGTCACTTTCACTTCACTTTAAACGCCCCACGCTATGGCTATTACCAGGCCCAGAGCAAGTCAAGGTATTCAATTTGATAAGATGTTTAAAACCTGCTGTTTGTCGAAATTGAACATGGCTTTTATTGAATAAAAATATGTTCTAAAGTTATAGCAGAATAAAAATATTTCCTGATAAGGTTTAACAAGAGAACGTAAAGTAAAATATGGTAACATTCAGATTGCAGACAAAAGTGACCTACATTATTCATGTTTTTGCCCATATGTGACCTGTATCATATATTTTCCTGGACATTCTGCACAGATCAATTCTGTTATTTTCAAATTCTACCCAGGTCTTTTTCATAAATGTTCATTAATCTGCTATTTATCCGAGCCTTCCCCTTTTGACTGTAAACTGTAAATGGTATTCGTATATATTGTTAGTAAGTGGGGAGCTGGAGCCATTTTTTTTTTTTGATTGTTTTGTATAATGCACTTCTGGTATTTTGCATTTTGGTTTGCTCCTGAGGTAATTGTAAACTATTTTGTCACTTTTTTGTAAAAATAAATTCACAAAAATTGCATTTATTTTCTGTGTCAGTCCCTTTTACTTATCTTCAGCAAACGATAAAACCTATTTAGTCATTCACATAAGGTTTTTATGTGATCTTATGTTTTTCTTTTGTTTGAAACTCAATGAAAATATGACCTGTGCCTGGTTTAGAAGTGAAACTAAGCAAAGATGATTCGAGGTTTAGGGTGTGCAAGAAAACTTGTACTTGAGAAGACATCTCTTGATCTCTATTGGTAGAAAACATCCAAAATCAAGAAGACAGGTTCAGGTTTGTTCATTCACTCAGGAAACATTTTCAGTGTGCCATTTATTAGCAGATCTCCTAAAACATGAAACAAGCGTGGGTTCCCACAACATAAAAAGCCTTTTTGAACTAATTTCACTAACTTTTATATTGAATTAATAATAAAAACAGATCATCATACATTAAACTAATTTATTCAGTGAGAAATCCCAGTATATAATACATTCAGTTAATAAATACTGTTGTGTGCATGGAAATTTTATCTGTATAGCATATTTAATTCAAATCAGCTGTTGCAAGGGCTTTTTGTTTCAGAATAATAAAATAGGTCAGAGATAAACCAGAAGATAAAACTATGAATTTCCCTAACAGGATGCATCCTCCGTTGGCCTTGAGTTACAGATTACAGTTATAGATTTAAGTAATACATTTATAGTCTGAGACATAATCAGGTTATCAAGATTATTATGCATTCATTAATTGTCCCCATCACATTTAATCTATCGTGTTTAATCATTTCAGTTACGTTTTATATTATATTTCATTTTTGGTTGTAATCTTTTCTTTTTTGTCAGTTAAAATGTTTAAAAAGTTAACAAAATGATCACAACTGATAACCAATTCAAAGTTTTGTGTTCAGTCGGTGGTAAAAACAGAAAAAAGTTATTATAAATATTATATTACTTGATGATAAATCCCTTCTTGTAATGCCCATATGCATACTCGATAAAACGTGATTCATTTAAACAATAGGCAGCACATAATTAATTAATGAAATAAATGATTGTTATCTCGACAGAACCACTGATCATCAAGCGAATCAAGTGCTCGTGGTAAATAACAGCAAAACATCTGAAACACCCCCTCTAGCAGAAAATCCCCTCTAGCAGGCACCGAGGGAGGAAAGACTCCAGCTTTCCTTCCTTCTCCGACAGCTCCCTGCTGGCCTGGCACTGACATTGAATTTCACTCCATCAATAAAGTGAAAGCTGAGCCGTAATGCAAAACACAGCACTTTGAGGTGGGCACAGGCTTCTCGATGCAGCAGATAATGGCCTGTGACGGTTAGCGGTGCTTCACGGAGGACAATGAGGTCATCCTCCTGCAAGCTCTGATTTTAGATAACGGAATGCATGTTTACTGAGCTCAAAACACAGCTGTTGACCAAATTAATTGTAAAAAAAATGCTCTGAAATGTTACATACGTCTGACAATTACTCTAATGTGGCATTTAAGAGTTTAATTTGGGTTTTGTTCTTTGAAGTTTCCGATATGGTTTCTAATGTTAAGTGGTGTAGCATAGTTTTGAGCATTCATTAGGGAGCATATATAGTTGTGTTGCACTTTACTGTACTAATGTGGTTTGTATTGTACTTATGTTGTTTACACTGATGTCTCCACTGTACCACAGAAAATTCCTTGTGTGCACAAACACATGCGGCAATAAAGCTGATTCTGATTAAATGATTTAAAAATTAATTAGCATGGAAAACAAAACTAATTTAATTAATTATATGCTCTTTCAAAGTTTACTTTTCCTTAAAACAAACTCTCAGTCTGTGAATGAGGTCTTCTGTTTAGTGGATGATGAAGTCTGAAGAAATAAGATGCTAATTTAAGCTTTGGAGACGCTCCTTTTTATTGTAGATCTTAAGTTGATGTTCTTCGTCTTGCCATTTTTACAACTCTCTCCCCCATATAAATAAACCCTTTGCAATTTAAACAAACACATTAACTTTTTCTACTTAAAAAAACCCTTACTTTTAAGTTGTAAAAAATACTTACTCCCATCGAAAAAGTTGACAAAAAAGTTTAGAAGCAAGTTGATTTCACTTTCTTTCCTTTCTCCTCTGCTGTCTTGTATAGGTCCCTCTCCTGGAGCTCTTCTCCTCTGCTGTGAAGAGCTCCATCTTGTGGCCAGGTGAGTAATAAAAACTATTTGAGGACCTCTGGTAATCCAGAACATGGTGTTGTCATTAAACACTGAACATGTGTGATTGATTTTTGAAAAGTTAAACCTTTAAGGACCTGCAGACACCATATTTTAAAAGTTGGGCATTTGATTTTTCAAAAGTGCATTCAGGGAAAAAGTGCCAAATAGTCCAGAACCTAAAAAAACTTTTCTCTAATAAGCAGAGCCATCAATTTCAGGACAAAGTTGCTTGGCTTTAGCAATTTCGTTTTGGGGACTTGTATAACACACATCAATTTTTTGTGTGAATTTAGTGCAAAAGATGGTCAATTGAAGCATTTTTATGCTGATCAAAGTTCAAAATTGTACCTTTCACCCAGATAATCCCCAATGGCTGTTTTGTTGAGGCCTTCACCCTTGTAGAGGAATTGAGCAATGTCTTCACACGTGTTCTTCAGCAACTCGTTCTCTATGAGGAACTGAATTCCCTGAAAAAGCACAAGTTTCATCCTGAAGATGCTCTCATACTCATTCATTCACCACAAGCCTTTAATGCAGCTCAACTCTATATGAGCCTACGAGTTTCCATCTATGAAAATGAACAGAAAATTATCACATACCGAGAAACCTTTGTGGGGTTTTTTTTTGTTTAAAAAGCCACAACAGTTTAAAAATGCAAAGTGTTTATGCTAAATAGATATTGAAACAATGAAATAACGTTTTACCTTTTTGGGATCCATGTTGAATTTCTTGCGCCCCATAGCCATCTGTTTACTCCGCTGCATGTTTAGTCTGTCAATATAGACACACAAGCGTCCTTAAATGCTGTTAAATGTACTTTTCCAAACAGATTCTATCTAAAGCTCAGGAAAATGCAGGTTTGGAGTGTTTTAAACATTTGGCAACGCTGCCAGTTTTTCATTCCCTAAAAAAAATTACCATACAAGAGTAAAGCCTTTGGTTGTAAAAGAGTGGAAGAATCTTGAAAGCTATGCAGATGAAGCCATCTCTTGCAAAAAAATTCTCAATGAAACCAGTTTAATCTATCCTTTAGAGGTGTATAATGTGTTTTTCTTAACACTTTTCATCTAAAGCACAGAGAAAGTGATATATGTTAAATACATAAACAGTATCACGTTTAAAAACAGATATATCCACAAGTGTTCTCAATGTTTGACAATCTTTCACTAGTCTAGGAAACAACCAGTTTACTGTATTGTATTTTCACAAACACAAAAAATAATTCTCAATCTGGCAACCAACTGAAGCAGTTATTCTTGCATGCTAAAAAACAAGATGAAAGAACGTCTCTTGCCAATCTAAGGCTTTTGTAGGGTCTTCACGTGTTTAAACCTGTTAATGGTGTTTAATGGAAGGACGTTAAATGGAAGGAAATGCTGAAAAACAAACTAAACAAATAACACAATTGAAAACAAATGTATCTCCACGTGTTCTCAATGCTTGGCAACCCGGCACTTGTCTCTGACCCATATACGATTGATTTTTGTTGTTGTATTCTCACATTTTCCCTCAATCTGGCAACTAACGCCTCAACTCCTGTGTACTAAAAAACTAAATGAAGGAAACCATCTCTTGATTTTACGCATCATTAACAGCTTTGTACATCAATGTTTTGAATATGTTTCTTTCAGCAACTTCAAGCTAAAGTTCAGGAAAATGTCTGCTTGAAATGTATAAAGATTTAAGAAAGCAATTTACCAAGTCTTATTTCAGTCAATAAATGTTTAAATAAATAAATACACAAGTGCTCAGGGAACATGGCTGCGAAACTAATGAACATCAGCTAAACCAATCAAAGTTAGATGGTCTGTTCAAAGCAGGCACTGAACAAACAACAACCTACTGTTCCTGTGTAAGAAATCCTCCATTAAGGCCAGTGACATTATTCAAAGTGGAAGTGTAGCTAAGAACAACTGAAATGAGTAGATGACATGAAACACTCTCTGAAAAAGCCTTTCATTCGTCCAAATGGTTCCCTGGAGAAAACCCTGCATTCTGCTGAGAAGCTGCCTAGCCCCACTGGGACCATGCGTCATGTAGAGTGGGCCCGATTGATGTATATTCTGAGGGTTGCTCTGATTGGTCGAGAAATATGGGTCACTGCTGTCTGACAGGATCACAAGAATTTCACACTATGAGATTTGCATTAAAATCACGGTCACAAATATAAATGAATGATAAAAATGTAAATAGTTAAATCCAGGTTTTTTTTTTTTAACAAAAAAAATGTTTTTTGCCTCGTAATTTAAACAGTATTTTTTAACCAATGTATTAACTTCAAATAAGTGTCCCTCGAGTATGTTTAATGAAAAGAATTATAGAAAGATGGACCTTTACTTAGTCTACTCTAGTGTTGGCAACCCTGATATATCTTATATGAACCTTTTAACAATTATAAAGCTTAACGTAAATGATTCTAATAGAAATAGTGCAATGCTCAGTCCCTGCATCCTAAAAACATGCGTCAATTTACACCTTCACACACTCCCTCCCTCCCTGCCGTTCATAATTGAAAATCTCAAATGGGGCAGACATTAAATATTCAGAGCGAGGCGAAAGCCTGAATGAGTGTAATTTCTCTGTGTTTGCTTCAGGGGTGCGTCTGGCAACATCTTAATCTTAACACCAGTTGAAAAAAAAAACATCCAAGCAGTGTTTACCAAGTTGAAATCAAGCTCATTCTAAAACAGGAAAACCCTTGATTTGATTGATAAGCACACCCAAATGTCGACTTAAACCAATGTGTCTTACCTCTCTTGAGTGGAGCCAAGGCTTTCAATTTCATTGGTCACTTTTGCTATCTCATCCTTAAGGCGCTGTAATAAAAAAGAAGACGTGATTGAGTTAATGGAAAAGAGAAACAAAGGTGGGGCTGCTCTCTTTTGTCCTGCTCAAAGTCAGCCTGCCACAGGAAGTGATGGAGAGCCCAGAATCTAATAAAAAGAGCACGGCAAGGGTCATAAATATCTAATCTAATTATTAAAGTCATGAAACAATCAATCATGCTACAATGTGACACATACTTTGGATATGAAGAAGAAGTCAAGCTTGTCGCAGTCAACAGAGATGAAAGATGAGAAGGCGACAAAATGATCAATAATATAAGGTTGAGCCGATGCGTCTACGTGTGCATGCAGATTTATATGTTTTTCTTCTGACCAAGATAATTACGACTAAAGCACAGTAAACATGGTTGGCACAGTGCCACATGTAATCAATATCAGTTAATAAATTCTCCAAAGATTAAGATTTCGGGTCACTGGTTTAGTAGGTAGCATGCAGGATGCCCTGACAGAGCAATTCCACACTTCCACACTGCCAATGATTGGATTGTTTTGTACCCAAGCACAGATTTTACTCCCCTCCCCAATCACCGACAGGCTTCTATCTCACAGTAGCTTCATGAGAACACTTATATATTAAGATTACGATAACACAGGCAACTGCACAATCAGATCTTCTGCAGCTTTCATGAAGGTCAAATTACAGCTTTAAATACCTTTTTATGATGGTTAAGAATTAAATTTAAGACTTATGTCATAACATCAAAAACTATTTTTTGGGGATAATAACCATCGTGGTTTAGATACATTGTTTGGAACCAATCACTGCTGTTGTTTTAAACATTTATGACCATTTTTTTAAAAAAATTTCTCAATCACTGGCAACCCCAAGAAGCATTTTTATCCGTTTGAGCATGTATGAACATTTTCTCATTCTCATCAGAAAAAAGACCTGTGAAAAAAGCCTTAAAATAACGTAAATAATATAGGTTTTCAATATTCAAGAACTGTTCCCCAGACCACTTCAGGAACAAACAGATCGCTTTCACTATTCTCGGAACCTGGCTCAGGAACAGTTCACGAACCGTAGTTTGAAAAGGCCCTTAGAGTCCAAGCATCACATTCTTTTTCTGGTCTCTCTAAGATAGCTTCTTAAAAACAAACAAAAATGTGCTTTATGTTATTTTTGGTAGCCAATGTTGAACAAACACCAAGAAAAACAGGATTAAAAGAAAGCACACAATGCACCTTTAACTACCCCAGAATAACCAGTGTAACTTTGCCAATGACACAGAATAGAAAACAAAGAGTTCTCTAAACATCTAGAGTTTAGTACAATACATTTTAGAATGTAGAAATTACAAAAAAAATTATGTCTAGTTTTCATTCATTGTGTTCTGATATTGATGAATATTATATTTAATGTTGCTTTATTCACTTCCTACAGTGTCTGAAACAACCCGACAACTTGATTTTATGCCTTTTTTTATTTGATCATTTGAATGCCTTAAAATGAGAGACTCCCCAAGTTTGTAATGAACAACAACAATTGATATAAAACCTGCGTTATGTTATTTTATAATTAACATTTCCGATAAACTATACATTATGCAACATTTTTTTAACAATCTGCATTTTGTTCTATATAAATTTTTAACACAACTTTTTTTGTAACAATGTCCTCAAAAAAATCAATTGTTTACATACTTAGGACTTTTTGAGTTACTAAGAAACATTGATCTGTCTGAAGACTCAACCTCAACAGTTTCAATTATTTTCAACAAGAAAGAGGTCATTTTTCATGTGTTGGAAGGAAAATTTCAATCTACAACTTAAACTGTAAGCTCTCTAATCAGTAAATGCTTGTGAATATGTTAAAACTTCATAACTTTGTTGAAAATACAAGTCTGTCTATACCTACAGTCAAAAAGGTGTTCTCTCCTTCTGTGTGAAGTTAGTTTGTTGTCCGGAGATATGCCTTAAGTCTGCATTTTATCAATGGGGCAACACAAATGTACTGTATGTATGGACACAGCCACAACACTTATACAATACTGACTCACTCTTACATCAGTAATGAACGATGCGTGTAAGCAAATGAAAAGTGTTTATGCACTATAACTAAAATCTCACTAAAATCTCACTCCCTGGTATCTCATTACCGCGAAGTTGACAACTCCCATTTCCCTGGGATTTTCAAGGCTTATTCATGAAGGTAGCCTGCCTTTTTTTTTTTTTGAGCGGATATTGGTTTTATATTACAAAAAAAGTTTTATTTTGTAATTTAAAAATGCATTTAAACCACTGTATTCACACACCTGATTACGCAGTGTGTTCACAGTCGATATTTAAGTCATGACACTTCAAGCAATTTATCCTTCTGAAGCAGGGCAGACACGAATCAATATGACTGTCCTTCTCTGGCAAGTTGCCTTTTAACTCCTGACCTAACACTATACGTTATAGGACTGTCCGTGACCCTGAAAGCTCAGAATGGATCACAGTCTAGCTGTGAATCCCTGAGCTGCTGCTTCATAAAGAAATGTGTTTAAAAAAAAAAAAAGACCTCTGGGTTAAGCCTAGAACAAAGCTAGAGGCCTGGAGTTATCCCGGGGAGAGAAGTACTTGAACCTTCTGGCGACAGACAGAATGTTCAGTACATAAATGTAAGAAAACATTTATTTGAATGCCAAAATAAATCTCTATATTAGCTTTTGAAAAACAGTTACTGATTAACCATTATGAATACAAATATGCAACCAAGATTGGTCATGAGACATCCCTCCAGAGATGCTTTGCAAACAAAAAGCAGCATCTGGCATCGTGTTATTGGAAACATGGGTCACACCACCAAGAACTAATTCACATTTTAAAGCGCCGAAATCTTATTTCTACAACATAATTGCAAACTGGTACTCTTCTTCAATTGTAATTTCTTTTTTTTTGTTTGTTTAGATTGTGTGACTCCTGGTTGAAATAAACCGTCCATTAAACATACGAACATGTAAACACAATGAGTTAAATAACTGAAATTTAACATTAAATAACAAAAATGTATCGACTGAACAGTCTGTTTGTCACCAGGATGTTCGAGAACTTCTTTCCCTGGGATTACTTCATCCCTTTTTGCGTAAATTAATTATGTATAAACCATGGACAGTCGATTTCGGCCACTGTAGAGAGAAAGACCAGAAATGATTACATGTAGGAGGAATTTTACCAGGTCAGGCAAGACAAACTCATCAAATTCTAGAAACTGGTGTCACCTAAGTGAACTTAGGTAATGTACTACATAGTTAACATGGTTCAGCAAACATGTCCCTCTTCACATGTGAAGTGAGTAGACAGCAATAAACAATAAAATAACGTTTTAATAATTTTACACACAAAATAAAATAAAAAACCTATCCTGAAAATGTCCAAAATCAAAGCAAAGAGATTAACTTTTCTATCAAAAGCCCCCCTGAAGGTTTCCCTGTCAAAGTGTATGAGGAAAAGATGGACAAAAGGGGTCATAATAATGACTAGTTCCTCTCTGATCGTTGCTAGGTGACAGCTGCCACCTAAAAGTAACAAGTATTACAACTTGGGATTGGTTTTATCCTTATGCAACACATTAAATAACTTCCTTTGTTTCCTGGCAACAGGCTGAATATTCCAGCTAGACTGGGAGGAAAGCAGGACATCTTTGAGTTGGCACTCAGTCACCATTAGGCAATTATGACACAAGTGATTTTCTGATCGTTCCTGTCGAGCATCAATAAAAAAATAATATCCTCTGGCAAAAAGAGTGTCTGGTAATCCAGAGGCATGTTCTCACACAAAGGATGGTTCAGCTTCAGATAAGCCTAATTGCACGGACACTCCCGACAGTAACATTAATAAACCAGAGGCTATTGGGGTTTAGGGGACAGGGCACATACGGTCTCACAGATTATATTAACGTAGACACACATGCTGTGTCAGGGAGTTAGAATTAAAAAAATTCTGTACACCCAGAAAATAAAGCATTAATTTACAAATTATCATATTCATAGAGGACACCAGAAGATGTTTATTAGGGCTTTCAAAGATAACACATTGATAACAAAATGGTGATTGAAAAATAAATCAGTGCATGGCATTATGGGTAAGAGTTTAATGGGTAAAGGGTTTTTAAATAATGTATTGGGTCTTATACGGTTAATATTGCTTGTTGTTGTATAAATTTAAGACAGTGATGTGTTGCTATTGTTGTACAGTGATATCTCGAGATATCAAATGAATCCTTTCCGGGGTGGCCTTCGTATCCTGGATTTTTCTTATGTCGAAGGAAGATTTACATGTAAAATGCCTCATTCATTCCAAGCCATACAGAAACAACACTAAAAAAGTATAATAACAGAAAACCTGAAAAATATAAACCAGCATTTTTCAATCCTTAAAAAACACATTACAAATCTAATTATTAATAAAACAAAGAATAATAATAAAACAAAAAATGAAAAACAAATAAAATAAATGAAAAAAAAACTTGTCTTTCAAGTGAGGGGATGTGACGAAGTGTTGGGGGAGTTATTTATTAAGGGAGGAGTTATTTATTAGGGGAGGAGCGCCAAGGCCATAAAAAATATGCTTTGCCAAAAAAAGCAACATGAAAATATTCACAAATTTTAGACACCATCACAAAACCGAAAGTGTGCATGAAGAGAGGGAGAACTCTTCCGGGAAGAGTCAGGCGACCAATAGGAGAGCATGAAACTACACACAAACGAAAAGCATTAGGGCTGGAACTGACCAATAGGAGAGCAGAACATTTGGTGCCGCACTGAATGCAGTCATGTGATGCTCTGTGTTGTCTTCCACCCATTTAAAATGTTGAATATGTATTTCTCGTGCATGTTTTTTGTATCTTGAATTTTTTTCGTATCATAAAGCAAAATATTCTTCGTGTGGCCTTTCGTATCTTGATTTTCCAAAAGATGAAGCATTCATATTTCAAGTTAACACTGTACTTGTAAGACTCCTTTGGGAATGTGTTATGCAGATGCTTTTATTGTGTGTAAAGGTTGTACATTATAGGCCTTCTCTTGGGTCTAGAGTGTTTAATTTAGCAATCAAATAAGTAGACAATAGGATTCCTTCTCTTAACCCTTTATCTCCAGCATCAAAGGCTTATAGACCCCACCACAGTGATGAGTGAACCAGCCATCATACCTGAACCCCCAAAGATGATCATTAATAACTAACAATCTAATACCTTTGGTTGACCAAGAATAATGATAAAGGTAGAAAAATATATAAATCAATTCTGGAGTCAGACCAATATTTTCTTAGTATGCTGACAAAATAATCGCGATCCAGCTGCGCCAATTAGAATCTTCCTTTGGTCTGGTTTATAACTGCACCCTCTCCTTCATGAGCAGGTGGTGCCTAGGCAACCAACTAGCTTGCCTCTGCACAAAACCAGGATATGTTGATTCACATATGATTAATATTACCCCTGGACTGCAGTGCTTAGCTAATAATATCAATCAATCATTTTTCATGACATTTTTATAGTACTTTTTCAAGGGGAGTGTCTCAATCCACCACCAGAGTGCCTCAATCACCTGGATTATGTGACGGCTGCCATTCTGCATCACAACAGTCACCAAATACTGGCTAATGGTGGACTGGAGACATGTAGCCAATCAGAGTAACGTACTCAATTAAAATACAGTAATTAGTCAACATAAGTAATTTTTGTCAGGAACGCAGTTGTCACACACCTTCTCTTTTTAAAGCGACATTCTGGTTTCCTTTTTTCCATCTTATCTGAATGATGTTGTCTTTTATAGAGCATTGTCCCGGTCGCTCCACTGGGGTCCTAGGACCCAAAAAGAGCACCCCCTGTTGGCCTCACTAGCACCACTTCCACAGAAACCTAATTTTCCCTTTGAGGTCTCTCATCCTTGTACTAAGCAGGCTGGGGCAGTAAACACAGTGGCTGATTTTTATCCTCAAAATTACTGACATAGCTAAATCTCACTGGATCAGAATCACAGACAGCCTTTGCAAATATTACAAATCCAAGATAATGCTAATCCATGAAAATATGGCTAAAGCCCCAAGTTCATTTCAACTTGCTACTTGAAGACGAGTGAGCTAAAATAAACCTAAACATTAGAGATGTAAGATAATTAATTGCTAGCTGCAATGTGTGTTTGCTTGCTAGACATATGAATTGTTGGATATGAATTGTTTGGGACCCATTCAATAGTTGGCTGCAAGTCATGGGTGGTTTCAGCTTCAATAAAAAAAACTTGGCAGGTACAGGATGATGAAACCAGAAAAACTTGACAGGAGAGCTCATAACCTTTTCTGACTGTAATAAAATCTTTTTGTTTGTTTATTGCATCAGTTCTCATGTCAAAAGATCAGGCACATTTTGGTTCCTCGGCTCATGACCCCTCTATTTATGTTCAAATACTGGGAAGGCTGGCATCAGGGCAGCCAAGCACATTAAATCCATTGGGCACTTTTGTCATCAATCATCATGGCATGGCAACTATAAGTGTCCAATAAAAACCTTATGAATACATTTATACTAATCTCAATGAAACTGTATCCAGCTTTTAGAAAAAGCCTACATTTCCGTTCAATGTTAAAAACCACTTTAACTACCTGTAGACTCATCTGGTATTTTATTAGTCTATATTGCATATGCATTCATTACATTCCTTTACATCTAAAAGTATGGTAACTGAATTCTAATGATACTAGAAAAACTAATTCAATCTGCTCCAGGCCCAATAGCCTCTCTTCCATATTTTGCTCCAGCTGACTTACCGCTAGTGTGTTTTTGTTCTTGCATCCCTCAGCCAAACCTATGGACCGCATGTCAAAATACAATTAAAAAGTGTTACTGCCTCACGAAGCCTTCAGTAGAAAGATCCACAGAACATTTTACGCCATTCTCAATGCCTCCGAGCACTCTTGTGTCTTCCAGGTCAGATGGCGGACAGCATCATGCGGCATCTCATTGAGAGTGTACGAGGGTCTCGAGGCTGTGCTGTACTGAGCTGATTGGATCAGTTTTCCTCACAGTCTCTATTGATGCGAAGGAGACTGAGCTTTTCTAATGCTCCAGTTAACTCGTGCGGCCCTGT
Organism: Danionella dracula; assembly: GCA_900490495.1. Classification (NCBI taxonomy): domain Eukaryota; kingdom Metazoa; phylum Chordata; class Actinopteri; order Cypriniformes; family Danionidae; genus Danionella; species Danionella dracula. The sequence continues at coordinate 3,067,402 of UELW01000222.1, read as the reverse complement.
CTGTCTGATGGCACGTCTAAACTCTCTTCTACTGTCTGAGGCTCTTAGACACGGAGAAATCCCTCTTTGGCCAGACTGTTCTCTTCAACAATCAAATGAAAAATTCTTTACGCTGAGCTATCACGCCTCAAATATTTCTCAAATAGTTCAGTTTCAGGTTTTAAGATCACACATTAAGATCAAATTTAGGATCATAGAATTTCATAAATCCCATAATGCCCGCTTAGTTTGCATATACTCTTCCAGTACTTGCTTTAAGATCGGGGTTGACAAAGACAAAGCTTTTGAATGCATCAAACGCAAGCTTTCTCAAAGCTAATCCAACTGAGCTCATTCAGAAATTGACATTTTTATACATAAATCCCACCAAATCTTTACTGAAGGCATTATTTAATCAGATTAATAATTCAGCAGAAGAGGCAGACAGTATGTGTCATGTAGAACAATGCAACTGCACAACAGAATCAGCATAATTGAATTGGCAGAATTGGTTTGCACCATCTGCTCCAAAGAATACACCCCATCCCCACCCCGTTCACAAGCCAGCTGTTACAGTCTACTGTAGATCACAGAGTGGGACATTATCCCATCTGTACATTATAAACCGCGGACCCGGTCACAGAAGGCCTCCATTAATCAGTGCATTTTCTTGAGGAAATATCATTCAACAATCGAAACAGATGATCCTTTCTGTTTTAGTGACAGTGTTTGTTTATCAACTGTAATGATAATGCAGATATTTTAATAAAATATAGCAAATTGAATAAAAAGGTAAAGGTAAAGTTAAATGCGTTTCCAGACTGTTGAGGAGAAAGAGTAATTGTAGAGTGTAGTTGTGCTTGCAATATTGACTTGTCTAAAATCAAAAGAAACTTGTAATTAATCAGTAAAAGCCATCACAAAATTGGGATGAGAGGTGTCTGTTTTAATGATTTTGTCTTTCAGTACAAGCTCAAAGAAATCTGATGGACACAGTAATAATAGTACATGTACTTACAACAATATATACTCAAGCACTTTTCTTTTCTAAACATTTATTTACTGACAAATGTAGAATGATCCTTTTCTGTTGTGGCGTTTGTGTTTGTTTGCCAACTGTAATGATACAGCAGATTTTTTTTTTTAAATAAATAAAATTAAATACAAAGGTAAAGCAAAATTGTTTTCCTGGATTTCAAGGCGAAAGGGCTGTTTCAGTCCAAAATACATATGAACATTTCTGACACTTTTGGCTGGCCATAGCAAACTTCTTGGGCGCGCTGAGCGCATATTTATTGATGCGCTTATGTTTGTGTTCTGTTTGTCCAATTAATTGTAGATCTTGTGCTTGCCAGGCTTATTTGTCTAAAATAAAAGAGAAACTTGTAACCCAATTAGTAAGAACTCTCTCAAAATTGGGGCGTCTCGGTTTTCATGATTTTGTCTTTCACCACTATTTCTAAGAAACCAGCAGAGGCAGATACAGTAAAAGCACACGTACAAAAATATATACTCAAGTAAAAGTACTTTTTATTTGTTAAACTTTTATTTATTGATGTAAATGTAGAACTTTTTTTCCAAATTTAAATTTTTTTCTACAAAATCATGTTCTGCATTTGCTTTTTAATAATTAGACAAAAATCAACGTTTGAAGTTTTTTTTTTCATTCAATACATTGATATTGCCTAAAGTAAATATGTAACTATAATATGTATTCATGTACTTTAGCCCTATTCGCTATTCATCTCTGATAACAAAATGTTTTTAATATTCCAGCAAACTGGCTCACTGAACTTTTTTTCATACCCTTTAGAGAAAAATCTGGACATGATCACATGACACGGCCAAAAATGCTTATTTTAGGGGGAAAAAATAGTCTACTTTGATGTTCAGATGAATTGGCTGAATCCATTACCTCGATGTCCTCTAGCAGCTCCTGCTTGCGTCTCCTGATGTTCTCCAGCTCCTGCTTCTCCTCTGCAGTCAGCTCGTCAGGTACTGCGATTGGAAACAAACAAATGCCATCAGAATAGCCCACCTCAGCATGCAGAAACATGCGATTGCTCTAGCTTCTGCCTCCTGAATAAAATATTCCCAAGAGGTTGAAGAGACTGAGGAAATTTTCAGAGGAAACAGGGCTGAGATCTAATGAAAGGATGTGCTTCAGAGAGAAAATATGTGTGCTGGAGAAGCAGTCCACTAGCTGCCCGAGGAAAAGCACAGCCTCCTCACAGACACACAGCACCTCAGCAGTCATTAACAAGAACACAGCAGCTCTGTTTAAGGCAGCCAGCTCCAGAACAACAGGAAGTTCTAAGAGTAGAAAGTTTTCCCTAGATGTTTTTCCCGTCACCTAAAAGTGGTTTTGAACAGCCTGCAGACAATTTTAGCTAGGAATCGTTTGAAATATCTGACAAGTCCTTATTTTGTGTGATTACTTAATATGGTTAACAATATTAAACCCAAGAGTTTGCTTTTGCCACAAGTTTATTTGGTCTGCACAAAGAGGAACAACAATTGCCGAGGCATAGGAGTACCTACTAACCAATAAGATGAGCCACTAATGCAGCTCATTTCAAAGAAGAACATATGCGTTGCCTCACCCAGAAGTATAACCGTAGCAGAACCACTGTGATAAAAAACATACATGTCCCAGGCCAAAAGTGTTTTTTGTCAGAATGGGTGGCTTTTCGCTGGAAATGGGTGGATTTTCTGTCTGCTAACAAGCAAACCCCAGCAGGTGGCGTGGTGGGAGACGAGCAGTGGGAGGAACATGAAGTACATGCTGCTTGGCCCGGTGACCAATCACTGCCCCAGTCAGATTTCGCACGACCTGCAGTTTCAGTCTTATAATGTGCCTGTGAAGTGTGCAAACCCTTCTTCTGCTCACTCCTCCCAAAATAAAGAGAATAGTTGACTGTGAGGTCCACCACTTCCAGGAGTGCTGGGAATAACAATACTTCTTTACTGAAACTAAAGGTAATACCTGTCTGAGTGGCTTATATTCGTTTAACTTGTTATTTAACAAATAAAGGTAATTGTTTTACAAAAGTATACATTAACGTGCAAAAAAGTATATATATATATATATATATATATATATATATATATATATATATATATATATATATATATATATATATATATTGTATGGATCTGGTATACAAGTTTTGTGATGCCTGACCCTCATAATTCAAAGAGAATTTCAAGAAAAACATCTGACAGGAAATAACTAATGAACTGGATGATTAAACTATTAAATTATTTGCTTATTCTTCCCCTTCAAAAGGCTTTGCAAATCAGTGAAATTTGATCAGCTCAGCAGCTCTTGAGAGGCCTGAATGGAATGTGCAAAACACAAATAGTTTAAATGAACTTTGCATCATAAACCCAGAGAACTCGCTGAAGCAATTTCCTGTAAGTGTTGTGATCAAGAGCACTGAAGTCAGTTCAATAGTGGGCTGAGGGCCAAATCTGCAAGAAGCTTATGTTCATGGTTTTGCATATTACCTTAAAACTGTAGAGTTCTTTTTTCCCTTTTCCTCTGTTTATATTTCTGCTAGATTGAAATATTTTGCATGCTTTAGAGAGTTTTTCTTTGGCATTATGTACCCAGCCCCATAACTTTTTTCGTAACTGTTTAGATAAGGTTCCATAAGCAAGTTTAGCTAAGTAAAAGTGATACTTTTCTCTGATTGGAAAGAAAAGCATTGGCTAACATCTTGTTGATCGCTAATTGGCCAACTGCTGAGCAAACTCCATCACTGCGCCACCGGTCATCTGTCTTTTTAATTAAGCATTTTTGTTTGCCTGCTAAGTCTCCAAATACCAAGCCAAGCTGTGTCGATACTAAAACTGGACAAGTGGCATTAGTTGTTCCACAGAGGAAATGGCAGCATGTATTTTGGGTGTCCATGAAGTTGGGGTTTTTTAAAGGGCACTATTGTCTAGGTTGGTGTATGTTCCATCAGGAAAATTGATAATTCCAACAGATGTGTTATTTACTCTAAATAAATGGAAAAAAATGTTAGCCACTAGTTAAAAACAAGAAATATTACCCTAAAAGTCCATTACTAACAAAAATACAATCTACTTCAGATCTACTTCAATCAGGCCGAATGAATTTTCTAACTATTCAGACAAAACCCTTAATTTTGTCCTAGAATGGTTTTTTTTGTTTCTTAAACTGTTTCTCAATGTTGCCTTTCTGTGTTTTTACCAATGCGAAATTACATCATTTGCAAGCCCTGACATAGTTTTCTTTCTTTATTTTTTTTTTAACCATTCACTGGTACCTGCATAATAATTTAGGTACTTAGACACTGATAAATGGCATCTTATCGGTTTGAGGCAGGGCTCATTTTTCTGGCCATCACTTAAATGAACTGGGGGTTTAAACAAAGTTCATGAGATCTTTAAAAAAAGATTCCATTGGTGCCGACAAATAATAAAACCTTTGACCCCATCCCTGACTTAACCTAACCATACTCGTAACTGACCTCTCAATAACAGCAAAGGCACTCTGTCACATGATACATTGACCCTTGACCTATTGTGTGACCTCATTAGATCACTTCCAGGTGGCCCCTGTGGAAGCCTGGCCCTGACCCCCTCAGAAGTTCTCTGAGAGCTGCACAAATAATTGAATTAATTTCAGCATCAGGAAGAGCAGTTTTCCCTCAATGCAACCATAGCGACAACCACAAACCACCCGGCTCAAGTCATTAGCTGATGAGCACACAATGCTCCAGATAAAAGCAGAACTTCCCACCCATGACAGTCCCGACCAATCACACGAACAAACATGCTTCTGAGAGACTTCATTTCCATGCCAACACAGATCTCAAGCTGGGGCATTCGACAGACAGTCTGCAGATATTATTTTTTTTAAATCTGTCTATGGTTTATCAAAAAAAATAACACCACAGTTCTGAGCTCTGAATGACCACACATAATAAAGAACTGATGAAATAAATCTCAGCATATCATTTAAAGATGTCACAAACACACAACTAAGCCAACTAACCAAAATAGTTGGCAGGCAGTAAATACATACTTCTTTCAATGTATTTGAATTAGGAGTTTAAAACTAAATGCATTCAACTCATAATATGTAACTTATGTTTTAAAAATACATCACTGACATTCCACTTTCAGACCACTCTCAATGTTGGGTCTTCCCGTGAAAGGGAAAAGAATGTATTTAGAAACTTTGAGAAATCCAAAACTAAGAAGAAAACTCTTGATAATGCCTGCAATCAAACCAAAACCCAAAATAAATTTGCTAGGTAATGGGAGTTCAGATTTCTTGGTTGAGAAGTCTTTAAAAACAAGTGCTTTTAGATGGTAAAAATGCACAAAACCAATCAAAAGGTTGGACATAGCCAAGTCTTTTCATTCTCCAGCCTGAACGTCATTAAATTCTTACAAGAAATTGTGGTTGAACAGTCTCTCGTTCCTTTCATAAAGAGAATATGCTGACATTCTAGACATAATAAGAGTCCATCAGGTTGGTACACAGATGACAACAATGTCTGATTACTGTTAGATCAAACTTTACCCCATTAAAAAATTCCATAAACGAACCCAGTCTTGGCACTTGTCGTGCTCCTCTTTAAAAGTGGGTCAAGTGTTTGCAGCATCGCCACTAAAGCCAAGAGTACTTTGAATAATCTTTTTTTCCACAATGAAAAGTAATTCCACAGCCTTGTTTTTGCAACATAATTTAAATAACTCAATAACATTTATATGGTGGTAGAGTGAAAAATGGGAGATGGAGACTCCCTTTAAATAGAAATTAAATATAATATAATTATATTGTGTTTGGGTTTTTTTAATTCCCCACATTTTTTTGAGATACTTATTAAATATATTTTTGTAAAACACCTACTGTGTTTAATAAACATATTTATATAATTCAACTACATAGTTTCTTAAGAATTCAGTACGTTTTTAAAGTTTTAAAGTTTAAATAGGTTTAAATATAGTGCAGAAACCTGTAATACTTGGGTTATTGTATTCTATACAAATTTTAATTATCTATGTCATCTCTAAAACTATTCTCTAAAATGTAAATGGCTTATATGAGTGAAAGATTAATCCATTATCAGTAGAATAGATAGCTGCAGTCCTAAAATTGAACAATCACAATAAAAACTAACATGTTGTAAGCTTTAAATATATTAGAATATAATACAACCCTATGCAATATGTGTGCATCTGAATGCAATAACTATTTTGCGTATATTGCATCCATCATCTCTGTATACAGTTGCTTTGAATAAAGAAGCCATTTTTTCAGCATTTCCACTGCTTTATCTGATACGTATGAGATCACGCTACAGCGAAGCCTAAAAGAAGAACCAGCTTCTTTATAGTAAATGTTTTGGTATTTTATTTTTGTTGTCTTCTGAATCCGAAAAAATAATATCTTACGTAAAGCAGAGGTATTAGCTAATTATAAAACACAAAACATTTTGAGATTAAATTAAACACGTGTGTGACCTGTATGTTCGAAAAATGTGATTCGCTGCATGCCGAAACTGGAAAGCCATCTTTAACCACCAAATTTAATCTCAACATTAAATTAACCCAGTTTCAGGCAGACAGCATTATTAAACGAAATGTTCCGGCTTTTAAAGCTTGAATTAAGCTGGAGTAAAGCGTTGTCAGCAGCACAGCATTCATACTGTGAAGAGGGGGTCCCCCACTGAACCCTGCAGGGCAATCATTAGCTAAATTCTGAATGAATTAACTTGCAGAGCAAGCAAAAATGCAACTTTTCAAAAATGTTGGAAAACATTCTAAGAACAAAAAAATCTTGAGAATGTAATTGTACGCTTTGTTTCTGAATTTCCAAAACAAATCAGGAGTATTGTTTATATGCAAATGAAAGCAGAGGATAAAAGAACACCTGATTTTCTGAATCACACTGTGTGAAACAAAAAATGCTTAGATCGAGCGTTTCATATACTGGGTGCCAGTTGCTGTTTTTATGTGAAAGATACCATTGATTCTGCCATCAAATACTGCTTTGAACTCACGACTGCTGTCACAATCAGGGAGACTGTCTGGCTCTGACATTGACGTGAGCCTGATGTATATCTCCAGACAGAAGAAGCTCTAAACTGAAGTTAAGATATCTGCCAGCGGACATGACTGGAGCTTCCTGAGACTGTTGTGCTGTTTAGTGTGGCATATTCATGGCAAATGTAACATTGCTATTTAATTGGTTGCAGATAAGCTCATTGAAGTTCAAAACATAAGGTGATCAGTGTTATTCAATAAAGTTAATTAATAATTTATTATTATTATTATATAAACACTGATGCTAGACTGTTTATCCAGAAAGGAACATATGACCACATCACTCCAACTCTGGCATCAATACACTGGCTAATAGTGAATTGTAGAGTTAAAATGCTCCATTATATTTCATGCAGTTACTGATTATTGAAAATGGTCTCGTAAACCAAAATGAAAATGAAAGGCGACAAGATTTTAACTGTACTGGTCCCTAGACTTTGTAAATCATTTATTTGGAAATTTGCTCCTCTTTATGTAATTTGTTTTTTTAATATAGACTGAAGACTTGCAGACATTAACTTGATGTGTATTGTTTTTCAGGGTGTGAATAAGTAAAATATATTTTTAATGTAGTTGTGTTGGCTTTTACTGTCATTTTTTAAATACTTAAGATGTTTTATGTTTAGTACTTTGGTCAGCTCTGCTGTTTTAAAAATATCTTGTAAATACATTTTATTTACTTACTTTATTGTGAAGGTGATGTGTGCACAATCACTATGCATCAATTTTGAAATCCCCAAAACCAGCACATCCCTGGGACCATTTGCATTTTCTGTTACACTAGATTTTTTAAAGCACCTGCTAATTGGCTATTACCTTGTTATGATGTCGGTCCTACAAGTCACACAACCTTTAATAAAATATCGAACAAGCTGAAATTTACATCGGCATTTGAATGTATGTGACGTATTCTCAAACATTTTGATGCTTTCTATTAAATGTGCTATTGTTGTTTTTTTTTTGTCAAGTCTTCAACATGATTTCCCAAATTTCACATTGCAACAAACAAACCATTCTTTATCACACTGATCCACATAACCAAGGCAAGGCATTCTCAGTTGAGGGGGGATGAGGAATAAGCCATAATCAATCAAGTGACAGTGTCTACGATCATCTGGACATTGTAAAGAGCTGGAGAGAACACATGGAGAAACAAGGCGAAGACTAATAAAACTGGTCAGTTAATGGATTAAAATCATAAAAACCAGCGTTCTTGTTCACAGTTCCTGGCTGGTGGAATAAACTCCCTAACACAGTCAGAAAGGCAGCAACAGCATTTTGTTCCCTTATCTTTATTAAATCCCATTATCTGGCCACTTCTTTGTATAAAATATCAGCTGAGACTTCTATTGGCTCTTTTCCATCAGTTCAGTCCGGCTAAAAACAGTTCAGTACAGCACAGAATGCATTGAATTTCAATGTTTATGCGCTCCTCTTTGTGTGTAAGTGTGTTTACAGAAGTGTCCTGGTGACATACCTCCGCTGACTAAAATAAATAACTACTAACACCACGAGAAAGGTTTGGAGTCAGACTGACGAAGCCATGACTTCACGAAGCTCGATAGTCAGCGTCTTTAACTCAACCAATCGCAATACACCTCTCTTTATAAAGCGTACCTGTTCTTATTACAAAGTAAACAGTGTGACACATATGTTACAGATCGTTTCTGGAGATGAAGCTGGTTTTCTGTGTAAAGATATGGATTTGCTGCTTGAATAAATCATGAATTCATGCTTGTGATGTTTACAGGTTGCGTGTCCATGGCATTATGGTCGGGGTCGGCAGATGCAAGATTCGTGACGCAGAAGCACATATTCTGTCAGCAATCTAGAAGGGCTTCGTACATTATGTTTGCTCTGGCCAATCAACGAAAATGGTGTCCATTCCAGTTTTAGCATCGATTATAAAACCAGCTCGAAAAGGAGGTAAAAAGAGTGTCGGTTCCATGGCCAGCACACAATGAATGGCACAAAATACCATGCAGAACCGTATAGAACTGTGCTGTGTGTACTTTGTATCCAAAATCAACCCTCTGCTAAATGCATACATTTCATGTCAGCTCTATCATAAACAATGATATTTGATTAAAAGTCTGGCTAATTAAAAAAATAAATAAATAGGACATGCATGAAAACATATGATTTGCAAAGTATTTTTCTTCAATTAAAAAAAACATGTTATGAAGGAAACCCCAGTTAAAGTGAACTAAAAAAAAAACTTGTTTAATTAGCATGACTAATATTTAATGAGGTTTAACCAGGCTAAACATCACTTATTGAAAAGTAAACATGCCAAATGTTTGTCTATCAGTTACCAGTCCAAGTATTTAGCCCTCTACTATTTCAGGCTGAGTAGTAAGTTTAAATCTAAAGTATGTGGGGTGGGGTGGTCAAGAAGTACTTGTGTGCACTAATACCAATGAGTCTGCAGAGAATCTGAAGTGCCCATATGATCCACACTTCTGTACTGCATGATTGAAAATAAGGGAAATTCTGAACAAGAGGGACGAGTTGTAAATAACACATCAATTTTAAGTGGTCATGAGGATGACAATTGGCAAGGCTTCCAAGGCTTTTATGCCATTACAATCATCATAAAAAAGTCTGTTTCTATTCAAGCGTATTATTTACTAGCTTATTTCAAATGCAGTCCGTGACTACCGCCTCAAAAGCACCATGTATTATATCAGAGGTCACATGACAATGGCAGTCACTCAGAAGCAGCTTGATGTTAAACTACCATGTATTTTTGGTCATTAAAGTCTAAAAGAAACAAGCGTTTTAGCTTAAAATCTAGTAGCAAAGAATGCACTCATTTTAACTTGTTAAAAATAAAAATGTTAAAATGGATAGAAGGATGTCAGTAGAGAGAATAAAATAGTATCTTACACACACACACATATATATATATATATATATATATATATATATATATATATATATATATATATATATATATATATATATATATATATATATATATATATACACACATACACACACACCTGAACTTAACTGTTTATATGATTGTCCTCATGATAAGATGCATGATTCTTGGCATTTTAAGAGTATATTTAAACACAAAATGTTCACAGAAAAAAATAAAAACCAGATTAAAAAAAAGACCAGATCACTCTGAAACAGCCGTCATTCAAGAACACCCACCAATAGCAGTTTCTAAGCATTGTCCTGCCAACACAAGATAAGAAGGGCAGCTGAAAACACAAGCCACAAATGAGACAGAAAGCATAATCAAGCGCTCCCAGAAGCACATCCAAAGCCTTCATCTAAACAGCCAGCATGTACTATGCCACGAGTTTTCTGATGTCATACAGAGTCCCATTCTTCCATGAATAAGCGGCTATAGAGGGGACAGTCATCATCCACTGGCCTCCAGTGAAGGTAATCATTGTGTTCCTCAAAATGATGAGATGACAGACAAAATCATCATTGAGAAGGAAGAAAAAGTACCTGTGAGAAACTATCCAAGACTCCTGATTGACAGCTACCAGTCATCTATGTCCAGTTTTCCGCTTCTTTTGATCCATTTAGCTGAACAAATTCCCTTTCGTGTGTCATCATCCCTTACAGAGCAATCCTAGCTTTCAAGTACTTCCAGTAATCTCCAGAGAAGAGTTAAAGAGGATAGGGTGCTGCAGAAGGATGGAGTCAGTTGGAGATCTCGATTGCTTTGCTCAGCTCTGCTGTGTGTACAGTAGGAGTGAAACTGCCCCCTCCTCTCCTCTTCATGTACTGTCTCTTCATCACAGCCTGTAACCCTCTCCACTTGTCTCCTCCCTGGAAAAGTCTCATAAAATCAAGAGCTCCTCCCTGTGGTGGCAAAACCATTCAGCCCCATTGTTTCTATTCATTTTTTTTGGCTGACAGATATTGATTACTTTTTTTTTACAAACTTATTTTAAAAATGCGTTATTCTGGTTAAGGAATTTTTAAAGCTTGATTCATACACGTCCACCTAATAATCTTATTTTCCAGATACTAACTCTTAACTCGAACTCTTCATGGCATCAGTGGACAAAGGTTTTGTTGTCATGCTTCGTTCTGCTCAGAAACCAAGTTCAACCGTACGATAAAGAAAAGATTTTACTAGTTCTGTGCACTCTCCATTCTATTACAGAAGATTGTTGTCCTAATCTTGTACCTTTGCATTATCTCTTGTCTAGTGTAACTTTTTCCATGGCTAACTTGTTGCATATCGGTCAGTTATTGTGTCGAAATTTTCACTATAGTAAACGACAGAGGATGGGTTGTCTGTCATGGTTTGTTCCCCGAGGGTCTTTCTGAATTGTACAATTGGAACTGCAGATATCTCCAACTACCTTTATAAAAAATTAAATATAGTTACTACTGTGAAAATACAATTATTGCTATATTTAATTATTTTCACAGATAGTCAGTTCATGGGATTAAAAGTAAAAATGGCTTGCCAAACTGGCATACAGGTTTCTCACTTCTCTTGGCCCAACCACCTTCTGGAACTGAACATCACGTAAAACAGCATCAATTGTTAATGCCCCCAAAAGGACAGCTTTTAACAAGCAATTATGAAAGATCTGAAATGTTTTTTGAATGGCAACTTCACTTGCCACGTTTAGGAGAGCCACAAGATTAAAAGGAGAGTCATTAGATTAATATCCCATCATGTAAAGAATAGTTGCGTGACTTTTAAATCAGTTTTGGATTTGGCCACAGGGTGTTTTCAGGGACAAACTCGGTTAGGAAGTGACACCGTTCGCTTACATGATGGTTAGATTCAGGTTAACTGACCTGTGAAACGTTCACTTGAGATTTTACTCTTATTTTCTCTAAAACCTAATTTCTCACTCAGATATAAACATGGCCTTTGCATTAACACTACACAATCAAGCAGAGAGAATTTAGATGACAAAAATGCAGAAGAGGGTAGCATTAAAATTGGATAAGGCATACGGTCAATGTATGCAAATAAAAACAGATCTGTAAGAACTGCGTAACTACTTGCAAAATTTACAAATGTTTTAGACCAGGAAAATTAAAACTTCAACCTCTAACTTTTACCAATATAATATCAAATTCTTTTAATCAAGAATGATATACATCTTACAATAACATTTATAGCATGAGCAACAACCCAGTGCTATATGCTAAATGCTAACACAATAAGATAACAAAAACAAAAAGGTACCATACAGAGAAATTACATAAGGTTTCACCATAACTTCAATTGAAATGGGAAAGGACAACTACTTTGACGCAGAAAAGAATCCTGCTTGTCAAAAAGAAAGTCTACACAACTATCCATTCTCTTCAAACAGACCTTTTATCTCATTCTGAAACAATCAAAGAGACAGAGTGTCAACACTGCTCTTCCATGGAAGTGTTTGCACAAGCATGTTTGTTATTGTTTCGCTCCATAAAGTCCAGTTTACCCATACATGGTGTTGTCTCACAGATATTGTTCAATGGATCAGGCCTCTGAACGCTCAGAAAGGCATGAGTTAAGCTTCGGTACACTGACCAAAGCAAACATCTGATTCAGACCTTGAAACAGACATTGTTGAAAATATCAGTCACAAAGAGGAAAGCAGAGAAAGCTTTGGGGCTGGAGGACTTCCAAGTAAAGACCCGGCTGACCTGGATATCCGGTCTAAGGAGGCTACGGATGTAAAAAGGATTGGCCTTGGAACACCATTTCCGCACATAGTCACTCAGACACAATGAACCGAGTCTCGGGGAAAGCTGCATTACTGTGGACATGTATATAAACGACAACTATGACTGTCGCTTTACATATACACATCACACAATAAATCCAAATGAGTTTGTCGACCATAGTATATTAATTAGTTTGTGAATTTTCCTCATGAAAAAAAGTATGACAAAGATTCATACTAGTTGGGACACTTTTAATCAACGAAAGTCACTTTTTTGGATTAAAATAAATTGTATCAAAATTGAACTTCAAGGGATTTTTAAGAAAAATTTTTTAAGATCAACAGGTTAATCTTCAAGATTAGGTAGAGAGATCAGGTAAGCTTTGGAACTAGCTTCAACTGTATCACAAAGAAGAGGGTTTTTAAAGATATTTCTATGTAAAAGCTGCAACGCCCTTAATAATTTGTTTCTGAAAGTATTTTTCTGAGATTGGAATATTTCTTTTGTTTGATCAGCTTGGTAAAGCTTGGTTGTTTTTTCACAACTTTCTTAAAACTATGGAGCCACTTGTTTAAATCAAATTGTTTATCTGTATATTCATCGTTGCTGTAATTTAATTATATGTTTCCTGATTGATTAACAAGTTTTTTTTGCAAACTGTTATGACTTAGACCCAGTAACAGGGTTTTCTGATTATCAACACAAACTAAACAGCTCTACTCATACTTCAAAAACTGCTTCATTAACTATTTGATTAACAAAAGGTAGGCACAATGATTTACCAAATGAAAGCAAAAAGAATGGCGAGTTGCAAGTCATGATCGTGTGTTTTCACATTTATATGTTTAAGTCAATATACTGTACAATCGCATTATCCCTTCTAAAGGCCATAAACAAGATTTTTTATTTTAAGTGGAAAAAAACTCTTAGCTAAAGGTAATCTCTGCTGTAATTAGATTTGCTAATAAACCATGTTAATTGGAAAGGTGATATGCTGTCGAGATGTTGCGCACAGTAGTCCAAGGGGTCACATGAAAAAATTGATTATTGAAAAGATTATTGATCTTGACAATTTTCCCAGTCCACTAATATTTTATTCATAGACATCTTAAGCACACTTTCTTAATCCCCATTCAATGCTGCAGTAATTCTATTGTAAATCAGTGAAGCCATTTCTTTATATAGAAGAACAACAACTATGACAGAGTAACTTTAATATATGGTGTGAGACTCAAAAACACAGCTGTTATTGTGCTTTGTTTTGCTTCGGGTGTTTGTGCATTGCTTCCTTCAGCTGTCTCCTTAATGATCTGAGTTTTCTCAGCAAGTTTTTGTCTGTGTAACTGCTAAAATAATTTCTCTTATCATCATGTAATGTAGCTGCATTCCTTTTCTCTTTCATCTTGTACAGTATCTCTCTTTGCGCAGTGCCAGCAACGTCGCTACATAACCTAGTTTTTTTTTTTTTGACTGCCAGCTCAGTGTTGTAGATCCTCTCAGTCATTTATATTCATTCTGGCCTAATTTTGCAGCAATCTCGACTACCAAAATAGATAGCCTAACAAAATCTACCTTTTTCAAAATTTGAGTTTGAAAGCTATAATGAACAAAATTAAGATGTTTTAGTGAAATGTGGAGTGGAGACAGGATGAACTGTCTCACTTCCAGGAAGTGTAGCACACACAAAAGATGGGTTGGGGTGGTGCAGAGTAGATTTGTGCTCATATTACAGGAGTCATTTCTTCTGTTACAGCGCACCTGTAGCACCACAATGAAATAAAAATTTAATGTCCAGCAAATCTCCCAAAGAGAGCGAGAGAGTGATGCACGGCCTAACCCCTATCGACTTTGATGCTAACAAAACAGAAAAAAATGTGGACTTAACATTTAACAATAATGCAAATAATCTAACATGTTTTTTCAGACATCTTGAAAGAAAATAACAAAATGCATTCTGCAAATCGTCATCTTGGAATGACAGAATGACATTTTGGTCAAAATTTTGTTAATTATTCTGTTAAGATTTTTGTTACATTTTCTTTATTTAATTCAAAACTATTTATCTGAATTTGTTACATGAAAAGGTAATATCTTTGAAGCTCAATATATCAAAACCCATTTCAACACAGAAAGAAAGAAATAAAAGGGGATGGTGAAAAAATATATATTTTCCAATGTCCAATCTTTTGAAAGGCCATATTCAACCATTTTATTTGTAGAAATACCTTTGATAAAGCAGAAGGTGCTGTGTTTTTCAAAAACATTTAGCCAAATCAGCAGGCGCTACCAAAATAGGGACAGGGCGGTGTTGGTCTAGGGCTTTTCCAAAGTCAACATTGGATCCCAAAAATAGCATACCATTTCTTTAAGTGTCAACAAAAGCAATCTTTTAAAGAAAACAAAATAGTCCTGCTGTTTTATTCAACTCATCTAGTCTTTCACTACCCCTGACAATATTTCTAAGTTATGTGCGCAAAAAAATCTAATTAGCAATTTTGAAACTAGTTAAAACTGGGGTTTCCGGTAGACAATCATTAAAAGGTGACATTTTATACATTAAGAAATTACTACTTTTAACAGAGATTACCATTTTATGATAAACGCACTCAGAAATCCATTTCTATATTGTGCGTTGGTGTTATCCCTGCAGTGGTTTAACCCAGTTTTTGGAGCGTTAAGTTAATCCCTCTTTAGTGGGGGTGGGAGACGATTCCTACTGACTCTCGGAAACACCATAGCAATCCAATCCAAAGAACGGTTCGAAACTGAAAATAAAAAAATGAGGTTGGGGAAAAATAATCGGACTACAGATGGGTTTCATCCCTGCTTATGGCATCCAGTATAGGGCTGGAGACAAGTGTGACTTTATAGACAAAACCATTCCCTATAATTGCCTGTTATTAATTATGTGTATATATCTGACTGAATACATTAATAATTTACCACAATAATACCAACAACTGCGTTAAAACAAGGTAGAAAGGCTTTATACTTCCGGATATTCCATATTTTTTCATGTGTTTTCTAATGGCTTTTAAAGATTTTCTAATACCAAAAAAAGTCAAAGTATATTAACAATTTCGTAGTGTGCCATTGTAAAGTTGTTGCTGATAAGTTAAACAGGCTTGTATAAACCTTTTAGATAATCTATGTTTTAACAGTTTATTTAGCCATTTCTATAGAGACCAATTAAAGATTTTCTCTAGTCTTGCATCCACTTAAGCATCGGTTCTTTGTTCAGGAGTCAAATCTGTGATATGGACGGATCAATTTGATTCATTTCCGATTACGCAATGACTCGTTCAAAAATCAGACATTCTTCACTAATATCTGCCAGAAATGATCAACGGACTGGCTATACATCGATACTCTCAATCTTTATTGACATTCCCCGAAAGGCAAACCCATAACAACGAGGATTTTAAACGCATGAAGCCTCTAAAAAAAACATACAAATGTGTGAGAGCCACTCACCGGTTCCATCGTCTGAATTCATTAGTACCATTGCCAGACTCTCCGTTCCTGTGAATCGGGTAGATTGGCTTCTAACAGGTTAACAAACCTAGCAGTTTGAACTTCAAATAACACAAACTTAAAATATTCGCTTCTCGAAAGGCGAGCGGATGTGGATTCCTAGGCGTGTGAGGACCTAGCTTCGAGCTCTGGGGGAAGAGGCGTGTTGTGCTGATGACGACAACCAATCAGCGTCGAGCTTTGTGCTAAGCTCTCTTTAACATGGCGCACGCACCAAAAAGAAGTGAGGACAGATTTTTTTGTAAAAAAAATTCCGTTGAATTCAACCAGTATTTACAAACGGTGTACAAACACTATTTACTGGATACATTCAGGAGGCAAGTTAATATGTTTTCATAACTCTATAAACATGGCCATGGTTCATTGAAAATAAGGATATTCAAATTTGGCTCCAACAACAACAAACTGATGTTAATTGAACTAATAAAATAAGTTGGAATGTAATGCACCATTCTTGTGGTTTTAGTAATTTAATATGTATCCATATATTCATCATCAAAACTAACTGTAAAATATCTCTTCACTTGTCCTGACACCAAGAAGAATAGTGACAGTCGCAAAACAGAGCTTTAAGTGAAATTTTCTTGGGGAATTTCACAATATATATATATATATATATATATATATATATATATATATATATATATATATATATATATATATATATATATATATATTAGAGGAGTATCAGAAAGACAATTACATAATTGACTTTAGTGGAACTCAACTCGAAACGAAATAGTCTAAGACAAAAAGAAATCAGATAGCTTCTCCTTAGGGCATCAGTGTGACCAGCCTTCAGCAACTTTCTAAAACAGAGGCTGTTTTCTCCGGGCCCCAGGAGGGCAGTAGTCATCTCTCAACCATGACCAATGGCTCATTATCCTCAATATGGGATGACTGAGCACCACATGAACACGTTCTTTGTTTAGATGTTTTGATCTTTAATGAATGACAAATGTGGAACCAACTTGAGACAAAAAAGGCCATCAAATAACATCAAAGCTTTTTAAATAGGGGTGAATGTAAGCTAAGCACCCAACTGGGCACTGGCCACAGCTGTAACTCTATATGTTTTAATATGAACACATCCAAAAACACAGTTTTCATCTGCAGAGAAAACGAACAGTACATCAAAGCTAATTTGGATTCAATCTCAGTACTCATGGACCTGTATAGTATGATAAACACCTCTAAAAATAATACCTTTGCATCTGAAGCATTCTGTATAAACCACATCAACATCCTTATACTCAGTCTCAATGAGAGAATGTATACGCTCACTTTCTGTAGTCTTGCTGCTCTCTACAGAAAGTACGTATATGCCTGTAATGTACTGTTATGTTTTTTTTTTTGATGAAGACAGAAAAACTAAAGTCTTGTTGTCAGTAGGTGTTTGAATCCTAAAAAAACTCAAGTGCAACAGAGAATACTACAGAAACCATGTAATCAGTACTATTACATTTTAATAAACAACACTAAAATGCTTCTTGCGCTCAAGTTTTTAGAATTGCTGCTGAAACTGAAATAAGAAATAAAAAATATAACAACACTGAATAAAAAACAGGTAGTTAACTAAATCAAATATACAACAAAATATAAGAAATAATAATTAATAATAATAATAATAATAAACACAGCTAAAAGAAAACTTTTAAGAGAAATCTATAAAACAATAATTAACATCTGTTGTAAGTCTGTATCTGTCAAACTTGGCTTACTTTTCAAATAGTATTAACATCTGTAGCCCAAAACAACAATGAGATATTTGGCTACTCTTAAGTTTGGTTGCCTTGGAAACATGTCTCCTTATTAAGTTCATCATTTTAGATTTTAGAAAAATTTCAACTGAGTGGAATCATTACAATAACATAAAACAGAAAAAAACGAAGAGGGAGAGAGAAAGAGGGATGGAAGGGGCAGATGGAAAGAAGTGAGAGAATGAGAAGAAAATAAGGGAGAAAGAGGGTGATGAAGAAGGTAAAGATGGAAGAGATAGAGATAGGGAAGGGAACGAAGTGAGAAATGAAAGGAGAAAAAAAGAGAGGGATAGAAGGAAGAGAGGGAAAGAAGGGAGAAAGAGGGTGATGGGGAAGGTAAAGATGGGAGAGAGAGAGATAGGGAAGGGAAAGAAGTGAGAGGAAAAAGAAAGGGAAAGAAGGCCTACTGGTCTTTTTAAGAGAATAGTTAGGAGACCATTACAATAATCTAGCCAAGTGTTTATAAAAGAATGGACTAATTTCCTTAGACCCGGACAGGAGACAAAGCATCTGATCTTTGCAATGTTTCTGAGAAGATAATAAGCAGATTTAGTTATTGCTCTTATGTGACTGGTGAAGCTCAGATCAGAATCCAGGATCACCCTGAGGTTCTTCACCTGATGTTTAGTTGTAATGCCCTCAGACCTCAGATGAACACTCACTTTGAGAACCTTGCCTTTGTTTCCAAAAACAAGGACTTCAGTTTTCTCTTTATTTAATTGAAGAAAGTTTGTGTGCATCCAGCTTTTAATCTCATCAATTCATTTACAGAGAGCGCTTACGGGGCTGACGTCATTTTGAGGAAGGGCTAAGTAGATCTGAGGGTCATCAGCATAACTGTGATGGACAATCTGGTATCTTCTCATTATTTGACCCAGTGATCAATGTTCCTCTCTAACCTCTCCTCATCATTTATCTCTCCTCCTGCAGCTGATGCTGATCACCTGTTTGTTGTCTGTGTTACAGTTTTCTAACAGTTGTTTCTTCATGTGTTAGTTTCTGTTTTGTCTTAGTTTGTTTTGTTTTTTCAGGTCCTGTCCGGTGAACCATTCATCGATGGATCTTAAGTTTGTATATTCTTTATGCTGGTGAGGTGATTAGCACCTGCCTCAGTCAGCGAGGCTCCCAGGGACCTCACAGAGGGAACTCCTATTTACTCTACCTGATCCCCACGAGGACTTTGAAAGCAACTGCTAAAGAAGCGCTATATAAAAACTTGAGTTGATTGGTAGCATGCACAGAGGTGAAGGAAGGCAGGGAGAGAGGGGGGAGAAGGGAGAGAGAGAGAACAAAGATGGAATGAAAGCAATGTCATACATTCAACTTAAACACTGCTGTTGCAAATCATCATAAAATAGGCAAAAAATGACTAGAAGATACAATTATTAAAGGTACATCACACATCTCTAATACAAGCCCACAAGGCTGTAGGGGATGAAAATGAGCTATACAACTACTTTCACAAACATTTTGAAGTCAAAAGACATTTAAGCAATAAGAGAGAAAGAAACAGCTAAACTGTTAAGTATTTGGTATGACTTCAATGTATTGTTTACACAGTAAATATGAACCAGTTTTGAACATGTTAACAGCTTAGACTAAATGAGCAAGCAGTAGCATGTTCAATCCACAAGAAGGAGCTACAACTACACTTTAGATTTTGTAATACATTTTTTTTTCAAATCAATTATCTGAATTCAAGAGGCTTTTAAAAACATAACTTTCAGCTAAACATGTAATACCTTGGTTAAATCGCTAAGAAGAAATGGAAAAGGCTGCTCAGTTCAAATTAAATACTAAAGGTGCTGTTCTGCATGTCTGCAATGGAAGTACAGAACAAAACAACAACACAAAACAACTGTGCAGCAGTGATGTCAACGCCTGCACTTTAAGCGAACGCACCACTTTCTTTTTTTTTTCTCTGTAATTTTCTGCACCTCAGCGCTTTCCTGCTCTTTCCTCCTTCATGCCTCAATGAAACAAACAGCTGCTTGGAAATATCTGTGTTTCAGCCTAATACCAGAGAAGAAAATAAGTCACCTACTACCAACTGAACCAAGATGATGAAAAAGAATAAAACAGACAAAAATGAAGAACTGTTTAAGGTGTAAATTTAAGGTAAAGATGAGTTTGTTAAATCATTCATTCATTCATCTTCATGTCGGCTTTCTTCCCTTTCGTGGTCGCCACAGCGGAATGAACCGCCAACTCTCTGGCATATGTTTTACGCAGCGGATGCCCTTCCCTGCCGCAACCCATCGCTGGGAAACATTCACACACACATTCACTCTTTAACACTATGGGCAATCGTTCTTATTCAATTCACTTATACCGCATGTCTTTGTTCTTGTGGGGAAACTGGAGCACCCGGAGAAAACCCACGCGATCACGAGGAGAACATGAGAACTCCACACAGAGATACCAACCGACCCAGCCAAGCCTAGAACCAGCGACCTTCTTGCTGTGAGACGACCGTGCTACCCACTGCGCCACCATGACGCCTTGTTAAATCAACTTAAAGTAATTTAACTCTCTCATTTAGTTGTCTTCTAACCAACCAACTCTCAACAAAATGAATGTGCTTTGTGTTAAAATGTATATTTCACAAAACAAAAAATGTAGTTAAACTTTATCATATCATGAGATGTCTTTTGTGATTTTACAAAAACAGTAATTGAGTCTCATCTTGTAAGAACCAAATAAACTTGTGTCCATCAGATGTGGGTAGTAACTAATTACATTTACTTAGTTACTTTTACTGGAGTACATTTTTAGGATGACCAGTACTTTGAGTACTTTTAAAAGTGTTCAGCTTTTACTAAAGTAAAGTTTAGTGAAAAATCTATACTTTTATTTAGTTACATCAGTGTTACATCATAGCTGTGTTCCTTCATTGTTCAATATATGATTATTATTATTTTTAATAGCACGCTGTTTTTGAGGAAGTTGAGGAGTTTGCAGTTACTCACATTAATGGTGGCAGATCACCCACAGCCTCATGTTCACGTTTATTTAGATGCTCACTCGGGAATGTTTGCTTCTAGACGAAAAATGCAAAAAATCCAGAAAGTTCATTTAAATACAAAAGTAACATGTTCATAAGCTACAGTTTTATTCACTTATTTAATTTAACTCAACAATTATGCTCTTTTATGACTTGAACAGATTTTCAACAGAAGAAAGTTAATTACGAGAAGAGCACTTTTACTTTGTCTCGGTTATATCAGAAGTAACTCTTTGAGTAAATGTTTCATTAGACTTTTGTACTTTTACTCGAGCTGTTACTCTTTACTCTTACTTAAGTAAATATTTTGTACTGTTACTTGAGTAAATTTTTATACTCTACCCACTTCTGGTATCCAATCAGAAAGAGTTGTAATAGTCAGGAAGTTTATTACTGTTTAGCACAATGATACTGTTACTATTGTTTTCCCTTTGTTTGCTTACTCATTCACAGAATAAAAATGTGAATTAGAGAAACAATGCTATTTATAAAGCATCATAAGAAAGAATTCCTTAAAAGCAAAAATACCAACTAGAAATGAATTTTAAAGGGGTCTCAAACTGAAAAATCCTAAAAGCTTTTATTTTTACAAATATGAGCACAGCAATAAACCCTGCTTGTTTCAGAACTAAAATGTTTTAAGGCCTTGTATTAGAACCTGTGTTAAATATTAGGAAGTGTTTTACAGATAGATATTTTTACTGAAAGATAAAGGAACCATGTTCGAGTGTTGTTTCCTCATCTAAAGCACCTGAAGTCAAAGTCATTCATGTATATTTGCCATTTTAGCTGTTTAGTTAGAGCGCAAACAATTCAATAAAGTTATCTACGCCATGAGAATTTGTTCCCTCCCACTGACCAATCAGATTAGCTGCAAACCCTGCCCCTCTCCATACAGAGAACCCACTGTCTGCAAATGAACTCCGAAGAGTATAAGAACTCCAGAATAAAGCGACGGCAATAAAACTATCATTTTTCGATTGTCGGGAGAGAAGTGTAAAAAGATGATTCGCCAGAAATGGGTAGAAAAATGCATTCCAACCACCATAAACTTTTAAAGATCTCTTTTGTTTGCTAGTGTCTTTTACAATTATAAAATTCATGAACAAACAAGTCTTTAGTTCACATTTAAAAGGGCCTTGTAAGGTTAGGATTGCTTAAATCTTGTAGATTTGCCCTCCTTGTTTTTATTTTGTTTACAAGATAAAAGCCTTCGTGAACACAAAAACAATTTCTTTGAAGTGCGTTTATAAATGCAGCAGTTAGATAAAATAAGTACAATAGTACACTAATCCTCATTACTATAAAAAAGAAAATGACTAAACATCCATTTAACATAATCCATGAGCGTTAAAACCCAAAGCATCAGGGGCACCCAAGCAACTTAAGCTTTTATCTTTAAAGGCTGTGTTAAATGCCAAATGAGCCAGCCATTATAAGATGGTAAAATTAAGCCTGCATCAAATCCACACTTCCGTTCAGCTCAAGGAGTCATGTCTAATAGAGAGAGGCGGGAAACGCAGACCTGACCTTCACTGCAGGTGTTAACACCGAACAAGTGCTTCTATATATGCAGCAGTAAAAAAGAGGTCACAGGGTGCACTGTAGGGGTTAGGGCACATTCTTTAAGCTTCAAGTGCTTGATAAAAAAGGAATTAAATGATGAGTCAGTAGAGGGGATTGTTTAAAATGGGTTAAATGGATAAATTACATAACTTTAAAATCCCCAGCCTTAATGGAGACAACCCATCATGAAATCAAAATGTTTATTTTGTAAATCAATCATATGAATAAATAAGAATAAAATATAAAATACATATACATATATATATATATATATATATATATATATATATATATATATATATATATATATATATATATATATATATATGTATGCATTTCAGCTGATTAATGCAATTCTAAAATTATTAGAGCCAAAAGGAAAAGGGATAAAAAGCACATTTTGGGAGGCGTTTGAACGTATGTGTGTGTGTGTGTGTGTGTGTGTGTGTGTGTGTGTGTGTGTGTGTGTGTGTGTGTGTGTGTGTGTGTGTGTAAGCAGTCTATTTAATACATTTGGTGAATGTAAAATAGCATCAAATATCCCAATAGCAAAACATTTTGTAGTGACCCTGCGCACCACTGTTGATTTGAGGTGCATCAGTGCCTTTGATAAGAGCAATGAATAAAAACCTATGAATTACATACACTAAACAACTTCTTATCTCTACAATCAGAGTACTTCACAAACTGTTGTTGCACGTTCACATATAAATCAGCAAATCATATTCTTAAAAAAAATCCACATTTATATGTGGCTAAACGCTCTGTTCAGCAGAAAAGCAGAGCATCTACATGTCCTACTCTGAGATGACCGCAAAACCTGCTACCAAAAATGACGCATCAAAACAGGCAGAGCATGGAGGAGGGGCTTTAGTCACTTCTTTCAGCATGCTTCAACTACAAACATAGCAGTTCTTCACCAGCAAAAAAAAAATGCAGAGTGTTGTTAAATTTCCAGTGTGAGTAGAAATCTCAGAATACTCTCCTCCTCTGCACAGACTCACAGTGAGTATTTAAAACAGCAAAGCATCAGAGTGCACTCACTGTCTGTGCTATCTACAAATACTCGAGGCAGAAATATGGCACAGTGGTAGAGTTGGTCATTCTGTAACCGGAAGGTTGACGGTTCGATCCCTGCTAGGGCCTTTCTGCCGTTGTGACCTTGGGCAAGCCACTTCAACCGCATTGCCCTGTATGGATGTGTGTGACTGGTGGGGTGTGTTTGGTGGATGAGTGTGACTGGTGGAGGGGTGTGACTGGTGGGGTGTGTTTGGTGGATGTGTGTGACTGGTGGGGTGTGTTTGGTGGATATGTGTGACTGGTGGGGTGTGTTTGGTGGATGTGTGTGACTGGTTGGGGGTGTTTGGTGGATGTGAGTGACTGGTGGGGGGTGTTTGGTGGATGTGTGTGACTGGTGGGGGGTGTTTGGTGGATGTGTGTGACTGGTGGGGTGTGTTTGGTGGATGTGTGTGACTGGTGGGGGGTGTTTGGTGGATGTGTGTGACTGGTGGGGGGTGTTTGGTGGATGAGTGTGGCTGGTGGGGTGTGTTTGGTGGATGAGAGTGGCTGGTGGGGTGTGTTTGGTGAATGAGAGTGGCTGGTGGGGGGTGTTTGGTGGATGAGAGTGGCTGGTGGGGTGTGTTTGGTGGATGAGTGTGACTGGTGGGGGGTGTTTGGTGGATGAGTGTGGCTGGTGGGGTGTGTTTGGTGAATGAGAGTGGCTGGTGGGGTGTGTTTGGTGGATGAGAGTGGCTGGTGGGGGGTGTTTGGTGGATGAGAGTGGCTGGTGGGGTGTGTTTGGTGGATGTGTGTGACTGGTGGGGGGTGTTTGGTGGATGTGTGTGACTGGTGGGGGGTGTTTGGTGAATGAGAGTGGCTGGTGGGGTGTGTTTGGTGGATGAGAGTGGCTGGTGGGGTGTGTTTGGTGGATGAGAGTGGCTGGTGGGGTGTGTTTGGTGGATGAGTGTGACTGGTGGGGTGTGTTTGGTGGATGAGAGTGGCTGGTGGGGTGTGTTTGGTGGATGAGAGTGGCTGGTGGGGTGTGTTTGGTGGATGAGAGTGGCTGGTGGGGTGTGTTTGGTGGATGAGAGTGGCTGGTGGGGTGTGTTTGGTGGATGAGAGTGGCTGGTGGGGTGTGTTTGGTGGATGAGAGTGGCTGGTGGGGTGTGTTTGGTGGATGTGTGTGACTGGTGGGGTGTGTTTGGTGGATGAGAGTGGCTGGTGGGGGGTGTTTGGTGGATGAGAGTGGCTGGTGGGGTGTGTTTGGTGGATGTGAGTGACTGGTGGAGTGTGTTTGGTGGATGTGAGTGACTGGTGGAGTGTGTTTGGTGGATGTGAGTGACTGGTGGAGTGTGTTTGGTGGATGTGAGTGACTGGTGGAGTGTGTTTGGTGGAAGTGAGTGACTGGTGGAGTGTGTTTGGTGGATGTGAGTGACTGGTGGAGTGTGTTTGGTGGATGTGAGTGACTGGTGGAGTGTGTTTGGTGGATGTGAGTGACTGGTGGAGTGTGTTTGGTGGATGTGAGTGACTGGTGGAGTGTGTTTGGTGGTGGTCAGGAGGCCGTAGGAGCAGAATGGCAGCCACGTTCTGTCATAATACCCCAGAGCAGCTGAGGGCTACCAAGGTAGCTTATCACCACCAGAGAGTGAATGTGTGGTGAAGATTCCTGATAATTCCTGAATGCCCTGATAATTGTAAATAGTGTCTAGAAAAACGCTATATAAATTGAAGGCTTTATTATTATTATTATTATCATTATTAGTAAATTCACACTCAGAAAATCCAACAATTTGTGATTCTGTTTCACTCCACAATAATGTAATCATTCTGACAGGCCATACAATAACGTAACTACTGAAATACAGTAGTTATGGTTAACTCTACTTTATATGTAAGTAAAATAGGGAGTTGATTCTTTTAAACACTATTATTAAAGTGTAAATTGAACTAAGATTTACAAATTAAGCAGACACATATAGATTATTATAATATCTTGTAAAAAGAGCATTTCAAAAATCATTTAAGAGTTATTAAGCATACATTAATATTTTGTTAATTCATAAACATTGTTATTTCATGATCAGCTTCGTAGCATTACAAAGATTAATGTCAATCAACCACTAGAAGACAAATATCCAGTTTGTTTAACAACTAAAACATTTTTCATGATTCATTTATATAGTATGTTTGTTTATAGATAAATACTTGATAGAATTAAAACAGATTTTTTTAGACTGCTGCATAACAACATCCATATTTACCCTAGAAATTACTTTTCAAATGACTTTCTAGAATTTGTCCTTCATCTTAAAGTTAGTCAGTATTACAATGTTTTTCCTCTGGAGTTAAAATCATAGTGAAAATAAAATTCCATGGACACAGTGTATAAAAGGAAATAATAAAAGAAAAATATGCTGCACAAATCGAGCGTTGCAGAGACTGCCAAGAGTTTAGAGACTTAATCTCAACAGCACAAAAGTGTTCAATGTTTTGTCAGTCCAGTGAGAGAATTTTTTCACAGTTTGCTGAACAGAGCATATTCTCAACGACATCTAGTCAATTTTAAAGCTTTGCTGCTTTTATGTAAAAGTATGCAGTTGTGTAGCACAGGTTTGCTCCAGATTTTTCAAATAAAACAAAAATCTCCAGTCGTATTAAAAATCCTCCCATCAGAGATGCAGGGGGGGAATTTTCAGGAAAATCGTATGAAAGATATTTCAGTGTTTCAAACCTATAGCACCGTGTCATTATTTAAAGCTCCTCCTACTGATTTCATACAAGTGAACTTTTTTAAGTCTGACGAGAACACATTTTTGTTTCAAAGTCATAGTCACGTTGATTGTAAATTCTACCAGATGTTTTAGAATTTAAATATCTAAATATGTATAGTATCTCAATAACGGTATATGTTTGAAATTAAAAAAACTCTTGTGACACATGATAGCTCTATCATTATGACAAAAAAAATCATAACAGGCTCTAGTTACAGAGAGACTATTTCGTTAAATTGTTTGTTTTCAAGGCTGGATGGTAAACTTGCATAGAAGACAAAAAATAGAGACAAAAATTAGCGAGAGAACATTGAGATTTGAAATATTTTAATTAACCCAAACTACTGGAGTGTTAGCATGAAGAGAGTTTTTGGAGGAACTCCAACTCAATGAGCCACTGAAGTCTGCTCTCAGTGTAAGCAGATGCCAGTGTAGGATTTAGAAGAGATGTAAATATGGCTTGTTTAGTCCTGCACAGACGGAGCCTCACTCAGCAAAACTAGAGAAGCATTATGGGAGACCCAGGAGTGGGCTGCCCTCACACACCTCCAGCCAAATCACACGGTACAAAGAGCAGAAATGATTCACTTCAGTTTTATCACACTACTGTCCACACACACACACACACACACTCACTCCTCTTCAAGCTATTAATTCAGTCTCTTGTCCTTTTCTTTCTTTCTATCATCTCAGCTAGCATTTATAAATCCCTCACTAACTGCCTTCAATTATATAGGGATGTCACGCAGCAAAGTTGACTGCGACCTAACATATTTTTAATACCTGGAAACATGTGGACATCCTCTCAGAGACCCACCAACATCACTTGCGACACCTGACCTCATAAATCCATCCCGGCAACAGATGATCCCAAGGCAAACTCTTCTAACCAGTCACTTTCTCTCTATAAAGAACTAACATTTATGTGACCGCTGTGAAAACTTCGATCATAACTTCGATGTGCTTCGATCATAACTTCCGAGTTTCGAATTCATCTCGTCTGCCTGCCTCTCTTGATCTCCTGTGTTCCTCTGAATAGTAAACCTTACATGAACTTGTCTGGATCCTTCTGTCCTTGTATCCACCCTTTACTCATCCAAAAGGTTCGATCTGAACCATCCGAACGTCTCGACTTTGTACCGGACTGCTCTTCCCCTTGCTCTGTCTCTGCTTGTTGTCTCTTATGAATGTCTCACTTGAATTGTTTCTGTCTTAAGGGAAATATTGTTTTGTACCCTTTGCGTGTTAGGGACGCCGGTCAACATGGAGATGATGAGTACGACACGTTTTATTGACAGAAACAAACAAAAATAACTGTCCTGAAAGAACACAGATTATGAAACACGCAGGAGAAAATGACGAGTACAAAAAAAAAGGAGTTCAATGGAAAATCAAATCAAAAGCAATTAATGGCAGATGGTGAGTGTTGAGAAATGTAGTAGTTTTATGTGAGTTCAGTGTATTCACTACTAATTAATCTTCCAGTGAGACGGCTTGAAATCAGGTAATGAAAATCTAGAGTATTTGACTTCCGGAGAAACAGAGTTAGCAACCTCAGCTGGTGATTGATCTCAGGCTCAGACATCACGCACATGGAATGTTAGCTTTACGTCTGATTGGTTTGGAACAAATTTATGTTAGCTCTTTAAGAATCTAGAAGTCATGATCAGATTTGTGGAATTAATCTAGATTTATAAGAGAAGTGGGTGTTACGTTTATTTCAGCGGTTTCTTAAAAAAAGTGTTTTCACTAGTTCTGTGCGCCTCATATGCTAACTTCTAGCGAGCTGTAACTCAGCACATATAACAAAGGAGGGTTATTTACTTCATCGCCAATGTTTTATTTCATAATCCATAAAAGAGGGCAAGCCCTGAAAGAGAAAGGACAGCTCTGCTTCGCCCAATCACAGAGCTAGTGGTCTGAAGAGGTCTGCGAAGCCTTGAACCAAATTTACAATTTTTGAGAGGCGCACGTCAAGCTTCGCAGAAGGCTCAGCACAAGGTCTGCATCAGTACGCAGACGACGCAGAGGGCAATTCGTCGAGTTGACGCAGAAGTATAAATCAGGCTTTATTATTCACATTCATAAGAGGTAACTTTATTAAAACGTAACTCGACAGAATTAGCAACTGTAAGCTAACAAGTATTTTATTGTTCACAGCATGGCTTGGTCTTACAGGTTGATCTATCCATAATTACAATAACTGTAGAGTGATTGGTTCCAAGTTGACAACAAATTTCTTCTCTGATCTGGGTACTATGGATGTACTTCTACTAGATATTAAAATATCATCAAACCAATCACAAACCAATGGCGCTAAGAATTAATCCAAGTGGAAGAATTTACAAAACCTTTTGAGGGTTAAATCTAAATTAGAAAGACATTCGCCCAGCTGTGAAAGATCACACTTTCTCCATCTAAAATGAAACTGTTTATAAAGATCCTGAAAAGAACCCAACCAGACGATAAGTAACCCTGTAGAAACTTTTCTAGTTTGTAATTCACTATGACAATTTAATTTATTAGCTGATAGTTATACTATATAGAAGACTAAGCTTTTGTTATTATAAATACCACATTTTTTAGAATAAGGATCTGGCTATTAATGTTCACGAGTAGCAGCTGTCAGTGTCATAGAGCAGCTCTTAATAAACTCAAGCCCTTCTCATTTGCTTGGGCTGAAAAATGCTGAAGTTTGTACAACTCTAGAGAAATGAAAGTGCACAAAAGATGCAAGTTTCCTGTCCATGTGATGATTCAGTGACTCACTGCAAGTGAAATCAAAGCATGCATGTTTGATGAGATAGCTTTCCAATGTTCCAACATATGCATATATTTATTTTGTTCAATCATTTGAACTCATATCCTTAACAATTCATTTTGTAATATCTTGAGTGTCCTTGTTTTTCTGGAGTTTTAGTTACAAAGTGCCAAAGCAACACTGTTGCTATAGTTTCTTCAGATTTTTTTTTCACATACAGTTCCTTTGTGTGTTTTTGCACCACTATCATTAACAGTAAATTTAACCTTTGAACGAGATCTAAAGATTATAAAATAGTGGATTAATTATTAGGATTCTGTCACGATATTCAAAGATGGCTTGATATAAATAAGTCCTCTGATCAAATCTCTTAGGATTTTTTCGTTTAAGATGTTACTAATGAAAGCACCAAGACAGCCTTTGTTTTGAAGAAGTTCACACACTTTTTCAGTTCTAAAAAAATGAATTTAGTGATTGATTAAAAAATAATGGTAAAGGATGGATTATTCAAGAGTTTTTGGAAGATGGCCGAAAATTACGGATGAAATAACAGATTAAATATCTTTTTTTTTTCAGTAAGTCAAACACAATTAAAGCACATGTGATTGACTGAATCAGTGGAGTGAGTGATCCAAAGATGATACATTGAGAGAATGGGTGGTGTAAAAAACCTCTGCGAGCAACCTCTGTTGAAAATGCTCAGTCAAAAATGTAATGAAAAAGAAAGCTGATCCCTCTACTTTAGATATAAAGAGGACATAGCTGAAACACTGCAGACAACTGGTGGACCTTTTCAGTCTCACAGTCATTATGTGATGAGGCTATTATTAGTGTTGCTACTTAAAACACTATTTCTGACAGCCTAGCAACTTTCTTTTAGTACAACAAATGATTCAGCTCACGTTGCACGATCATGACAGTCTCCCTTGCCAAACACCATCATGATCCAGGCCCAGTGTTTATCACCACGGCAACAACACTGAATTCACAGCATGCAGTCGTAGTTGACTATACTCGGGTGATCCGTTACTATTTTAGATACTTTAACAAACTAAGGTTCTCCCCATCTTAATCCTTGTGTGGCCTTTATGTCAAATTGACCCCTTTCTAATTTTACAAGAATAAAAATGTTACAAGTGTACATTTTTATGATCTCTATAGTGTTTGAGATAAAAGTCGTATCTGTTAATGTGTTATGGATTGTGATTTAGATTTTTAATTGCTTTTAAAATAAGAATACCCCACAAAGGTTAAAACAAGACAAGTATTTGAGCGTTTAAATTATATTTGATGTACTAATATTCACAACAGCTTCAATGACACATTTTTCATTGCTGCAGAGTATTTGTGTCATCTGCATTAGCACCAACAGAAAAATTGGTTCATTTAGAATCAGTACACAAAAATAACTATACATTTGGGCTACTTTACAGCATAATTCACATCTTCTTTGAGGTAGATAGTCAGTAATAGTAAGTGATAGTAAGGCAGGTGAAAAAGTTAAGCAATTGAAGGATAAGAAAAATACAGGCTTATGGCTGAAGCAGCATGATGAGCCAAGAAGAGACAAAGTGCAGAAATCAAGAAACCGAACTTGGATGACTATTGACCCTCTTTAACTTGCTGGCATGATCTGAAAGATATTAATGATATTAATTCAATTTCTTAGTACTTGTTTAGTTCACAGCCCAAGTTGTCTCAAATTCACAATGGTTGAAAGGTGGCTGATCCTGAAATAGACAACAATCTTCAATTACTCCAATATTTAATTTAGGACCGTTTTGAGTCTTCAAAGGACCTGAGCATGGTTTGGGACTTATAGAAGAAATTCGAGCATCAAGGAAACTTCAATGTCCTGTTTTAACCAAGTGGTTTTTTCACTTGGGGATACATTACCGGCCAATCAAAAATTATATTTGTCTTTAACATAAGTCTTCCTCAAACGTTCCTTCCTTCATTTCAAACTTAATTCAAACGGTTCTTCAGAATAAGCACCAGTTAATATGGTGGTTCATTAAGTATACTGTAATTATTATTAGCTTTTTAAATGATTACATAAAGTTTTTAGTTTTCCCACTTAGAACTAAGTGACTATAAGTGGGATTAATTAGACAAACCTAGACAAAGCTGAATATCCCAGCTTAAATAGAAGCTGACAGGTCAAACTTGTTCAACTTTTTAATTAGTGATTCAAAACATCCTAAAATAACCTACCCACACTAACTGCAGTGATCTGTTTGTTTCACATAGTAATGCTTTTCATTGTTAGCTGAAGTAGCATGTATGCTAAGCTAAAGTTATTTAGGCTTTTTCCAATAAAAATAGCTTTTATTTCACAAAAGGCATACACCAATGCAGACAGAGTTTATATTATCATACATTAGCACAAGAGCGACTCATGCTGATGACATCGCAGTCTGTGATTTGCTGTATGAAATGTTCCCCTGAGTCCACCATTAAAAAAATTTTTTTCTCAGAACTACAACCTTTTGACAAAATTTCTACGCATGAGGAAACTAAAATTTCACTAAAGAAAGCTTCAGGCTTGAACCTGCAACCTTCTGACTAGGAGAAAGCAGCACTATCAGACTACACAACAATGTGAAAAATAAAATATTAATTTTTTATCCAATTTGAAGAAGAATCTGTTCTTTTTTCTTTTTTTTCTAAATCAGATCTGTCCTTGAATCCAACAAAACCCTTATAAATTGAAAAAAAAATCTTTCAATTGAGAGGACAATGGCCTGATGGTTATCCTAAACCTCTTCTTCAAAAGTTTCCCTGTAATGACAAACTATTGAGCCATTACAGATTTTTTTAGGATGTCAATCTTTTCTTCATTTTTAAAACATGTTAATAATTCCTGAGCTTCTGCAGAAATCAACAAGGATCTTTCCGGACAATTATCTATATACAGATAAAGTATTTTTTGGTTACTGCTATGTTTATGGGGAAATTAACAGATTTTCTTCTGAAAAAAAATTACAGAAAGCATTTGATTGATGCACGTTTCACCAAACATACAAGTTTTTAATTTCATGAGTACATTTTGCTAAGTAAATGATAATACATTTGAACTGCTAACTGCTTCAAACTTATCAGACCATGAATCAATCTATAACCTCTCTTTGTTTTTAGACATTGACAAAGGCTGAGGGGAAAAGTTTAAAAAGCATCAACACGCACTGATGAAGATGATGTGGATATTACATGAAGCTCTAGAGTCAGACAAGTACTTACAGTAAATATAACTTGCACTGCTATGCTGTAGCAACACTCACTTAAATAAGACTAGCTCAACATTGGACACAGAGATAAAAACTATTGTTTTAATTTGACTCTTTAATTAGAATCACATATACCAAGCAATTGTAAAGAGCATGATTTCAACCCACCTGCAGGAACAATGGGTGCAACTGAGGGGCAGAGGAACGCCTGAAAGCTGGAGGCACACAGCTCACTCACCGTCCCCATAGTTAAACTCTCTTGCTTCACTGTTAATATGAGAGTGTGAGAAGTCAATCCCTGAGAATGACAAGAGAGAGAAAACACCAGTGCCTTCCTCTTTTATCCAAAAGAAGAACTGCTGGTCGTTACGCAACTTTGATCTTGACCAATTCTTTTTCCAGTTCCCGATAGATTCCTAATCAAAGGCAGCAGGAATCCAGAGAGCTGCTCTCGCCACTTACATGCACTGCAATCACAATCTCTCTCTCTCTCTGACTTCTGTTACATTTTCTCCTCCTCTCTTGCCTCTCTCTCTCTCTCTCTCTCTCTCTCTCTCTCTCTCTCTCTCTCTCTCTCAAGCTTCTGTCATACTCGAGTTCAGCTTTTCTCAGTATTAGAGTAAACATACTTCAGAAAATGTCATCTCTCCATTCATATTTTTCACAGTCTCTTTCTATGTCTATCTCTATGACAAACCCTCAGAACCAAAAACTCCTCGTCAGGTTCAGACACCTCAGATTCTGACGCCTTTTGGAATCAACTGCCCTATGAATAAAATTCCCTCATATTCAGACTCCCTCAGAATCAAACTACATCGGAATCAATGCCTTCCACCATCTGAATAAGATTCTCTCTGTCTCTTTTAGAATGACACTTCTCAGAGTCAGTCCCACACTGAAAAGGTCTCCCTCTGATTCAGACTCTATTTGAATAAGGCTTTTTAAGACTCCAACAAATTCAGACTCCCTAGGAATCAGTCCCCCTCAAAATTTAACTCCCTTTGATTCCAAATCTCTCTGAATCTGACATCCCGGAAGACTCCTATGAATTCAGACTCCCACCATTTCAGACTTCCTCAAAATAAGACTCCCTAGGACTTACCAACCCTCTAAATAAGACTTCCTCTGATTCAGACTCCCAAGAAGACTACTTCTGTTTCAGACTCCATCCGTTTCAGACTCAATCCGTTTCAGAATCACTGTCTTGGAAAAACTACTTTGAAATCAGACTGTTTCTACATAAACTTCAGATTTGGGCTTCCTCAGAAATAAGGCTTCCGTAGGTTCAACTCCCCCAGAATAAGACTCTCTCTGCTGCAGACAACCTCAGATTCAGACAAAGATTACAATGTAAAACCATCTCCTTCTCCAGTTAAACCAGAGATAAGTTTAAGAAATAGAACTATAGATGCAGATGTTTTTACTAAGAATCTTACAACTTCTTAATGAACATTTCAAAGAATAGAGCAAAAGTATGATTCAGCTAGAAAGGCCAGCCAGTACTTTCCAGCCTTCATTGTTGTATCATCTCTCAGATTTTTACACTAGCGTCCACCCTTCCTCTCCACCAACCCATCCCTCACACTATTAACACTACACCCATGAAAATGAAAATATGTCCTCACTGAAGTCATAGACAAAGATGGCTTTCTTTGCTTATCTGGAGATTTGAAACTACTAATATGAGATCAAAATCTATTACAATAAATCCAAACTTTTCCCTTATTAGCAAGTGTTTGTTAGTAATCAATACCTTTCAAAACATTTACTAAGATAAGTTTAACTTGTGACTTATATTGGCTTATGCTCATATTCTTCCAAAAGCATCTGAAGATGTTAGATAAGCTGTTTACTGGCTCTACCCACCAGATCAAAACCTCAATTATGCTCAGAATTTAATTTAGGGGAATTAAATTGATTAATGTGACATTTAGCTAAAGTTTACCACAGTGACTAACGGCATAATTATTATAGAGACAAACCCTTCAGAACAACAGAATGGCTTCATCAAGAACAGTAAATATCATGCAAAGCATTCTGAAAACAACTTGATCACCAGAATAGATGATTAAATTTCATCACAAAACCACTTGATAGAAAAAAAACACTTGATAGAAATAAGAGACGATTTGATTTCCTGTTCATTGTTCCATTTATTGAAATCATCTTTTCATCATGATTTATTCATATTCTTTCAGTTTTGTAACTCTTTTGAGAAAATATTTCTGACTGTGGTGGAGTTATTTCAGCTGTATTTTCACAAATATTCAAAATATCTTATTCAAATAATGCACATTAACATCCCCATTAGTAACAGAATGCAATTTGTGCTAAGCATCATCCGTATATATGACAGTTTTTAATAACTTTTAAAACAAAAATGTTTAGATTTAAATCAATATATTTTTTAAATACATGCATGTTGTGTCAAGTGTCATGAAAATATTTTTGAAAACTTTTTGTATCTAATATTATACTAGATTAAGTATTTAAATATCTGTTTGTCACAACATAAAGGTGGTTGGAGACAGAACCCAACTACATGATAACCACAATAAAAACTAAGAACGCCCAACACAAGTAAAAGAAATAGAAAGATACCTTGGAATAAAAAGGACCATGTACACTTAAACTAAGATTTAGTGTACAAGATAAGACAGAAAAGGACAGACATGTACAAAAATAAACTCGCTCAGGACAGAACACATGGAGAGGGAGGTTATCAGTACCGGTTAGTGTTGGAGATCTTCCAATAAACAAGTAGCGAGAGCCATAAAACATTTGAGAAGAAGCCCACCAAAAAAAAACATAAATTAAAAAAAACACATGAACTTAAAAGCAAACTGCTTTTACAAAACATAACAAGAAATAGACGACCTCATCTGTCAAGTTCAACAGTCAACAGCACATGGCTGGTGGTAACAAACCCAAACACACGATAGGACAGGAGCCCAAGCTGGGGGGGTATAACCAGTGCATGCCAGACACAGTGGCTAAACAGTACACAACGAGCATGATTGTAAACAAACCATGTCATAAAACCAGCACTTTAAAATGCAGAATCCAAGAACTTACCTAAAATAGACAGACAGGTTAGCTGCTTGAGAGCTGGAGCTCAGCACATGGTACACAATGCACAGGTCAATAAAATCGATCAATCAATCAAATGAAATTCATTTAATACTGCTAATTTTTTTAGTAGTTGCTTCACAAAGGGCTTGTGTGGATTAAGAATTAACTAGGAATTCATTCATTCATTCATCTTCATGTCGGCTTTACTCCCTTTCAGGGTCGCCACAGCAGAATAAACCGCCAACTCTCTGGCATATGTTTTACACGGCGGATGTCCTTCCAGCCGCAACCCATCGCTGGGAAACATTCACACACACATTCACACTTTAACACTATGGACAATCGTTCTTACTTAATTCACTTATACCGCATGTCTTTGAACTTGTGGGGAAACCGGAGCACCCGGAGAAAACCCACGCGATCACGAGGAGAACATGCAAACTCCACACAGAAATCCCAACTGACCCAGCCGAGGCTCGAACCTGCGACCTTCTTGCTGTGAGACGACCGTGCTACCCACTGCACCACCGTGACGCTCTAACTTGGAATTCATATTAGTAATTCTATTGGGTAGAAATAGAACTATCATATAATGCTACCTTATGAGAATAAAGTAAAGTGTATTAGTATGAGGAAATTGCTGATTTAAACTGACTGGTAATCTCTGCCTGGTTTAAACCGATTTTGTGTTGAAATAATGCAACCAAGATGTTTATTTTTTTTATTGATGGGGGAAAAAACAGAATGTGGATTATGACACCAACACATATGTGGAGAAAAGATCTTCTCCAGTGAAGAACTCCTCCATGAGATCACAGGGAGCCTCTCTGACTTTTCAGGGTTACAATAATGATGTCATGATATTTACAAAAATAAAATTTTTGTAAATGAAATACGTTTTGTGATACATGATAGCAACATGTTACATTCTTAGAAAAGTTATTTGATCAAATTGACAACTAAAAAGTTGTCCTGGTCGCTGGTATAGTGGCCAGTGAGCCCAACAAGCAAGGCGCAGCTGCACAGAGTGACCAGAATTCAAATCCTGAACGTATAGTTCTTTTTCCCTGTTCCCGTCTCCTTCTCTCTTACCCACTTCCTGTTTGTCTTGACTGTCTTATTGCAATATTTAAGGCAAAATTATGCCTCCCAAATAAATGGTACAGACAAGACATGTCAAAACAAGAAAACCATTTAAGTAACACAAGCTGTCTAGATTGTCATGGACATTCTTCTGCTGTTTGGATGGATTCACTAATTAAACTTTCTAGTTTCAGGTGACAAAAACACAAAGAGAAAACCCACAGTCTCAAAACCTTGAAAAGCTAGATGCTTACTACCCATTTAGTTTATTTCTGTTCCTCTAACATACATTATACACAATTTACATAGGAACAGAATTGGCTGATAATAATAACAGATAAAACTGCAAACGATACTGGATACAACAGGAATTTTAAACTCTTTGCAGGCTGTAAGGCTACGCTAAGACTGCAGCGCAAAGTGGCTAAAATTAAAAAATTAAGCTACATGAGCAACTGTATCTGATATTGTCATGACAGTCTATCATGTCATGTGTCATGTATCCTGTATCTGATCATGTCATCCAGGTCGATTTAATATGTGGCTCTGAAACCAACACATAAGATTTTTTTGCAATCTGAAACAATCAGGTCTCATTTATTCGAATTTACATCCTTGTATGGGGACATGTGTCAGATTTTTGAGCGCGGACAGGAAGTTTCACATCGATCAGGACTGAGGATGGAGCTGAAAGCAGTCAGTGGTGGACTAATAAATATTTCTTCTTTGTCTTCTTGATATGATGGTTAAAACGATGGCTCAAAATCACCTTGAACCACATTCTCATCCATGTTTACTTTCATTTTGATCAAAAGTCATTTTGTGCTCATACCCACTGGATTGCATTCATACACTAGAAGGATAAAAGTCACATGTTGTGCATATTGTGAACGAGCTCACACAAGAAAAAACAGATCTGCTTGAGGAACATTGCTCAAAACAGTTGTGGTGAGAGACACAGGTGCAGGAGATCCTGGTGAATGAGAACTGTGACACAATTACTCTTGAATTTTCACTTTCAATAAATAAACTAGAGATTTGCATCTTCCAGATTATGTTATATGATATATAATAACATATCACAACATTTTACTTTACATTATGCTATTATTAATACTAAACAGTACTGTACTATACTATACTTAAATAAAATTCAAATCTAAACTTTACTTATTTGTACCTAACTGTTCACAGCTTAGTTCTTTTGTAAGCAACGTAGTTTCGTAACAACTGAAAATCACAAAGAAAAACAGTTTAATAGACATAAGGGCAACACAAATAACAAGAATAAACAAGAGCTATTCAGCAGTAATAGAAGAAGTGAAAGCACTCCTTTAACATCTATCTGCTGGCATGTTTTAAAAAGAGCTACAGCAGGTTAAAAATATAACGCATAATCTCAAGTGACTTAAAGGAACGTGGCTCAAATGATTAAACAGAGCATTTAGTTTATTACAAGCATATAGAACCATGGTTTAAGGGATAAAAATGCCTTGTGTGTTTCAGCCCAAATCTTGGATGAAGCATTTTGGTTTTTGAAAACAAATAAATATATTTATTTAAGATTGAATAAATAAATTTTTGATGTCTCTGTAAAATGAAGCCATTTAATCCCAATTAGATTAACATATACTAATAAATTACACCTTAAAATTACACTTTTAAAAAATTTCACAAAAATAGCTTTATCATTTAACATAAAACTGTCATATAAGAGATATTAAATTTATTTTACATGTATTTATATTTACATATTTACAATTATGCATTTTGTTCAAAGCAACTTACAGAAAATAAAACAACAATTTTAAAATAAAAATTAATAAAATAAATTGTTAAAACATTTTAAGAAAATAACCTTTGTATTTTAAACCTCAAATTACAAAAATAAACAAAGTTTCATGTTAACAAGATTCTTGAGGCCCATGTCATATGATTAGCTAATTCTCTGCTAGCTGTGTGTAATTATATTTATTAGTTACCTTTTATAAGAGACCCATTCTCACGAGGCCCACTCTCATGAGAAATGAAGATGTGAAAGGGGCAGTGCAGGGTTTTTTGCTTACAATCGTCAAATGGGAAGAGTAGCTTTGATTATCTATATCTTAGGGAGTTAGCAAATAAACCAGAAACAGCTGGGACCAAATGGACAATTATATGAGACACTTCTCCCGAAATCAGTTCCACAAAATTGCGTTTCTCAAAATTACAGAAGTTTTCCCCACAATAAAGGCCACCACAAACCTATATGTATTATCGTTGCAATAGTTTTGCATGCATAAATTCCTCGAGCCAAAAATAATGAGCGCAAATGGAAGCTCACATATCTGGACGACGGATAGGTGTGAAAAAAGTTTAGCTCTCTCATGTCGTCCAGGTTTGTCGCAGTGCATGATCTCACGATCGACCAATAAAAGCTGGCTCTTTTGATCACATGTTCAGAGTACTTTCTAGAAATAAAAGAGGAGCTGCACTCTCTCATAACAACCCACAAAAAAAATGTGAATAAGAACTATGGAGATTGTCATGCTGGTGTCTAAGCATCAAAAGTCATTCAATAAGGAACACACGTTTAGCTCCACCCAAAGGCAAGGAGCATCACTGCATCAATACCAAGTGCATTGCAGTTTTAACATGAGAGTGAATGAGAACATGCTCATTTCTGACCCCACCTCCTCTTTCTGGTGTGTTGTTGCTTTTAATCAGTCCAAACAGATAAGATTATATTTAGACAGATAAACAGAATAAGAAAAACTACATTGCTTAAACCTCTATCCTTTCACTAACCACACATCGACTCTCTGACTCATAAACAATAACAATAACAAGCCTCCAGATTGTGACGTGAATGAAGAGCCTGCAGTTCAATGACTTGAATCCCAAATGATAAACAATGAAAAACCTACGTCTCTGCCTGCTCTTTGCGCTCTTGAGTATGAGAGCTGCTTAAGCACACTCAACCAACTAACTCCTACAAACTGCAAGAGTCACGCCACACAGTTGTCTCTATGGAAACAGTGTGAAATAACGTTACAAACAGGGAAAGTAAACACCACTGTGAGGCCATTGCATTTAAGTCCTTTATTTTAGATAATTGTGCTGGTTGTTTTGGAGACAAAGTCAGAGAAGCCAGATTGAGGTGGTTTGGACATGTGCAGAGAAGGGATAGTAGTTATATTGGTAGAAGGATGTTGGAGATGGAGCTGCCAGGCAAAAGGGCAAGAGCAAGGCCAAAGACAAGTTATATGGGTGTACTAAAGGAGGACATGAAGGTAATTGGTGCAAGAGTAGAGGATACTGAGGCCAGAGTTAGGTGGAAACAGATGATTTGCTGTGGCGACCCCTAAACTGGGAACAGCCGGAAGAAGAAGAAGTAGTGCTGGTCAACAACCGCTTTTGGCATGTTTACTGAACCACATCAGAAAACTGTGTCATAGAATGTTTAGACCGATGTAAAAGAGAGCTTGGCATGGCACAGTGCCATGTCCCGTATTGTCAGCATGACTTACATTACTACTAAACAGCTGAATCGAAAACTCTTATTTTTAACAGACACCTGGACTCATAAGTCCTTTTTGCCATGTGACATAACACTAATATAACACAGAATTAAAAACTATTTAAATGTTACAGCTCCTTCCCCTTTATCATTCGATGGATAAGAACTAAATCTCGAAAGAGTCCCGATGATGTCAGAGCTACACCCGTACTCCAAAATCTGGGCTGTCAAAGGTCAAAGCCTTGCACAGTTGGGTTAAACCCTGTGTCAGTCCACATACTACTCATTAGTATGATCAGGTGGGCTTCATATATGGTTGAATCCCTTCAGAACTGTCATTAAAATACCTAATGTACACATTTAGCACCCATGATCTTCTCAAAAGTCGTTCTTTGTTTACATGTGAATGCTTTCAGTCTAAAGGTGATGTTTGAAACTAGCAGCAAATGTATCTCAAATAAGTCTGTTTCTTATAAGTCTAACCTTTCCACTAATCGTAAGGATGTGCCTGTTTTTACACTTTTTGGATTTTCTCATTTCTTCCCATCATGTTTAGAGGTCATTTCATGGAAACAGCTGCCATCTACTGGACATTTTGTGTTAGTGGACAGACCATTTCCTCCCTTGCTCTGCAGTGAAATGAGACATATGTTGTTGTGGATACCTTCACTACTTCGTAGTCTAGATTACGATCATGAATCCTTTAGAAAATCTCTCAGCGCAGATCTGTTCTGTTATATAAGCCTACAGTAGGGCTGAGCCTTAAAACTAGGGCGATATTTTAACCTTATGTAAAGACTTTAAACAGCACACCAGATTTTCAGCTCAGAATTCAACTCTAAAATGCAACATCAGCAGATGATTTGACGAAGAGAATCAGAGACTTTAACCGTGAGAGTCGTGAATTGTGACTGACAGCCTGCAGAAGGCGATCTGAGGCTCTGAGGCTTCCGGTCAGTGCAGCCTCGCTCTTAACCGGATGTGACGCTTCGCCACAACCGCAGCTGTAACTCAAGCATGTTCTAAGTCATATACATTACCCTTAGATTAGCCAATTATTGACCTATTTTTATTAAACTGCAGTTAATCACTCATTTTTATGGAGGTGCAATATCAAGGAGAAAAAAATGACCCAAGTAATAAATAAAAAAAATAACTAAAAGCACAAAATTAGAAATGACTGAACACAGATTTTATATATACTATAATATATTTCGCATAATTGTAAATTATTATAACTTAATTAATACATTCATTTATTTATAATTTTGTATACCTAATAATTTAAGTTTTTACTTAAGCGTTTAAGTTTTTATTTATTCATTTAAGCATTTATTTATTTATTCATTTAAACATTTATTTATTTATTTCAGGATTTATTTATTCTTTTCTTTAAAGTTTAAGCACATAATTAATTATGCATCTATTTATTCAAGCATATATTTCAAGTATTAAATAGCGTGGGTGCGTGCCTGTGTGTATGGATCTATTCTATAGCAATTTGTACAACAACAAAACACATTAACATGTTAGCATAGCTAGGCTCTCAATTCAATTTATAAATGTTGGATTTTGACAAGCTTTTTAACAGCTTAATAAATATTAATGGGTACAACGAATCATATATTTACTTTAATAACAATATGAGCATGTGGAGGCAAATACAGAAAGTTATGTACATTTTAATCAGCCAATTAAAGTATTTGGACCTCAATGCCACTCAACACACTGCTGCTTAGCTGAACTAGTTTAAGAGTTCGATTAAGAGCAATGTAATGACAACACTTACCATAAGAGTCTGTTTCCATCGTGGAGCTGTGTACTCGGTCTTCCTTAAAAATACTTTAATACCAAAAACAACACACTGTCAACATCGCAGTGTGTTAAGCTTCATTTCTCTCGAAGAGCTCTTGCTCTTCACACGCGACTCTCACACGCGACACTTTCATTGTTCCACCACTGGGAGGCAGCCTTTCTGTAACTCCACAACTTTAGCCTAACTACAGCTTTTGTTTAGAGGCTTTTGAAAATACAAA
The DNA here is from genome assembly GCA_900490495.1 of Danionella dracula. Lineage (NCBI taxonomy): Eukaryota > Metazoa > Chordata > Actinopteri > Cypriniformes > Danionidae > Danionella > Danionella dracula. The sequence continues at coordinate 3,025,370 of UELW01000222.1, read as the reverse complement.
CGGTATAAACAAACCGAATCAATGTAAACTTATAACAGAAATCCATTTCAGTCTGTCAGCTAAGCTTGGAGCAAATGCACACACACCTGAAGCCCAACCCGCTCCTAATTAGCGTAACGTTACAACTCATCAGAACCTATTGTGACTGTGACGTCAGTATTTGTTCATTTAAATGTTTTGAGATAAATAGTAACGTACAAATGTAAACAAAATACATTTGTTTTTCACTTTCCCTTCCTCAAACCAACACATAAAACCAAAAAACCTGTGTTTTCCCAATATTTGACTCTTCTTATAACAAAAAGTGCAAAAACCTCGGATTGATTGATTGTGATTAAAGAAAAAACTGAAGTGAAACACGCTTTTAATTATTTAGTTAAACTTTTAAATGTTTTAAAAATTTAAATGAACAAAACTACACTGATTAAAGAGATTTACATACAAAAAGAGGTTTTGCTTTTTTTCTTCTGGGCATGAGACTGTAAACAACGACTTCTGTACAGATAATAATAGAGTTTGTTAAAGATGTCCAATTTAGACTATATTCCATGCCGATTTAATGATTATTAGGTCAACGTGTATAGTTATAGTATAAACGGTTTGTGTTATTGCATTTTATAGCTTGTTTTTTTTTTTGGACAAAGACAGACATTTTTTACATACTTTCCAGGTTAAGTACAACCACAGACACTAAATTGCTTTTGTCTGTTCTGCATACCATTAGACACACAGCAGCACACATGTTTCTAGCCTACAAAATGAAAGCCATCGATGTCTAGCTTTAGTAAAGACTCAATTACAATTACCACGCTAGTCTCAGAAAGTGTAAAGTCCATGATTACGCCACAACAGTTCATCTGAGCCAGCTCATTGTCTACTTAGTTTCTTGTAAAAGATATTCATATTGATAGTTAACGATAATGATAATACTTCACAAAAATACCGCTTTCATAGTAGTCTGAAAAAACATCCCATTTTAGAAATCCCATTTTTACACTTTGAGTGTCACATGATCATTTATAAACCATTTCATTGCTCACATAGATACACTTTCCACCTATTGGCAGCTTGGGACATCAGCTGGTGCTGTAAGATCAAGTAAGCTAGCACCACCAAAAGAAACAAAAGTTTGGTTTAGAGTATATTTAGAAGACAGCTGCACAAAATGAATATATTACACAATATTGTTATCAAGTCGCCAAACCCATCCACCAGCAGGTGAATGGAACACAATCTGAGTGATGATGTTTACTGTTGTCTGAATCAGAATTGGCGTCACAGTGGCGGTGCTAGCTCGGTCGTCTCACAGCAAGAAGCCGCATAAAACATATGCTGGAAGAGAGCTGTGGTGACCCCGAACGGGAAGAAAACCAACAGGTTAATGGATGGATGGAACCTAAAGTACCTAATCAGGGATGCCAGTAGGTGGAGTATACACCTAATGAACAACAAAAATATTTGTTATAATATTTGATCATCATATGACAACTTCTACTTCACTGTTTTGTGAAATTTCACTGATTTTTACAGAGTTTTCAGTAGTTCTGTCCACATGCTGTCAGTAGGCGAACTAACAGAATATAGAAATAATTTCATTTCCCAGAATCCCAGCACCTGTTCTCATGAGCTATGGCTGACAGCACACATCACATTCAGCAGCTGTATTTCATCATCTCTTTGCTGTCATTTCTGATAAGGAACTTAATTGCAAAGTTTTGCTCCACAAAACACAAGTTGTGAAAATAAACCCTGCTTATCGTGTGAATGTTAGATGCCTGTCCTAAACCAGACTCTGTTGTTCACAATGAATCTTTCTGTTAAAAAAAAATCAAGTATGCAGAATATATTGGCATATAAATATAAATCACATAAGAACATCATGTATATATATGTATTGAGTTTATCAATCACATCCAGTTTCAGGCTGGGTTTCAGAGAGTCTCCATAAAAATTAAAAGTGTAAAGGGAAAATACTCTTTAGTATTTCAAGACCTCATTAAAACCACAAAATAAAAAATTTAATAAAACAGTAAGAAACACGTGTAATGCTAATCATGACTCAAGTCAATTCAAATGTAACTATAAACGTGATTTGTGCAGCATTCTAAAGTCACGTGTTTGCTGCAAAGTGATGTCATCATGAAGAAGGAGGGGTTGCCAAGAAATTTTTCCAACCATTACACCCCTGTTTTTTCACTTTTCTATGACAGAAGTAAACTGTGGGGTTTCGCTACCCGCCCCGCTCGAAGTGGAAACAATGAGAGTATACCAGCTGAATCACAGACGCAGGAGCAATGAGGGACTTTTACTGCTGCTCCAAGTGGGAAGAGAAACAATAAAGAGGCTTCAGTAGTTTTATGGATACAATTCCTTAAAGATGCCATAGCTAAAAATGTCCAGAATCAGCATCTTCTTTTTCAATCCAGTAATAGAGAGAAAATAGCATCAACAATTACACAAAAATACACTAAACTTACAAACCACACATATGCAATACAATACACTAAATGCATTAACTTAATCTAGATTAAAGTAAATTCAAGAGCAGTCCAGATTGAATTAATTAAAACTTATAAAACATTATATGAATTATGACAAACTGATGTCATGCTTTTCTAGCTGCTTGAAGTCAACAGAAAACTTGTAAAATTTAACCTATTTGGCTAGTACTTTCGTTTTTCGTTTTTCACAATTTTGTGGACATCTCTAGCACATACACAACATAACAATACACTGACAAATTAATTTCTCTAATTAGAAACTAGAGTTTCTAATTATATATATATATATATATATATATATATATATATATATATATATATATATATATATATATATATATATATATATATATATATATATATATATATATATATATATATGGATTAAATTAATGAAATGATTAAAACAATTTCCATTTGTTAAAGCAAAAATAATAACATGAAGCAAAACGTACTTGTAGTAATCCTGGGATGCATTCTCTGTGCTGTAAAGTGTTTCCTATAGACATGAATCAAGTATGGATCTTTGTTAGGCTTCTCTTATTCCAAGATCATTGTGGAATTCTTGAGCCTCTAATTGTGCATGTTTGCAAAACTTTAACACTAGACTTTGTCAGTCGCACTGCATGCATAGTTTCACAGAACAAAGTCATTCACATATTTAGTGCATATATATTTATTTCAACATTTTTGGAGGAGCTCATGAGCACTCTTTGAGCCCTGTAAGCTCTGGCCTTAATGAATTCCTGGTTCAGCACTAGGCTTTGTTACTGTATCTTTTCATGTGCTCTCATGTCTTGATTCTTAACCCTTCCTTTCCTTCTGGTTATTTTGTTACATCAGTCTGCCTATGTTAACTGATTTAGCTTATATATTCTCATTATGTATCATTTGTTCCCTGTAGTCTTCTTTGCTGCTTCAATTGTTTTGAATATTTCACCTGTAACGTGTTCTTCCGTCTCTGCTCTGTGTTTGGTTTCTTGATAACTTTGAGTTTTTGTTTCACATTCCCAACTCTTTTAAGAGCCCTTTAACTCTGCTGGTTAATCTTGTTTATCTATTTCGCTCAGTATTTTTGTCTGTTTGTTTGACAGTTTGGGTTTAGTCGACCTACAAATAATTTGGCTAATTTAAAATGGGGCACTTACATCCGCTCTAACTGTGAGCAAGCCACGCAGTGTGTTCGAATAGATTATGTGAAAAGATGCAAACATAAAGTTCCTGGACGCCTTGCCACTTCTGTTGAGATCATAAGGTATGTATAAAATCTACTTAACAATCCATTAACGCAACATGATATAAATTCAGGTAACTGAGATGCTTGGTCACATAAGACAGACAGTATGCAGCAGGTCCTAAGCGAGGGATAAGCTCTGGCACTCTCTTTAATGCGTAATAGGAAGTGACAAATGCTGCAATTCGTTGTCTGATAGCTTGAGGCTGACTCCAGGATTGAGCAAGTTCCTGTTGATAGCAGTGTTACAAAATGTTCAACATTACAGGTAAAAAAAAAACCCCAAAAACATGTTTACACCCCTGGCCCCATTCGGTTTTTCAATGCATATTGCTTGAATTGAGCTTCATGACAATTTAAGGAGGTGTGAATTTCTTTTTAACATTTTCTTTAAGTTATACTAAGTGTTCCTTCCCATCTTCTTATCAATGTTTAATTTCCGATCCATTTTTGACCCTCCAGGAAGCGACGCTTAGCAAGAAAGGATTTTATCTCAGACACAGGTTCTGCAAAACCTTTAGGTGATGTCAAGCTCACTATATATGTCCATGTCAATACCTTTGAACCAATGTTCAAACTCTATTTATTTTTATATAATTTAGAAAATACTATTTTCTATTGACTTTGAATCAAAAGTAGTACTTATCCATGGAACATTTAAATGGTTGAAGGTGCCGTATCAACTTACTAGCATGTTTCTTGTTCTGTCATCAAAAGCATGCCTCAAGTCATATCAAGATTGGTTCATGCATGCTTTTGTAATTTTATTTTATTTTCCTCTGGAAGCTAAAAATTGCTTGATGGCCAAAGCATCACTCACTAACCAATCAGATGAACCACTATTACAGCTCAGCTCAATAAAGAACTTACCCGCTGACTGACCCGGAAGTGTAACCGCATCTGATTTCTAACCTAAAGATTCATGTATTTGTCTAAAATGAGTAGAACATAGCTCATTTTGCAGAGCACAACCATTAGGGGGGATTAAAAGACATTGTTTAAAGCCTTTTAAATGTTATTTAGGGTGCAGTGATAGCCAAATATTTATTATAAATGATTTAAAAGAGAGACATATATGGCACCTTGAAGCTATATGAACGTATTGGATGAATGATACACATCTTTCTAGCTATTACTAAACAAATAAAACCAAGACAAAACATCAATTGTGTTCCGTGTGTTTGTTCACTGAATGATGCGTGTACGCCGACGCAGAGCACAAATTCTGGGAATGAGTGACTCCATATAAAACCTGTCATTTTCACTTCCTTTCACTTGACAACACAATCTTTTTATTACATCGGCATTACACAACCAAAACAGTGACACACGCACACACGCACGCACACACACAAAACAGCTATGTTAAAAAGTCATGTTCAAGATTTTGTTTATTTGAGAACGCATTGAGTATTTTTGTCCAAAACTCGGACTTGTGGAAGAAATGTTGAACCGAGTTTGAGGAACAGGCGGCCACCTCTGGCTGGATCTGGTTTGAGGGAGGAGTCCAGCACGCGCATGAACCTGGTGAGAACACACCCATAGAAGGCAGTGGAAAAGAAAGAAAGAAGCCTGTAAAGACCATTAAAGACAGAGCAGCACTCCGTTTCTTTTATTACCAACTAGTCCGTTCGTCTCTGAGGGATTTTACGCCTCTTTGGTGTCAGCGAGAGCGCGCGCGGCTTCTGAACGGCGGAGGACTTTTGGCCAGTGTGAGGAAGCGGATTGTTGACATTGAAGGAGACCGTCTACCTGTCTCTCGTTTTCTCTGTCAGATAGCAAAGTGAAAGAAAATGACGAGTATGAGGAGCTGGGTCGGCTCTCTGGTGGTGCTAGTACTGTTTCGGGTGGGAGAAATCGCGGAAGCGTGCAGCTGTTCCCCGGTTCATCCTCAACAGGCGTTCTGCAATGCTGATGTCGGTAAGTGCGTGTCAACAGTCGAGACCATGCTACGTCACAATGGTACATTTTAACTCTACCGATTACTTCGTTTGAAATGCATCGTTGTTCATAAAGATGCACACCATTACTCGCATGTTGTGTAATGCTTGAAGATAGAACAAGGAAAGTGTCCTTGATTAATAATGAAACGTAGCTTCTCTCATGACAAACAACAAAGTTGCAGGCTGCTGTGATGCAGCTTTGTAGATGAAATCTAAACCCTGGGGCTGAGGGATCACTGCTGGATTCTGAGCACTCGTTTGAACATAAAAGCAGTACCAAAAGATGCTTTCTGTCTTTCATCTCAACTGTAATTCAGCTTGTTGAGTATTTACATCAAGAACAGTAGTACGTGCAGTTGGACTATTAATATTACTCAATGCTAATTTCATACTTCAGGTATGAACACATAGTTCAGGTGAATTAAACTGTATTACAAAGTCAGTTTTACCAGTCATAGTATTGAACCACCTGAGTACCAATCTAAGACAGATTACATAAAGAAAATGGTAAAGAAGCTAGACAGGAGACGACAATGCACATAAAAGCAGAACAAAGATATGTGCTCATCACACGAACTTAAACTTAGGTTGAATTCCATTTATCTCCCTTAACTCATCTCCTTTCCTTTGACAGAGAGTGCTAAGGGGAAGGGCTGAAAATGGCACGAATTGGTGCACATTAGTGAAGCGGTAAAAACATACATATGAACATGTACCATACACAAGTCTATTGGGTAACGTTGCTTTTAATAGTGTAAAATCACACAAGTTTTATTTAAAAATAACTATTATTTATATAGTAGTAGGCTTTATTACTATTTATATATATATATATATATATATATATATATATATATATATATATATATATTAACTTATTCTGACCGGCGTCAGGACTCATGACATGAAATTAACTTAAAATGATATTATTGTGTTTAACAGAATCTCATAAGCAAATCTATTTGATAATTTACCGGTATATGGCTAACATTACCACGCTATACTTGTGAAACTAGCAGTTTTTAAAAATATATTACTATTTCTGACAAATGTATGTACTTAACCAGAAAAATAACAAAGAATGATTATTTGCCCCATTTTTTTTTAAACTTTAATAAATTTCAGGACATTTTGGCACTTTTTCTTCACATTGTCAGCCATCTTGAATAAACAAAGCTGTTCCTGCTTTACATGTTGCATGCTGGGAAATCCTTCTCAAGCCCTTAGTGTGTAAATACGGTTCAACCCCACTTCGGTTGAAGTGGTATAGATCCCTTCAGAAAAGCCCTAACCCTTAGTTTAGAAGATAATTATTAATTAAATTGTATTTAAAACAGATCTTCTTTTTTACATAGAATTGTCCTTTTCATAAGTACTCAGTTTGTTATATATATTTTTCTTACAAAAAAACCCCGGTCTGTGTGGTATACATAAATAATCTGAAAAAAAAAACCCAGAGCTGAATTTATGAAAGGCAGCATGGTGGCACATTGAATAGTTCTGTTAGAAAGTCACAGATTCGAGGCCAGCCAAGAGCATTCCTCAGTTGAATTCTACCACAGTCCAAAAACAAGCTTAAGGTGATTTAAACTGCCACTGGAATGAATGAATATAAGAGTAAGCGGAGGGTGAATCTGGTCCTGCAAACAACGGTAACCTGTATGTTTCCCACCTTTCCTAAATGTGAATCCCATGACTCTTACCAGGTTCCAAGTCATGAATAAGAATGGATCTATGTATATATACTTGACTGCAAACTCTATTGTTGTCAGTTGTATTTAAATTGATTTTAGTTTCAGCTGTTTTGGTATGTGTTAATATGCTTTCTTAGTAATTTAACTAGTTTGGTCATTAGAGTATAGCTTAATGGTGTTTTGGGGGTTGGGGAGGGGTAATTGTCTGCCTCGTTTTTCAATTTTCCAAAGACAATAGAAAACCCACTGACTAGGAACTTCTGCTAAAAACTAAGTTGTAAATGCCGGCAAAAGTAATTTTTTTGGAAACGCTATTTATTAGTTTTTTCATGGTCACGATAACCACGCAAATTCTGGTTAAAGGTGGAGTTTGGGGGAGTTATATGAGCTAAAGCATGTGACCTGAGCTAAAGCAAATCTTCTGAGATGTACAGGTCTACACAAGCACACAACATATTTAAAAACGTGTTAATTCACAGAACAGACGCGTCAAACCACTGCAATGTTTGTGTTATTGCTTCAGACACGCTTATCTTGTACTTATGCAAAGAGCGTCGGTTTTGAAAAAGAACCGTTTGAGCCTCAGATAAACGAGGAAGTTTTGAGAGTAAAACAGTTGTTGGTAGAATTTTTCTTTATAAAAGAGCTGTATTTCCCAGACATTAAAAGGAAGTGCTGAAGTCTGGAGAGCTTCAGCTCAGAGCTGAAAGAAGCTTCTGATTGGTTCATTTAAACTCAATGAGTGAAGAGACTGCTGCCCTATACTCGGTAGATTCACTCTTTGCAGTGTTTCAGATTGTTTTACCCGGTTTAGTGTGGACACAGTTTTTTCTACCTGTGCTCATGTGGATGCAATTTCTTTTGTAAACAGTGTAAGAAAACTCAGTAAAAAAAAAACCCAGGTACATGTAGACTGCGCCTTAGTCAAATTTGTAATAATACAATTTTATTTTCATATTTTATCTTCAATCTGTATCTAAAATAATAATAAAAAATAAAGCTATAAAGTATAAGTTCCTCCATTCTAAAGGTGTGATGTCACTATACAGCTGTGTCCCATTGTGTTATGACACCTAGTGGTTTAATTCAGAGGTTAGATCTATTCTTTTCCTCAAGATAAGGACATCAGTGTTTAATTCCAGGGCGATCATACATTAAAAATGTATGGGAAAACAACTTCCAGTGCTGAATCTATAGTTGGAAGAAACACAGACGTAATCATGTCTACAATCCATTATTTTTGTTTCTTTGTTCATTTAACAAAAGCTCTCAGGGTAGTATGTTTTGGTAATATACACAACCCAAAATGACACTTATGCTGCCAAAGGGTTTGTTGTAAGCGATTGGATGTGAAGTTGATGCTGAGATTTTGGTGATGACAAACGTGGAGCTGACATTGAGGTTTGCTGGGAAAAGACTGGAAGCAAAACAGCATGCTACATTTACACCATTCTTTGTGGGCTGTATATTCACACTTATTCACTGTCTAGCTCCAAACCTCTAAATGATGTGTGCTCATACATAACACAACAGTGTGACTAGAGGAGCAGACAAACGGAATTTCCCTCCAGTCTTTTCTGACAAAGTCATATACCATCTTGAAGAAAGCACTGTTACTGATCCCTTAACGCTATTATTTGTTTAATTGGTGGTACATTACCTCACACCATTGTATTGCGTTAGAGTTTTTGTCAATTTGGAGTACTTATATACATATTATATTACATGTAGGTTTAATAACTTTCCACAATCATTTTGATTGAGAAATGGCTAAGAGAATACAAGGGTGCTACTGACTAAGGGCTTGATTTTTCCTGTGCTACAGGTATCCATTTCATATGTCCCTTTTTAAGCTGAGGCATAAAATATTACAAGAATGTTTTTCATCCCTCTGGGGTTTTCCCTCCCGGTTCATGCTTAACTCAAACACTGTCCCTGAGAGGATTAGCTAGTTGTGCTTACAAGGGAACGCAACCAAAGCCCTGTCTTGAGCTACTATAAGAGGACAAGACAAATCCCACGCTGTAAAGGCATATAGTTTGATTTGAAATCTACACCTCCTCAAAAAGGATCATCTGACATCTGGCCAGCAGGTCTGGATGTACCAGAGAGGAAAAAGCAATGAAAGTCAAGCACCTTTCAGAAATATGCATGGCATTCTTCAAAGAGTGAGAAACGCACAGTCTTTGGCAGCACCGCCCATCCTTGCTTCAGCTCGCTGGCTTTGAACCAGTGCTCCTTGGATCAAGGTTTTTTCCATCCGTTTTTGAGAAGTTAACTTCTTAGGCTTGAATCTAATCAAACTTGCATTGTAACGTGTTAGTTTCATGTTTATATCTCAGAGGTAGGTTCTTTGGATAAATGGCCATAAGGTAACAAAGCTAGGTGTCATCTGTGTAACCTTCAAAAATATTTATTTACTTGTCATATAACATTTACAAGTGTAGTATGTAGAGCTAAAAAGCCAATGGAGCAAGTATGGAGCCTTGGGGCACACACACATTTTTGTCAACTCAACTCAGCTCAAGTCAGTTGCTTCAGCTTTTTCCTCATGTGTTTTACCTGGTTCCCGTAGTTTTTATTATGAGGGATCCCTCGAAATTAAATTTTGTGACAGACTAATATAATTATATCATAATAATTAATCCATTGACAGAATACCTAATAGTTACCAAATAGTTATCAAATATGGGTGTTTAGTTTTTCATAGCTTTTATTTAATATTGCATAAATAGCTTTGTTTAAATGTTTTTGAAATAAAATTGTCAAATCTTATTATCCTCTTATAATGCTATTAATAAAACATTTACTGAAAATGCATGTTGAACACCAACGCCTGTTTTATTCAATTATATAAAAAAAATATCAGCATTAGCAAAGGAAATAATAACTATGTTGCATTAAAGGTCAGAGTATAATTATAAAGCTTACATCAAGTAAAATGTCTGTCACTATTTTATTTTCTTCACGTTACTGCCAGGTTTTTTTTCCACCGGAGTTTATTGATTGGCCTTAAAACTTGAGAGCTCTTCCTTCTGAGGTTCTTCACCTCGCAGCTATCATTCGTCTTTTAAGCGAAGCTTTTCGTTTGAACATTTGTTTGACATTGTTCAGGTCAAGGCGATGAAGAAGGGTTTATTTGAGTCCGGGTGAGGTGGTTGACAGTCCTCTATTCAGAAGAAGTGAAGGTTCCGTCAGTGAAGGGTGAGGGAGTTATAAATAGAGCATTGACCCGTCAAGGATGCCAATAGAGCAAATATTTTTCACAGGTAACTCTTTTAAAAATGTTAGTGTACCCAGAAGCCTCGAAGAACAAGCAAACTTTAGATGCCAGTACCAATGCAAAGACAATGGTGGCCATTGATGAATAATAACAAGGGAACAAAAATGTTTAGGAGCAGGAGGGCAAAATAGCATTTTTAATATGTCTTCAATGCACAATTTAGATGTTTCTATACATATATTTTATGAACAGTACTGAAATGGACTGAAAATGATTCAGGTTGAAAAAACTGTTAGATGTTGAACATTCATAACAGAATCATGGGTGATATAATAAAGTGTTTAGGCTGTTCACTTTAGTGCAGATTTAATATGTGTATGACTAAATTCAGGGATGTGTGCTGTGAAATCAGGGTTATTAGCTTGGTTATTCAATTGCAAAATACCCCCTTCTCAGCCAGAACATTTCTCCTTTGATTCCCTCGCCAAACCAATCAATTCCGCTTGTTACACAGCATAAAAGTCTCATCAGATCTCGTCTGGAGACCGTCATCTTCTTTGCTGGCTCGATGCAACACGACAGAGCTAATTCCCATGTTTAATAGTCTTACACAAGAGCCATAAACATCGAAGATGAACACGCACCACAGATTTTCGAGTCTTTTCTAATGTGTCCTTTTGACATCAAAGCCAAGCATTTGTTTATTTTAGGTGATAACAGAGTTTTTAAACTTTACGCATATGCATAATAGTCTTTGTTTAATCTAGTTTCTTACTGTATCAATCTGTATCTGTATCAAATGGCAGATTTGTTTAAACCTCAGATTTTAGGTGCTGTGTTTATTGCAGTTTCCATCAGATTGTCATGAGCGTGAGATTTTTGAAAGCTGCGTGTTAGACAATTCTACCTATTGCATGGGTTTGGTTGCTCACAAAATGAATGTTTTGTGCATGGGTAATAGTAGGATATATTTGGGACATGTTTGGGTAATAGTAGGGTATTCATTTAAATGGCATCTGCACATTTCACACAGTTTTGACAGTTTTAACTATCTTCATATTTGAAGTTCTGAACAGCATTTAGTCTTCAATCTAGATCTTTAACAGTTGCCAAATTAAGTAAGTAAATTGCATTTTGTATTTAGAGTACATTTTCATAGTACTGCTGCACAAACATAATTAAAACAGTGCAATAGATAAAAAGAAAACACATATAAGACATGGAAATTAAAATGACTTAATATATAAACAAGTTTGAAGTTTTGCTATACCCAGGCTAATGTTGAATTTAGAACTAGCTCGCCAAAGTGGAACAAATCAGATTTGTAGTATTATTTGTATATTTAATGATCGTTTAATGACAATCTGAACAATTCAATAAATTTTTTTAACTAACCAAGATCGCTTTCATATGTGGTCTTAAACATTTTTGCCAATGTGACCTCAGTCTGAACTTTTCTGGGTTTGGATCATCGAGTCCAGCTTAATAATGGTTTCTCATAATCAATCAATCAAGTTTATACATATCACTTTTTTAGCAGTTGCTTTCAAAGCAGCTTCACAAAGTCCTCGTGAGGATCAGGTAGAGAATATAGGAGTTCCCTCTGTGAGGCCCCTGGGAGCCTCGCTGGCTGAGGCAGGTGCTAGTCATAGATACAAGTTGCTGGAGAAAACAGTTGTTTGTAGTCGTTCATATTTAAATCTTTAATAAAGTCCCTAGTTATCCTAGCAATTCAAACTCGTGTTCTATAATATTCGTTCTAACGATGACTTTAGCTCAGAATCAAAACTTTTTATTTGTTTTTAATAAGGCAGCAATAAAACCCATTTTTTCAAATGAGACTAAATGGTTGTGAAGGGAGGGGAGAGTTCATGTAAGATATTACTATGCAGCTTGAAAGGACTGAAAAACATAATATCTGTATTAACACAATTCAGAATGACAAACTGGAGAGATTTAAAATTCTAAAGGAGCAAGCCTAAAATCAAGCATTGAGGAGCTCGGCATAGATAAAGAAGAGCGCTTACCCACTTGTATTTAAAAACGAACACCTGCAAGCAAAGAACAAAAAATCTAAAATTACAGGAATTATATATAATGTGTGCGTGAGTGTGTTTTTCTTTTTCTTTCTTTACATTTACTGGAATATAGAATGATTGATGCAAAGGTTGGGAGTGGAAGAGGAGTTTGGGGACTTTTGGAGCAGTGGTCAGCCTGTGCTGCAAGCTGTTCATGATTCTTAAAAACTGTGGACTCAAACAGAAACTCGGGATGTGGCTAGTGTTTGTGGTGGGTACGTTTTCATGGAAACTTTGACATTTCTGATATCTTCGTATGTTAGAGTATGCGCTTTGGGAAGCAGGCATTTTGGGTTCTGCATGATTATCGGGCGACAGGAATGTGGGTCATGCACAAAAAAAATGAAGCTGAAGACAAGACGTCACTGCATTTGAACAGCAGACTGAGACCAAGTAAAGCTGAAGCAAATTAAGTATTAGAGCTTAAAAGGCTAGACTAATATTAACTAGACAATATGAAATACTACAATGTGCCCCTTGAGCTCAGATTCTTCAGAGAATACAGCTTGATAGACAAGAATGTTTGTTTACGTCTGTCTATGTGTCACTGTAATACTTATTTGAAATTACATATAATGTACCCCAAAACCCCACAAACGTAGTGTAGGTGTCTATTGTGCATGGAAAATTCTCTCCAATCTTTCTTATTCACATTGAAATTATTATTTTTGATGAATTAATGACACTCAAAAAAAAGCTGTGTACAACTCAATAGCAAAGACCATCAGTTAGTATGAGAAAAATCATTATGAAACGTGCTCTTAATTTATTTATCCTAACTTTTGTTTTCTTAAGGGCATGCTTTTAAAATTGGCCCAAACATTTAACATTAACATTAGATGCTATTTAAGAAAGTAGAAGCTTTTGCATTTCTCTGCAACACAGTCAATAGCTGAGTTTCCATTACACATTTGCTAGAACAGTACTTCAATTTAATCATAATTATGCAATTAAACACAAACCAACTTGTGTGAACCAAAAGTGTTTTCCTTGCAGTTATGTCAATTTCAATATGCCTCAAGTACCAACTCATACAAGCATATTTCCACTAGGCAAATGTATTATTATTATTATTAACCTCTTTCTTGCTCTACTCAATCTTTCTTAACTGCACTGGTTTTTCAAACCACTTCCGGCACTTTTTAGAGCTCTACTCTCCACACGCTGTCAAGTCACCATCACTATTCACCCTCACGAATCCATTCAGTATTCTTTTATCAGCCTCCTTTGGTACTGCAGCTACCTGCAAATACTATTTGCTACATGCCATCCCAGAAGATCCCTCCAACATTCTCCGGCTCACCTCTTTTTAGTTTTTGAGGAAATATTTTTCTGAGTAAATAGTATTTATGAAGTTTGAACTAAGATGTCCTCATCAAATTGAATGAATTTTAGTACTGTTGTACATTTTACTACACTATTACTGAAACATTTTATTTTTGAGCACTAAGTATATTCCAGTCCCAACACTCCTTAAGTCTTTATGAGTGACGTTTGCAGTTTGGCAGTTGTCACTCAGTTAGTGCTCCTCGCTGCAGGATGCTCTCAGAAACCTCCGGAGAACTGGCTGATTACTTCACCATGCAAGAGAAGTGTGGCCTCTAAATGGCTATAACTTTGCAGCTCCTGGAAATTTAGGGGCAAAACAACTTGCCCTAGTTTATCACTGGAACACAGATAAATTGAATTTAGAACAAGATTGATCTGGCTTTTAATCTTGGAATTGTGTTAGCGCTCAGGTTTTTCAGGTAAACACACAAAGTCCTGACAAAGGAAAGCATGCCGCTTTCAATTGACAAGGGGCAAGCTTTAAGAGCAATGAACTTTTCCTGCTTGTGTCTTTGCCATGTCATAAACCGAACCCATGGGTATATAATAATAGTGTGTATTTTCCAAATTATTTTGTGTTTGTGTTATATTATCTCTCCAGGAGATTTCCATGGAGCTTCAAGATTGTGAGAGTCACAATTTGTATGTCTTTCCATTTCTTTCCTTGCCTCCTGTGATATCATTCTTGTATTTTTCCCCTTGTGTTATTTGGAATAGTGCCGTCATCTTTAAATCACCATGATGTCAAATGTCTGCTTTCTTTGGAGAAAAACAAATCTTGAAAATAACAGTGACCATTGTAGTCAAGAAACTTTCCCTAGTTTTTGTAGGCTTTGTTCATTAAGGCTCACTGGTTGTATCTCCGATTGTGTTTTGAATTGATTGATTAGGAGCTACGATACTAGTGAATCCTTCTGGGGGACTTCTTAGCAGCCCATACTTAAAAGCATAGTCTAAATCAGTCAAGAGTTTGTGAGCAACTATTACAAGATATTTTTTGTTCTCCAATGACATCTTAACTATCAAAGATCATACTTCATGACCTCTTTAGTCAGAATATGTATAAGAAACTGAGCATAAACCCATCCTCAGACACTAACTTCAATATCAACTCCCTTGACAAAAATGCTGTCAATATTCCTCAATTTACCCAAATCTCTAGACCAATTTCAGAGGACTATGATCTTACTTTATTTCAATTTCCCACCAATCAAAAAGGGTTCGAATTTGATCTTTTTTAAATGGTCCACAGTTGTACGAAATGGTATTTCATACCTGAAGTTTCCCATTAATCGTGTTGATGGGTAAAAAGTTGTAACTAGTTATTGGCTCGAGTAACTTTAAATTTACTTTTAGAAGATACCTTTTGGCAAATGGGAAAATTATGCCACTTCAGTGAGAGTTTTTCCCCAATATCCATTACATTTGAGGTAACCGAGGTAAAATCAAAATGGTTTCCAGACAAGGGACAAGAGAGTATTCTCTTAATTATGCAAAAACTTTAAATCTCAATATAATTTAAAATGTATTTTTCAAATAGCACACAATCAGGGTTGTAGTATGGGTCAGATAAACACTAATGAGCCAGGGGTATGAACATATTTTAGCTGTAAAGTTGGGTATTTTTAACATTGATGTGAAGCAATTCTGTCACTGTTTGAAACTAAAGTTTTTCTTTATTGTGTTTTTATGCTAACTTACTTTTATTAAAGTCCCTTACAAAAACAGTAGCGAGAGTTTCTGATATATACCCTATACTAGAAAGTAATAAATAATGTAAATGCCATCAAATGAGTATTTTAAGTCATTTAAAGGATTATGAAGGTTTGTTTTCTAATTTTCAAATGGTTCTGTCGAATCCTAACAAGAAAGCCAGGGTCAGCTAAAACTTTTGACATCTCTTCTTGGTCCAGACTAAAAAAATAAAGAAAACCGATTTACCTTAAAGAGCTCAAAGGACATAAATAAAGACACCAGGTCTTAGCAAATTGCCCTCTGCAGTCGGTTCATTTTGAGCATTCTCTATCAGATATGAAATACCCCAGAAACTTAAAATATCTGTTCCACTTTTTTGCTCTTGCCAGAGGCACCTCTCACATAAATAAAGGTGCTTTTTAGTAATGCTGTAATTTTAGGTCACCAGAATTAATTTAGGCTTGCAAACTGTTAGAAAGTGAAAATGACGATTTGTCTATTAATCCATACAGTTAAAAGTGTGACTTTCAGGTTGTATAAACAGGCCAGGCCCTTGCTGTTTATGCCTGAGCTGCCGGATTCCTCATAGACAAAGGAGACAAGAAAACAATGTTTTATGAAAACAAACTCATTTAAATCAATATTGACATTGCATATTTATTAGGAACTATGTAAAAGATAAGTTATCTCAAAGAGTCATGGATAATCATTGTTAAACCTCATTATTGTAACAAAGTTCCCTCTAAATTCATTCCATTCTACTTTATTTCTGCAGAATTTCTGCTTTATATATCAGATTTTTTTTGCAAAAAAGTTCTTCACAAAATAGTACAGAATTTAAAAGAGATCAAAACTTGAACTCATAAAACGATATTAAAAAGGACTAAAACCGGTAAAACACAATAAACCAAACCAAAACTAAAATACACACATTAATAAAACTCACAGAGGACCACACGAGCTCAGGCCGAGTTAAACGCCAAAAATAAAATAAATTAAGACAAGACTAAAGACATTTTATTGTAGGAGCCTTTTAACAAGGGGAGGCAGTGCATTCCAAAATCTCACTCCTCCCACAGAAAATGTCCTGACCCCCTAGTTTTGGAACCTCCAGCTGGTATATATATGTAAATTAGCTTATTGAGGTATTCAGGGGCCAATCCTTTTAAACTTTAAAAACAAACAATAAAATCTTAAAATCAATCATAAATTGTACTGGCAACCAGTGCAAGGACGCTAAAACGGGTGTGATATGCTTTCATTTTGGTTTTGTTCAAATGCGTACCTTAGCGCTTTTGGAGTAACTAAGCGATTAAGCTACAAATATATATTTCGGTCAACTTCAAGGTTTGTCACACAGTGGTCATCTGAATGATGCTTCTTTATCTCCACTACTCTCAATAATTTAGATTGATTGTAAAAAAAAAAATAGAAGACATTTTAAAATGCTCATAAAAAGAAGAATATGGGTATGAAAAGCTGGCGAATGAATGAGTCAGCACAAGGTTGCCATGTGTCAGCATCTCTTGAGGCTAGCCTGACAAAGAGCTAAAGAAAAGCCGGACAGCTGCAAATACTCAACGTGCAGGAAATGGGATTTGGGTTTGAGGGCATGACTCGCTTTAAATGAGAGGGACCTTTTGCTTGTGTTTAGACAAGGTCTCAGATGAGAGGTGGAGAGTATTGTACATGAGTCATGTGTCTTTCCATCAATTCATGATGATGAGACAGAAACTCCAGAGGCCTTGCGCTGTATATAGATTTAAGTAGGTAAAGCTGAATAAATGGGGAATTCCATTACAATTCCTTTAACAAAAAAGGCTTAGGCTAAACATAATTTTGTGGCTGTTTTGGAATAGGTTGTTGAAGAAACAAATTACATTTTTACTGAAATTAGATTTTAAAAAATCCCACATTCTGAACTAATTCAACTAAGTCTAGAGATAACAGTGTATTCTAGCTAATTTAATGAAACCTCTACCAAACACTAACTAGCCGCAACAACAGTCACCCAAACACCATCCGTCTGAATTGTCAATTTAACTTGCAAAATCACTCCTTCCCATTCCACTCAAACATTTTAAATCAACCTCGTTTACCTAGTTGCAGTTTAAAAACCTGCTGGGACCTAAAAATACCCTGCTTAGCTTTTAAAAATATACTCAAAGAAAGCATTATAGCTCCAACAAATCAAATCATTCCACCTGGTGGCCATCTTGAAAAATGTAGAAGGAACTTTATTATTTCTTGCATCTTGTGTTATCACAAGAAATTAAACGTTTTAATTGATTAAATGTCAGTAAAGTAAAATTACATTTAGAAAGTGTAGAACAAAATGCAGAGTATGCATAGAAGGTTGATTGATTGGAGATTATTTTGCTATATTTTGTTCAGATAATTTTTTTATCAATAGATTTGAATAAAGAATAAAGAAAACACATATAATGTGTTCCATTGCAGGCATTGGGGTATAGTTTTATTTAAAAACGGAAATGTTTTTACTTAAGGAAAGCATAATTTTTAAAATTTAAGTAGGAGTGTAACTCGGGATGCTTTCACAGCTGCCTCATTTAAACATTTCCTTCCAGCAGGCGTGAATGCAGCAAACAAGCTCGCAAGTGTACACCAAAAGCAGACCAAAGATGCTGATTGAGACCAGCTCAAGGAATAGATTGTGCTCCACTTCCAAATTATGTCTAGAGCGGAAGGGTCTGGTGTTTGTTCCAATCCTATCTGAACAAAACGTAACCTTTTTGAGCTAACCCAGGCGCCATAGCTTTCCCATAACCTGTATATTATGATTACATAATTTCATCATTTGTTAACAAAGCTTCTTGCATGCCTTGACATATATTCTTTACTTAACAATGATTATACAAACTATTTAGCTATTTATATTATAGCAAGAGTGAAAAATCACTCTCAATAAAGCATCAGCCACCTTTCTCTCATCCCATTGTCCTGTTCTTTTCTCATATGTTAATTTGGAGCAATCGATGAGTCAATAAGAGAAAACATTCAAGTACAATAAGTCATGTGGATATATATGATTATTCTGTTTTTTTGTCTGGCAGTCAGGGTAGTGTGAAGGGTGACCAAACAGCAAACATTTGCAAGTTCGAGTACTTTTTGTGCAAGTAAACACAAGTCAAGTCAGTCCTCTAGAGGCTGCAGCGACGACTTCTTAGGTGACTCAGGAAAGGACATCATAGAAGAACCAGGCTGTTGTCAGGGAAGGATGGAGCAAAACTCCCTTTTTACACCTAAAATATATTACTCTTTGAACTTCGTCTTTTTCCAGGGCTGGCCCCAATAAGCATCATTTTGAAACATGATTATTCATTTTAACTGATTTTAAATGAAAAGGTTTAAAGGTTAAGTTGCTAACTAGCAGAGCACAGTCTACCTCCAAATGAGACAAAAACAACAACAATGAAAAAAAACACTTTCCAGAAAATGGAACGCATCACAAAAAGTGCTTTTTGACATATACTGACACTGTCGCTCACCCAGTTCTGTCTGTTACCGTAGCAACTGACCTCAGATTTTCATTAATTAGCCAAAAGCTAGTATGCATCAATTCTTCATCATGTGTTGTGGTTGTTGTTGTTGTTTTAATACAAATCCTTTTTTTGTTATTTCTTCTCTTCAGTTATCAGAGCCAAGGTGGTTGGAAAAAAAGAGGTGGATTCAGGAAATGATATTTATGGAAACCCAATCAAGCGAATCCAGTATGAGATTAAGCAGATCAAGGCGAGTGGTGAAAATGGCAGCTACCAAATCTTACCTTAATTGAAAATGCTGTGACTCGAGTTAACATATGTTTTTACTCACCATCTTCCAGATGTTCAAAGGTCCAGACAGCCACATTGATGTGGTCTTCACCGCACCTTCATCTGCAGTTTGTGGGGTGACGAATTTGGACACTAATGGCAAGAAGGAGTACCTCATCTCAGGTAAAATGCAGCCTAGCTACATTATTCTACTGGTTATAGCCCTCACAACTAAGCACTAGCCAGTTGCCAGTTGGCATATGCTCCATTTAAAGCCATCCGTTTTCAGAGAAGACAGTGGTTTATAAAACATGACTTAAGTGATAAACTAACTCCTGAACTTACAGCTGAGCTCCTCTGCAATGAACTTGCTGAGCAGGCAACTCTAAGGGAAAAACACAGAATATAAAAGATGGTCAAAAGATAAACACCGACAAACTTCTGCTTTCCACATCTTAGGCCATTCCAACAGAGCCCAAATTACAGAGCTGAAAAGGCAGAGTTCTGTGGAGAGTAGCAATTGGCTTTAAAGTTAGTTTTAGAGGAGGGGGGAAGTAAAATAATGAGGGAGCCAATCCTGTAGTGCAGAGCAACTGCTGAGGTTGGGTTTTTAAGGCACACATACACTTCTCAACACAGAGTTAAAAATGTGCATGTTTAATAAAAAACTTGAAGCAAAAATACACCGTAAATCTAATTATGTACAAGTTTTTGGTTATCACGTCCTATTGTTCAACTTTATCAGTTAATACCAACCGTAGCTTTGATGGTTGAACAGAACAGTTTATTCCTCCACAAAGAGATTTCTTATCAAATCTGTTATTTTGTCTGCAAAAACTCGGTGTGCCTGTGACTATCAGATGTTCACAGAGTGTTTTGTCTTTACTTTGTTTTTCAGGCAAAGCCGAGGCCAATGGCAAGATGCATGTGACTCTGTGTGACCTCATCATGCCCTGGGAATCCATGAGTGCAACCCAAAAGAAGAGCCTCAGTCAGCGCTATCAGATGGGCTGTGACTGCAAGGTGACTATAGCACTCGTCTGGACTCAATAATTATGACTGTGAAGCACTCCTACTTATTCTCCTGTGAGATGTACTGTTTGTATGAATATCCATCTACTCATCAATTTCTAACTTTTCATTTCTGAGCTTCACACGTATTACTTGCATTTCAGTGTTGATGTTAGAAGACTGCTTATCCAAAGTGCATCCTTAAGGGTATTTATCTCAAGTTAGATTTGTCAATTGCATAGTAAAAAAAGCTAAATGTTTTGGAGGCTGGTCCTTTAAATGATCCAGAGCTCCAGCTTACCCCACCCCTTCCTGTCAGACAGATGGAAAGATATGTAAATCTTAAGTAAATGATAATGGTTGTTTCATCTAAAAAAAAAAAAAAACAATCAAAAACAGTTGCTGTCATCTTTACCCCCAAAAAAAGCACAACCACATCATGGGGCACAAAGTAAAATCAAAGCAGATCAAAACACAGTCGCAAATGTGAATGAATAAATGAATGAAAAAAACTTAACAAGTAATTCAACAACAAATCATACCACCAAGAAAAGGTAGCTATTGCTCAAGAAGGGTTCCCTTAGAGCTAACTGGACAAGACATCTGTCAATCATAACATAAAGTAAGTAAAGCAAACAAGCAGGGAAAAGATTTAACTAAATCTAAAAAAAAAGAGGCTCGTTGCATAAAACATTATTTAATTCCATACAATTATGATGATGTTAGTTTTTTGCAAACTCAATCGCAAACGCAATGTCATGTGATCGTAGAGAAATGTTTTTCATTTGTAACTGATGTAAATTGTAGCTATTGTTGTCAAAATTAATCTGTTAACACATTTAAAACATTTTGCTGAATTAACATGCTTTTTATGTAATTAATGGAGATGTATTCTTGCACTTCCTGTGCTGAGTAAAGGAAGTTGAATATTTATAGTTGAATGTAGAGGCGGCGTTTTTAGCTTTGAGCTTGCCGCGCACCTTTTCAACAATAAGGCAGGCTGCAAGGTAGAACTAAAGATCTTTGTGCAAACCTGACTAAAGCATAGTCTGAGGTAAAGATTTACAATTCCTCTGTAGAACCATTTATGCGTCATCTTGTGTCTGTTGTTGGCGAATAATATGATTCACAGGACTCCCGCATTACTTAAAGAAAATGCTATTATTTGTTGACAGCACAAAAGCCACAAGAACGAATAAAATAAAAACAATTTACAAGTAATTGAATCTCATTTGCATGAAGCCCTCATCAGTGAATCACATGCTTTTCTGAGCATATATTCCAATATTTGTAATAATTTGCAAAGACCATGCAACCAATCGACAGCCCTAATTCTAAACTATCCTTCTTGTTAAGATGTCCATTGTGTAAGACTGTTGTTAATGCTACACACAATGTAATATTTCACAATTGATATCGGCATGCAACAAGGATGTATCCTTTCACCCTTCCTATTCCTCCTGGCAATTGACAACCTTATGACTCAAGCCGGGGGCAATGCGGATTTAGGCATCCTATGCAAAGACTCTAGCTGCCTCACAGACCTTGAATTTGCTGACGACATCGTGCTCATCAACCAGACGAAGAAGAGCATACAAGAGATGAAGTTAAGCCTCGAACACCAAGCGTGCAAGATCGGGTTGAGGATTACCGAGACCAAGATCAGGAAGATCAGATACACGAAAATGAACAAATTCATATTGGAAGAGAACAAATCAAAGACGTTGAGAGATTCACATTTTTGGGCAGGGTACTGGCATGAGACAGCAATGCTGAACATGATACTTCCTGTGTGCATTTATTAACAGATGACTCATCCAATCTGCATTAAGTAACCCATTCACACTGTACTTTTCTTTTATGTCTGTTTGTTGTTATGTTTTCTGCGTCAGTGTGGGAACAATATCTTGAGAAGCATAGTTTGACCCACTAGATCAGGGTCTTGATGCTTTTAAGCGTCTGTCAAGAATCATGGGTGGAATATACACATACATATATATATATATATATACACACACACACACATGCTTAATGAGGTATATACATTTTATAGTGCAGTATTTTGTGTCACCAAGCCTCTTTTTAATAGCTAGTGATGAGATTTAACTAATGTTAAAAATAAAGATATTCCCCTGTGTTTTTTTTCGACCCCAGATCACACGCTGTGCGACTTTCCCTTGTGAGATCAGTGCCCCAGAAGAGTGTCTGTGGACAGATTGGGTGACGGAGAAGATAATCCATGGGCGCCAGTCTGACCACTACGCCTGCATCAAGAGAGGAGACGGCTCCTGTGCCTGGTACCGTGGTGCCGCACCACCAAAAAAAGAGTTTCTGGATGTGGAAGACCCTTAATATAGCTATCCCTCCCTCTTCAAAACACCTAATCTGAGATTCTAAAAAATAACATAGATTAAGTGTAAGTTAAATTTGACATAATGCAAACGGTTAAATTAGTCACACTTCATTTGAATTGGCAATGAAAGCATGGAGTGAAAGAAACCTCACCAAAAGCTGGCTCTCCATCGTGTGAGGGTTTGTCTTAAAAAACAGCACTTTCTGCCCCCCAATACAGCGCTTATTTTTCTCTTTGTACAAAGGATCTTAATAATCCCCCAACAGTCTCTCGGCTCATTTTGCATTCCCAATTTCTCCAGTCCAAACCACACGGGGTGGTAGTGAAAGTATTGCTTTTGAAGGTCGCGTAATTTCCCAAAGCCATGCCAATCGGCCCGCTTAGAATAATAGTGAAGCAGGACTTCCCAGATAGTTCAAAGATGTGCTGGGACCTGGAAAGAACTTCAGGCAGCGGGGAGGGTTTTGGTGGGGGGAAATGGGTAGTAAAATTAAAGACCAAAGTTCATGTCGCTAGACAGAAATTTGTTATTGCTGCTGACCAAATTTCAAGATGCTGCGCAGAGTTAAAAGAACCTGTTGCATATATACCAAAAACAGAACAAATATGATTATTTTGACACCAGTTTATAATATTCTCGTCAGCAATACTAAAACCCTCGCTTATAGTTTTAACCATATTAATACTTGTTTGTTATGTCCATATTTCTAAAATACCGCAACCTTGTGCATTTCTTCTGTTATTAGATCAGTCGTTATGCTCTTTGCACTTTTTAAAGATGAAAACAAGAGGAATGTCTCCTCTTTATAACTCTCATATTCAGTGCTTTCATTCTTGTTTAGAAAATGCTTACAGTTATCTAAGGTATTTTTATCTTTCGCATTGTGTCTTTTAAGTATCCAGGAGGTAGTTGCCATGGTAATGGGAAGACCCTTGGATTTTGCCTTAGTGTAAAACAAGGCTGATTGGACTGGCATGCAAAGACACAGGCCTATAGCTTCGTCCTCCCTTGGTGTCAATAAACTCAGTTTATTGGCAGCTTGAGAGGAAAGCGCCGTGTTAGGGACGTCTTCCCTGATTGGCCGTTACGAAGTCACATGATTGACTGAGGGAGAGGCATTGGAATGCTAGTTGCTAGGTGCTTCTCTAACTGAAACATGTGGCCTGGTGAGGTCATAGTGTTTGTGAGGGAGACTGAAGAAGATGTTGTTGGATTGAGGAAAGCAACTGTTAAAGTGTTGATTCATTTGGACGGTGCATTTTAATAGTGTATAAAATCCACAGCAAGAGAAGAATGGAAAGAACTGTTCAATTCATGCCTTCCAGATTTTATCAGTGTTTGCGATTAATGTACGAATGTGATTTTAAATTAAGAATATTATTTCTGAATCCTAATGTTTTTTTCTTCATATCGGAATCGTTTCCATAAACTCTCACAAATAGGCTCATGTTTAATATGCATCAAGCTATAGCGACTTAAAACTGCTTTGTATTGATATTGAACTTTAATGGCGTAAGTTAAGTTTTTTTTTTCTACGTTTCTACTTTTTAAACGTTGTGTCATTACCTTTGATTTACATGATCATGGTGTTGTTTTGTACCCGTCTTTTGTCTTTCTCTTTGATGATTTGCTGAAAAGAGCAGGAATGTGAGACCTAGTGTCTGAACCACATGACAGAAGCTGTGGTAGAAGAAGCAGACTATGCATGTCTTTGATGCTTTGTGTAATTACAATGTCGACGTTCACTTGACGAATAAATATACAGTATTACCAAATAAAACATTAAACTACACCATCTTGTCTCGTTAAATCCATGAACAGTTATACACAACTCATTTTTGGCTAAGCTTTAATAAACAAACTTTATAGCAGTTCATGTAACTGTATATATTATAATAATATAATAAAAATATACTGTACCACAATAATTAATCAGGGTTCAAACACTGCATCAAACACATACAAAACCTTTTTGAATAATAAACAATTTGCTTCTAATACCATCTGAAACCCTAACCATCACTTTTATGTTTTTGAGCAATTAAGTTTTTTTAAACTCTTGCAATCCTAATTATGCCTTTTACAAATGCGAGTGTTTATGAGCATTTTCTCAATCTCTGGCAACCCAAACAGTCACTTTTTTGGTTTTTAGTGTGTATGACCCATTTCTTAAACTCTGGCACCGCTAAACATCACTTCTATGTTTTTGAGAATAAAGTTTTCTTTCAAACTCTGACAACCCTAATCATGACTTTTAAGTTCATAGCTCATTTAAGTTTTATGCACATTTTCTTAGAGTATGGCAACCCTAACCATTATTTTCTAGCATTCAACAGCATTTTCACAATCTCTGGCAACCGCAAGGCAACAACAAAATCGCGTATCAAACAAGCTTTTCATGGAAATTAGAAAAATAAGACCTGTGAAAAATCATTTAAGACCAAGAACACAGAATTTCAAACCTTTAAGACCTTTCTTTTTTTAATTTTAGGCTTTTTATAACCCTGCAAATATTGTGCAGAATTATAACATTTATGCAGCTTTTTCCGTTTGTTCATTGAACACATCCGAATCCATGCTTCACTTAAGACAGAACTCAGTCTTGAGTTAGAGTGTCCTAAAAAGTCTCCGATAGTGCCTTATTTTGAGAATATTTTACAGAAGCCTTGCATATTCACGAATCCTGCGTGATCAGATACTGCCCTCATGAGGCCGGAATGAAGAACGAGCGTAAACAAACATCAGCTCCACTTTGGCTGAACTCTCCCAGGTTATCAAAGAGCAGAGGTGTATTTAGACAGCTGTTCATTTATTTAAGCAACTCCTAATGATGAAAATTATTCATCATGAGGTTGGACCCAATCGTGTTCTGTTGTTTGTAAGGCGAGCCCCAACCTGCAAAATGTTGCTTATACCTAATATTGTTGAGAATTAACAATCCTAATCTTAGACAATATTACAAATGTGATGCAAATCCAATGATTTAAAGCATAAAAGCATCCAAATGACTAGTTCCGGAGTTGATAAAGGCACCAGAGGAACGTAAA
This sequence comes from Danionella dracula, assembly GCA_900490495.1. Lineage (NCBI taxonomy): Eukaryota > Metazoa > Chordata > Actinopteri > Cypriniformes > Danionidae > Danionella > Danionella dracula. Next base: position 2,999,488 of record UELW01000222.1, on the reverse strand, counting down.
CCTGGTCTTGTTCTTGCAGCACTGTGCAATCTCTTCAGTTCATGAAAGTGAAAATATCTAACCTAACAGCTTTTTTTTTACCAACATTTTCAGCACACAGCATTCCATATCCCACCGGAATGGAAGTGGATGGTGCTCAAAGGCCCTTGTTGAAGTAGATGTGAGTGATGCGGCCCCCGTATTGGGAAGCGATGGACTCTCTGAGCTCCGGCTCTAGTTTAGATACAGCCATGGAACTGGAAATAAAGTGTACATCAATAGTTAGTCAAATGAACATGACAGAAATGGTGGTAACAACAATGTTCAAAAAAATTTGCAAAAAAGAACGATGGAACAGAAACTGTTAGAAACTAGAAGATGATATTTCTTTGATTATTATTCGGTGAATACATTTTTGCATCTGATTTTACATTTGATTTGTGTCCAACTTTTCACTAAATTCATTGAGATTAAATCAAATAAATATGTTAAAACTTTTGTCACGATACTTTTGTTACTGTAAACTTTATTGAATTTTTTTTGTCAGCAATAAATTTTTTTATTCATTTTAGGTATTATGGTTGTTGGAACAGATTTAACAAAAAAATGGATAGGAATAAAAACTAAGAAGCATTTCTATCCATGTTACGACTTCGTTTACACGTACTTTCAAGGTAGGGTTAGCAATTTCTGAGAGCCAATGGTGACATTTAAAATCACACCCCTAGACCAGAAGCATCGCTTCAACTCATAAAAACTAAATCTGTTCTGCTATCTGAATGTATAATATAATGTAAAATATTATATTAACAATATAGCAGAAATGGTTACAAAGGTCAACTTACTTTAAAAGGTGAAAAATCTAAAAATATTTAGTGCAACTATTTTTGTGTTTTAGAGGCCAAATAATATTTTTGAAATACAAAAATGTATCCAAGTGTTGAAAGTGTTTGAGCCTTAAAACTTAAAGGAAGATGCAACTTTTTTGACACAGGTTCATTTCTCATTAGTTCAAGAACAATTAAAGTTGCAATATTAATTGTGCTAAGTATATATAGCCTATATAGATACTTTGTGTACTAAAAACAAAAACAAGCGTTTTGTTTTGCATGCAAATATTGAAACCTTGCCCTTAGACTGGCATATTAATTTTTGCTACATCAGCAACCTTAATGTAAAACTTAAAGACATTTATAAAATTATAACAGCAATTATAAATGTTTTTGTTACTGGTAAGAAACACTAGAACTTAAAAAGAGGAATTAAATTAATAACACCAAAACAAACCATGAATATGGGTTTAACGGAAATTAAGACAAGAAAATCTGAAAACATAACACAAAAAACATAGACTTAAACCAGAGGCAGAACTGTGCTAAAAGTATCACCACCAAATCAGGAAAGTAGAAAAAGAAACGATGTTTTGAGGACAGTGGGAAACTGAGTTAAAATTAAAGTAACACATTTGCAGTTTCTGAAACATCTGCACAACTTTGCTCACTTGTCTTTCATAACAAGGAGATTTTATTTAGCCTCCAAATTAAACAAAACCCAATTGCAGCAGGTTTCTTTGATTTTTTTTAGTTTCCCAATTTTTTTTTTGTGAGTGTTCTGTGAATAGTGCATCTCTAAGAATGAAGAACAACAGCAAAAATCTGATTATTGCGGCAGAAAATGTAAATGCACATTAAGAGACTTGGAGCATGTGCAGGTATAGCGATCTCAAGAGGTAAAAAAAACCCCAAAATGAACCAAATTGCTCATTCTTCAGCTCCTCCCCTGGCTCAAATACATCAGCTACCCGCTAAGTTTTTTAAATACTGGTGCTTTAAAAACATTCTGTAAGCACATCTATGCATACTTACCATCTCTGAGGAAAGAGTGAGCATGCTGCAGGAACCATGAAGATCAAACTAAACAGAGAAAGACATTCTTTTACTTTATAGACTCTTCCATTAGTCTTAGCTATTTCCATACAAATGAATTCTAAGACTTACAATACGCCAACCATCATCACTTGAAGTGGCCCATGAAGAAATGTGATTTTCTGCAACAAATGCAAAGTTTTTTTATGAACATTTATACATATAAAGCATTGTCTACAGCAAACAATACATGACCAGGGTTTATACAGGTTTCATGAAGTCCAATTTAAGACATTTTTAAGACTATTTAGAATTCAATTTAAGACCTATATAATAGAATCAAAAGCATGCAAAAAAAAAGATTTTTGTTTTGCGTAATAACCAGTATACTTCAACTACAAACCCTAACTATCACTTTTATGTTTTTGAGTATTTTTGAAGGTTTTCTCAAACTCTGGCAACCCTAACCATGACTTTTACAAATTTGAATGTTGAGGAAACCTGAATAATGCTGTTTATGATTTGGAGCATTTATGAACTTTTTTGCAATCTCTGGCAACCCAATTATGTATAGTTAGTTTTTACAGTTATGAGCCTTATATCAATATCTGGCAACCCTAAAAATCATTTGTTTAAGATTGTGATAATGTTCACAAGCATTTTTTCTCAAACTTTGGTAACTCAAACCATCATTTTTATGATTTGGAATGTATATGAGCCAAACTATGACAGCGCTAACCATCACTGTTATGTTTATGAAAGTTTTCTCAAACTATGACAACCCTAACAATCATTTTTTAGCACTAAGGAGCATTGTCTCCATCTCTGGCAATCCCAAGGCAATAACATATCAAATGAGCTTTACGTGGAAATCAGAAAAATAAGACCTGCGAAAAAGTATTTAACAGAGAATTTAAGACTTTTTAAGACCTGAAATTTGCGCTTTTAAATTTGAGACTTTTTAAGAGACCGTGGAAACCCTAATAAATAAATTGTGTTTTATGTGATCCCTGGCCACGAAACACCACCAAACTCACCTGCATGAACCTGTACTTTTCCAGCCTCTGCATTATAATGGGTAGAATAACTGGAAAGAAATAAAGTTATAGATTTATAGCTGCTTTACATCAGCACCGAGCTCATAGAACAGGACTCTGCACTTACTCATGCCTGGTGCTGCCATGGTAACCCGAGAAATGACCACCTGCGTGATGCCCTTGACAGCAGCTTTCTATCACAAACACACAAAGTGTACACTGTTTACTCTGCTTTGAATCCAAATTAAAGTATCGCTTCAAGTTTTACAATGCTATCATTCAACTTCTAGATGTTAATAGCACGTGTCCATTGCCTCAAAGTCATAAAATGTTGTTTCTAGATTCACAAATCTGGTTATGAAGGACTCTGGTGTGATCTCGAAAACATCCTCACCCTCGAGTGCCCCAGTTTATTTCCTTCTTCGTCCGTCACAGCAATGCCGTTCAAAATCTCCCTGTGAAGAAATTAAATATACCAGCATCTACTGATACGATCCTTCAGAGACGGAGGTAATAACTTAGGCGTTCTTACTGTTGTCTCATCATTGGTATGTTCACACAGTTGGCAGCAGCTACAGCAGCAAAGGGCACCCAGCGTGCAACTAGCGGAGGGGCTTTCTGACCACGTACACACAGGAGAGATAAGAGGATTCATGGGAGATAACAGAAAAATCTAATTCAGTTCTCAGTTAATCTTCTGTGCCTGCTTGTTAATCCTAATTAGGATCAGAGAGGTGTCACAAAGGTGTGGTCATGTGAGTTAAAGCTACACTCATTCACATCTACAGCTGCCCAAAATTTGGAAGTCAGAAATTGATTTTTACAGAAATATATACATAAATGCAATATAAAACACTAAATATCTCATATATTCTCATATAGAGCCCCGAAGCTCTGGAACAAACTCCCGGATGTTAGTTCAAAACTAAATTAAAACATATCTGTTTAATCTAGCATTCGAATAATTGACTCCTGGGATATTTCCAAACAGATCTGGTGTTTGAGTGCTGTAAACATACAAACTGTTGAAAAAAACAACGTGGTTCAATGTGCCACAATCTAAGCTCTCCTCATCATTTATCTCTCCTCCTGCAGCTGATGCTGATCACCTGTTTGTTGTCTGTTACATTTTTCTAACCATTGTTTTTCTCTTCTTAGTTTCTGTTTTGTCTTTGTTTGTTTTTTGTTTTGTTTCTGTTTTAGTTTTTTCAGGTTCCGTCCGGTAAACTTTTCATAGATGGATCTTAAGTTTGTATATTCTTTATGCTGGGGAGGTGATTAGCACCTGCCTCAGTCAGCGAGCCTCCCAGGGACCTCACAGAGGAACTCCTATTTACTCTACCTGATCCTCACGAGGACTTTGTGAAACTGCTTTGAAAGTAACTGCTAAAAAAGCGCTATCTAAAACCTCGATTGATTGATTAAAAATCGCATGAAAATGTGATGTAATAAATATCCTCATTGCTATGGGGTTTTGTTCACGGATCAGATTTCAACCATTTTTAAAAATTGTCTGAGAGTGTGTGTGTGTGTGTGTGTGCGTATGTACGTGCCTGACAAAAGCTTCTAACTTCAGATTTTTCAACAAAGCGTTCCAGGAATGAACTGGCTGGTTGAGAAAAGGTCTAGACTCAGGTCTACACAAGTGCATTTGTATTTAAAAGAGGGATTTCTTATGCACTTTCCTTTGGAGGCTTCCCTGCATTGGGTAACTTTTAAAATTTACTTTTTGTTTTATAGATTTTAAATGCACTGGCCTCAATACCTTGTGACACACTTCTGACATAGTTCAATTACTTTTGGTCAGAAAGGGTGGCCAGGGCTTCCCTCAGTGTATGTTTTAAGTCTCGGATAAAGGCTCACTTTTATAGTTTGGCAAAAATTGGTTCTCTGTTTATTCAATTGTGTGTATGATCTGTATATCTATCTGTTATTTGGTACATTGGTAGCTTTAGTACTTATTTTGAAAAATAGATATATTTTGAGCATTTTCTCAATCTCTGGCCACCTGAACAATCATGTATACCACTTTAACATTTATTAGTCTTAAGTCAATATCTGGCAACACGAACAATCACTTTTTACAATTTTGAGTGTATATGTATCATATTTTCTTAAATGATGATACCTTTTATGATTTTGAGGATTTTCGAATGTTTTCTCAAACTCTGGCAACCCTATACGTTTTATGTTTTTGAGCATTTATGTGAATTTACTTTGACTATGGCAACCCTAACTAGAATTTTTTACATCATGAGTTTGCTTACATAAAATCAGCCCAGAAAACCCAAGCGTATGTGGCAAGATTAGGATATGTGTACTGGGCGAGCTGTCCGTGGAAGGGCCTCAGGCCAGAGAAGCGACCCAGGCCCTTAGAGCCCCCGTGAGGTGTGGAGACGGGTGAAGGGGGGAGTTTTGCATTTAGTTGTCAAATTAGAAGTAAAGTGGTTTTATATCTTGGAGCGGACAGAAGGATTCAAAATATTGTAGATTGTTTGATTATTATCTGATTGCGCCTCCCGAAATTGTGTTCATGGAACTTCATATGTTTTAAATTTGGGAAAAATTTTGCTATCACTGCCAACTTTAAGGCAACAACAAAATCACATATCAAATGAGCTTAACATAGATACCAGAAAATACCTTAAAGAACTGTGAAAGATTATTTAAGACCAGTGAATTAAGTGTATTCAGGCCTAAATGTGGGCTTTTAAACTTTAAACTAGAAATTTGGGATTTCTTGTGTTAAATCTAGCTGTGGTCCATAGACATGTATCTATTAGTCCACCAGTGATAAAAAATGAATGGAACCCCGTCTCTTGTATGAATGGAACCTTTTTTTGTTTGCTTTTTCAAAAATATTTTCTTTGTCTTCAAAGGATCTGCCGCACACTAGATCATCTGTAAAACAGCTTACAATGTCACCGGTGTTTGAAAGTAAATCTTTAAAAGATCAACAAGTATTTATAGAAAAGAGTAACTAAATAAGACATGAGAAGCAAATTATTTGAATAACTTGATTTTTGTTAATGAATAGAAATAGTCTACTGCCACTACAAATTGAAGTGTGCCAATTGCAGGATTGCAGGCATGAGGTTATAAAGAAATAAATCAAAATGTACAATATTTATCAAAACAATTGCTAAAGACCGCAAATCAGCCTCTCATTGACTACATGTCAAAGAAAATCAAAAAGAAATCAATATTGCTGTTGGGGTTACATTTTACAGGTACATATTGTTTCTTTTTCACTCTATTGAGCAGAACTGGACATTAGGTAGTTCCAGTCGCCTTTGTCTGCCAGTTACTGATTATTTTAATTTTCATTATGGAAAGTGAGAATATCTTTATAACAAAACTAACATCACACTCCTCAGCCTCCCGGGGAAAGTCTATGCCAGGGTACTGGAGAGGAGAGTTCGGCCGATAGTCGAACCTCGGATGCAGGAGGAACAATACGGGTTTCGACCTGGTCGTGGAACACTGGACCAGCTCTATACCCTCTGCAGGGTCCTCGAGGGGTCATGGGAGTTCGCCCAAACGGTCCACATGTGTTTTGTGGATTTGTCCCTTGTGGGGTCCTGTGGGAGGTGCTCTGGGAGTATGGGGTCCGGGGCACTCTGCTAAGGGCTGTCCGGTCCCTGTACAACCAGAGCAGGAGCTTGGTCCGCATTGCCGGCACAGTGCGCGTTGGCCTCCGGCAGGGCTGCCCTTTATCACCGGTTCTGTTCATAGTTTTTATGGACAGAATCTCCAGGCGCAGCCGGGGGCCTGAGGGGACCTAAGGATTTCATCTCTGCTGTTTGCGGATGATGTTGTTCTGTTGGCTTCTTCGGGCCTGGACCTCCAGCATGCGTTGGGGCGGTTTGCAGCCGAGTGTGAAGCGGCTGGGATGAGGATCAGCATCTCCAAGTCTGAGGCCATGGTTCTCGACCGGAAAAAGGTGGCCTGCCCTCTCCAGGTCAGTGGAGTGCTCCTGCCTCAGGTGGAGGAGTTCAAGTATCTCGGGGTCCTGTTCACGAGTGAGGGGAGGATGGAGCGCGAGATCGACAGGCGGATCGGTGCAGCATCTGCAGTGATGCGGTCGCTGTATCGATCTGTTGTGGTGAAAAGGGAGCTGAGCCGAGAGGCGAAGCTCTCGATTTACCGGTCGATCCACGTCCCTACTCTCACCTATGGTCATGAGCTCTGGGTCATGACCGAAAGGACAAGATCCCGGATAAAAGTGGCCAAAATGAGCTTCCTCCGCCGGTTGGCTGGGCGCTCCCTTAGAGATAGGGTGAGAAGCTCCGTTACCCGGGGGGAGCTCAGAGTAGAGCCTCTGCTCCTCCACATCGAGAGGAGTCAGCTGAGGTGGCTTGGGCATCTATTCCGGATGCCTCCTGGACGGCTCCCAGGGGAGGTGTTCCGGGCATGTCCCACTGGGAGGAGGCCCCGGGGAGGGACTATGTCTCCCAGCTGGCCTGGGAACGCCTCGGGATCCCTCCCGGGGAGTTGGAGGAAGTGTCTGTGGAGAGGGAAGTCTGGGCATCCCTGCTTAGACTGCTGCCCCCGCGACCCGGCCCCGGATAAGCGGAAGAAGATGAGATGAGACAAAACTAACAAAAACAAGACATTATGCTCTTATTTTTTGGCTGAAATTCGCTGATATTTTTCTGTTGTTGCCCTCTGAAGTATCACATGCTAGTAACCACCACAGTTGATAGATTAAACAACGCAGTAGATAGACTAAGTTTATTCCATTGATAACTCAGAAGATACCTTTGTGTAGAGGTTGAGGCCGACTGCAGTGGCCAGAGCTGTGCTTGTTGCCGTCACATATGCGACTCCAATCTGCCTGAGCAAAGAAGACACTCAACACACAAGGTAACTGTAACTAAACTCCTCTATCCATAGAAGATACTTCCATCTGTTAATAAATCTCTAGGTATGACAGGATTGTCACACTTCAAGAGGCACTTCCTGCATCCCAAGCATGTGACCCACTCTGATTACACGCGTGGACAAAATTGTTGGTACCCCTCAGTTAAAGAAAGACAAACCCACAATTCTCACTGAAATCACTCGAAACTTACAAAAGTAACAATAAATACAAATGTATTGACAATTAAACAATCAAAATCAGCCATTTTGAATTGTTGATTAACATAATTATTAAAAAAAACAACAAAAGATAAAGGGCTGGACCAAAATGATGGTACCCATAACTCAATATTTTGTTGCACAACCTTTTGAGGCAATCACTGCAATTAAACGATTTCTCTATTTGTCAATGAGCGTTCTGCAGCTGTCAACAGGTATTTTGGCCCACTCCTCATGTGCAAACTGCTCCAGTTGTCTCAGGTTTGATGGGTGTCTTCTCCAAATGGCATATTTCAGCTCCTTCCACAGATGTTAAATGGGCTCATGGGCACTGGGCTCATGGAAGGCCACTTTAGAACAGTCCAACACTTTTCTCTCAGCCATTCTTGGGTGTTTTTGGCTGTGTGTTTTGGATCGTTGTTCTGTTGGAAGACCCATGACCTGCGACTGAGACCAAGCTTTCTGACACTAGGCAGCACATTTCTCTCCAGAATGCCCTCATAGTTTTCAGATTTCATTCTACCTTGCACACATTCAAGACACCCTGTGCCAGATGCAGCAAAGCAGCCCCAAAACACTACTGAGCCTCCTCCATGTTTCACCGTAGTTCTTTTCTTCGTATGCTTGGTTTTTGAGTCTATGAACATAGAGTTGATGTGCCTTACGAAAAAGCTCCAGTTTGGTCTCATCTGTCCAAAGAACATTCTCCCAGAAGCTTTGTGGCTTGTCAACATGCATTTTTGCAAATTCCAGTCTCGCTTTTTTATGATTTCTTTTCAGCAGTGGTGTCCTCCTTGGTCGTCTCCCATGAAGTCCACTTTGGCTCAAACAACGACGAATGGTGCGATCTGACTCTGATGTACCTTGGCCATGGAGTTCACCTTTAATTTCTTTGGAGGTTGTTCTGGGCTCTTTGGATACAATTAGAACGATCCGTCTCTTCAATTTGTCTTCAATTTTCTTCTTGCGGCCACGTCCAGGGAGGTTGGCTACTGTCCCGTGGGTCATGAACTTCTGAATAATATGAGCCACTGTTGTCACAGGAACTTCAAGCTGTTTAGAGATGGTCTTATAGCCTTTACCTTTAAGATGTTTGTCTATAATTTTTTTTCGGATGTCCTGGGACAATTCTCTCCTTTGCTTTCTGTTGTCCATGTTCAGTATGGTACTCACCTTTTCACCAAACAGCAGAGTGACTACTTGTCTGCCTTTAAATAGGCAGACTTACTGATTATGAGTTAGGAAACAACTGTGATGTCAATTAAAGGACACATCTGAGTTAATCATGTCACTCTGGTCAAAAAGTTTTCAATCTTTTATAGAGGTACCATCATTTATGTCCAGGCCTGTTTCATTACTTTGTAGTTTTAAATAATTATGTTAATCAACAATTCAAAAGTGATGGCTGATTAATTGTCAATAAATTTGTATTTATTGTTACTTTTGTAAGTTTCGAGTGATTTCAGTGAGAATTGCGGTTTCGTCCTTCTTTAACTGAGGGGTACCAACAATTTTGTCCAAGTGTGTATATGTAAATCGTAGAGGTAGAAGGCACAGGGACCTACTTTGGTGTGATAGGAGATGCAGCATTGCGATTGGTGTAGTTGACGAGAGCATTGAAAGACTGGTTCACCCACTGCCAGAAGACTACAGCAGGAACTGTTCTACATGCAACAAAAAAAGCATAAAAATTAACAATAATTGCCATTTTAAATAAAAAATATATTTTACAGTTGAGCGCCTATAATATAAGAACAACTAGAGTGTACTTTCATTGAAAATGTGTGATGGTTTGCTTGCTTTGCAAAAATTCCCATTAGGGCAAAATAACCAGTCCCAAAAACTTCTAGAATTATTTGTCGACGATATTAAGGTCATCCTAATGTGCTCTAGGAAGTATTTTGGTTTCTAGGGGTGTTTGGTAATGATAATTTTAAGTTTTCTCTCTCTCATAACGCTCCTTTCACTACCAAAGACAGGATAAAGATTAGAAGGTATGGTTGCTAGGTTAAGAAAATTGGTTGCTAAGGCGTAATAAACCGGGTGCTCCGGTTTTCCCCACAACGACATGTGATATGATATAAGTGAATTGAGAAAAAACAATTGTCCATAAAGTATGAGTGTGAATGAGTGTTTGTGTGAATGTTTCCCAGCAATGGGTTGCGGCTGGAAGGGCATTCCCCGCAAAAGAGGAGTTGGCGGTTCATTTTGCTGTGGATACCCCGAAAGGGAAAAAAGCCGACATGGAGATGGATGAACGTTTTATTTAAAAGAGATTTTAATACCCTCTTCACATTTGTTGTCTATGATTATTATAGCATGTAAGAATATTTCCCCCTTGTTTCAAATATTTTTGCACAGTATTTTTAGGTTGACCTCTAAAAATGTCACAAACTTTGTGTCACTCAAATTCACACTTTTACCACTTTTAGTAACACTCAAACTAGACTTGGTATGGCTTGGTACATCATATCTCCCATTTCTTTCCTTTTGGAAAAAAATATATCACTTTGGCTGGACGTAAAGGTTACGAAAAAAGTATGAATACCAAACAAGTATAGAATGTGCTGGAAAAAAGCCCCAAAAAGCATGACTAGTCAACATTACACAGTACAGGTAGGGGCAAACTGGCATCAGTGCAATGAACTGTCTAAGTTTAAACCCATTTTTTTTAATAAAGCAGGACAACAAATTAACAGTCTTACAGAATTAAAACATTAACAAACATTACAACCATCCAAATATAAAAATAAATAAATGAGAGCATTACGGGACTTACCTGTAAAATTGAAGCATGAAGCCAGTGATGGCCATGCCTCCAGGCACCTGAAATGACATTCGGCCAATCAGGTTCATCCTATCACCAGTGTCAGGGTGAAACGCCGAATCATACAGCTTCTTAGCATAGTGTAACTGCTCTTGGGTAGTGCCTGGAGGAACAGTGCCTAACCTACCAAAAAAAGAGCAAAGGAGTATATGAGAATACCTGAAAGATAATAGCAGAGCAGTAGGCAACTGAATGTATATTCACCTGGAGCTCTCCACTAACACTTTGGCTTCATCTAGCCTGGAATCAGGCAGGAGAACAGTTCGACAGTCTGTAATGTTGAAAAAGTGTTTGAGACGCCCCATGAATGTTGATTGATCCCACCGTGGGGCATCAATATCAAAACCCTTCAAAGCTTCCATGCTTCACTCTCCTTCCAAAGGTCCTAGGTAACAAATGGGAGAAAGTAGAAACCGTTCAATAAACTTCATCTAAAATTAAACTAGCACATGATGGCCAATTGTAGAGTTGTTTGCTACGATTCCATTATTTTATAATACATTATATATTTATATATGTATATGTACAGACCACCATTATTTTGTTATTGGCTTATCAATTGGTCATATGGTTCATATTAAAGCGAATTATTAACAAACAATAAGAGATCTAAAAATCTTTGAGAAGAAACCCACAACTCAAACTCTCAGAGTGAGACCAGCTAAGCAAACAGAAGTGTGGTTATCAAGTAAAACAATCCAGGGCGCACTCCAATAAGCCTGACTACGGCATTTTCTACACCACTGAGAGCCTGACCTACTTAAAAGCTCCTCAGTTGACATAACCAAGCAGGGATCTCAACCACACTTTTACTAAATATGTTTTTATCAAAGCATAATACAAGTATTAAAAGAATTTATTCACAAAACTATGTTGTTGGATTGAGAACGTAAAAACAAATTAGTAAAAAATATCGTCAATTGCTTTTGATTTTCTATTAAATGAGATCCACTAAATGCACTTTTCTAATGGAGTAAAAGCACAACTCTGCCTGTTGCTTTACCAACCTTTGTTTTCCACCGACTTCCAGTATTAGTTCTGAGCAGGCTTGTGGCTTGTTTTAGAAGTCGCTCTGTCTAGTTGTGCTTAATTAATAGTGTGTCGGCCACTGATATGCAAAAATTTGAAAAAACAAAACACAACACAAAACATGGAGAACATAGGAGGAGTGGTGTTTGTGATGTGTGTGGTGGATTTTTACTTGTGGATTTTTTTTAAAAGAACCACACAAAAAAGTCTAGGAGAGCTGTCGAGTTCCCTACGTTTCTTTCTGGCCAATCAGTGGGCTTAGTAATTCACAAATCTGTGACCAACAGGATGTTGTATAGCAGTTATAACACAGAGAAATGTATAATTTTGGCACAAATCAGTGCACTTTAATCAAATGGTTTAAAAAAAAGTACAGGTACCAGGTACAAAACAAGGTGGAAAAGCCCCCAAAAGCACAAGATGAGTCACACTGTTACAAAACATCTTTGTATAATGGTGGCATAAAATGTATCTCACTTTATTTTAAAGGATCTGAATTTAATCTGAATTTAAGTGTACTAAAAATAGTTTTTCCAGTAGGTGTGTTGACTTCTGAATTAATCATTTCACTGCGCTGATTGAATAAAGACTAATAAAGATTTCCCTAAGTTTGAATGTATGCTTGAGATTTATTAGTACAGATCACGAGGAATTAATGGACATAAACACTTTTTAAGCAATAATTACCAATATTGTATTGAGATGTCCTACTCCTCTGTTCAGTTTAAGCCAACTACTTGGCTTCTTTTTAGCTAACAGTTATTGCTTCTGTAAATTGCTAGGGCAATGCTGCTCTGAACTTATCTCATTATTCTCTAACCCATCTTTAGATTGAGATTTTGGTCTGTTCGTTGCACCCTCTTTTGCAATTGCACAGACAATTATGTACGTTTGATGTCATTAAACGTATTTTTAAAAAATGATGCTAGGATAATCTAGCAGCTTATAGTTGTGTTCAATTGTGGGAAAACATTGTTGGCACAAAGTTATAATAGTAGTATGCTATTACAAAAATTCTGTGCAATGTCTGAGCTTGGTGCTGTTCAACAGAAGAAAGTGAATAGAAAGTATACTATACTTTTGAAGGGTGAAATACTTAAAAAATGTCATTTCTGTGACAAAACAAAAAGAAAAAAACTTTACTAACTTTACTGTAATACTAAAATGGCAGTTGTATCTGCTGACTTGTTTGGTTGTTGAGTTGTTATTAATATGTTGTAGCTGTTACAATAGCCGTTTTTTACAAAACTAGCAGAATATTAATTGAGCTCACTGTGCAGAGTGTAAAATACCAGTTATTCTGTCATTTAACCGAGTAATCCCTGTAAGTGTCATTACAACCAAACTGTGCTCTCTCAAAAACACAGGAAATAAACGAGAATGTATAATTTAAATGACCATGAATTGAAATTAAGCAAAGTAAAACATGTCCAGCAGGTTGCCTCAATAAATGACAAGTTCACTGCACCCACAAACCCGGATATAAACAAATCAAACAAAACCTCAAATAACAATTGTTTTAAACAGCAATACCTTTGAAAGACGACTTGTATTCTTGTTAAAGGTGTTTCCGTTTAAGTAAAATTCAACGAAGAGAGTAAAACATTACAGTTTGGGATGAAATGAGCTTGCAACACAAGAAGAGCACGTGGCACTCTTTCTTCCAATCCCGGAGGAGAAGCACCTCCCTCCCCCTATGATCACTGAGCCGAGCTCACCGAGTCGGTTCTTGTGAACCAATGATGTTATCCCTTAAGGCTCTCCTTGAAAACTAAAACAGAGATCTATGTTTTTACATTCATTCAATCAAAGGTATTTTAAGCAATTAAATAATTGTTCTTAAAAGTGTCTTTTGGTTTCTTATGATTACTCCACTGAACAGGAACCACCCATTTTCCAAGAAATAGATGTTGATTTTATTTTAGCTTTAAACCACATAACTACGCCTCTGTCTTTACTTTTACCATTTAAAATATATTAACATTTACATTACATTTGTGCATTTGACAGACGCTTTTGTCCAAAGCGACTTACATTAGGGGAGAGACAATATACAATCTGTTACAGACCGTCAAAGTCTATCTCAGCTTCTCATAATAGAAATTGTATCAACTGATCAATAAACCATAGCAGGAAGAAAATAAAGACAGAGGAGAAAAAAATAAAGTTTTTTTTTTATAGTAGGTGTTCTCTGAAGATTAAGATATGTATAAAGTGACTTACAAAGTTCTCATCCGTAATATCTTATATGCTACGTTTTATATTTTCAAATAATATCTCCATTATTAAGTGCTTTATTTTTATAGCTAATATCTGATTTAAGCCTATTTGTTTTCGCGGTTCAACAAGATATTACCAACTACTGTAGCCTGCTATTTCGCCAAGCACACATTAAAGAAAGTAGTCCGTTTCGGACGGGCTCTGGTCAACAACCCTCTCGGCCTTCATTGGAACACCGTTTGCTTTACGTACTACGTCACGCCGTTTTTCCTTAGTAACACTCGGCGGCGTCTCAGGGACGAAGAATCACAAGATGGTGAGTTAAAGCGCTTACAGTAAACCTATTCTTACCTATAGACGCCTTTTGTCTCGGACTCTGCCTTCTTTTCTCCGCCACATTGTTAAATTCATTATCAGCCAGTTATCGCTTACAATTTCTGTATTTTGAAGACGAGCAGCGGGTCTCATCGGATGAGATTAGCTTTCAGGACCGTTTTGGTGTCACGACTGTTAAAGTATCGCATTTACGTTAGATATACGTTGTGTTTTATTTTTTTATGCGACACTGGGATCGTGTTTCTCTCGTTGTGTATTCTTGGTCCTCTAGAAACCCGTTTGTTGACGCTCGTGTGCATGACGTCATTTTGCATAACAGTTTCTTCGCAGATAAGGCTTTTTGCAATGTGCTTATGTAACTTTTTTAAGGATATGAAGAAATTGATTCACAGAAAATTAGGAATACAAATTTGAAGCTAGAGATCTGTAATTTAACTTTTCCCCTCTCTACTAATACTAATAGAGCATGTAATTTATTTTTATTATTATTATTATTATTATTACTTCAGTATTTTTTTTCAACTGTGATTTGTGAATGGATCATTTCATTTGTAACCTGTTGTTATTTCAATTGCTTTTACGAATCACATTTTCTTTCAGGGTTTGCTATCAATTTTAAGGAAACTCAAAAGTACCCCGGACCAGGAGGTGCGGATATTGCTTTTAGGATTGGACAATGGAGGAAAGACCACTTTACTGAAGCAGCTCGCGTCAGAGGACATCACACACATCACTCCAACACAGGTGATTCTGTCACAGGAGCTGCTTTAACCTCCGTAGATTAGAGCCACTTCAGTTTAGTGCTAAATATCTTACAATATTTAGATCTGCATACCCTCCCGAATTGATTTTATACATTTAACAGTGGAAAATGTTAGCAGACTTACTCTCAAGGCAAGCGTCTTTTTGCTTGCTTTAATTGCTTTAAATCAAGCTTGTGTTTTATTGTTATCTGAGCAATCACTTAAATAATTAAAAAATAATGAACATTTGGTTGTTAATCGCCACCTCTCATGATGTTTCAAACCTGCAAAGGCTGAACTCACTTTTAAAAACCTAATTCAGGATGAAAGAGACAGCTCCGTTAACTCTCAAGTAATTCTGTTTAAGGTCCAATATAGTATGACAAAAACTAGCCATCCAGAGTTCTGTATGAGTTTTATAAAGCGATAAAACACATTTTATTTTCAAAGAAATCAAATATAGTTTAACACATGCTATCTAGTAATTAATCTTAATCTTTGTAACCACTGGACGTGTGTTCACAAGCACTCATACACTTCTGCACACATTTCTGGGATGACACGTTTTCTGTATTTCATCTCTAAATGCACACCAAAAAGAGAAATATGTAGCATTTTTTAATATTTTACTCATCATAAAATGTGTAGTAATCAAAATATCATGATATCTAAAATGAAAATGCTGTTAAGTTTGCTATTTTTCCCTGCCCTTGACGACCGGTGGTAGCTTGAAGCACGAAACAAGGAGCTGATTTTGATGTCTGTACAGTGTTTTAGAGGGAATCTTTCGTTTCTTTTGCCTTCTCCTCTCAGCTGCTTTTGCATTGATGGGAACACATTTCTGCGATCACTGAAGAAGGGTTATTTCTGCTCAAGCAGCTTTGTAGCTCGTTGCCTATGCTACACAGGTTACAAAGAGCTCTCAAGTGTTTATTATTAGTTCTTATACGTCGAGTTATTGAGCTGGAAAAAGTGAATCTGTGGATAACTTTACTGATGTTAAAAAACTTTCTCTAGTTCGCTGCCGGGAGTCATGCTATGCTTTTTAATTCTTTTGCCTAAAGGATGTACATAGTTCACACTAATTTTTGGAAGTTCCGGCAGAGAGCGAGTGCAACACAAATAGCCATGGGTAACCAGAAAGAACTGCGACGTATTTGACCGAACATGGAAATAGTTATGCAAGTAGCTCATTGATGGAACAGGTGGCTATTTATCGAGAATTTTTCTTCTAGGTTTGATGGAAAAAGAGTGAAAGAGCAGGAGCACACACATTCGGTTAATTGTTGCCTTATTTAATGTAACATCTGTTGATTTTCTGTTAGGTTTGTTTGTTTAGTTGATTTTTTACCAAGCTAATAACAGTAGCAAAGAAAGGTAATGCTTAATAGATTAATTTCCTGCCACTTATCAGCAAATTGGCATCGCTATACCATGGTTATAAACATTGTGTTACTGGACATCAGGGTGGCAGTTTTATTTGTTGAAGAATATCATAAAACAATCCTACCTTATACTGACTGTTAGAGCAGGATGAATTTATGAGTGTCAGCACCTGAACAAAAGCAGGACAGAACACCTGCCTGAGCAGCATTTTACTAAAATTGCATACTTTTAATGTATTTCCTAATTAAGTTCTCCTATTCTTATAAATGCATAATGTGTTGATTTGTTTGTGAGCAAGTAACAAAGAAGGTTCTATTCGTGGCTAATGAGTTCTCGTTTTTTAGGGGTTTAATATCAAGAGCGTCCAGTCCCAAGGGTTCAAGCTAAACGTTTGGGATATCGGTGGTCAGCGGAAGATCAGACCGTACTGGAGAAACTACTTTGAGAACACAGATATACTGGTGGGAAACCGCTTTGAAATAATTCCCGTTGCTGAAAGTGCTTTAGCAACATCCCTCCACAATCCACTTTTAATCTGTGTTCTATGTTAACTCGATCATTTTCCTTTTTTTCCAGATATATGTCATTGATAGCGCTGACCGCAAAAGATTTGAGGAAACAGGACAGGTAAAATAAAGTCTTTGAATGTAAGCCACACTCGGGAACTAATCTGGTAGCTGGGTAAAATGTACTTTTAAGAAGGAATCTTCAGATTGATGTTAGAGTGGTTAATTCAGTGATTTCATTCTACCATATTATTGATTGAGATCACATCACTATTTTTCAGCTTCTTCTGATTTTTGGGAGATTAAAAAGTTTCTGTTCCATTTTAGTTATTATTGTTGGGAAAAACTTTATTGAATTTTATTTAGTCGATGTCAGTTTATCCCTCCAGGGGCGACAGGTGTGGCGTGTTTGTGTTCCCAGCTTAGCCAAACAAGTCTGTTCTTACTGTTTTTACAGTTTTTAAATAACTAATCACAATTTGTACCAGTTTATGTGGTAATTGCACAAAAAAGATCACAACATGAGCAAAAAAAAAACCCTGAATGGACCTTAATTCTAAATTATAATGTTATTATATTGGTTTATATGAATGGTAACTAGCGATAATAAAATAGGAAACAAGTCTTCACAACAGAAAGACGTTTCACACTAATTAATTAAATAACACAAACCTATATAAAATTCTAAAAAACAACCACAAGGCGATGATCAGGGGAAGGCCAAAATAATGATCCTTTTTACCAACTAATCCTTATTTTTTTTACATAAAGGAACTAACTCTCTATCTCCCTAAATAAAACATGTCATCTTCCCCCTAAACCCTCTAATTAACAATGTGTGATCTTACCAACAAAAATAATAATAAACTAATTTAGCAATGCCAGGTTTTTCTCAAAGTAGTCATAAAACAAGCAAGAGTCAAATTCCTGAAAGTCCAACAATAAAACACACTGAATTCCCAAAAAGAGACGCAAACTATTGAACCCAACAGCGCACAAGACAACTTAACAAATACTTCACAATAACATTCCTCGCTGAACCTCTCCAAGATTCTCTTAACCAGTGAGGAGAGTGAAGAGGCTCCAGCGGCCTCCGCTCACCAATCTCTGGAAGAAGAGAATTAAGGAGGTTCGTCCCAGGAGATGAGGAGCAGGAACGCAAATGTCCAGTAGGGGCCACAACACGCAGTTCGCTCCTGGAAACACTGACTCAAACATAAAGAAAATAAGAGGGTCCCAGGATTAAGGACAATTTGACAAACCCTTATGACTTGTGTTTTACATTAAGATGTTTTAAAAAGGCTGTATTTGCAGGAGCTTGCTGAATTACTGGATGAGGAGAAGCTAAGTGGAGTTCCTGTTCTGGTGTTTGCCAATAAGCAAGACTTGTTGACCGCAGCCCCTGCATCTGAAATAGCCGAGGGGTTGAACCTGCACACCATCAGAGACAGAGTGTGGCAGATCCAGTCCTGTTCGGCCCTCACTGGAGAAGGAGTTCAGGTTTGTTTTAGACCAGAAGGGCCTGGCTCCAGACTTGCAGTCTTCGACATGTGTGCTAAATCTGAGAGCGAGTTCTGCTCAACTCATCTTTGCGTGAAAGCAGTGTTGGTCACTACAATTAATGAAGCTACTAGCTTAACTACATTTCCTAGTAGCGTGGTGATTTCATCACTACTTTTCAACTCAAATAAGTTTTTATTAGTGAAGCTATTTTATTGATTAAGTAGTGTGGCAGTGTCCATACAAAGCTAACGTTATATTTCCCCAAAGCATTTCTGAAGCTAAAGAAAAACGGAAATCCAAATGGATTCTAGGAATCCAAATGAAATCAATCACTGATCAAAGACAAACACTTCCTCTTCCTGCGGTTGGCACTGAGCTTTTTGGTGAGTTAGCGCCACCTTCGGTCATTGAGCAGACATGCGAAAAATAAATTAAGTTACTCAATGTGAAGATGGCAGAGAGTGAACACAATGTTGAATCACTGTGGCCGTATCTCGATGAAATACAACCCATTAACTGTGACGACAGAGAAAAAAGGTCTTCAGATGCGTCAAACACCAATTCGTACAGTGTGCTAACACGAGCTACTTTGTCAACAGCTAACGTTAATACAGAGGTACTCAACAAGCAGCCATGCTGAAAAATGATTTAATTTATACAGGCAGTGAATTTATTGTTTGATTAAATAAATGTAGAACACTAAATTCTGCTGTGATTTGGAGTTGCTTTAACATGTATTTGAATAACACCCGAAATGTGCCCGAAAAAAAGATCATTTAATACCATAATTTTACTCTACAGAAGTCGATTGCACACTTATGCCTGCCTATCTGATTTTTTTAATTACTTAGAAAGCATTTATCTGAAATTTGTTCAATATATAAAAAATAGCTTAGATGTAGTGAACTACTTCAACCATATTTCTGTAGCTTAGCTTGCCATATTTCTCAAAACCTATTTTCTTACCGTTGCTTTTGTGGTTCAGGAGAAACTTGGTTACTTCAGCTTCACTTTTCATTTTCTTCTCTGCCTTCAGACATCTCCTTCTTTCTAAAGCATCATTCTTATCCTTGTTTTGATCAAGTCATCGTGATGGTGTTTTTCTTTTAGTACCAATACTTTTCAATTATTTTAGTACTTGAACTGAACATAAAAGCTTAATGTCTCTGCACATGATGAACAGTTTCTGACTGCTTCAATTCTAACAAATTTCAACTTTAAATTAACTTGAATTTTCAGATGAAATGAGAACATGTTGCAAACAATTACCAACATTGCAATTTAGTCCTTGAATTAAATTGAGTTTGACACAATGTTATTACAAATAATTCAACGAGGAAAAATATGGTATAAATAGGGAAGCTATGAGCATGCTAAGCTAAAATCACTAGAACTGAAAGATGACCAAATAGTTTCTAAATGTTAAAACGTTCCTTATTATTAGGGGGAGTTGATCAAAAAATCAAACTGAAAAATGTTGCCAAAGACCTGTTTTTGAAAAGTTCCTTATTTAATTTTGGAAGTCTCCAACAACAGGTTGACACGCATTCATAGTCAAAAAAAGCTTTCGTATATATTTTCTTATAATATGCATTTACTTTTACAGGATTTGGTTGTGATTCCCGAATGATTTGTTTAGTGACTCGTTCGTGTTAATGCCCTGGTTTTGGTCATGTTTTATTATGAAAGAAATGACAACTAATAAACAGAGTACAATCAACAGACCAAATATCCTTTAAAGTACAACATTTTTCACAGACTGATCATTGGGACTAAAAGAATCGCTTTTGAAAAGCGACTCCGAATCGATTCTTTCTAGGCAATAACTTCACACACAAACATTTCAGATACAAAAGTTTAACAGGATGTTCCTCGAACCTACATTTATGTTCCACACCACATGAGGATCATTTTCAAAAACTCATAATAAAGACGTTTTAAAACAAATCACTAACTAGACGTTTGCAGATGTTTGTTTGCAAGAATAAAATCAACAGCTAATTAACTAGCAGCCACAGAAGCTATTGTTTAGCTTTGTTTATTATTACTCCAACTCACGACAACCCCAAGTCTAAGAGCGCAAGTCTGCAGCCAGACCCTCTTGTTCCAAACAGCTTTAAAATGATCCTTATTGACTTGTGTTTTTATTTCAGGATGGCATGAACTGGGTCTGCAAGAGTGTGAACGCTAAGAGAAAATAGAGCTGTGTTCTCCTGACTTTCAGGAAGCGCAGAGAGAATGTGAAAGTCCACGAGCCTGTCTGTAGCTGTAGGAAAGGAGGGCAATTCTGTATATTTCCCTTTTCCCTTTATGGACTTGCCGTGAGCATCCTGTCTCTAGACTGTAAAGGCTATCCCACATATTAACGAAATGATGGGGGAGATGCACATTTTAGAAGAATCTGTAGAAAGTTCAAGTGAATTTTTAGCTGAAACTGGTCCTTTTGAGTTAATGGTTAATCATGCACCAAGCCACTGTTTGAACAACCCAACAATTAAATAATCAAATTTAAAATAATATTAATGAACTGGAATAAACAACAGACATTTGAGGCTTCCTTGTGCATTCTCAAGACAATACAAGGAGGTTTCAAATCCAGCTGATTTTCAAAATATTCTTTAAAAAAGTGTGTTCATTTGATTATAAGAGGACCATTTTTTTTAAATCTACTATACATTTCTAAAAACATAGCAAGATGGTCTGGGAACATGCTCTTTTGATCATTACATTGTCTTTCAGATCCCAATTCCTTCTGCCTTCACTTCTTGAGATGAATGACTTTGTTTTTGTAATGAATCTCAGTTATAAAGTATATGTGACTTTTTAGAAGCCTCATTCCACAGGACTGCTGTCTTTTCATAAGGTTTTCCTCGCAAAACTAGTTACTCGCAGAGTGTTGCTTGTTTTAGGCTTTTCCAAACACCAAAACGAGAAATAAAAGCATTCCATCCCTAACCAAAAGATCAGCATGCTCAAGAGAAGAGGGAGCCGTTGACACACGTGTTTTTGATAAACCAATGTAAATAAAATTCCACATAGCAAACTATTTTCTGCAGAAAATATGTCACTTTTAAATATCTTGGATGTCTTAGAGCTTTTTATTGAAAGTGGTCTGTACAGCTTTAATCAGTGAATGTCTACAGTCAAAAAGTTAAGATTGTTTTTGTAGTGTCTGCACATTTTCAAAGCATATGGAGTAAAAACAGTCTACATGTGTCTCTCGGCTACTTGATGGTTTCAGTTTTTATTCTTCATTTGGGTTTGATGCTAATACTTGAGCGTATCTGTCAAACACATATCCTCTGAGAACACATGGTGCTGACGGAACCACTCACCAAACTCCTTTAAACACAAGCGTGAGAGCTCAAAGGCTGAACCTATTTTTTGTGACTTTTTTTTTTTGCTTTGATTTTTCTGAATATGGGAGGGTTGCATAGGTGGCACTATTGTCCATGTTTAAAATCCTTCCAGTGGTCTGCTATTGATTTTCTCCTCTGGGTTATTTCTCCCCTTTGATTTTTTATTAGTGGGTTGTGGATTAGGTCTTTAACTTTATGAAAAATCATTAATTTTATACAGACAGATGTATGCAATAAATCAGAGTGGTGTTTCAATGAATATGCATGGGAAAAATCTAATTGGGACTGTATGTACAAAAGTAATAGAATTGCTTCTGGAAGACAAATCCACTAATTAAGACACAGATTAAACAGATGAACTATAATAAACTATTAATCCAGGAACAGGTTAAAAGATTGTTACCGGAATCACTATATTTAAAAGTTAACCTTGGAGCACAGATGGAAAAGGCTTTGCCTCCCAGCAATGATGTAGGTTTAATGCTCTATGAGGATAGGCTTGGGTAACAAATGCTTAGGAGTGTATGCCTATGATGATTTCAAAATTAGCTTGAGGATTTTTATTGTTATATTGTATATTGTTATCTTATACGTGCGAGTAGTCAGAATGCTAACTAAACTAAGAGGTGCCAACGGTGAATAAAGTGCGGTACGTATAGGGCAGCAGCGTCATGAGTAAACATTCCTCAGAACAAAAAAATATGTAAAATGTTTGGTCATTTCTGTAAAAGTGTTATACATTTATGGGAGAACAAAAAATTAATAAAAGGTCTAATAGTAGAACAATAGTAGATATTTTATATCAGCACTCATTCCTGGCTGCTATAATCTGCAGATTGTTTGTTTTGCAATGTGTGTTTTAGTTCTTACGGTGTCTACAAACTGAAGAATAAACTTTTTGGAAACATCAGTTAATGAGGTGACAGGGATGTGCACAAAAAGAGCGTTATAATACATAAATACTGTTCATTTACTTACAAGCAAGAGTGAGTAAACCAAATGCCTGTGACCAGCAAATTGATTTTATTTTAACAGATTCGTGCTGATTTGATAGCTCACATTATTATTTCAAAGCAATAGCAACATCTCTGTTACAAAGATTTGACTTTTCCTTCTAAACCATGAAGAGCAAAACCAACCTAAATTCAACCTGAAAATAAATTCAATGTTTTAGGTTACAGTCAGACAGAGACCATTTTATGCATGTTAATATCTCAAAAAAGGACATTGGATATCTGGCCTTTTGTCACGCTTTCGATTCCGGATTGGTAACGTCACCTGAAAGCAACATATTGGGTAGAATTTTGTCTCAGCCTCAGATGGGACGCTATCTAAAAGTTTGATGCACTTCTAGAATCTTCGTGCTTTGATTGGTTAAACTTATTCAGATTTTTGGTAGTAGCAAGGGTCGTGTTTATTTTAGTTCCGATCCGGAAACAACATCGAGACGAATGATCGAGATCATAAAATATCCCTCGTGTGCATTTACAATGTGTGATTAAACAAAACATTGGATTCTCTAGTATCTCTCATCTTCTGTGACTATTTTTATATAACTAACTCATTGCGTGTTGGTCAGTGGCTGTGGTAACATGTCCGCAGCTCGAAACATAACGCCATGTGAAAAGATATGAGATTGATCATTTCTCCTGTCAGACAAACCGCCTCATGGGAGGGTCTTGACCAAAAAAAGCTCCCAAATTCCCCCGACCTTTCACTGGAGGTCTGGCTACACGAGACTAGGAGGTATTTGGCAATATGATGCTGAATGTATACTAATCCAGGAGCAGTGACTAAATGCAATCGGACTTTTTTCGTTTCTACAGCATTTATGGGCTTACGTCATGTCTTACCAACGATACTCAGAGACTGTTCGTATGAGTTGGTCAGTTTTGCTCTTTCCAGGGAAATGAAGATATTATATATTGAGTATTCCTCTGGATAGAAGCTCTTAATTTATTTTATTTATTATTTATTTATTTCACATTCATCACAATAATTACATTAATCAATCATACAAACACACATCAGGACAGGAAGCTGTTAATAAAAAAGGGGAAAGAGGAGAGAAATAATTGAGGGGGAAAGAGAGGTAGAGAAGTTTTGGAGGGGGTAAGAGAAGGTGAGAGGTAATTGTGGGGGAAAGAGTCAGGATTGAGTTGAAAAAAATAAAATAAGTAAATAAGATTAGATACCTACCATAGCACATCCAAGCAGTTTGCACACACAGTAAAATCCTGAGAGTAAAATTAACTCTATCCAGAGTAGGACCAAATACACTCTAAATAGAGTTAAATCATCAATGAGGTTATCATCTAAACCATTGATTATTCACAGAAATCTTGTACGTAGGGATAAATGTTTGTATTTCACTATAAAAAAAACATCACAACTATTTCATTCATCACATTGTAAAAAAAATAAGAGTTTAACTTAATTTTTTATGGTTCAGATTGATGAGCTCAGTGTTAATTGAACTCTATTTAGAGTAGGACCAAATAGACTCAGCGCAGTGTCAATTTAACACTGTAGATTTTACTGTGCAGTTCGCATCTATCTACACATATGTATACAAATATAAATATACATACATACACGCAGTTATTGATCTATGTACAAAAAAAAATAATACTAAATAAATATATACACACACGTGTGTATATATATATATATATATATATATATATATATATATATATATATATATATACACATACATAAACATGTGACATATACATGTCACAGGTGATCGATCACACTGGAAGAGTGGACATAATCATACGAATCATATCTCGACGGAGAAACACAGATGGATTAAGTAATGAATTAAGTAATTGATTAAGTAATTGAGTGTTACAGGACAGGAGACCTAAACCTCAAGCATCTAGCAGCAACCAAACACCTCAGGTGTCTTGTCTAACCTTCTATGTCCCAAGTTAAATGTGGGATGTGCCTCAGGCCAGGCCCCATAAATGGTCAGGAGCTACCCAGAAATCCAGCCCGCCCCCCACAGAACGACAAGTTTTGGGGCCCAGACCCCTGAGCTGGACCCGCTCCACCTCCCCTGGGAAAGTCGGCAACCTCAGAGAGCAAAGTTTGCCAATATTTTAAGTGTAAATCTCTACTGTTGTACCATCATAAATATTTTGCAACAGTATCACAAATATTTTCCTACACTCCTGGTTAATGAAGTTTCCTTTCCCGAATTGCTGCCTGAACTGTGTACAGCTCAGTCTGTGGTTGAATAAGACCCCACCCAATCACTCCCTCAGCCTCTACACTCAGCTATTTTGAGTGGCATTCTCAAGCGAACACGTGCGCCTACAGCGAAACGGGTAGGCTCTATTAAGCCTGAATAAATCCTCTACCATGCAGCTCTTTGAGACAGGCAATTAGACAGGCCTCCTTCCATTCCTTAGCATCCTAGTGTGAAGAACCCAACCCTCATCCAGCATTCTTATCCACAGGCTCTTCCTTCCATCTGGCCCTTAGACAAGTAAAGTATAAAGACGGGGCCTTTTTTATTCTACTTATTGTAGTAAAAGGCCCTCGTTGGAGGGTTAAATTGATGTGGAGCCTATAAGTGCTTTTGTTTTGTTTTTTTGTGCTTTGTTTTAGATACAGTGGCAGGCAGATCTTGCTGATATAAGTGATGTTCTGATAAGATACGTTCTGGTAGGTTGAAATGAAAGGTGAATGTCTACCATGATGCTTAGTTGCTTCTCAGTTTGACTGCAGATAGAGGTAAACCACACATTTTAGTTTTGTCAGTTATCAATCTCTTGGTCTTTATCTCACATTTATATTGCAGGGGGAATGTAGTGGACACTTCAACTCTCTGCATTGCATTGAAGAAGTTGTTTAAGTCAAGAAGAAGAGTCAACCCGTAATTAATCTTATGGGAGATTCTCCTGGAACATGAGGAGAAATTTCATCAGATTATCTTGAGAAATAAATGACTAGATTGCCTAAAGTCTGGCAGAATGAAATTGTTACAAAACCAGGTTTTTATCTAATGAAAGCAAAATTTGTTAATTATTTTCCACAAAACACATTTGGGTAAAAGTGATTGTGCATTTTACTTGATGTGAAAAATATGGTGGGCCACTATGGTCAAAAATGCAGAGGCCTTTTTTGGTCCCAGTGTCCAGCTCTGGTTGCTGTAGAAATTGGGTCTTTGCACCAATCAATAATGAGAAGCCAAGCTTGCTGGGAAATGGGTAACGGAGCGACAACCATTTCGCATAAATCACTTTTTTTTTCTCGTTAAATAGAACTAATGGATAAATATGATTGCAAAACTTGGCGGCAATTATAAACACAGCTAAACACTGTAAATAGGCAACAAAATTAGACACAAAATGTTACGTTTTATAATTTTGGTAAATTAAGTGTATTATCCTGTATTGAAAAAGCACATAGCTCAGAAATATACTTATAAATGGATTTAAACCACCGCTGCTTAAAGCAGTGTCAATAATTTGACGTAAAACGATAACTTAGATCATCATGCTGAAATGTAAAAGACATGTAATTGCTTTATATTCATATCTTCACTATTCTAAGAGTGCTATAAAACATCACACAAGCTTTTAACAAATAGTTTGTTCAGTTGCACACCTGGAACAGTTTATACATTTCACATTCTAGCAGCTTGCTCAAATTTACATTTTAAAAGTTTTTACATCATAAAAAGTTATTTTACAATTTGCTTTAATTAATACAGTTAACACATATTTTTAATACAGAGGCTGTTTATTGTTACATGCACAATTTTTTGTTCATATGTTTACGTCTTAATTTCATTTTAACTTATAACTTGGACTATAAGGTCTATCTGAACAATAGATTAGCTTCAAAACCATAATAACTATTACCAATACTAATAGTTTATAGGAATTGAGAGAAAAAATTTTGATGTGATGTTTTCATACTTGAGCACCTGCACTTCGAAATGTCTCTTCATTTATGTTTACTTGACAGTCGATCAGGACAAAACAAACTGCAACAGCCAGCTGCCTGCTTCCGTCACTGTAGCTGCAGCTATAACAGAAATGCAACGGTCCAGATTTGGAGTAGTGGTCGATCACATCTTATCTAAGATCAAGAGGCTCAGTTCAGCTTCCTTGCAATAACATCCTGCAGTCTATGTAACCATAGCAACCCTGACAAAACTGATTGGAGTCTCTAAAGTTGCACAAATAAAAGGGCAACATTGATTTTTATCTCCTTTTTAGGTTTACCCCTCTCATTTTGCAGCATTTATTTCTTTTCTCACAATGCTGAGTTAAACTCATTTAATCCAAACAGTGCTGTGATTTATGTGCATAATCAAGCATCTCTGCATGTTTAAAATTACCATACATTTCAGCATATCACCGTTAATGTACTGTATATCTCTACCTGTGCCCTGATAGTATTTATTTGGATTAGTGACAGAGATTTGTTGCAAGCCCTTATCAGTACACTCACAGACTCAAACAGTAGAAGTGGATTCATCGTCAGTTCAGGCAGGAGCACCTCTGTTATTGAGTGCCATTAAAATACTGGCTGTCAGAGGGGTGCAGTGAAGGAGACATAATTATGCACCTCAGCCAGACACAAAAGGCCCAACACCCACACAGATCTCTTCTTTCTGCACCAAGCCCTTGCCACATGGGACACAGCACAGTAGATCATCGGGAACATCTCAGCAAATTCAGATGTTCACCTAATGGCAGGGCAATCATTGAGGAAACAACTGAATGCTCTGCTAACGCGTGTGTCGTTTAAGAGGGTCGATGGCCACCATGCTCAAATATCTGAGGCTGAGTGTGTGCGGTGAGAGGGAGGAGTTTGCACAGTAAATTCTTGTTTCTTTTTTACTGTGCATTTTGATGGGAATCAGGCAGCTGTTTTGCAGCTGCTGCATGAATAGAAGCATGAAGAGGCCTCGGGAGCCATTCACGTTGAGTATGTTCTCATATCTAACACAGCTTGATGCAGTGGATGAGGAAAAAGTGCAGTGGAAGGAGAGAAAATGCTAAAGTTTGTGATCCATTGAATATAAGCCATTAGCTTTATGTTAATGTTTATGTTACAACATATTTAGTTGTAGAAAATAATTAAGCCATTGTGGTTTTTTTTTGAGATATTAAAATTTTGATTTGCTTTGTCATTTAAAAAAATGAATAACTCCCTACCTCCAAATCAAGCTATGCCTTAAATATGCAAAAAAAATTCAATCTTAATATAACTTCAACAAATTAGTAAAAAAAAAAAAATCCCCCACTGAGAGATGTCATGAAGGTCAATTCAAGCAATGTTGTAAGCAATGTGTAAAGTTGTGCGTTTTTTTTATCACAGCCGTCAATGGGAACCTGCTCATTTCTGTAGTCAACCTCCATCACTTCCTTTTACACATCAAGAGGGGAGAGGTTGTATAATAGTGTTCTCTCCAAACGCCTTTACAGTGTCTGTCAATATTGCTAGCTCTGTGTTCGAGAGTTGAATTTTCTTGTAATTAATCCGTCTAATATAATATTTGTCTAATATAATATAATACGTCGACCGTCAGACAGTAACCTTGCATACATGTCATGAATATGCAAATCACTATCAAACAGGTGATTAACTAGAGAGTGGTTACAAAGTTTGCCGAATAAAAATCTCAGATCATTTCCGGATTAAGCCCGCGCTAGAAAATGAGTAGATTGAATGCGATTTTTAAAAATTATAATTTTGACTTTACGTAAAAGAATCACATCTCCCACACAATTAGACCAATGTGAACAATATATTATTGAAAAGAACACAATGTCACTGAACCTTAAAAAAAAATTCTTGTGAGGCCAAGATATAAATCCTAAATCTCAACTTAAAAAAATGTTTTAAGCATAAAAGAATCCCTTACACTTAGAGTTTTGGATGTCTGGGTTGAAATGTGTGCGGATGAATTCAGATGTTAATGAAAGACCAGAACCTGTTCATTGTGCCCAGCAAACAGAAAAATCTAAACTCTTTCCAGAACCCCCTCAGACTGTGCTGTGTATGGAGGTCTCTTTTTTTACTCTCAGAGCAGGTAAGCTTTTGTACTTTGTCATTTTTTTCTCTCCAATTATATTACAGCTACTCATAGCTTCCCATCAACAACAGCTTTGGTTCAGGACGAGCCTATATGTTGTGGCATCATCTAGGAACATGTGTTGCTACGGTAAAACCTTCTCCATGAGCAAAAACACTATGTTAAATATCAAACCTGTGGGAGCCTACAAGTAGACATTTTTCATACCGTGGTTGAAATCTGTTAGAGGCAGCATGTGTCCTAAAATATGTATCGGCACCCCAGTCCTTCCTCGAGCTTCCCCTTCCTTTCTTCTAAATTTTTGTGCCAATGCAGTGTGCAATCAAATGAAGATATAAAAAAAAAAAAAATTGTCTCTCTCTCTGGGGGAGTTCATGTTATTATAATGTGCTTTTTTTTTACTCTGGATGCACCATTTTTTCCTATGGCATAAAAAATGCAAATCGGGGAATTGGTTACTAAATTGTCCAAGGTTTCATTGGTTAATTACACCAGCATTTTTATTTATTTATCCGTTACATCACATTATTTTCTTGAATCAATTGCTGTTAATATATATTATGATTACAATAGTAATAAAAATGCCTTCAATTTATACAGTGCCAGATGTTCAAAGACACCATACAATAATCAGAGCATTATTCATTCTCTCCACACTCACACACAGGTGGCGCTAAGCCATCTTGGTAGCTCTCAGCAGCCCTGGGGCATTCTGACAGGACTGCTGCCCACCACCAAACACACCCCACCAGTCTCACACATCCACTGTATAAATTAAGGATTGTAATTAGTGTGTTTTGTCGTATTTCTTTACTTCAACGTGGACTAAAAGGGTGTGCCCAAATACAGCCATGGTGGTTTCAGCACTTTTGGTTTTTGCAGAGAACAACTGGATTGTTCCAGCTCCATTTTCAGAATCTGATTGACCACATAACCCACACATTGAAAGCCAATCAGGATCAACCACCACAGTGCCTCAGGGGGAAACTCCGCCTTCTAAGAATATTTTGTGATTATTTGATGCGTGAGCATCTCCAGCCTGACTATGGAACAGAGGGCATGCATGACTTGGGCTCTGAAGCCTGGACCCAGAATTATGTAGAACTGTTCACAAATGTTTGAGTAAAGATGGACTAGTGTCTCAATGAACATGTGAGAAGTTAAATCAGCTCCTCACAATTGAATAAAAAAATTTACATTTAAACCACTAAAATTGTAACTTTATAGCCTTCTAAACAATCTAATACAGTTGATTGATTAAAAAAAAACTTTCAAGCCAAACACTCAAGAAACAAGTACATGTTTGCGCTCACTTTTACTTTCTGTTGGATTTCTGGCTGCTTCAGCTTCTTTAGCATCAGCGAGGCTGTCAAAAAGACAGAGGGGAAGGAATGATGAAAGAGAAGCAGGGGGAGGAAAGCCAGGAGAGGGAAAGAAATAAAAGCAACGCCAGGAGAGACACACAGGTGTCTGTGTCAGATCACTGGCCCCAGCGAGAGTTGGCAGCGCAGGGGGTGGGGTGGAGGTCTGGTGTTAAATTACAGTGGGCCTGTGAGGAGGGATGATCTGGGTCACAGGGTTCCCAGCATCTCCACTGACACCCACAAGGGACCAAAACCCATCATCATCACCATCCTGCTGCTCATACTCTTGCATCAAACTCACACAGGAGAAAGGATGAAACTGAATTGATGGCACACAGGTGATGAAGAGGGCTTGCTCTCAAAAAATTGTCTGTGCCATAATTCAATTCAACGAAAAAATAATAATCTACACGCAGCAAATACAAGAATGTAAACAATAAAAAATCATGTTGAAAGTAAATGTACAGAGCAGTTGCGTAGTCTGAAAATTTTATTTGGGTCTACCTCATAACACTGAGTTTGGCACACACTGTTTTTCTATCTCACAATAACTGAAAGCATATAACCAATAATAATAATAATAATAATATGTAATATTTGGTGCAGGAAAATAGCCAATAAGTGTTTTTCACTTGCTGTTATCATCTAGCATAAAAAGATTGTTTAGCATTTTCATAACCAAGATTTCTATTAGAATAAAATATTCACCGAAGTACAACGTTAACGATTTCAAGTTTAAAGACAAGGAGGTCTTCATTCAGATATTTAAATTAAGCGTTAAAAGTTGTACTAAAGGCACCACACCTGCGTGTGTGTGTGTGCGCGTGTGTAATATAGTCTGTACATAGACAACAAGGTATTTATGCAAAAACAACACATCAGAATTTGTATTGTTTAGGTGTTTTTTTTTATCTGTATTGAAACGGCCTTCCATAGTTCTGAGTGTGACTACCTATTTTTCCCAAAAGACATTCACAGTGCATTTTGTGTTGGTTTTACCACAGCTCTGTCACACACACAAACCAGACATTTACCAACTGCTGTGTGTGAATAACTATCAGAGTCGTGAATTGTGAGCCTGTATAGGTTTTATGCATAGATTTTGTAATTAAATTGGTACAATAGAACAAAATTGCACACAATACTTTTAAAACACGAGGGCATGAATGATCCAGCGAAATGCATTAAATATGCTTGTGTTACTTTGAGAGCTTTTTTATTCCATAGACCTAAACCTATTTCAAGAGTTTTGAAATGCTCCATATAATGCCTTTTTTAATGTTTTTGAAAGTCTTTGAATTAACTAGACCCTTCAGATTAAATGAAATCAGCTTCTCTTTCGGTTTTACAGATTTAATCGTTCATGTGATTGCAATTCAATATGAATCCCTTAACACAGAATTCCACTAGTTCCTCTCTATATTTTCAGTAGACTGGCGACACTGTTAAATACGCTTCCTCCAAACTCTTATCATCTACAATGTGTGGCGTTTAAAAGGTTCTTGGATATATGAGAAGAAAAGTATTTTAAGCATACATAAATAAATACATAAAGTACACCGGTTAAGGGTCCATCTGAGCCAGAGAGCCAGAGCAGGATTTTGCCAATTTGAGGCCAAAGGCAAACAAATACACAGGGGCCCCCGTTTTTTTTACATAAAATTATTTGACAAATACAACACATTCATTTTCAGGTGTGCCCTACAATGAAAATTACATGCCTTTTCAAGTTGGTTGCATACATTCTATGGGAAACATCAGGACTTTTTGGGGAATTTTAAGGTTAAAAGCTAAAATGCTTAATGTGTTTCAGACGTATAAAAACTTACTTAAAAAAAAATTGCCTGCAATATAATAATTTATTTAATTTAATACAATTCATTATTTTCAAGGGATTAAGGGAAACTCGCAATAGGGGCCCCCAAGAAAATATCCCACCTCTGCCTAATGACAAGTGCGTCCCTGCAGCCAGCAGTACTGGGAGACAGGGAATACTTACAAAATACTTACAGGAAGAGGAGTATTGATGATTGACTCCAACCTCGGTCAACTAACCACATTTTCTCCAAACCCACACCCTTTTATTTCTGAGCAGAGTATTGAAAGTGTGGAGTCTTTAGCGCTTAATAACAGGAGCCCTGTCAGGTCTGTGGAAGAGCTCCCTCGTCCGGATGTTTAACTCAGCCCAGTCCCAGAAAGCCCTGCCTCATGAACTCTCTCTGACCTGCGGCTAACAAAATCCTAACAAAAACTTGCATTTGAAAGCGATTCATCCAAAGGGGTCTACTTCACAGTTTCACATGTGATCCTGAACTTATTATGATTATGCTGGAAATTATAACTGAAGAACAATGCTAATCAGACTCACATAATTATTTACTCTTACAACCCATTTTGAACAAAATGAAATCAGCTATTAATGAGCCAGTACTCATTTGCATATAAACTATATGCTCAAAATCAAAGACTGAAAGATTCAGGGTCCAGCAGTCCACTGTTTCACGATGGATGGATTTTAGTCTTCACGCCACGCATTAAAAGTGTATAATGCACACCTAACCAATGATTATCCCTTATTTATGGCACAAGGAATTGGCTGATGACAGATTTGTAGACTTGGCTCCATCCACTTTTAATTTGGAAAATGTGATGTTGAGTTTCAAAAGATGAAAGTGCATCTTTAAAAGAGCAGATTGCTTATCATCAAAGACCATAATAAAAAAATCTTGTATAAAATCTGCTCCAACACAAAGAGAGCAGAATCCACTTCTAATCCCAGCGGAGTTCATTCCTTTCAGTATCTTTTGGACGTCTGTTCCCCCTCCACCCTCTTGTGCTGGAAATAACTAATCCTTGTCTGTTCAAATCAAACAACAGTCACATTTATTAGCATCTGAGAGAGAAAACAGCCTCTGTAAGCAGCGGCCAGGGCATGAATCCAGTCAGAGTCGGAGACAAAAAGCAGAGTTGCATTAACTATTAGTGTAAGCGCCATCCCAAATACATATATATATATATATATATATATATATGTATATATATATATGTATATATATATGTATATATATATATATATATATATATATGTATATATATATGTATATATATATATATATATATATATATATATATATATATATATATATATATATATATATACAAATCCCAAAACAAAAAAGGCTAAGTTATCAGTTTGAAGCAAATTATAGCAGAACAGGGACTCTCTAACAAAAAAAAAAACAACCACCACTGTGGTTTTCTCTGTGTTAGGGGACATCTTGATGCAGAGTGTTTTATGAGCATAAGAAGTGTTTATAATTTTCACAATTTTTTATTAAAATACATGTTCAGAGCAAAACATGACCTATAACCCTATATAAAAATTTTCCCAAAAATATAACATGAGGAGGCAATTTATAAATTGAATGAGGAAAGTTTTCCAACTAATAGCAACTAAGAGTCCTCTTCTGGGAGCACTTATTTTCTTTTCTTCTGCCTAATTATGTTCGACTGATGAGCTGAGACAACTTTTGTGAGTCACCCGGGTTAGACTTTGTAACAAATTGCATTTTGTCTCCCTTGTGTACATGGCTTTGCATAAAAACGAAGGCTAAAAGCATGAATGTAAATATCTTTAATGAGAATAAGTGCTGTACAATTGGTTCGCTCCAAGCAGGGATCTACTTTCAGTTACAATGCTGCCCACAGCTGAAACCAGCTTCCAGAAGAATAGCTAAAACTTTAGAGCACAGTTAAATATAGACTAAAACACATGTAGGTTTACTGACTAAGCACTGCTGTCTACACAGTGATGTGTACTTTAAACTTCTGTTTTTAATGCTTTTTAAGTCGTATCCCCGTTTTAGTCTCTGAGCTGATTTTATTCTCCAGTAAAGCACCTTTGAATTACCAATGTGGAAAAAATTTACAATACAAATAATAGTGCCTTGTCTTTCTTCTGGCTGTATTTTACAAACATTTTGCTGGTGTTTAGATGCCTTGTCCTTCCAATGAACTGATCAGTTTGTGTGCTTCTCTATATTTCACTAAAGTAAAGTTCCCTTGAATCTGTGGCTTAAACAAAAGAGTCACTGACAATAAAAATGAACTGACAACGATAAAATTCCTAACTTATAAACCTGATATGTTAGACATAATTGTAGGATTTGAGGGTAAATGATTTAATACTGTTAATTACAGAACATTTGATCCAGTTGTACACAATTAGTTAGTTGAAGTTGTGTTGTGGATTTGAACTTTGATATGCTTTGTAAATAATATTGTGTTGCACACTACTCAACCACCATAAAAAATATTTTTAACGTTACATTTTACACGAATACACTGTTTTAGCTTTATTCCAAATTTATTTATATTTAATTGCATGTAATTTTTTTCTGAATACTATTGAGTTTTGTTATGGAAATAATTCTATTCTTACTCATATAACTAGCCAGGAGGCTATTTCATGTTATTACATTTTAGGCTCCTTGTGAAGCTGCTTTGAAAGTAATAAATACATTTAGATTTTATGTAAATGCTGCATTTATAAAACTGAAATGCACACATAGTGGTTTTGATCCTCATTGCAACCTCCACTCTTTGATTAATGTCATTACCTCTTCTATTAAATAATTTCTTGAATTATTCACTTGACGGGCTTCGACATCTGTCTTGAAGCAAGCAAATCGCTAGTTAAGACATCTGGCAAACTCACTTCATCAGATCCACCCGCGTGTCATGTCGGTGAGGCATCAAGTGTGTCTTTCTCTCAACGACTCCCCCAATCATTCCTCTAGAGTCCCTCATCATCACATTCCCTGCATTGGTGAGCAGACGAGAAAGAAGGGCTGGCAGAGCAAGCTTGATCTCCCTCAAAGAAGCAGTCGGGACCTAGCTACAATCGAGTTTGGAGACAAAAACTGCCACACTGACACACTGAGAGTCGTAATATGTAGTAATGCCCCGAGGTGATAAAAACGCCCCAGCACACACACTCAGACTCACCGCAGGAGCTCGCAGAATAATTTCATGGTGCCAGCAGAGACAGATTCCCCTGAAATATGACCAAAGGCATTTCAACAAGATTTGACACAAGCACCCTCCTTCAGCGCCTTTGAGAGCTGCAAAAGGGCACACAACGACGAAGATTGTCTTGAGGCAAACATGAGCAAACACAGCAATTCACTGCAGCTGAAATAGTTTCTTTCCCCCCTCATGGACCTCAACACAAAAGTTTAAAGGATTTTAAGACACAGAATTGAACTAAGTGGCCTCGTTAATGTCAATGTTCTTGTACGTTAACAAATTAGCATGGTTAGCATTAAACTATTTTCATAACAAACACATAGGCTACCAATAAGCTAAGTTCTGCTTCTGTGTAAGAGTAGTCTTAGCATGTGTGTTCTTGTGAAAAACACCACTTTGAGCATGGCTTTGGTTTAAGCTGGTTAATACTAGTTAACCTAACTTAACGTAAACTACTACATGAAGAATAAATTGAACATGCCTCAAAGTAAACAATCACCAAAAAGATGGTGTTCCTTACAATCATTTACTGGATGTTACGGAGGCCATCATCCATTTATAATGCCATAATACAGTTATCAAATCATTTAAATGAGCCAGTAGGTATCAATTCCACATTTTTTCAGAAATGCTACACACTGTAATACTTAGTTGTAGCAGAATATTATTATTATAAACAAACATGAACTTCTCAGCTGCAGTACATTCATTACAATTCATTGTCGTTATTTTGTTTATTAAATAAAAAAAGGTTTTCATATTTTCACACACTGTAAAGAAATATGTCTAAAAATCATAGAATCTTTGGGCAGCTGTCAGCTTTAAAAGTACCTTTTCTGAGTCTTTTTAAAATGACTTATGGCTTATAATTATGGCTTGTTATATAGACTTAACGAGAAGCTTGTTTTCTGATTTCTACAGGTTATAAATGAGATTTTTGATAATTGTCCGCTTGCTTTGTGCAGATGATTCAGTTTATTGGAGAATTATTTGATGGCCTCATGGCAGAGCGGTTGATATACAGAGAGGTGTCACTAATAGTTCTAACTGACAGACTGTCACATGCTTCATGGAGAGCCTGAATAGTTCCACACAAGCTATATATTATAGGCTTTGACTACTTTTGATGAATCAAAGAGCTAAATGATTTAAACAGCTTTACATTGAGATAGCTACTCAGGCGCCATAGAAATAAATGTGGATTCAGCACTCAGCTGAGCAAAGTTTGGAACTAATCGTGCCTCCACTCCCGGAAGTAAGCAAGAAAAATCTCTGCCATTTTTTCTTATAGCACCCAATGCAGCTGACACCACTCCGCAATATCTACCTCTCTGATTTTGAATATCAGGAGCCCTTTAAGAGTTAACCATTTCTTTGCCTGTCAAATAGATCGGTCCCACAAGTAAATTAGTGGGAAGCCATGTTGATGTTCGTTGTAATAGCATCTGATGGCTACTAGTAGCTGGAGTAGCCTCCATACCAATGGAGTTAGTCACAACAGATAATGACAAAGTAATGATATCTAAAGTAGCTCCTCAAGTATATAAATGAATATTACCCCAAAGGAATCTTTCAAATGCTTAAGCTCTTAATAACCACTAAATCATATTTTAAAATATATAATTTATACTTTAAACGCTTCAGTTTGGAATACATTTTTATATTAAACCCCTATGCGATTCATTTGCCTTTTGACAACTTTAATAACGTATGGGCCAGCCGTCCCTACATACACACTGAAGACCTCAAACCTGGCCTCAGCTGAATTTTCAGAAATACAACGTGTTCCATGTGCTCGTTTAAAATAGCCCAATGTGCAAAGTTATTCTGATCCTTGTGGGCCGAGTTTCCACCAGTAAAAGAGTTTGAATATGGATCCTTTTTTTCTTGAGAGTAGAACTAAGAAACCTCAAATAACGATACAAGTGCTGAAGCACAAATGTACAGTGGAAGTGAATAGCAACGGTATTGTAGGCAGTGAAAGCCACTTTTTAAAAGTGAAACCTAATAGCAAAACACTCTATTAATATAAAAGACATTTAGCTACCTCAAAGAACTTCGAATGGAAAGTCTGGTTACAGTACTTCAAAAGCAGCCTCTGCAGAGAGAAGCTTATATGAGAACTCATTCCTGAGGATGTGGCCGTAAGATTAAACTGGTTTGGTGGACATTTTAAAACGCCACACCTCGATAACTTTGTGTCATTGACAGATCATTGCTATTCATAGCTCACAAAGCATGGGAGCAATTCTCTGCACAGTGAAAAAACACAAGGAAGGTTCAGCTAAAGATGTAGAGGGATTCAGAAGCTTGAGAACATAAGCAGCTAAGCTTAGTATTTAGGTCTTTTAAGGACTAGTCTACAGATTTCTCTCAAACGTCATTACTGCTGTCCAGAGGAGTCGGCAGTAGCTTTGGACCTCCGAGAACTGGAGAGCAACACCAGGACAGATCAACTCTAATGGGCTCTACCTCCATCTCTCTTCAGTGTGTGAGCAGGATGTGAAAATTAACAAGTGAGCAAGAAAGCATAAAGTTTCTGGTAGTAAAGCTGTCAATTTCGGTATTAAAATTGGTATGGCTTGCTCTGCTGACCTGATGGGTCAAAACTGGGCCAGAGAGATTTCATTCAGCAGCTTCATAAGCTACTCCCGCTGTCACAGAGATGAGAGGTTTAACACAAACGAGGCACTGAACAAATAATTTGGTAATTGCGATCAAATCCTAGTCGAAAACCTTTTTCGACCTTGCATGCAAGTCAACGTGTTGTTGGAGACCTCAAAAATTCAAAAAAAGAATCAGTGAAAATGACAATAAGGATACTAAAAAGAAGTCAGAAGTGTTGCTGAACTTCTCAGATATACTTTGTGTTATGGAAAACAATAACCAAAACGTATTTGTTTGTATTTATGATTTTAGCTTCCTCTAATAAAATTAAGACTAAGACAACTATTAGTAGTAACAACTATTTTAGCAGTTCACTTTTTTAATTGAGTTAAAAATGTACTGTGTTCATGCTAAAGTACAGTAAAATCAGACAAAAAAACAACTGCCCTGAACTGATGGAATGTCATGACCGTCATGACATATTTAACTCACATGCTTTTGCATTAACACTGAAGTGCTGGCCTTTCTCTCACCTTGCATTAGATTCAAAACTTCTTCATTGGTGTGATAATTGTTGTCATAAAGCAAACGCATTCCTCTCACATCTCTCGAAATTAAAATTGCCCACACAAAAGCATTTCTCGTGGTATTCAGAAGCCATTTTGTGTAACAAAACATTCAAATCCTGCCGTTTTTCTTTTCCATTCGCTTCGAGTTAAAATTGTAAAGCTGCTATTTAAAGTCAAGCTTCTGACATTCTTTCAAAAAGAGAAAGAAACTCTGCTCGGGTTATTCTATCACAGATGCTTCAGATGTGTCACATGTGAAACTCCCAACACAGATAAGGATATAAGTGCCTTGTTGTTAATAAACCCTAGTACTGTACGCACACATTTTAAAGCGTCTAAATAACAGTTTTATAATGCAGAATTTACATGAATTCTTTCCACAGGCTCAGCAGAAAAAAGTTATGTCAGCATAAGCAGATCACGCTCAATTTTTTCACCATCTGACTTCAATTTTCACACATCCGTGTCCATGGAGCTAGTTAAATGTCAGATTAAGTGTGACAAAGCAGTGGAAACTTTTATAAGGGTTTACGCTCATCTGTTCTCAGACGGAACTGTTTGTAGAGTGAATAGGTGTCAACTGTCAACTGTAGAAAGGTGCTGACATAGAAGGTAGAGGACTGCGTATTCTTAGAAGCGATCAACAGAGGATTACCTGCTTCTTCTTCTTCTCAGTGTACAATAAAACTGAACCAAAATGTTACACCTCAGTTTTAAATAAAGAGGTTTGTTCATCTGCTGTTGACTTAATGAGTGTTTGGTTAATATTATTTTTAATATTAATATTAATATTATTTTAAAAGAATTTTTCACTTGAGCTTACACAAATAACCCACTTGCTGTGGAACCAAGGTAGTAGGTGGCAGCAATGAGCCATGTGTAAGAAACCTACTGCAGGCGGCTCAGGAAGAAGAGTGCCTCTGATGTCATCAGGGTGGAGGTCTTTGCTGCGTCCTAATCTGAACACTGATACTGCACCCCTAAAGTAGAAACTCATTTTCAGAAGAAA
Organism: Danionella dracula; assembly: GCA_900490495.1. Lineage (NCBI taxonomy): Eukaryota > Metazoa > Chordata > Actinopteri > Cypriniformes > Danionidae > Danionella > Danionella dracula. The sequence goes on along the minus strand of UELW01000222.1, from coordinate 2,959,976 downwards.
TTGTAACTACATTTTAGTGAGCAAAACAAGATTGTGCATGAACAAGGACGCACTAAAACATTGCAGGACTGAAGAAACTTAACGCAAATTTCCATTCTAACAATAAATTATATCAGTCTCTCTATTGCTATTATATATTTCTGTGCTACATCTTAAAAAAATAGTCTATTACAGGGAGACCGTTCATCGATGTGCACTTCAGAATCGAACCAGAAAAGTACACATCCAGGACCCAATCAGACAGTTTTTTTTTTAATGTTTACTATGGTTTGGGACACCCTAGTTCTCATTTCACACCCTTAAAGGTGTGGATAGTGCACCGATTGGGATGCAGGGTTTGATGCAAGCTCTGTGTTTGCTTCAACACATTTTTGGAGCATTGCAGCTTCACCAAAAATGCCATTTCTGTGTTGAATTTATTTTGTGCATCAATTCAATTCTGTATTAAGAATTGATTTGGTTTACTTTGTAAGGAACTGTTTGAGCTTTGAAATGTTAGTTGAGTATTTAATAAAGAAGGATACTTTATACTGGCATTGATTAAGTCACGCATGTGCAATATGAATATCCTCTAAGCTGTATCTATCCTCTCCGCCACAGCTGCTCTCTACCATCAAAGTCCCATCAATCAGATGTAAGGCGAGGCTATTTTATCCACTTGGAAAAAGTGATTTTTTGCAGATGAATTCTTGTCTGAGATGTTTTTGATGGGTCTGTTTCACACTCGGGTTTCTTTAGAATATCTATAGGGATACAATACGTCATACATAATTACCGGTAAGACATAAACAAAATGTCTCAATGTAAATGAATTTACCAAAAAACAGAAGCTAATATTCCATGACCTGCAGATAAGTCACAACTGTTGTCGTACCAACCCCAATACTTGCACTGCACCCTTAGAGTATATACTCATTCTCCAAAGAACATCTATGTGCATGATCTGAGACGCAACAAAATACGATGCAACAGCTTTGTGTCAGAACTTCTCCTTTTGTCCCATTTGGCCATTAGAAAATATTCTCACATTTGATACATCCATCTCTATATTGTCATCATTAGGGCTCACTTGTTTGGGTCCAAGAGAAAACTTTTACCGCCAGGTAATAATTTTCCACTTTTTTTTTTTTTCAGATTGAGTCAGCTATCTCCACAAAGACAGATTAGCTGTGTCTTTGAGAAAATGGAGAGCATGGAGTGATGCACAGTTCACTTTTCTTGTGTAACTCCAGATTAACAGTGAACAAGGAGCTTCACCAAAAAAGGAAAAGAAAAAAAAAAATGTGCACAGTTCACTGAGAACCATCACACAAAGAAAAGGATTTCAGCCATGCAATGACAAATATTTTTGTAACACGTTTCCCTTTAGGGTTAAACAGTTGCCAAACAAAACTCGCACACTGACAAATTAAGCTAATAATTTGGTTCGGACAGACAGAAAACCTAGAATAAAGATTGCCATAACGATATAAGCATCTGTCCATCAAAGGTCAGTGAACCACTTGCCTAAAAATACACAGCAAGGATTTTTGAAATTAGCATTTATTTTAACAAGGTTTGTTTCAAATGACAGTCTTTCCTTTTTCAAGACACAAAATATGTACAACAGAAAACCCCCTCCATTTTATTCCAAGTATTCTGTTAGTTTCATACCACTCATTGGTCAGAGTTTTTTAATTAGTACTTAAAATAAAACAAAACCAAAAACATAAATCCCTGTTTCAAAAGTCATTTTACAACTGCAAGCAGTTTTATTTTATTTTTTTTGTGAGTGCTCTTAAACTTTTCCACATGCACTCGGTAACAAACAGGAAGCTTGAGGCTCGGTCGCCTGCAGCCGGAAACGGCATGAAACACAAGGAAGAACAATTACAGCATTGACAGTGAATGCAGACGAATCAAGCGCACCCTGACCCTCCTGAACATAAGCCAGTCCGCCCTCGGCTAGAGCCAGCTTGGAGTCAGATAGAACTGGAGGCCACGGCTAAAGAAAAGAATGCGAAACCAAGGCATCCTGTGTTTAACATACACAGTCAAGATGAAGCTTTCTGTGGCTTTGGCGAGCTAGAGAGAGTGCTGTCTGGATGGGCGCCAGCCTGCAGGCTGTGGGTGGATGTGTGTTCTCCGTCACTTAGAAAGCCTCCCAGAAGATGGCAAACCAAGGGTGAAGGACTTTTCCATTAAAAGGCCGCATTCAGTAGATTGCATGAACAACGGCGGCCATGACAATACTCCACTGATCTGGTTTCTGAACAGACTGGAAAATGATTAACGTGCTTGTGCTAGTTGTGCGGAATAAGAAGAACTGAAAGTTGAAAAATGGAAGAATACAGTTTTTTGCACATCGTTGTACAACCCTGACATGTCACCAGCTGCAACTCAGCCCTAAAAAGAGTCCGTAAGAGCAAACGTAATGGTTTAAATGCTGGCCTCAATCATTTCGCATGAGGAGTCAAAAGTTTGTGCAACTTCATAGATAATTAAAAATTATTTCTGCATCTCAGAGAATGTTATTTCAAGAGAAACCTGTGATATATAATCACAACACCATTAGTGCCTAAATAATGTGCAAAGCAATGCCTGACTGTTATTAACTTTCCTTTTACTGCTCTTGGAATTCATCCAACTTCATTATTAGGCCACATTTACATTAGTGCACTTCCATTTAGTTTCATTAGCCATTCACCGTTCTCCGGATGTGGGATGTGTTCAACCTTCAACAACTGAAGTGACTATTGCAATCAGAAATAAGTGCTATTCGACAACTGGGTTAAAAGATAGGATAACACCACCTGTATTTAAGAACATGTTGAAGTACCGAGACATCATGGAAGTTGTAGTTTTTGCCATCAAGCTTGAGTTTTTGACCAAGAAGTCCCACTGCACCCTCATACCCTCATGCATGCTAATCCTTGCAATCCCAGGCCAGACCTATCAGTTTTTCAGACAGTGCCACCTGCTTTTTGGAGGTGAAATCGCATTCAAATATACACCTGATGAACAAAATATACAATAAAATTTCTGCTCTAGAGCCCACTGACATTCTTTAAAAAACCAGGAAGTATGATTTTACATTTCTGACAGTTATTTAATGTTTAGTACTTTTAGTTAGAATTGATGTTGGTGATGAAATTTGGGGTAATTTGTAAAATAGCAAAAAATATTCATGTAAATGTGTATGCTATGACAATTTACAGACATTGACATTAAAAACTGGCATCAGTGAAAGTAAATAAACTATTGGCACAAAGTTATAAATGATGGTTTGAACAAAGACTGTAGGAACTATTGGCTTTTACTTGATTCTGGCCACTATGGGTAGCAGAGCAACCCATAAATGCTTCCTCAAACAGAAAGTAAGGAGGTTGGTATTATAGATTTGTCCTCGTGGTAGAGCCCATGACTTTGATTTTCTTTTCCATTTTGATGAACTGTGAATATTTTTTAAGCAAACCTTAAATATTTTACTGTCATACAAGTTGTTTGTATTGACTGTGCATGCTTTGCGTTAAAAACTTTTTGGAGCTTAATGAATGTCCTCTACAAGGACAAAGTGCCTTTACTTTAGGATATAGGATCAATCTATGATTGTTAACTGGAGCATTTATTTTGAAAGAGTGAATGCAAGAAACTGTAGAGTTACTTCTTGCTTTCCGTATAGAGTGTTTTCACAGCACGTCATCAAACCAGAGGTCTGCTATATTTTAGATACTGCTGGGGATTATCGAACAGAATGGGACTTTTCAGCAAGAAAATGGTCAGCTCCTGTCATGTTAAGCCGTCTCGCAGGGAAAATATTTGAAACACTACACACTGACCAAAGTTATATTAAATCAAGGAGAAGAGTGCAAAAAACTTGTCAGTGGAAAGGAGGCGCTTGTGGGCTCTTCATAATAATTTTTTTTGTCAATACGTTTTTGGTGTTAGTCTACACACAAACCCGCAGTGATTACAGGAAGAGGAAAAACAAAATTGTGACTATTTTGGATGACATGAACAGAACCCAGATACCTTACGCGATTTATACTTTTTTGTGAAAATCTGTTAATATTTACAAATTAAAATAAACATATGTTAACAAATAAAACAATTTAGATAACACACAAAAAGTACGATCATAATGCTTTAGCTTCTGATATTAGAATTCAGTTCTGAATAGTGGATGGAGAACTTGCCTGACTGAAACAAAAATCCACTATTGTAAATGTAGCCTCGTGGATTGGTAAGATAAGCAAACAGAAAAATGCCCCTTGTGCACTTCTCTGCTTTCTAAAGAAGCCACTAGAGTAGAGGTTAACTAGCGACGTAATGCTTGGTAGAAGACTGGCCGTACAGGCTGTAGAAGTCTGTGTGCCGGTGTGACTGCGAGGCGTCGATCCAATCGCGCATGGACAAGCTCTGGAGAGATTGAGACATGGCCGGAGTCGAGGTGAGAGGGGTGTGCGAGTACTCCTGCGAGCTCACTGGCCACGGGAAAGAGCCGGAGCGAGGGTAAGGTGCGTGTCCACGGTGGTTGGACACAGAGGGCATCCCGGAGCAGTAACAGTTATCCACTGTGCACATCAGGATCTTACGTGCTCCATATTGAGGCAGCTGAGAGGTGCTGGTGTTTGGATAATGAGAGTGTGGGAAAACAGAGGCAGAGTGGGGCAAGGTTTGAGAGCTGGAGGCCGAGCCACTGCTTCCTACATGCTGAGTGGAGCTACAAGGCCCCAGAGCATGCTGGGAGGACTGACCCTCGCCTGTGGCAGAGCCCTGAGAGAGATTCAGGCATGGCTGTTTTGCAGAGGAAGCACCTGAAGATGAAGATGAAGAGGAGGAGGAGTCTATGTAGTTGGCGCCATTTCGGCTGCTGCTGCTGCTGCTGCCTTCGGGGAACGCCACGCCGTGCCTTCGTTTCTCGCAGAGGTACGCAGGAATACTCTGGAAAAAGTTTGCAGGGGCGCTAAAGGGAGCTGCAAATGAGAACACAAATTGATTACATGAATAGTTAATTATTGCAGAGCAGCTGGATACAACTTCAGAAGGTTAGAATCATAAATACTTGAACAAGATTCATTTATTTAAACTACCTTCCAGCATCTTGCAAAGGTTCTTCTCTCTTTTTGAGATTTCAGACAGAAAGAGTTTGGAGTTGAGGCTGCCCACTTTGTATGGAGAGAGTGTACCCCCCACGTAGGACTGTGAGCTGGAATTGAAGAAATGAACCATGCTGTTTATAGTTTACCAGAAAAGACAATCGAGCATGACTAGAGAAAGGAAGGACAATGACGCATGCATTTACTCACCGGTCACTTAGTATTTTCACAGATTTGGTGTTCTAAAAAAAAGAAAACACATATCAGTACCAAAAAAAAAACAAGCACCCAGTAAGTGAAAATGTAAATGTTTTTTATGTTAGATTTAGTTTGAAACTTTGAAATAATATATGCTTTTTTAAAGACACTTTAACTTTATGCTTTTTTAGTACAGCTTTAGAAGACCTCTGTGAGAGTTTTGTTTAAGTAACTTTTGTCTAAATTATGGAAGAGGTTTAAGGACAAAACAGAAAATAAGTTTTATTTATATTTATTTATTTATTTTTATGTAAAAAAAATTAAGAAAATACATTTTTGAAACTCTTTTTCTCATTCTTTTGACTTCTGAAGTCCTTATTACTTTAGTCTTATTACCACAACACATGTTTTTCAGAATTCCAACTTTATTTGCACACATTTCTATCAAAACTTTAATTTTCACTTTATTCTCAGAATTGCTATTTTGATTCTCTGACTTTAACTTTAGGAATTATGACCACTTAGCATTCCAAAACTTACCCAAAGTTTTTTCCATTTTTGTCCTATTTTAACTAAAGACATTATCTACCATTTTTGGCTTTAATCTCAGAAATCCTTTTGATTTAGATTTTTTCTAAATGATGACCAATTTTACAAACTTTACAAATAGTATATTGCAATTATTTTTTCATTCCCTAAAATCAGTTATTCTGAACATTTATTAATACTAATTAGGCAACTTGTTTGTGAAGATTTAAGTGAGAATTCAAAATAAATTTAAAATACACACTGCTTTAAGTGTTGCAGGAGCTAGAGACCAAAGATTAAAATATAAATCTATTGTGAGGGAGGTTAACTAGAGGCATAAAGCAGAAGGGACTTTTTTTTTCTCTGAACTGGAATTAGAAGAAAAAATATGAGTAAAATCCTTACAAAAACTCTTACCGATGGCCCTAATCCTCTCCTTACAACTTTATTAAACATAAAAACTATCTATTTCATCTACCAAGTTACTTAAAAACAATAGAAAACAAGCAAGAAAAAAAAAAAGATTTTCTCCCTGAACAGTTTGTGTGATGGCTGCCTTTAAGCTCAGCTCTTACAAAAAAAAAATTATAAAACAAATTTGAACCCCCGAAGCACTTTTATAGCTACAAAGCACATAAAGAAAAACACTTTGTATCTTGTGGATTCTTTGACCCCCATTTTGCACAAGTCCAAAAATCCTTATTTTCAGACATCATTGTTTACTATTATTCTCTTACAGCGTGCCATAAATCTGTTTCCCCCACAACCGCCTCAAATAATGCTTTTCATCATCTGCACATGTCAAAATACCAAATTTACCTCGACTTGAAAGTCTCAATTTATAACAACAACTGCACATGCGGAACAGCTACAAAATCTAGGTGACCTTCATGAAATTGATGTCTTCTGCCTTATCGAAGACCATCTGGATGGAGCTGAGCAGTTTCTTCGCCTCTTGCTGTTTCTGGTGGAGCTGCAGGGCCTGCGCCGAGTTCTCCTGGCAGAATTTGGAATGCGCTTTATCCAGAACCTCCAGGGTCTTCCCCAAATCTTCCTCCAGGAGCTGCTGCATCTTCTGATACTGGAGCTGCACCTCTTCCTTCAGATGCTGCACTTTATCCTGAGATCCAGCAGAAACAGTTACTTTGCATGATGTGTGACCTCTATGCTACTTATTTATGTGTTTACCAATTGGACACCTTGAAGTAGTTCTCCTGATCTGGAGATAAAACATTTAGCATAGCTTTGCATAGTGCATTGAATTACATTAAAAAACTAGCATTTTTGTACCATTCAGAGTAACATAATTATCTAATTATCATAATCTTCCTTGCTACCTGATAGTCTGCTTATTTTCCTTTTTATTTTTGCCTAATTCTTGCTCCACAATGAGAGCACAGTTTCTGGAAATGTTGGATTTTAAGGGTTTAATTAACCTAGTCAACAATTAATTACAAAAGGAACAGGTTCCGAATAGGTAAAAATATGAAAAGACTCCAGAACAATCAAACACAATTTTCTCAAGGAGAACAAAAATTTGTCCATTTCATAAAAAAGACAACTGTTCCTTTAAATGCAAAATGTATATAGTGGACAACTAGTGAAGACCCATCCCGTTGATGGGGGTGACGCGTCCCGTTGATGGCAGGTGGAGGGGGGTTTACTCAAAGAGCAAGTATTACCAGACGAAAGAGTGGGTTCATTTCAGAAGAGTGATGAGACCAAGACTCCAGGTTTCCGGGCTCTTTGCACTCCAGTCAGAAACACAGAACATGGCTTCAGCTTCCTCCGAACATGGGTAGCATGGATTAATACATGTTACTGCATAAACATCCTGTTTCATCTGCCCCGTTCACGTTTGAGCGTCTGTCTTAATGCATATCTACTAATACACTACATCTACCATGATACCCCGTTGCTACTACATCCTATCAGTTCATGTGATACAAGTATTTCAGCGAATTTAATGCACATTTTGATAAAAACTGCAATGTAGCTTGTTGCATGTGCAGTACAGATAAAAACAATTATTATTTTTTTTTTTTCAGGTTTTGTGTTTAAGGAAAAGGGCATTTTCGAATCTGCTGCTGTGGAGCTCAATCGAGTCAGATTAACCATGACTCAAATGCAGATCGAATGCATGCATTTAAGAATTAAGAGCAATAATGTTCACATATGTTCATCTTTAACAGTCAGACCTGAGCTCAAGTAAAATGAAGCACACGTTGCTTTAGCGGACTTTGAGTATCAAACCTGTGTTCTGAGCAATCTGTCTGAAATGAGAGAGAGAGAGAAAGAGCGAGAGAGAGAGAGAGAAGAGAGTGTGGTAGAGTAAGCGAGGGAGCAAGGAGGGGAGCAAGGAGGGGAGCGGATAGATTCTGAGTGAGTGAATGAATGCATTAACTTTGAGAAGCACCGCAAATAGAAATACATTCTGTATTCCCGGTAGAATATACTGTAATTTTCTTGGCGAGGTGGGTGCTGGTCTTGCCTTGGCAGGCCATCCTGCCAATTTAATGGTAGGGGAAACACTGTATTATGTTTACTAGAGAAACCAAAACAAATGTATATCTCTTAAATACACTGTCTGCAGAATTATTAGGCAAATGAGTATTTTGACCACATCATCCTCATTATGCATGTTGTCTTACTCCAAGCAGTATAGGCTCGAAAGCCTACTACCAATTAAGCATATTAGGTGATGTGCATCTCTGTAACGAGAAGGGGTGTGGTCTAATGACATCAACACCCTATATCAGGTGTGCATAATTATTAGGCAACTTCCTTTCCTTTGGCAAAATGGGTCAAAAGAAGGACTTGACAGGTTCCGAAAAGTCAAAAATAGTGAGATATCTTGCAGAGGGATGCAGCACTCTTAAAATTGCCAAGCTTCTGAAGCGTGATCATCGAACATTTAAGTGTTTCATTCAAAATAGTCAACAGGGTCGCAAGAAGTGTGTGGAAAAACCAAGGCGCAAAATCACTGCCCATGAACTGAGAAAAGACAAGCGTTCAGCTATCAAGATGCCACTTGCCACCAGTTTTGCCATATTTCAGAGCTGCAACATCACTGGAGTGCCCAAAAGCACAAGGTGTGCAATACTCAGAGACATGGCCAAGGTAAGAAAGGCTGAAAAACGACCACCACTGAACAAGACACACAAGCTGAAACGTCAAAGACTGGGCCAAGAAAGATCTGAAGACGGATTTTTCTAAGGTTTTATGGACTGATGAAATGAGAGTGAGTCTTGATGGGCCAGATGGATGGGCTCGTGGCTGGATCGGCAAAGAGCTCCAGTTCGACTCAGACGCCAGCAAGGTGGAGGTGGAGTACTGATTTGGGCTGGTATCATCAAAGATGAGCTTGTGGGGCCTTTTCGGGTTGAGGATGGAGTCAAGTTCAACTCCCAGTCCTACTGCCAGTTTCTGGAAGACACCTTCTTCAAGCAGTGGTACAGGAAGAAGTCTGCATCCTTCAAGAAAAACATGATTTTCATGAAGGACAATGCTCCATCACACGCGTCCACGTACTCCACAGCATGGCTGGGAAGAAAGGGTCTTAAAGAAGAAAAACTAATGACATGGCCTCCTTGTTCACCTTATCTGAACCCCATAGAGAACCTGTGGTCCATCATCAAATGTGAGATTTACAAGGAGGGAAAACAGTACACCTCTCTGAAAAGTGTCTGGGAGGCTGTGGTTGCTGCTGCTGCACGCAATGTTGATGGTGAACAGATCAAAACACTGACAGAATCCATGGATGGCAGGCTTTTGAGTGTCCTTGCAAAGAAAGGTGGCTATATTGGTCACTGATTGGGTTCTGTTTTGTTTTTAAATGTCAGAAATGTACATTTGTGAATGTTGAGACGTTATATTGGTTTCACTGGTGAAGATAAATAATTGCAATGGGTATATATTTGTTTTTTGTTAAGTTGCCTAATAATTCTGCATAGTAATAGTCACCTGCACACACAGATATCCTCCTAAAATAGCTAAAACTAAAAACAAACAAAAAACTACTTCCAAAAATATTCAGCTTTGATATTATGAATGTTTTGGGTTCATTGAGAACATGGTTGTTGTTCCATAATAAAATTAATCCTCAGAAATACAACTTGCCTAATAATTCTGCACTCCCTGTAGTACTCTTGTTGAGTATAATCTTCTCAACTGGTTCAAACTACACTTACAAAGTTAAAAAAGATACCATCAACAAACTAATCTATGCTATATATCGTAGCAAAGTACTAATGACTATTAAATCTATTTGGAACATGAGGATCAAAGGTAACCTTCAACAATAACATGATTTTTAAGCAAACTTTCACACGTAGGAAGATAGGTCAAACTCATTCCATTCTGATGCCAAAATTATATGCTTATGATATGCGTAGTCAGGCTATTCCTGTTATACCTTTTTTGACACTTATATTTGCTAATAACAATTTTATTCACAATTGTAACACAATTTAAGCTACTCTGATTAAAGTTACATTTTGCGAATAACAAACTAAAAAAAAGCTAATTCTTGCAAGTAGAATGTTGAGTAAAATCCAGCAAATTGCTTTATGATTCAAGCTAAACTCCACCTATAACATGTTTATTCAGGCTAATTTACGTTCAGAACATGTTGGTTCAAGCTAATTCCCACAAATAGGAAGATGAGCCGAGCTCATTTCAACATACTTATTCATGATATTCCTTTTAATAAGACGTTCATTTCAGCTGAGTTCCAATATTAGCATGCTTATTTATGCTAAATCCTGTTAATAACACATAGAAAATAACATGCTGATTAAAGCTAATTCTCGCAAGTACAATGAGTTAAACTAATCCTAGCAAATAATATAAGGATTCAAGGTAAATTCCACCTCTAACAATGGAAATTATACTGTTTAAATATGTCAACTAAAGCTATACTATACTAATAACATGCTTATTAAAGCTAATTCCTACTAGAAAGAAGAACAGTCAAGTTAAATAAATACCATTGTGATTGAAGCTCAACATGTTCTAAATGAAAATGTATCTGAATAAACATGTTATAGGTGGAGTTTAGCTTAAATCATAATATTTGCTGGAATTAGCTTGACTCATCTTCCTTCTTGTGAGAATTAGCATCAACAAACATGCTATTAGTATTAGTTCACTGTGTTCATGATGGAAATGAATCTGAATAAACATATTGAGTCCAGCTAAACTCTACTAATAACATGTTTATTAAAAGTAATTGCAGCAAATGACATTAATTTTTGTTACCAAAATGCAAGTTCAAACATCTACAATATTCAGGCAAATGCTTGCTAAAAACATGCTTATTCAAGCTACTATTCCACTAAAATCCAATATTTGGGTGCTTATTTAAGCTACTAAAAGATAACATTACGATTCAAGATATTTCTCTAATAGGTAAGCAGATAAGAAGTAATGTCATGACAATTCCATCAAGTAGCAATTTTATTCAAGCTAAATTCTGCTACTAAAGCTAGTTCCTGCTAACAGCAAGCTACATCAAAAAAATTCTTTCAAATACAATGCAGACTTTCTCCTGTGAATAATATGGTTGAATCTGTTTAAAGACAAGCTTATTTTTAATCATTTAAGGTAATTGTTAGCTGATTCAAGCTAATTGCTGCGGGCAACATCAACCTGATGTGTCTGATGAAAGGTAGCTAACGGCGTTAAACAGAACTACAACAAGCTCTACTGTTTACTACAAGCATATCAAAATTCCTCAATTGGGTCACTAATCAAAATTAAAATTTTTATTAATCTTCAAAAAGGTTCAATGGTTATGCTTTTGCTTTCTTAATATTAACATGATTATTGTTTTGAGAAGGACTTACCTCCATGAGACATTTATCAGAATCTAGTTTGTAGAGTTGCTCTTCGATGTCCTGAACACGGTCCTCGATACGATCCTGCTGTTTAATCAGCATTTGCTGGAAGACAAAAAGATATAATGAGCTGCATCATTATGTTTTAATTCAACCTGAATAAAAAATAGCTCATGCATCTTCATTCGTTGTAAATATCTGAGAATTTTTTTTAATGTAGGCAATCATACAAATAATAAAAAAGTAATAAAACTGATGGCTATTAAAAATGAATTTTAAATACATCTCTTCAACTTTCAATAAATTATATTTGTAAACATTTGACAAACTGATTCGGAATTTTTTTAAAAAGCTGCCTTAAATACTCAAGTTATTACAAAAAAACCTCCTTTTTTTAATTCCTCGAAAACAATTCTCAAAATGCAGTCATATTAAACCCAGAATGAAAAATACTGACTGGATGAACTCAATTAAATTGAGGGTAGAATTTCCATCAAAAAATATATATTCAGCTCCAACTAAATTAAAATGTATACATTTACTGTAATCTAATTGAGTTAGGCAAACTTATTTTGTATCAAATCCAGCTGGCCTAAAACTAACTACTAATTAACTGCTAATTACACTTTAATCAAATGCACAACACTGTTACAGTCACTACCATGATGACTCTGCCACTATGCATGGCATTCAACCAAACATCGCCCTCAACAATGGCAAGTACAATATTGCAAAAAACTGGAATGAGTATCAGCACTCAACAACAAAAAAGAGATTGAACTACTCCTTTTCTGAAAAGTGATGACATCCCTAAACTCTTCTTGTCCAGTCAGGACTCAAAGCTGGCCAATACAATAATTCCGGTCCAAGTTCAAGAAATGTCTCCCACTTGCTTAACAGATCAGCAGTAAAATGGGGAAGCTAATATTAACTTTAAGCTAGTTAGGGAAGCTCGCAGGCAAATAGTAAAAAAATAGAATAAAATAGGGGAGGTGACCTCTACCATGCTCAGTGGATCGTTGGTTTCCCAAATGAACTCATTCTCTTTGAGTTTATGAACCTCAGAGGTGTGTCTATTAGTTTATTTGGAGTAACAGCTATAAAATATATATTAATAATGATACAATTCATTTAGTTATCAAAAGCAAAATGTAATTTAGTTTGTCTATTTAATCACTATTTGATCGCCCCATTTATTATGGAAAACATAATTGGTGCTGAACTGGTGAAAGTAAAATCACCGGGTTTTCATGAAAAGAACAACGTTTTGCATCAGGCAGTAATCAAATAACTAGCATATGCACCACCATAAAATTACCTTCAAATGCAAACTTTTTAAGCAGCATCATATTTAAAGTACAATATTTACACAACTGTACAGTGCATCAATATAAAACAATAATTTAAAACAAATTATCTATAAAAAAGCAAAGAAAAAAAGCAATGTTTTAAGTGAAGCTGATCTGCCAACATTTTTTTTAAATATTCAGAGCATTGCTTAATTATATATCACCAGGAAAATTTATGAATATTCAATATTTTAGATAGCCCAAAGATCACACATTACCAACAATGTGTTGCATTCCTTTTCTACACTGAATATATAAGAAACGCGGCCAATTCTGGAATGTATATTTACTTTGAACTATAAAATTATAACTACCGATTCAATCAATCATATTTTACAGCTACATAATGCCATTATAAAAGAATTTAGCATTTCTATTAACCAGCAGGCCCTTAAAAACTTCACACAAAGAATATGATAATCCAAAACGAAGACAAAAAGATTTGGTTCAGAGGAGTCGGCAGAAATCTAACTTTCCTAACTTCCTGTTCCTTTCTTTTCAATGAATGCAATTGTCAAGGCCCGCAGAGAAGGACTGCAGGCTGAAGAGGAATTTCAATTATTTCCCCCTTCATATTCAACGCCACACAAAAGGGGGAAAAGGCAATCAACAAACGGCTCGCGAGGCCTGTCAGAAGTTCAGTGGTACCTTAGGAACAAACCAAATTAGCTTTAATTAAACAAACGCCTTGTGCAAGAGCCAGTCACCAAAAAGAAAAGGTGGGGGTGCTGCCATGGCAACAAAGCTCTTTTTTCATATCTGTATATTCAGAAGGGAATATGAGCAAGTAAAAAGGAGGAGGAGAAGAAGGAAAGGCAGAATACAGGAAAGAAATGAGGAAGAATGAAGGCTCATTTCACGCAGTCTTTCCTCGTTTTGTCTTTGTCTGGATCCAAGGCAGAGACAAATCTTCTTGACCCTGTGAGTGTGTATTTTGGAACAAGGCTCTGTAATGAATGCAAGCTAGCTCGCTGATAAAACTGCTTCCTGTAGAACGAGGACCACATCGAGCCACTTATACCAAAAGCTTACAGCCGAAAAAACCAGGCTAGAGCTTGCAAAGTTGACTGAGGGCATTTCTAATTCCCTGGCTTGACTGAGAGATTTGAATAACCACACACACAAAGGATAAAAGTGTAAACAAAACAGGTGTTCTTCAGTCAAAAGTAGGTATTTCCTTCATAGTCTAAGGTGTTCAAGTCTGATTGATCTCCGGTAAAGCTGAGTAACAAAGAAAACCAATGCAGAACGCCGTAGTTTAGTACAATCGCGGGACTCTGAGGGATGCGCCACAAACTAATGATCTTCAATCACACGTCTGACAGACGCTTACAACAGCTGACTGTACCCTCTGTGCCAAATGAACAACATCAATCACTGCCGATGATGCGCGCAGCCAAACCTTTCCCTTTCAACACACTTTGTTTGCTGAGCATATGACAAATTGGATCCACAATCAGACGACACTGTGTAAACGGGCTTGCTTCCCGTATCTCGCTTGTGCATCAACCGATTTTCTCATGGCGCAAATCCATTACCGAGATTTGGAGGCAAGAAATTGGATTTGGCAGTGAATCAGACTCACTCAAACTAAAAACACTGCATATTTACAGCACAATGTGGAGCATTCATCACGGCACAGCTTGAGATCTATCTCATACATATTTTTAGATGGCAACCAGCTTATTTAAAGCCATATGGTGGCGATTACCATCAAATTATGGCAGGGACATATACAAAATTCTGTGTGATGTACGGCTAACTTAACGTGAGCTGAGACCCCCATAACTACCGCTTGAGATTAAACTTGAGATTAATACGAACAAAAGGATAATAGCTGTTAATACTAATTCATTTTAAGTCCTCTGAATTCAAATTTAGACTCTGTACAATTGTTTTAAAACCACACGACTTGAAATTCATGCTAACAATATGCTTCACTGAACATCCAAGGTAAGACCGGCAGTTGAGAGGTTTGCATGTTAAGTGAACGGGTAGGCACAATCTTAGTGTGGTGTAGTGGTGTTCATCACAGACGGAGAGCATGAATTTTGTAAGAAAGAAAATAGGTTTGCTACAATGAGAAATAAGTCAATTAGCCGGACAAGTCACGCCAATGTTTACTTGCATACTTATCTGATTTATTTGGATCTTAAAAAGGCATAGAACACCTTGCATATCAAACTCAAAAAAAATACTAAGGTGGTAAAAAAAGTTATAGATGAGTACATTTATGTTGTATTGTTCTTAAAAAAATATTTTATTGTAAATAATTTTATGTAGAAAAAAAAAATACACATCCTGTATTCCAATATTTTTAATGATGAACATTAGTTGAATTATCCTATTATCAATAACTTCAAGGACAGATACTCATCCATTAAAACCTGTTATAATGACGGGTGTAGTTTAACGACTTGTACGCACAAACCAAATTTTTGCTTACACCTAACAGCATTTTTCAGGAACAATATCATCAATGTGGGAGATGAAATACACAGACACTGGCACTCCCTCAACCACACATGTGAACGTACCAACTGTTCTGGGGGTATCTACACTGAACTTGTTCAGAAGTCGTTCCAAACATAAACACAATGTTCGGTGTGTAACCTCTTCAGCCACTATTGATAGACAGGGCTTCAGATCTAATTTTATTGATGGATTTTTTAATAAGGGGGAAAATATTGAAAGACCATTTAGCATTTTTTGTTGAGATTATCATTTAGTTTTATATCTGCAAATTTATATATCTGCGATTTCTATAAAATGTGACTTTTGGGGACCTGTACATGCTCAGTTTCACTCACTCAAAAAACAAATATGGCCAGCCTGACATGAGAAAATATAATCAAGTTGGCTAATCAAAAGCTTCAAAGGTTTGTCGTCAACCATTAACCTAGTGGTTCTCAAATAGTGGGGCTCCGTCAAGGGGGGAGCGTTTGACCTTGGGGAACATGCTTTTTTTTATTTTTCTATTTGTTTTTTTTTACTGTTCTAGAATAAAGTACAATACCACCCCACTACATTAGGGGACAGTGGCGCTCTCATTGCCAGAGTATGAAGTGCAGACATGAAGTGTAGAAGACAGTCGGAGAGAGAAGAGATAAAGAGACAAACGAAAGTCTCCCGAAAGCTAAGACGGGGAAATATTACGCATTTGTAGCGCTTGGCTTCACTGTGACTAAGGTGGGAGACGAGGAGAGACAGGTGTGCTTACTGAGTCTCAAAATGTTGGCAGCAGACAGCATGAAGCCAAATAAATGAAGGTGTCACTTAAAGACATTACACCTCAATCACGCTGATAAGCCGCTTGAGTTTTTTCAGCGAAAACGCGCCAAATATTTCCAGCCATCACGATCAGTCAAAGAATGTTTATTGTTTTATTAAGGATTTAATGTTTTTTTACATTGTTACCTTAAATCTTTTCTGCTACAGTTAATAAAGCTATTCTTTGTTGTAAGTTGGTCCATATTTCTTTCTTTTTTCTCTTATATGTTAATAAGGATAATGTGTTTAAACAAATAATACAATTTATAGGAGGGCGCGCACGAGATGTTGTTTTCTTTCTACGCGCGGCGTGACAGCTTTAGGTGTGTGCATAGTTGAAAGGGTCCCCATTGCAACAAAAGTTAAGCTCAGAAGTTCCTAGTGCAGAAATATACACAAAAAAATACACTGTTTTTAAAGCTAGGAATTGTATGACAAAAAAAGTTAAGTTTGTTTTATATTTTAATTTGTTTTCCTCTAACAAAAAAAAAAACAAGATTGGTTGGAAAACAAACCAACAAATGTAAGCTAAATTTTATAAATATTTAGTATGTTGGAAATACTGTATATTAACTAACTGCTAATTGTACTTAATGGGAATAAAATTTTGAATTTGTAGTTGAACAGTATATGTTGCGCCCTGTACAATATGTTGCGATCACATTTAATGCCAGGAATTAACATGAGCAATTTTAGGTATTGTCGGCAATTGCAGTTTGAATATTTATGGACAAGAAGAAACTCCAGTTTCACTATCTACCCAGCTGCATGAGAAAAGACTGCAAAAAGCTCACATCTTCCAAATTTACTCCTCATTCTAATAATGATGAATTATAATGTTTTCAGAAATTTCTGTCAAGAGTCTTGGAGGAGATCCTAAGGATTGTGATGCCACAGTCATAGCAATCTGAGAACAACACATTTTTAGAGGGCAATAAAGTCTTCGAGCGATTCGCAAAGCCCTGGATCGATCTTGATCCACAAAGGGCTTGTGTACACACAGTCACTTTTTGATTCAGACACCTGCAAAAGTGTGATTTACATCTGAGGTCCCCTTCAAGGTGAATCATTCCATTCCCAAACATTGTTTCGCTTTATATTATAACACTATAGAGTTTCACATAAAAATAAAACTTTCATATTTTAATGGAGTTAAATTTAAAGTATTTTAATTCCAAATGTGACATTTAAACTACTCTTTTGATCCCACTTGCTTCTTGCTTCAAACAGACATGTGATCACCAGCTGATAAACGAGTCAGTGTGCAGACAGAACATGAAGATGAATAGGTTTTAATTTTAGATGACTTAATTCTTACATCTCCAGGCAGAAAAAAAAAATGAATCTGGTGATGCGTTTGTTTTCCTACAATGCACATTCGCCATCTTCCTCCTTAACATTAGATCGCTGTTTATCTGCATCAACAATCAGGAACAGAAGAAAGGTCAAGAAGCAGAAAAGCACATGGACCAGAGAATGTCTTTGAAGCCGTAGGATCTGAGAGCATGGCCTAATTGTAGTGACTGATGAGTTTGGGCTGCCGGCAGAAGCCTGGAGGCTGGAACCTAATACCTCATGGCAGAAGTGCAGGCTTGCCATCCAGGACAGACCACTCTCAAGGGGAAATGGGGGTAGGGTGCACAAAATCACTGTCATTTCAAACCATCGTCTCTTTCGCCAAGGTCAGACTGAATGAGGCAATGGCAACCTTGCCCTGAGCTACAGCCCCAAACAGAGTAATTTTCCTTGTAGCAAACGAGTGTAGAAGGATAAAGATGTTCATCAGAATTGGAATGTCTCCACAATTCTACAGTAATAAGGGAAGTCCCAAAACATCTCAAACAGAAATGGTTTCTGTTTCATATAGCTTGGACAACATCAAAACAAGAGTCCATTTTGTGAATTGATTGGCCATTGCTTGTCACAGCAAAGCCCGAGATAACTGATGGCATGCAATTTATATAATCAACACAAATGGAAATTACAATGACAGCATGCTCATGAATCAAAATCAAGGTCTTGACTTTGTTACGGTATCGTTTGAAAAACCTGACAACTGGGACAATTTGAACAAAATGTGCCAAGTTTATAGAGGCAAAAAAATTATATTTAGAGTGAATTAAAACCTTGTCTCTAGTGTGTTTTCTTGGTAATTTCATTTCTAGGCCATTCTGAGCTGATCATTTAAAAAGTTTTAGACAACCTAGTCTTTTTTGTGTGTGGTAGATGCAAAGGGTTGTTAAGGGTAAATTAAATCCAATTTTGGTCGTTTCCCTCATTGTGCCACAGAAAATAAGACTCATCATTAAATTCCCCAGTCTCAGCCCTCCCCCTTCCCAGTATGCCACGCAAGGATGCACCTGTGCTGGGAAGATAAGCCCAGAGGAGAGCTTCGTTATTGTTTGGAGCTCTACCCAATTGTTTATCTTTCAAACGGAAGAAAAAGGGGGGAGTAGGGGAAATAGTTAGCAACTGCAACGATAAACCATCCACCACCAAAACCTGAGAGAAAAGCTGTAGCACTTACTCTGATATCATTTCGCCTGACTTCTATATCGCAGACTGCGTGGCCATGGTTGGTAGCACATCTGGAGAAACAACAGTACTGGCAGACGGCCACATGCTCGGTTTCACAATGATACAGTCTGTAGTCATCATGCTGAGGACAGCTCCAAGCCCGTACATCTTCTGCGTCCACCAGAAGATGCCCAGCGTTGGAAGAAGGTTGTTGGAGATGGGTCTGGACGTGGGAATGGCAGCAGGGGGCATTGCACCTAAGGCAAACCTTCTGGGCTTGAATTGGAGGACCCCGCCGGCACAGGATGCAATGCAAGACTGTCGGAGTCTTCTCGATGTTTAACGCGTTGAACTTTTCCACAATGTTGGACAGTTTGTGGTTTTTCTCCAAAGCTGGTTTTTGGCTGTAGGCGTGGTTGCATTCAGGACAGCGAACCATTCCTGCATCTTTGGACCAGGCCTCGTTGATGCATACCCGACAAAAGTTGTGTTTGCATGGGAGCTGAACCGGCTCAGAAAACACATTTAGACAGATTGGGCAAATTAGTTCTTCTTCCAAACAGTTTTTCCAGTTCTCCGCCATCTTTAAAATGGCATAAACAGGGCTTTCTTGGATGATGGGTGATGTGAAAATCTCAAAAGAGCTCGGTTTTTCTTATAAACTTGTGTCAAACAGTATACTTAAGAGTAGTTTAAGCACATGTACTTCAAGACAATTACACAACACCACTTCTGGATTGTTGGCAACTGCAAGCATGAGAATTGCCAAAGAACCACTTCCTGTCTTGTGACTTTAAATGGCAACACACTACTTAATATTCTACATGTGCGGCCCTCCTACTAGTTATCTATGAATAATCCAGCCTACTGTCGACCAGCCTGACAGCTCCAGCTCACTTTTTAAAGGCCGTTTTGAGAATAGTCTCAAGTAAAAGCTTGGGATTTTGTTGGATAATCCACGCAGCTTAGTGGCATTGGTTTTAGTCCCAAAGACGACAAGAATTGTGCTGTTAGATATCAACACAGACGTTCGCTACTAAAATGTACATGTCGCACATAACCATAAAATGCTATCTAATCAAAGTGCATAGAGAACAATAATATTAACCAGACAAATCGGTTAATTCTTACATAAACGTGTAGACTGCGCTCATACTAGACTTCCCCCTCATTATAACAAAGGATTGAACGCGGAGTGAACATACGCTGGTATGTAACCAAGTCAGGGGAAACTGGACTGCCAAGTGCCTTCGCTTTGATCTCTTCAGACGAGGAAACAAAGTCTAATTCCAATACACATCCAAAAATAAACACAATCCTCCGTATAAAAGACGAAATGAGTGCTTCTCTTCATTGGAGTATGTGATCTGCCATGTTGCGTTCCTCTTTAAAACGAAAACGTTTCCCTTTGGCCCCCATAAAGCGCTTTAGTGCTTCAGAGAAATCAGAAGTAGATTAGTTTGCCTTTGTTTCCGTTTCCCCTTGCGGTAGAGTCCTGGGCGCGTTTCTCCGCCGGTCCTGAGATCGCCATGATATTATTTATGATATTTCCCCCTCTTCTGTCGCTCAGGCTTTGATGAGGGTTGGAATGCAGAGACAGAAAAGAGAGTTTCAATACACACTGAGCTTCACGCTCGCTCCTCCCCTCTCAACGAGCACTCGGCCAATCACGTGACCCGTCACCGCTCTGACAGGAAGAAAGGGCGGAACAGGTTAAAGGGGGAGGTGCTTTACTTAAACGGGAAACTTCATGTGGGGCCCAACAATTCAGGATAACATATCTGACTGGAATTATTGTTGTTATTTAATAGGACAATGTGATACATTTTTCGTTTAATTATTTCCATTAGTTTGGTCACGTTTTAAACTTCGTGGATTTCTTTTTCTGTTTGTAGTGGCAAATTAGTAGTATATTCAGTTTATTCTGTACACATAACAACTGTATGTAATACACTTGCCACTTGCAAATCAGAGTGAGATTAGTAAAATGTTTACTTCTTCATATTGATATACATTGATATAGAGAGTTTTCCATGAAAGCCTGCTGTTATTGGCAGGCAACATTTGTTTAATGTTAATGTACATATTGACTTGTCCAAACTGCTCGCTAACAAAAGAGCTCATCTGCATTAACAGACGACTTTATCTCGTAAATTATTGTTTTAAAATATAATACAATCACACAATTTGGAAATTTAGCTACCAAATCTACGAATTAATCTCATCTCCTTTTGTCTTGTTTTGAATTACTCTTGAGTTTCTTGAAACAGAGCTGGAATAATAACCAGTAGTGTCTGTGGCCCTCCAGAAATGTTTTTTCCCACCCCGGGACAGAACGATTAAAATTTTATAATCAATCTGAAACAGACAAGAACTAAAGAGCAGCAAAAATCTGTATTTTACTATAATTTGTTTTTGCTCCCAAAGAGAACTGAATTTGACTCAACTGATACAACTAAGACACTATAAATAAAGGGTATGAAATATAATTAGATCTTTCAGTCAGAAACCAAAATACTTTAGAAAAACTATATTACACTGGATTCTGTTTAGAAAGCCCATAGTCAGGTAGTAAATGTGGGAAAGCTCTATTAACTTCAATTAATAATTACATGTACCCTATCTTCCCAAAATAGGCATATTTTACAGGAAATATACACGCTTCTGCTAATAATTGAAACAAGGCAACTTACAATTGCTTTCACATCATTGGTTCCCCATCAGTTTGTCACAACTATGAGAAGCTCTACTAGGAGCTCTCTACTCTCTCCACACTATTTAAAAATGCCATTCAAAGAACGCATTGATGGTCACATGGTCACATCATCACGCATAAAGCACACGCAAGCATGATGCTGGTCTTGTTTTTGGCTGGAGCCTAATCCTGACATGCGATCGACTCAAGTGAAACACAACCATGGAGACAGTTGATTACCTTGTGTGGATTATTGGAGATCTGATGAGTCGACGGCAACCAGCGAGGTTTTTCGGAAAGAAAAACTGCTGCATGGCCCAGACATCAGCTCTTTCACTACTGCCTTCCACCAACAAGCAAGACTCCTTTTCTTAGTAGAGAACTTGTTTTGCGACGTGTTCCAAACATGTCGAGGCTGTGCAAGTCTGTTGGATGCGGTGGATTGATTGCATTGACGGATAGTCATGATCATTGCCTCGGTTTTCTTGGGCATAGACATGCTGAGGCAGCGATTGAGGGATAAGACTGTGTGGATTGCAAAGTTCAATCCGGCAGCACACTTAAGCCGAGGTTGGTGTACTTTCAGGGCACCGCTGAAAGTTTTGTTGCTCCCGCTCGCAAGGGTCGATGAGTGGATGGCCTCCAGGGTGACTGAAGGTGAGCGTGACACCTTGTTGCCGCCTCCAACTCCATCTTTGGAAGGATATTCGGTTCCTCTGTGCCAGTGTCCCCCTGGGAGGACCTGAGATGCGCACAGTGGTCACTACCGATGCTTCAAAAGACCGGGTGGGGGGCTGTATGCCGGAAGCACAAAATCTCAGGGTTTTGAACCGAGAAACACGCTTCCTGGAGCATAAATCGCCTAGAGCTGCAGTGTTCCTAGCAGTAAAGCACTTCAGGAGAATGCTGCAGGGACATCATGTGTTGGTGGGGGCGTACATTAGTCGACATGGAGGGATACGCTCACCACGCTCACCCAGCTCACCGGCTCAGACTGCACAGACACGCACAGACTGCTCTTCTGAAGTCAGCATTGGGGTCTGTCCCTAGCTGTAGTGCACTCTCTGGCAGTCCAGCAGATCTGGGAATGCTTTGGTATAGCAGAGGTAGAGCTTAAATTTCTGTCAATTATAACAGCATTCCTGGTCGCGTTAGCATCGGACCTGCAGGAACTGTCTGTCGACGAGACCTGCTTAAAGTTTGCACCTGGTTATACTCATCTTAGTCTTAAGCCCAGGCCTGGAAATGTGCCCAAGGTTCCTACATTCCCTTCAAAACTCAGGTAGTGAACCTCCAAGCTCTGCCCAGAGAGGAGGCAGCACCAGCTCCTGGTCCCAGTTGCTCAGGTTGAGCACAGAGGGTCTATGTAGAAAGAGCTCAGATCTTAGAAGTTCTGATCAGCCATTTGTATGCTTTGGAGGACAGGAAACGATACGGAAGGCTGTCTCAAAACAGAGGTTGCCCACTAGCTAGTGCTGGCCAACTCTACCACATACACAGTGTCCGATGTCCCTTGCCCCCTGCAGTTGAGAGCCCATTCTTTCAGCGGTGCCTCCTGGGAGCTGGCAAGAGGTACTACGCTGGCAGAGATCTGCAAGGCTGTGGGTTGGTCGACACTCAACACCTTCACCACGTACTATAACCTGAGCGTTGATTCCGTCTCTTCAGCCGTGCTAGGTGGTGGCATCGTGGTCTGAACTGTACGAAGGGGTGTCCAGCTTGCCCTGCGCCATTCCTTGGAGATATGTGTGCTATTTTTGTCCCTGGAGATACCAGCATTTTAGCTCCTCTCGCCCCAACAGATGTAATAAAGTAAGCGGAGTATTCCTACGTTCTGTCCATGGTCATATTTTTGAACCCGGGCACGGGAGAACTGAGCAGCTCCCCAAAAGGCTAACTGTCGAAAACTATTGCTCTTGCTAGTTCCACCTATGCTATCTTCCCTCTAAAAGACCTTTCCCTAGTGGTTCAAGGCACATTTTCTGTAGGTCCCTTAGAAAACTTTACACGCATTAAACTGCCGGAAGTTCTAAGTCCAACCTTTGCGGTGGCGAGTACGACCTCCGCGTGTCTCTCTTCAGCTTTTGGATTGATGCTCCCTATTCTAGTATGAGTCGGAATTTTTGTCCGATTTTCAATTTAAAATGAAGTCTATACTCAAGGCCAGGGCAGAGGAGTGCCCACTCGATGCCGGACTACTGATGTGCCCGGCTTGCCTGGCCGTCTGCCGATGCGGAAGAACCTAGGTTGTGGCATTTTGCACTGTTTTCCCATAGTCGTGACTGACATAAGTCGTAGTGACCAATATAGTGATGTGGAACGTAATGGTTACTTTCGTAACCCCGTTCCCCAAATAGGGAACAGAGACTTATGTCCCCCAGCCACAACCGTAAGGTCGTAAGTCTGGTTGCCTAAGGGGGTGAGTATGGCTCCAGCTTCACAACAGGAAGAGCGTCACACCCGCGTTCGCTTTATGTCTGACGATGTGATCACGTGACAATGCGTTCACTAAATGGCATCTTGAAATAGTGCGGAGAGAGTAGAGCGCTCCTAGCGGAACGTCCCTATTTGGGTGGTTACAAATGACATTTACAATGATTTTAATATAAAAAAAAAATTTCAGAGGTTTATCAGAGGGGGGGATCAGAGGTTTATGTCTGATAAATATAAGCCTTTGTGATTGTGTTGCCACTTTAAGAGGAACTAGTTCATCAAGAAGGATCAGTTCAGGGAAGGGCTGAGGGAGATCACGGGGATTTCATGCTTGAGCTGGAATGACATGGAGTTGTTGAATTTGCTGACATAATCCACTCCTTCCCACACAGGAAACTACTCAAATATCTGACAGGTGACGTGCACTGATCAGACTAGAAGTCACCATTTGATTCTTCATAACTCCCTCACTTGCTGCATATTGCTTCATATCGAAACTTCTGCGAGATTGAAAGTTTTTTTCTGGTCTTCATTTTTGAGTTTCTTCTGAAAATGCGAGGTTAAAACAACGAGGTTAAAGCAAATCTGTTTTCATTTTCATTTATTGGATAGAAAAGAGAAATGTTAAAATGGCAGCCACCAATGGGTTTCCTGACAAAATTGTGTTTGATGACATAGATTTCTTAAAAAAAAGAAAAATCTTTTTAGAGGACACACACTTTTATTTGTTTTGTCTGAACAAACTTTTTAACCCTCACAGTCTTTTAAACAAAGACAGAAGGAATCAACCCCTCAAGGCTTCTATTCTTGCCTCATTATAACTAAATACACAGTGATTCTGAACTTGGACTTATTCGTGTTATGGCAAACTCCTTTTCTGGATGCCTAACTTACCCGTTTATACACTGGATTCTATGAATGTGACTTATATGATGCATTTCCCAGAACAAAGCTTTTACTTATTATGTTTATGTAATATATATTAAAGTTTGTCTTTAATTTTACCCATCCATTGACACACACCAAAACAGGAAAGATCAATTGTACAATTTGAACAATTAAACCAGAATAGAATATCTCCATTTTAACAAGTACTGCAAAAAGAGAACCACATTTATGATAATGTTAATTTAAGGATAAGTCTGCGCTGATGACATCAACGGATACAAAGTCAAAGAAGGTGGGGTTTCTGACTCATAGAAAATGTAATCACTAACAGTTTATGGAAAACGGCATAAAATGGGAGGAAATGAGATGACAAAACCAAAACTTGTTTGCTTAACACTAGTCTGTGCAGTGTTTGCAATGTTTCATGGCCTGGAAGAGGACTTGAGTTGGGGGGAAATAGGGTATGTGGTTAACGTTACATAACCAAACCAGTAAACATGTTTGTTCTCAATGTGCTACAGAAGATTGTTGGTTTCATTTTTTTTTTTATTATTGTTGGTACCTGAATTTTGTATAATTCACTCATTTACTTTGGTTTGCTTGTTTTTATTGGAAGAACATAAATATAAACTATAAAGCACATAAAATACGCGACCTTTTGCACCTGTAGTTTCCAGTTTGGGTTGATTCTGAATGTTTCTGGAGTAAAAAAGCAGCGTGAAATCGGCAACTTCTGGATGGGGTCAGAATTGAGCGAGTTCTCATTCACTCCAATGTTAAAAACATCCAACTTTGTAGGTGCAAAAAAAACATGTTTACACCCCTTGTGCTTTCATGGTTTTTTTTTATTTAGATCGTTCGTTTTGACCTTAATGAACACTATAAGGGGTTTGCATTATTTTTACATTTGTTTTGTTTGTTTAAGATATATAAAATGCAAACATTCAGCCAATCAGAGATCTGTTCTATGCCTATGTCCCACCCCTCTAGAAACAATATTTGGTGACCGGAAAGTGATGCACTTCCACGAAGGCGATGGTTGGCTACTCTTATTTTAAGCTTCTTTCACTGATCGTACTAAACTATGTCTGTGTTATATATAGTTTATAGTTTATATGGCCATATATTGCTAAGCAGTTTAACATGTCTACGTATGGTATCTGCTTCCTTTTGAGATGAACCTCCAGCAGCCACTCGAGCGTTTATTGCACATTTAAGACAAGAACATCACATGGAAAGAATTCAGAAGCCATTTATTTTCAAGCAGAATGATGAAAAATCACATCTCTGTCAGATTCTCAGTCTGACACAATTAATAAACCTTTATAATGTAATCTGTAATATTTACGAATAAATAATGATAAAAATACAGATGTCATAACCATAAAGCATTCGACGAAGAACCTTAAAAACAAAACCTAAAATATTCCCATTTTATTAAAAGTTTACAATATAAAATTTCCAATAAAAAGTTGCCTGCCAAGGAAATCATTCTCATTTAAAAATCTCATTATGAAATCAGCCCACCTGCCTTTAAGCACATAAAAACAAAATAAGCCAGGACATCTTGTAAAAAAATAAGTTAACTATACATGCTAGCACAATGCAGTGATCATGTGATCTACACTATAGAGCCTTTACAGTGAAAACCAACTCAGATTCACTGAGTTAACATTTAAAAGTCATAGAAAATGATGCTACTTTAACTTTAACATCTGTTTGAAATGCAAACAGACCATTTAAATTCTGAAACTCCAAAAATGTCATACTCATTCATACCCGACCCTGGAATCCCGATGAACACTTCGTGTAAACTTGCCTTCTCTCAGAACAGTGTTTTAACGTTCGAGGTGGCTTGAAAAATCGACTCATTGATGTTCAAAGATCACAGCAGTTGGTCTGAGCAGCTCAACAGGATCCCATAGCATTGTAGCTTTGACACAGTCCCTCAAATTTGGTCCCATACTTGATAGAAATATTAATGGAAAAGTAAGGCAGGATTCAAGACAATCATCTTAAAGGGAAAGTTCACATACTCAAAAAACTTCAGTTTTCTGGTGTGTCATACATCTCAGATTTTCATTCAGCTGAAAATATTTGAAATCAAATATGGAAGATCATTAACTTCATTAGGACCCATGCGTTTCATTGCACCAGTGTCCGTTTGTCTCAGTTTTTGTGAATTTGTTGACATCACGCTACACAGGAAGTGCTATTCTGTTTCTGCTCCTGTGAAATGCAAGTGGAAAAACAACTAAATCAAATCCCTGCAGTCACAAAAACTGATTAAGCATCTTAACTCCTACACAAGCTTCCATTTTCAATTCAAATTCTTTCCTTTGATTGTGAAGAAGACATCTTTGACTCATTCCTCTACTCTGTTTTTAGAGTATCATATAGCTTTGACATCAATGAGTTGGCTGTGTTGGGCACCTTGCCGAAGGGTCTTGATGTTTTGTAGTCTTCGTCCATGCAGAGTGAAGCGAGACCAGGCAAGCAGCTGCAGAAGGGCACAGGAAATGGGTACAAAGACCAGGAGGTGAAAGCAGCCCTGGCGCAACGGCATAGGAAGAGAAGGAGCAACGACTTGAGCTTCCACCACAGCGTTCCTCTCAAAAATGTCATATCCTGGGAAAAAAAAAGAGAGGGAATATTGATACTATTTTTGGTGTAATCGTATCACAGATCATGTTGCACTGCATGACTGGGATAGTGCTCATATTGCATGATAGACCAGCGTCAGGAGGGTTCATTCTGTATGACTTTACAAAAAGAATCGCCTAAAACTCTCCCTCAGTCAAACCACGTTTTGCTTTAAAACAATGCCAAGTCACAAGAGCAAGACCGGAGCCATGCGAGATTATCAAGACGTTTGCCCCACAAATTGCATGTGCACTCAATTGCGAGGAAACGAAGGAGCAAGGAATGTGTTCTACAAAGCATTTGAAGTAAATAAATGTATAATTTTTCAAAGTCTTACAGATTGTGCTTCATTTTTCTTGATATACAGCTTATTCTGTTACAAAAATTGTCCTCTATTGCTATGCTTGCCATGTAAATAGATGGAAGAATAGATGGATGAGTAGATGATGCATGCAATAGATGATGATGATTTCACACGCCATAACCCCGAGTCCAAGACAGGTCCAGATATTGAGCATGCCAAAATTAATTCAACGGTTGTCAGCAACTCATCTGCAAACCGCCTGACGGTTCACACTGGCCGAGTGCCCATCCCGTGCACGAGCATCAATTTGCCTGGGAATTCATAATTTATCACGTTTCAGTGTCAAAATCAAAATCAGACACACAGCCTCAGAGACGCATGCGCACCACTAATCACGCACTATCCTGCATGCAATCTGGAGTGGAAATAGATGAGGAAGTTGTATAATACATAAAAGCACAATATAAACCGATGTCCTGCCCAAAGATGTGACAGAATAAAATAAAAATAGTATATCAATATTTAAGTTTTTAGATACAATACTATTTTCTATTGGTGAGTACTACTACTAGAAGTCAAGTACATATTTCCTTAAGAGTAAAAATATAGCTAGCGTAGTAAGGTTCACAATGTTAATTTTTAAACAAGTTAAAATTGAAATAAATTTTTATCAAAATTAATTTGTAAAGGGGCGTCACGGTGGCGCAGTGGGTAGCACGGTCGTCTCACAGCAAGAAGGTCGCTGGTTCTAGGCTCGGCTGGGGCAGGTGGCATTTCTGTGTGGAGTTCTCATGTTCTCCTCGTGATCGCGTGGGTTTTCTCCGGGTGCTCCGGTTTCCCCACAAGTCCAAAGACATGCGGTATAAGTGAATTGAATAAGAATGATTGCCCATAGTGTTAAAGTGTGAATGTGTGTGTGAATGTTTCCCAGCGATGGGTTGCGGCAGGGAAGGGCATCCGCCGCGTAAAACATATGCCAGAGAGTTGGCGGTTCATTCCGCTGTGGCGACCCCGAAAGGGAATAAAGCCGACATGAAGATGAATGAATGAATGAATTTGTAAAGGACAGCGTAGAAACTAAAATTAAATGGAATAAGTGACTATAACTATCTCTAATTTACCATTACAAAAAACAAACCGTGGTGTTTGTCGAGGAGACGTAATGACGTAGCTCATGTGCAACTCAAATGACTGACATCTCGGTTGACCAATGAGAGATGGGGGAAAGCTTTAGAATATATATATATATATATATATATATATATATATATATATATATATATATATATATATATATATATATATATATATATATATATAGTGTGATACATAAACTGGATAAATCTTCATTTATTTTCCTCATTTAAAAAAAATGAATGAATGCACATGATAAATGAGTGCTAGCCGTCATGCACACACCTGTGTAAAGACACAAGAGCCAGGTACCAATCAGGGGGGCGAAGGTCTGTCCAGGCTTGGTTACCAAGGCAACCATGCCAAAGAGAAGAGCAGACGCTGCTTGCTGTCTGCGATTCAACACAAAGTCCTCATCCACCAGATCTGTGATCACCAGGTTCAGAAGCTTGCAGGTACCTTCCGTGAAGACTCGGTTACTGAAACAACAGATTATGAATATGTTATAAAAGATCCTTCTATTATTTTTTTCCTGAACAAAAAGGTTTCCTGTTGTTTTGGTAGACTTTGTGTGAGCAAGAAAAAACATTTCTTTATTATGTTACTGAAGTTCATCGTAGAAAAAAAAAAAAAAAAAACTTTAATAACGTTATTTTTTCACTCTTCGGGGCCGAAGAGTGTAGGATTTCTTCTGATTCCCATTGATCCAGAACATTGTCTGCCTGTGTCTTGTTTCATTTATTGCCACTTTTACACATTATCTTTTCTACCCCTCATTTTTTAATTGAGTAAATGTTAGCCTAAATTATGCTGACAATAGTCTCACATGTCAAGTAGTTGTAAATTGTGTACTTAGTGTAAGTTGTTGATGTGAAAGGGAACACTGCCAAATTAAAGTTTAGCTAAAATTGTGGCTGATGAGTAAAAACCTATAGCCCAAATAATGGCAAACACTGACCTGTTATGGTGCTGCATTCACACCTTTAATACATTTTTTTCCTGTGGTGGACACAGATGTGAATATCCAAAATTAAAAAAAATAAATAAAAAAAGTCCAAATATTTATATTTCAATGGTGTCAAACATGGTTACTGAATTATCAGCACTGTGAAAGCTCAATATTTGCACTTTGGAATCCCAGTACCCTGCCCAGTTTCTCTGCACGGACTCAAGATCGCATCTCCCTTTTGACTTAAAGTGCCCCTGTTGTGATTTTGAAAGGTTTGTTATTTTATTCTGGAGGTTTCCAGCAACAGGTTGACTCGCATGCCAGGTAAAAAAAAAAGCCTTTCGTTTTCTTATAAAATACATTTAATTTTAACGGATTTGATCTCTATTCCCAAATAATTTGTTTCTTGACTCATTCATTCTATACCCCTCTTTTACGTGATGTTATTTGAGAAAACCAATAAAAAACTTTCAAAGCAGTTTGATTTTATTTCGACCATACAACCATTGATCGAGAGCTGATCGTGAGGTGTTAATCGCTGCTTGTTACCCAAGGTACACTTCATGAGCCACACGATTCAGCGTAAAACATCGCAAGACTGAAAAATTGTGGCAAAATGAGCTAAACATACCAGTGGCTAAAGATAGTGTAAACCTTACACAGAGATTTGCACCATGAATAGACCCCAAGGCCCCGTCTTTTTAGTGAAAAGGTTTTGGAGGCTCTACATTACATTCTTTTATGAATCTGAAAGCAGACAGGTTGATCAGATCTCAAATCTCACCTTGCAATGAAGATGCAAAGCAGGTAAACGTGGTCAGCCCCGGCTAAAAGCATGGCAACACTAAGAGCCAGTTTCACAATGAAGAGCCCACGGACAACCCGGTAGACACCCAGTTTTTGGCACAGTGTCAGGAAATACAGATTGTTCAGATGAGGTGCGATGTAAGAAATACCTGGATCACAGAAGAGAGAACCGGTCGAACAAAAACATTAAAATTGCTATGTATACCTTGAAATTTTAACCAGTTCCATTTGAAGGAGTTTGAAATGGATGATAAGATTAGATTGATTGATTAAATGATTTTATTTTACTTTTATAAGAAATAATGTCACAGTTGTTCCCACTTTAGATTTGGGATAACAAAGAATTAGCAAAATATACTTTGAAACAGCCCATGATTTGTTCAAAATAAATTGAGACAAGCTATTATAGACTGTTAAGTTATGGACTGCACTACATTCAGAAATAAAACATAGTTTTATTAAGTTATAAGCTTACAAATGACCCACTACGCAAAGAGGACATTCAGTAAAAAGCTTTAGAGAAAGCATTCTCTTTATTCTTACCCAGCAGAATCGACCCAGTGGACGCAGAAATTTGGTCGGATAGGAGGTGCTCCAAAAACAAAGGAAAGAAATTGTTGTTGAAATGGCAGTGGAATACCTGCAGATGTTTGAGAGAAAATTGTTACATTAATCGGATAATAAACACATTACAAAACAGACCAAACTTTGTTCATGGGCCATTTACCTGCACAAGGTTCATAGAAACAAACCATATAAAGTTCTTATGGTGCGAGAGCTGCTTCAGATACTCTCCCAGAGTGACTGGCTTCTCTGGCGAAGTAAAGGGAGCTTGACCCACACTCAGTCTAATGAAAAATAAAAAACAGTTGGCGATGTGAAAAGAAGTAATGAGAGCAACAGCAATTTAAATACAAATTAAAGCCACAAATCAGTGAATCAATCAACATGTTTTATATATAGTGCTTTTTTATCAGTTGCCTCAAAGCAGGTTCACAAAGGCCTAATGTGGATTTAGAGATAGGAATTTCAATTGGATCATTTGGGTAAAATAAAACCTACCATAAAATTGTTAAAACCAACAAACTATCTTTAACTTGTTTTTAAAGCCCAGTTTAAAGTGATTTAAACCCTCAGACATATTCCATGAGAGCCGGAATATATCGTGATAGGAGACTGCTAAGGAAGGCCGGACTCAAGCAACTCAGGTCCTTAAAGAAGAAGCATCTTATAGTCAATATTTTACAGGACGCCAATGAAGAGAGCACAGAACTGGTGTAATGTGATCATATTTCTTTGTTCTTGTGAGCACTCTACCCACTGAGTTTTGAATTACTATTTGTAATTTGTGCAATGCGACAGCTGCACAGCCATCTGACAGTGTTGCAAAAGTCCATTTTGGAGGTCATGAAAGCATAAACAAATTTTTTTGCATCTGCAGTACACAGCATGTTCCGTACTTTAGCAATCTTCCTCAGGTGAAAGAATGTGGTCTTAGTAACATAAGATATTTGTTTCTTAAAAGGCAGTTTCTATAATAACAGAGATTTTTAACTGTAGGGGAAAAACTAACATCTTCATATTTACAACTTAAGGATTATTCCGTTGGTCAGCAACACTGATATGTGATATTATGTTACAATGTTATTCAGCTTTGCAAGGTTGTTGGGGTTTGCTGATATATAGTTGGGTGTCATCTGTATTGGCTAGAATTGTTTCTGTATTTTGTTGATTAACCAATTTTAAACATAGCTCCCTGAAGTTATACATCTCAGAAGCACCTGAGAAAAATGTAACTGCAAAACACAAAACTTTACCATGAACAAATTGAATGTTATAGGGCTCGATACCTACATCTGCTTATACTTGGTTCGGCTAACAGGGTTCTCCTGGTGCCAGCTCATATTACATGTTAGACAGGCTTCTGGAGTATACAAGGAAGCCACCGAATAATCAGAAGATAGAGAAGATATGCAAACCCTACCTTTCCTTGAAAGAGCTTTTTTCGCCCTCAACATTCTAAATGATAGCCAGTAGCACCTACCACTGGCCTACTAAACTGACTTCTGATCACATTGTGAACCATTTAGAATACCAGTAAATACATTTGAAATATAGTATATACAACCTGAATTGTTATTGTAGGACAGAAGTAGTTAAAAAATTCTTGTGAAACTTAATTTAGTCCAACATATTATTGCACCAAGCAGTCTACTTTCAAGGGCCACTTTATAAGGTACACCCCTAAAACTGTTCGTTAACATGAATTTCTAAATCAGCCAATAACATGAGAGCAACTCAATGCATTAAGGCATAAAGACATAGCCAAGACAATCTGCTGGAGTTTTAGAATGGGGAAGATTTAGATTTATGTGACTTTGAACATGGTATGATTGTTGGTGCCAGATCGTCAGATCTGAGTATTTCAGAAACTACTGATCTACTGGGATTTTTACACACAACCTTCCCTAGGGTTTACAGGAAATGGTCAAAAAAGACAAAATATCCAGTGAGCAGCAGTTCTGTGTGTGCAAATGGCTTATTGACTCCAGGATCAGAAGAGAATGACCAGACTGCTTTGAGGTAGAAGAAAGGCAACAGATACTCAAATAACCACTCGTTCCAAAAAAGTTATGCAGAAGAATATCTCTGAACGCAGGATATGTCAAACTTGCAGCAGCAGAAAACTACACCAGATAGCAGTCAGCTAAATTTAAGAAACTCAGGCAACTATTTGCACAGCCTCACCAAAATTGAACAGGAAGAAAATTGCCTGGTCTGAGGAGCCTTGTTTTATGCTGCAACGTTCAGATGGCAGGATCAGAATCTGTCGTCCACCTCATAAAAGCATGGACCAATCCTGCCTTGTGTCAATGGTTTGGGCTGGTAGTGGTATAATGTGATGAGTGATAATTCATGTCACACTTTGGGCCCAGTAGTAGCAATTGAGCAATGCATTTCCAGCAATGCATCTTGTCATAAAGCTTTAATCAACTTAGACTGACTTCTTGAACATGACAATGAGTTCACTGTAATTAAAAGCCCTCCACGGTCACCAGATCGAAATTCACTAGAAAAGCTTTGATATATGCTGGAATGGGGGATTCACATCATGGAGGTGCAGCTGATGAATCACAAGCAACTACGTGATATTAGCATGTCAATATGGAGCACACTCTCTGAGAAACTTATCCAGTACCATGTTGAATCTATGCCACAAGGTATTAAAGCAGTTCTGAAGCCCACGTGAGGTCCTGTATTAGCAAGGTGTACCTAATTTTTTTATTCATGCAACTCCGACATTGGATTTATAGAAGACCTAATTTGTCAAATATCCAGTGATTAGCTTCCATTTTCATATATTTTCCCACATAAAAATGAAGGGCGTCACGGTGGCGCAGTGGGTAGCACGGTCGTCTCACAGCAAGAAGGTCGCTGGTTCTAGGCTCAGTTCTAGGCTCTCCCCGTGATCGCGTGGGTTTTCTCCGGGTGCTCCGGTTTCCCCACAAGTCCAAAGACATGCAGAATAAGTGAATTGAATAAGAACAATTGCCCATAGTGTTAAAGTGTGAATGTGTGTGTGAATGTTTCCCAGCGATGGGTTGCAGCAGGGAAGGGCATCCGCTGCGTAAAACATATGCCAGAGAGTTGGCGGTTCATTCCGCTGTGGCGACCCCGAAAGGGAATAAAGCCGACATGAAGATGAATGAATGAAAATGAAGGAAAGCCACTAACACCTGTCCCAGAAAGGTTGACAGGCTTTCACGCACACATCCCAAAGCAAATACATTCACCTTTCATGCTGTGGATGAAAAAAAACTGCACTGTAGACAATTTAAACATTGAAAAAAAGACATAACTCTATTCAAATTTAACTGAAAGCAATAACCATTCCTCTCGGTTGTCAACAAATGAGGGGTTTTGCATCTGAAAACTACAAGACCCAAAAATCATATTTTAGCTCTTCTTTGGCCCATGGCTTCATATGACAACCCCAACTAATCTGCAGAAAGATGGTTAGTTGAGAACATTTTTGGCTTTAAGTGATGGTGTTATTTTCACTTTTTGTTAAACAGAAGGATTTTATCTTCTTATTGACGATTCTATAATTCGCAAATGTTGTTGCGCAGGATTAAAGGAAATGATAGCTGCAGCTTGATGTAAGGCTTTCTATTAAGTAATTCTTTAAAACATGGTTTACAGATCCCTTAATGGAGTAAACAGACTTTAAGAAGCTACAACCAATACCACACAAAACTTTAGTAAAATTTTGTCAAATCAAGCCTTTTTGATCAAAATAAATTGAAGGAAAACACAATAGATTTGTATTAACACATGTGTTAATCCTTGCAACGCTTCTCCCTTGAGCGGTTAACCCAATGCATCTCCACAGGGACTCGCTCAGCAGTTTGGTGTACATTGCTTCAAAAGGAAGTGTTAAACGACAGGTAACATTCAGGAAGCTCTTACTCTGTGAGTGTTTGGCTCTCGCTCTTGGGTGACTGGACTTCCTTTTGAAAGCGGAGCCTCAGGAGACGTGAAATAAAGAAAAAGCCCAGCATTGAGAATATGGCCAGTGCCACGCAGAAGAGTCTGAAGGAGTAAAAGTCTTCCTTATTCCAGAAAGAGTAAGAAAGGAAGACTGAGAGCGAGCCCATGGCACTGAATAGGGACGTGTTAAAGTTAAGGCGTGTGCGGTCATGAGCAGAAACAGCGAGGTCAGCCAGCAGGGCGTTGTGATTGAGGTCCACCACAGTGAGGAAGCCATCGTAAAGGCACAGGCAGATGAGGAACTGGAGGCCGGGCCAAGTCCAGGCCACCCAGAAACCCAGGAACGAGAGGGCAAAGAGAGGCCCGCTGCGGGAAAGAGCCTGTAGACGCTTTAAGACCACCTCAGGGGATGTGATCTGAGAGCCAGACCTGAGCAATCGTACACAGAATGAGAGAAAGATCAACGATTGATTCATCAATGCTGAGAGTAGTCTTTAGCTTAATAGCTCAAAGTGAGATCTTACTGTGGAGAGCTCAGGAAAGCGCGATCACTTAGCCAGCCGAAGAGAGGGTCGTTCAGGCTATTCCAGATCAGAAATACAGTCTGAAATAAAAACAAATCTCAATTAAAGCAAACTGACAGTTGGCAGAATTCTCAACTCAACAATGTCTTTTAAAATATCAACATTCAAGACTTTTCATTAACATTTCAAGTCAGCCTAAAATAAAACCCAACAGACAAAATAGTTGCAATTATTTGCATTAATTGTTTAAAGTTTAGAAAGCAAACAATTAATAGTGAACACTTTCTTATTTTGTGCTGAAGTAAAAACAAAGATGGAATGGCTTTACAGGTACTGCCTTATGAATGGTTCATTTTCCCACAATGTCCTCTCTGGTTATCATTGATTCTGAGCTGTATCATCTGAGCAACAATAACTGAATTAATGAATTATTCTGCAAGGAAAATACTTGAATACAGGAAAGCTAACAAACCTACCTCTCCCACCCAAAACGAAAACTTGTCAATCTTGTAAACAGACACAAACGTGTCGACGTAATACAGCAAGAAGACGTTGTGTAAAATGGAGACAAACAGCGCCAATGAGCCGTAGAGCACAGCAGTGGAGACGCCCTGGGACCGGCCCCATGCACTCCTGCCCATCCTTCACTCCTTCTCTTCCCTCGACACGTCCCCAGGGAAGAGCAGCCTGGGCTCATTGCTCCTTCCACTCCTACATAGACACACAAAGCCCAAAACAAACAGATTAAAACCTCAAACAGAGGAGGGTTACGCCTAAATATGTTTTTGGTTTTGGTCACAGAGAAAAGGAAGCATCTGTGCTTCCTTGCCAGGGATTTATACTTTGTTTATTGATTCAGTTTAGCTCAATTCAGTTGAAGGCAGTTCTACTCATGGTCTAGTGATTAAGGAGATTGCCTTATGATCAGAAGTTCACCAGCTCGATCCACAGAGTTGAAGGTGGTGTCAGATTGAGAGGTGGTGTCACTTGCTCTCAATCTTCATCAACCACAGGTGTGCAGCCTTTGAGCAAGGCATTAGTTTTCCGCCTGCTCCCCGTGCACCGCTGCCCACTGCTCCGGGTGTGTGTTCACGGTGTGTTTGTTGACTGTTGTGTGTGTGTGTGTGTGTGTACACTGGGATGGGTTGAATTCAGAAAACAAATTCTGGTTAACTGTTACTCAATATCTGGACATCTGGTCATCTTCACTTTCACTTCACTTCACAGTAAGACGCAGTGACAAACCCCCTCACTGTCCTCCATTAAGGCCACTACTCATCTATTCGGACAAATCCTCGGATGGCTTGTCTGGGGGGAGCATTTTGCAAGCTAGTGTTGAAAGTGGATGCAATGACTCCCCTTGCCATTGGTTGGCACTCATGTTTAGTGATGTGTCATTCCTGAAAAGAACGAATCTAACTACTTAGTAATAACTATTTTCGGGGAGTGAATCGATTTCTTTGTTGATTGCAGATTACATTGATAATAATCAAAAGACACATAGAAGCATGTTTATTTACTCAGATGAGTGTATTTTGCTCTAATTTTGGGTCTTTGTCAAACATTTTGCAATTAGATCAGATTTTTTCCTGATATAAATGATACAAATGAACTGTTCAAATGAATCCTTATTTTGAACAAGAATCAAAAGAAAAAAAGCACCGCGCGCAAGTGAGAGAAGAGCCGGGGGATCACCAATGCCGACTCAGAATAACGATTCTGAGACATTCTAAGACATTTCTTAAAACGGATATCCGTGATAACCTTTTTACAAACAGTGCCATCCTCACCTTAAAAAGCAAAAAACATATTAAAATGCTTTTCAACCTTGCAACACTAGGTTCACAAGCACAAGTCCATGAAAGTTCAGGGTGACTTTGAACACCACCATTTAAAATAACTTTCCCCCAGCGCGTCATGGAATAAATGATCTACTGTTTGCACAGTTGAACAGCCATAAACATATGAATGAAGCTATAACTCTCTCTCAGCCTGATTTCTATCGGTTAAACATGAAAAGAAGCACACTTGACTGGATCGAGCTGTGCACAGAGTAATTACATTGTCATCTCTAAATACAGATGTCTGTTTCAAGCCGATTTTCTTCAACAAGAGATCAGATGCCACAGAGAGAAAGATAATTTCTCACAGGAACAGGAAACACAGGAACCATTCCCGCACATAGAATGAGGTACCTTTTATTTGATCAAGAGCATTCACACCTATTTATACACAAATGCTACATCATAAATCCAACTGTCCAGCACCTAATTCCCAAGAACACCCTTTAACATGTAAATTCCTGCATTCAATCAGCACTTAGCTGTGAAAAATATTGTTGTGTTCTGTTGAAGCCATTGGGTGTCTTCAAATGGAACCACAGATGAAAAGTGAACAGAAATGTGGCTTAATATTAGGGTGCACATGGTGTCGCCCTCAGACATCATGCCAGCTAAATAACTGATGCGTTTGGTATGTAAAGTTGAAACACTTCAGGAATCCATTAGTCGTCGTTAGAATGGGTACACTTATTCGGAGTTTAGGGAATAGTGAGTGTCGCATTTTTCCCTCATGCTGGCTGGAAGCAACGTATAGGCGTATGGTTGAGATTATTGGTTATCCATCATGTGTTTTGAAAATGTGTGATTTTAAAGAACAACTAAAAATTGCAATCTCTAATTATGCAAGGCAATAGTTGGTAACATTTCTACGCCCAGAAACAGGATGCTATATGAAACAACATGGGATGGTTGTTTGTCAAGTCAGTCAAACTGCCTTTTTTAACTTCCCTGATCTGGCAGGTACCGAAACAAATTTGAAGTTGTTTGTGATGTAACACTCCAATACAAACTAATCTCTCATATAAAAGACAAAGCGTATCATTTATTAACAAGTATTTACATACAAGTATATTACCTTTTTTTAAAGCATCAAAAGTGTAATTTCAGTAAAACTATCAATAAAATAAATGTAACACACAAAAATAACACTACATATACATTTATTCTTATTTGTACCCATGAGTCTATGGCTTGTATTGTTTCCAGGGCTCGTGCCCAGTGAGATGACCTCTCCATCATTCATCACGACTTCCAAATATTTACTTTATCTTCTATTTTAAATAGCCCACGAAATAAATTACAGCTAAGAAACAACTGTTAGTCGAATTACTCCTGCGTAAAATATAATTGTAATGACAAAATCGCATCTAAATATATCTAAAGCGCAAGTAAAAAATACAGAGCTGAGAATAAAAGGGTTACGTTTAGATACTCGCGGTACACGCTTCTAAACATTCATATATGAACATAATCTATTCATGAACAGAAACAATTAGCTACAACATTACACAACTAAAGATTTGGTTGATGTTTTGATATTAAAAAATAACCCTGCGACAAATTAACGTTAGTCGTCTGTGCTAGCTCGCATTAGCGACTCTTCTCGTACTAACGTTAACGTTACGTTGATTCAAAAGTCTCTGGTTTTAAACACTACAGATTAATTTAGAACACATTCGCTAAATCCCCTAAAGACTACTTCAAAAATACTCTTCGCTTCAGCGTGACAGACGAAACTTTGAACAACGCGTTAACTAGTTCTCTACCTCTAATGCTGGCGTGAGTTGAGACTGCTAGCAGCTATCCGCTTTCATGTCGAGCTGCGCGACTTGAATCAACAGAAAGCTTGATTTTATTCAAGCACAGACAAATGTGAGCTTTTCGGTGGCGTAGCTGTCAAGCACTTACCATGTGGAGCCTCGGTGAGCCCTAGAAATACCTGATGATCGATAACCGACCGATTCCAGCTCAGAGCGGCTAGTATCTAAACACGTCTGTGCTGGACTGGAGTGACTGGGAAGCCCTCGACGTCACAGCCGTCGCTTCCTCTTCCAGCCCGCCTGCTCCTCATCACTCAAGCTGACATGAACAAACCTTGGAACAACTAAAGGCTTTAGATACCTCGAGGCAAAGGTAGAAGCTATTCTAGTCATGGTTTCATAATTCAGAGATTTTTGACTAGAAAAAAAAACTAGCACAATAAAGATAAAAATGCTGAGCTTTCAACATGCTGACAAGTGATTTTATACAAGCGTAGCAAGTGGTAAACCTGCCTTTTGTTGACTCACATTAATTGGCTTTGCATTGAGTAAACGTGTATGAGGCTTGTGTAAAAAATTTGTTATAATGTAATTAATAATAACACTATAATTCTTGTTGTTTCACGGGTTACATTTTTTTATGCCATACTAACGCTACAGTTACTTACGGTATACAAACAAGTTGCCTAAATGAAGAAGTATCAAAAGGTTATTTTATATTGCTGTAGCTTTCAGTGCGTCTCTTTTTAAAGTGACCAATCACCTCTACGATTGTTCCTCGCCTGAGGCTGATCCCAGAAGTGAGCAGGTTCTCATTCACTCCGATGTTAAAACGGATCAACTTTGGAGCTGAAACAAAGGTTTCAGCACTCCATTAGGCTTGTTGAATCAGATCGCTAGTTTTGTCTTTAAGATATACTCAAATTTAAACCTTCAACCAATCATACAGTTTCATTATGGTCATGTCCCACCTGGCTACACCCAATCTGAGGCTTTTTTAACTTTGTCAGAAACCAATGGGAGAGTCATGCACACTGCATCCATTTTAAACGGTCAATGGTCAGAACCAAAACAAACAGTTCCTGAATCAGGTAGTCAGAGGAAGTAAATGGCCTAGACAAAGGTCAGTACTGTTTTTTCCAACCCTGTTTAAAAACACACGTGAGGGGCGTCAAACAAGCAAATATAGCCTTATGAGTCATCAGGTGAGTTGCATGAAGGTTTAAGAGAAATTCTGCTGGGCTGTTGAATCTTCCTCATAGACCTTCCATTTAAAACAGCAAACTTATATAATGATCAGTATGTGAACAAAAGAACGTGAACCATGTGGAACATTCAATCACAAAGTGTGAGAAAAGATGCAAGCAAGAATTCTGGTCACCACTGTTGATCAAACCCACTCTTGCCAGATAGCCTAAGAAACAATGTTCATAGAACATTGACTAAAGGTCTGGTACAAAGGTCTGGTACACAGTGGGTTTGGTACATTTTATATTTATTGGATTTTGACTCAGAAATTAACTTCAGCGATACAATTAAGACAAAGAACCATCGTGTGTACTGAGAATGAGCAGTTATCAAGAGCAGCTCAACATTGGAGAACATTGAATAACTTGCATGTCGGGTCAATTTTTGTGAAGACATTTCCATGCCCTGAAGCATGATACTATGATTGGTTGTTTGGCATGACTGTCAAATGGTCTTAGCCAAAGAAAGCTGCTAAACACACCAGACTTTCCTTGAAAGTTTAGTCACGCAATATTATAATATATTATTAGCTGATAACAAACGAGGCTCAAAGTTTCCTTCTTGGCAAAGCTTCACTAAGAGAGAATAAAAAATGGACAGTTTTGGAGCCTCCAGTGGTCAGAGGATGATTAGAAATATCTATGATTTCTATTGTAGTGAGAGAGAAAAAGTTAGAGATTTCCACATAAGTAAGGTATATGAAAAAGTTTTGCAAAGACACCATTAAGAAAACAGCAACAAACCTGCTGAACATTTCAATTCACTATAAAGTTAACATCTCCCAAAGGTCATGCAGTGCCTACTACGAGAGTATCCAAAACATCTGCTAAAGTAAAAAAGTACTTGTGAAAATTTCTACTCAAGTAAGAGTAAAATTAACAGCAAAATTATTTGCTTGAGTAAGAGTAAAAAAAGTATCCAATGAAAAATGTACTCAAGTACATTTGATGGATCGTTAAAAACAACAGCATCAGTGTGGCGAGTGTATCCTGAAACCACAGTTTCTTTGACTGAGCTCTATAGTTTAAACCGTAGTTTCAACTCATAAACTTCATAGTTTTAATCATGTTAGTGATTACATCAATTGTTTTACATCAATCATTTAGACAATCACACCTCTGGGGCTGTTTAAACCACACTGATTTGTACTCATTTAAACAATGGTTTAGGGAAACAATAAATCTCTAAGTTAGCGAAGCTTTCGAACTTTAAAAATAGCTTGTGAGATCAAAAATAATATTTACAGTGTTTATAATTAGTAACATGGAATGCTCCCAAATTTAACTAAGTAAAGTACAGACATTTCTGTAAAAATGAACTTGATTA
Source organism: Danionella dracula (assembly GCA_900490495.1). Classification (NCBI taxonomy): domain Eukaryota; kingdom Metazoa; phylum Chordata; class Actinopteri; order Cypriniformes; family Danionidae; genus Danionella; species Danionella dracula. The sequence goes on along the minus strand of UELW01000222.1, from coordinate 2,918,156 downwards.
AAGGAAAAGTTAACTTTTTAAAAAGTACTCCAAAAGTACTGGTTACCCTAAAATGTACTCAGGTATTAGTAACTGTAATTAGTTACTACTTTGCCTACTGCAAAGTATGAGTCTAACTAGCACAAATTAACATCAAACATATTTCCTCAGCCATGTTAAGATGCTGCATGACACGTTGACACGTTGACTGGCAATTTTAATGCCGTGCCAGCTGGTGGTGTTGACCACAATGCATCTTGGGTTTGAGAAGAGTGGACCTTGTGCTCAGTCAACATTCTTACCGGATGTAGAAAACCATCTTGGAATTTTTTGCTTTATTTGCACTTTCACATCTTTTGAATTTGAACATACTCATATTGCTAGACTCACGGTCTATGTCATGCATACTGATCAGTAAGCAAGTATGCAGATTTGAACACCAGTGTACGGGTTACATTAAAACTGTTAATCTAGAATAACCTGTCAGTGTTCGAAACTGAATTGTTTTTATGGCACTTTTAAATTTTTATCATATTTACTTTTATGTGCATTTATATGCTTTAAAAAAATCGTTTTAGCCAACATGTGATGTTGCAAAGTAAAATTTGGCCCTAGCTTGGCACAACTGGCAATTGTCATATGGTTTTAGGCCAGGCTGGCAGAGGGGGTGCCATTTTTAGCATAGCCAGAGATTTTATATGTACTTGGCCCAGACATAAAATATTGGTACACTGTACACTAGCCAATTTAATAATACTGAATATGAGCCACATTTAAAATACATTTACATTTTAAAATGACTATTTTACATGCATTTAGCTATTTCTCTTAACACTATAAATCATGCACAACACCAGACAAAGTAGAATTTTTCTAATTGCATTTGACTGCACATTTGTCATTCCTTCAGTGTTCCCTGTGCGTTTGCAATCTTGCAGTCAACCTCTAGGGGGCATCCAATACAAACTAATACTAAATACAGAATTCAAACATTATCCCGTCTCATATCACGCTTCAAGCACACCGCAACATTTCGAAAAGTATCGCAGGATACAGTTGCTATGAATGTATAATAGACATGCTTAAAATGATCAAACCGAACTCAACTCGCTGAGGAGGCGTAGCTTCTCATGAATATAGAACTGCGGAGGCGCGGTTTAGCTTCACCTGAGACTTCAGAGCAATCGCTGCTCTCGAGGCGCAGTTCAGATTCGCATCTCTAGATCGCAGGCTCCGCATGGAACCCCACGGAGATACAGCATGACGAACCTGTCCATGCAACACTCAGGTAAAGTATCTTGAGATTTATAACCGATCTTATTTGCTTTGCTCGCTAAGCATGTGTAGTTTAGTATGCGCACAGTCAGAGGAACACTAATAAATGCTGAGGCTGCTGAGCAGGTGAAGGTGACTGGGAGAGTGCCAGAAATGTCCTTTCAAATACTGCAGTGTGGTGTTTGTGCTCTATCTATCTATCTATCTATCTATCTATCTATCTATCTATCTATCTATCTATCTATCTATCTATCTATCTATCTATCTATCTATCTATCTATCTATCTATCTATCTATCTATCTATCTATCTATCTATCCATCCATCCATCCATCCATCCATCCATCCATCCATCCATCCATCCATCCATCCATCCATCCATCCATCCATCCATCCATCCATCCATCCATCCATCCATCCATCCATCCATCCATCCATCACTGCACGGTACATCTAACTGTACATCTATCTTTTTTCAGAATTCAATGTTAGTCTTGCAAACTGTGTTAAATTAAATTAACACACAACTCTGCTTAAACTAAGTTATTATTTATAAAGAAATAATCTATGTCTCTGGTATAAAATAGAAGATATCCAATACTAAACAGGTCTTGATGTGTTTATACTTATGGTTTAAACTTGAACATCAGCATGAAGAGTTGAAATGGAACCACATATAGGAAATGTTAGAATGTAGTGTACTGCGAATTCAAAGACACTCAAGTCTACACTTGATATTACTATTAGTTTTCACAGATATTAGTCAATGGTTAAATGTGGAAACCGTATCTAAGATACTTTGTGAAATCTCTCTGACAACAAAACATCCTGAGAAGCATTGTCATGGTCTCTTGATTTGGTTAAGAAAATTTAAATAGATAAAGTATTCATCCATGCCATCAAAGCATTGTCTCTTAATCTAATCTAAAAACATTGTGAAAGGCAGTTGGGTTTAAGAGGTTAGTTCTTGTAGGTCTGTTTATTTTTTATCACATGTTCTGTGTCTAAACTCTCAACGTCTAGTTATTTGTGGAGAAGGAATATCTGATGAAATGTGTTAGTTTGACATCAAATGATTTACAACTATAAAGTAACTAAATATACAATAACCAAATAGTCGCTTGTGAAAATGGAAGATACTGAAATAAATTTTGAAATGTCATTACTTTGAAACGTGTCACGATTTTTTCTCTGCCTCTAAACTAGATTATATTCAGACGGTGACATACACTAAAGAGTACATGAGGGAACAGAGTGTATTTTTTCACCATCTGTGAAAATGCCAAAGCTTTTATATTGGTTTGCCTGGCAGATGGCTGTATCAGAAACAAATCAATATTTTATAGGATGTTTGATGCCAATGTGTAATAATAATAACTCCGTCTTTTGTACACTATGTAATAGACATGCTTGTGGTACTGAAGTAGTCTTCATATTGAAATGAGAACAGAGTATTTACTGAGGATATTTTATAAATAGGAACAATCTAAATGTAAATGTATATTCTTTTTGCAGTTGCATCAAAGCAGCATTACAACTAAGGGATTTAATGCAAATTTAAACAATATTGGTTGAGAATATTAAAAGTTGATAGTGTTGTTGCTTTTCTGACGGGATCAGGAAAGGTTTGTTCCACCAGCCAGGGACAGTGAGAGAGAAGGTTCTGTTAAAATACATTTATAAGTGTAAATGATAACAAATTAACTCCATCATTTAGAGAGACGTAAGTATTTTGTACTTTTCTTTAAGACTTTCTTGTATTACTAATGTAGTACACAGTATGCTAAAAATATTACAATAAAATGTGACTTCTTTTGTCATCTATTCTGTAAGGAAGCAGTTCAGTAAATATTCTAATATGAACTCTAAGCTAAGCAATTAAAGAAACTAGCATCGGTATTTGCTTTGCTTAGAATTAGCATTAGCTTTGCTAAATCCAAGTCTAACTGACATAAAGAAAACACTTTGACTTATTGATTCTGTTTGTCCAACACTGTCATAAGTAACTTGAATATGTAAATAAAATTAGTAGAAAATATCATTCTTGATGCTCTTTTTAATATTTAACTGACTGCTACTAAATCCAACAAATATGTTTCCTTTTTATGAAAACTGACTAAAATAAAAGACAAGCTTCTCAATTCCTCATGCATAATGTTTACCACTTTTGACACAAAAAAATAATAAACGATTTCTATACAACAGAAATGAAATGGTCTAGAAAAATGTAAATTAACATCAATAACAAGTGTACTTGAAAGAAATTGAAGGTTATTAATGGCATGAACGAATGCAGTTATAACTTTAGGAATTGTTAATTTTTAATTGAACTGGTATATAAAAAGCAGAAATTTAAATAATTTCCCACAAAGTCTGTAACGTTTAAATGTTTTTAAATGTCATTACCTTCGATCTAAAGAAAATGGTTTCTATACTTCCAAAAGCCCCCAATTGTATGTTAAATCATTTCAATTCTGATTCTACCTTGTTAAACCAAGCTGTTTTATGCAGTAAATCCTTAGCTAAATACTTTTATGTGTTGTAAAGAAGTAAATCAATGTTCTATCCTTTTATAAAAAAAAAACAACCACATTAAATTGTTAATTCAAACTGAATTCTTTTGTTATCAATATGTGTTTAAATGATCCACGAGTGCTTTCAATCAGGATGCTCATCCCAAATCTATTTCTTACAGCACTATGAGCTCCTGGAGTCTTTATTGATACAATAGTAGTATACTTCTACCTAGTAGTACAATAGTAGTACTTCTACTTATATCTAGTATACTGATCTTTGAAACAATATTAGTATACATTTTATGTGACTGCTCATCTGCTCCTGATCAGCATCTCGTGAAGGAAAACCTTTTTTCTTCTTTCTCTTCGGCAGAGCAAGGATGAGGTGGCAGCCCAGGACTGCACTGCTGGAAGTCAGAGTCTGTTAGGGTGAATCAGCATCAATTACACAACATCGTTATCTTCAGCCCTTTGCTGCTGGAGGAGCCTGCCTGGATCTTTGCAGAACTTGAGAGCTTCCTGTTGATCATGGGGAAGAACAAACAGCTCAACACACCTCTGGTGGTACTTGGATTTGTTATTCCTGTCATTCTGTGTTTTCCATTCGGACCTGACCTTGATGCCACTCCCAGAACAACAGTACATGTAAACGGTAAGATGCTTTCACAATAATTCAGAACTGAAGTGAAGATAGGAAATCGTTTTTTAGCTAGTTTTTTCCTCTACTTTTCATAGTATTTTAGTTTTTCTCCAAACCTCTCTAGGGATGGGCTAGTGTTATTCACTGTTAAGAATGAGGGCTAGATCATAAGGTTTGTGATGTCACAAACAGCTCTATGAGAAGGGCTCAGTTGTAGATGTTTGATGAAAAATGAACTCTCTTGATGGGTTTTGATCGTTATGTTGGGTTGTGTGCTGTATAAGTGGCATTACGGTTTATACTACCACTATTTATTTTCTACTTAGACATTTTTTATGACATTTATTATGAATTTTACACTGCAGCATACAGTCTCTTGCAATGCTTGGTTTCTTAGACCCTCTAGGTCTTGTACAAGTAATATTTTCTCCATTATTGTATTTTTCTCCTTGCCCTGGTTCTTGACCTATATTTCCGCTCTCGTGGGATGGGAGGAAGAGTACAGAGACATTGAGATTGTGAGACATATCTCTGTCAGTTGAGTTTCAGCCTATTGATGCACAAAATGTTGAAATGGTTTAAATGTAAGCATGAGGCTGTAATTGAAGGAACTTTCTTCAGTGTGTAATGTTTATTTTTTTGCTTTTCGTTTGATCTAGTTGTTGGGTTTGCTATCAGTTTTCCTCATGCTTAGCAGACCTGAAGTAATGCTGGAATGAAATATACATGCGAGCGTCGTCTGGGGTAGTAGAATAAGGACAAAGGGCACCTGGGGGTCTTTAAAGGGAAATGTTATTCAGATTATATTTATTATTATTAGAGGTAGCTGTAGTTAATGAATGTATGTTAGATTTAATGCTTTATTGGGCACTGTAAAACTCCTGAAAGCTTTAAGAAAACTTAAACAATAAAAATAATGGCAATGAAGTTTTTAAGGTTTTTATTGCAAGTTTTCCTTGATTAGAAGAGTTCCCCATCAGTTGGTCACTCCGACTTATGTCTGTGACGACTATGGGAACTTTGCTAGGAGCGCTCTCCATACACTTTTTAAACGCTGTTCTTTCAGGCCGTCAATGGAGATGTTGTGACAAGGGGTACTCATCTCTGGCGTTCAGAGTGTCGAACCCGTGCTGCGTGCGGGGTTTCCTTTCCGTGTTTTTCCTGCTCCTCCGGTTTGCTATCTGCCACAGAGAGTTATCGGAACATGCGCTGCTGGCATCTTCTGACGACTCTTGTCTGCTTGATAATGCGATCTCCACTGCTGCATCGGAGAGAGATAGTACATCACTCGCCCCCTCTGGGGATCAGCTGTTTGTACTGTGGAGGAGATGACCGAGTTGCTTACCCGGCCTGCCGTAGAGGTTGGGTTACAGGTGGCTCTTCCCCTCACATCCAATATCTCCAGGCTGGACTTGTGGGTTGTGGGTGTTGATAAGTTGCAGCTTCCCCGATCCCGTTTTTCCCGGAAGTGCATTGGGAGCTGACCAGAACTTTAAAGGCACCTCTTACTTTACATAAGTTTGTCTAGTCTAACACTGACAATTTATGTAGAAGGACCTGGAACCTTAGAAGTTCTGGTCAGCTCTTTGTGTGCTTGGAGTACAGCAGACGATAGGGAAGGCTGTCTCCAAACAGAGGTTAGCCCACTGGGTAGCGGAGGTCATCTCTACCGCATACACAGCGTCCAACATCCCTTACCCTCGCAGCTGAGAGCCCACAGAGTTGTCGTGGCCTCCTGGGCACTGGCAAGAGGACTCCTCTGGCAGAGATCTGCAAGGCAGAGGTTGGTCGACACCCAACACCTTCGCCAGGTACTATAACCTGAGAGTTGAATCCGTCTCTTCAGCCGTGCTAGGTGGTGGCAGCATGGTCTGAACTGTACGAAGGGGTGTCCAGCTTGGCTTGCGCCATTCCTTGGTGATACGTGCGCTATTTTTGACCCTGGAGATACCCGCCAGCTTTTTGGCTTTTCTCACCCCAACAGGCACAGTAGAATAAGCGGAATATTCCTTCACACTGTCCATGTGTGTGCTCTCTCTGAGAGGACTACCAGCTGAATCTTTTATGATTTCAGGCTTGGGAGGGCCCCGAAAGGTTAACTCTCGAACACTATTGCTCTAGCTAGTTCCATCTATCCAATCTTCCCTCTAAAAAGACCTTTCCCCAGTGGTTCAAGGCACATTTTCGGTAGGTCCCTCAATTAAAAATAAGAACTTAATTAGAACTTAAACTGCCGGACGTTCTAAGTCCAACCTTCTAGATGGTTAGTACGGTCTCCGCGCATCTCCCTTCAGCTCTGGGATTGATGCTCCTTCCTCTGCTACGAGTCGGTATGAGAGAATTTGTTGATGCGGAAGTGGCGGTTTGCAGGCGGTTCCCATGTCGTCATCGACATTTGTTGTATTGACCGACTAATGGGGAACGTAATGGATACTTTTGTAACTTCGTTCCCCAAATAGAGAACAGAGACTTATGCCCCCTGGCCACAACCGTAAGGTCGTTAGTAAGTCTGGTTGCCTAAGGAGTGAGTATGGCTCCAGATTCACAAACAGAAAGAGGGCCACGTTTGCACCATCAGCATGGCCACTGCTGATTTAAAAAGAGTATGGAGAGAGCAGAGCGCTCCTAGCTGAGTTCCCATAGTTGTCACCGACATAAGTCTCTAAAGGGAACGGGGGTTACGAAAGTAGCCATTTTATTTTTTGTTTCCATACTAAAGCTATGTACCTGGTTATTATGCACCTTTACTACAGATAATTCATGTGTATTCATATACATATATGCATTTAAATGCAGTGTTTTCCATTTACATCTATATGTACATTCATTTTAATTTAATACTCATTGTTATATTTAAGTGGTTTGGCTCCAGTTTACTGAAGTGTCATTTTTTTTTAATCAAAACTTGCCTCTACTTTCAGCTGCTAAGAATCTTCTGAGGTCGAAATGCTAAACCTTGGTGAATGCTCTTATAACGCTGTCAGTTTTAGACTTTGGAATGGTTTTACCAGATGAACTGAGTTTACCATTGTGTTAGCTAGAACAAACTGAAGAAAATCAATTTAAGGCGGCATATGGTTAACAGGATTTGTATTATGTACTCTGCATTTGGTTGTAATTTTTTTGTCCTAATTGCTTTTAGAGTTGAAATATTGCATTAGAGTGTTCTGTGACTCAAGTTTGAGATTGACACATCAGGGAGCACAATCAAAGCCTCTTCTTGTGGCTCTTTGAGATACTATTGGTTAGGAATAGTTGTAATGCATGGTAAACCATGACCACTGTTGTGTAATGTAGATCACGTCTCACTCTGTCTCTGAGTGTTCTCCTCCAGTGTCACTATTTATTTAGTCAGCGCTTGCCCCCTAGCAAACAAGATTCCAATTGGACACATGGCTGCCCGCCTGAGTTTAGTTGGACCAGGGTAACAATGAGTCAACAGTCATGTCACACACACAAACCTTTGAAAAGGCTTCAGTTTAAAGCAAGAGCTAAGGTTAGGCAATGTCCTTGCGATGAGCATAAAACCAACTACAGACTTTGATACCATACATTACACATTGAAAACAAAAAAAAATAGGAAGGTTTTTTTGAGATTGAAACTAGTTTCATCCTTCATTTCAAGGAAGAGCAAACACAGCACACTCACAAACAAACACAACACAAAGCCTTGAGCGCTGTATTGACTCAGCTCATGAATTTGTTCTCAAGTGATGCTCCGAGTTTGTGTGGATTTGGGTAAAAGGCAGTTGGTGGGCTTGTCTGGGAGCCTTTGTGCTGTTTTTCATTAATTTTTTAAAAATCTCTGTATAAAGACTGACAGCAAAGTTGCCAAACAGCTACTGTTCATTATGGTCAAATAATAAATGTTATTTTATGGTAAGATCCATATTTTAAAATATATAGTTATACACCGCGTCACGGTGGCGCAGTGTGTAGCACGGTCGTCTCACAGCAAGAAGGTCGCTGGTTCTAGGCTCAGCTGGGGCAGGTGGCATTTCTGTGTGGAGTTTGCATGTTCTCCCCGTGATCGCGTGGGTTTTCACCGGGTGCTCCGGTTTCCCCACAAGTCCAAAGACATGCGGAATAAGTGAATTGAATAAGAACAATTGCCCATAGTGTTAAAGTGTGAATGTGTGTGTGAATGTTTCCCAGCAATGGGTTGCGGCAGGGAAGGGCATCCGCTGCGTAAAACATATGCCAGAGAGTTGGCGGTTCATTCCGCTGTGGCGACCCCGAAAGGGAATAAAGCCGACATGAAGATGGATGGATGGATAGTTATACACCTGTACTCACACTGTGTTGTGTTTTATTTTAGCATGAATGTATATTTCACATAAAAAAAGCACAACAAAAAAAAAAAGAAAGAACATATTTCAACTGTCATTTTACAGAAAACATCATACATATTTTAAAACCCATTTGTATGAAACTTAAATAAGCTCCAAAACTTATCAGATCTTATTCATTATCTTATTCATTATCTTATCCAGATGTTCTGCTTGTGTTTTCACATGTATGGTTTGTTCTGCATCCTCTTTCTGATTCCAAGTGTTCTCTATTGTTCATCTGGGATCAATGGTGGACTGGCCAGAAAGTGGAGATAGCTCAGAATCAGAATCAGAAAGATGTTTATTGCAAAGTGTACTTGTGCCCACACACAATGAATTTGTTGTGGTATAGTTGTACTGTCCAGTGTTGCTCCATTAAATGAAATTCTACATTAAATGACTTACTATTGTTGAACAGTAAACACAGGTTATATGAGTAAATTGCTAAAGTTAAAGATAAATAGAATACGGTGTTTGATGAGTGGATGTAGTAAAGATATAGAAGTCCAAAGTGCTTAAAAAATGTGCTTTGGAAGTAATGTGCGGACCAAAGCATAAAGTGTAAACAACAGAAGAACAGAATTAGGAGCGACTGGAAATCTGAAAAGAGTCCACATCAGAGTCCCGTTGCAATATTTATGGAAATATTTGAAAGTGTTGGTGGGGAAAAGTTATGGGTTCAGAAGCTGGATGGTCTGAGGGAAGAAGCTCTGTTTGTGCCAGGTTGTCCTGGTGTTTGGGGCTCTGAAGCGCCGGTCGGAGGGTAAGAGCTGGAAGAGGTGGTTGCCTGGGTGAGCAGCATCCAGAGGGATTTTGAGAGCCAGACATTTTGAATTAAGGACACGGAACAAATTACTGGAAAGCTGTACCTAACTTGCTAATTGTTTATACAGTACAAACATTGTTTAACAGCGCAAGAAGATTTGCTGGGATCACTATCACCCCCTGTCATGAGGCAAGAGTACTGCAGGATTCTCTATGCAGCTCTGGTGGCAGCTTTATGACTGCTCAGCACAAGAATACATTACACACTTACAATTGTTGATAAGAAAAAATTAACACCGTGATTCATATACACCAGCTGAACTAATGTAATTCGTATAATTAAAGTGTATAGTAAAAGTGACAGGGCCAGCAAAACGGTCTCACTGCATAACATGCTAGCACAGCATTGTGATTGTGCACTGAACACCTTTTCTAAGTATTTGAACTGTAAGCTAAAAGTTAAAAACAATTTAAAATAATAGTGAAATGAAAAAGAATGTTAACACTTATTAAATACAACCCTTTAATTTAGTTTTACTTTTATCTTTCCATGATGATGCACGTAGTGGTATTCTCATGTCATTGGTTCTTGTTTTTGTGTAATAAAAATCTCATATTGTGTTGCATCTCTTTTTCATCTGTTTTCCATGACATGCTGTGACAAAAACAGTAAATGTCTGTAGAAATCTTTTTTTTATGTCTCTACCCAGAGAGTGATGCTTCTACATCTATTTGTAGCTGTTCTTTAAGAGCTCTTTAAAGGTGACTAATGTCCTGTACTTTCTAAAATCTCCTCTTGGGGTCATGGCAGTTAGGTAGCTAAAGGTTTCTTATCTGGGTAAAATGACTCTTTTAACACACATACATGAGGACAGACTTTAGAACATTTTCATATGGTTATCGGCTGGTTCTACAATATAATAATACAATTTTTGCTTCCCTAAATATAACAATCACTTTGTCATGAAAGTCAGAGATTACTGTCCTCCACAAAAAAGTTTTGTAACTTTCTTTCAACTAAAAGCCCAATTTCTCTGTGTCATTTGGAGTATTTGGCAAGGTTTTTATATTTAACGTTATTAATTAAATTTTCCTTTTATTTAACTTATTGTAATATTCTACTTTAATTGTTGAAGATGCCATAAATTTTGTCAGAATAAGCTTTATTTGACTCGTCAGCATTTTAATGAAAGTTTTAAAGAGAAAATTAGCTGACTGCACTAATCATGGTGTGTGCTTGGGTCAAACCTCCATTGGTCTTATTGGCTCAATTCATTCCTGTTCTGTTGCTATCAGAAAGCTACAGCTCTTTGGTTATGCACACATGGTCCAAGGACATGCTTTTGTGTGATCTCTCTGTTTACCGTCAGCTCGGCACTCATCACTGTGTGTTACAGTCACTATCTTTCTGTCCACACAATTAGACTCAAATTATCTACACACACTGACTGTCGTCACATTGCCTTGAGGTCTTGAATCGTGTTTGCATAACTTAATACTTTCTTTCCTGTTATGAGTAATAGTAGCCTCTGTCTTCCCACGCGCACTGCCGTAGGCCTGCTCTGACCTTTCTGTGATTGACAGCTCAGATCGTTGTGTCTTGACTTTAAGGTTTAAATCGCCAGTCAATCTCACACTAGCTCATAATTATCTTTAGCTTTGTTTGAGCGCTGTATGCTTTATTTGCTAAAAGGAACCAACAAGAGGCACTCAATAGAGAATTGAGCTACACCGATTGCAGTGTTTGTGCTGGGCTGTCCGAATTTCATGTTTGTAGCACAAGGGTCCAAAGTGGTTTTCACAAAAAGAAATACAAAATACAAAGTAAAAACAATTAAACATTTAAACACAGTTAAAAATGCAGAGGAAAAGTCAATCAATCAAGTTTTTTTAAATAGCGCTTTTTAGCAGTTGCTTTCAAAGCAGCTTCACAAAGTCCTAGTGTGGGTTAGTTAGCATAAATTGGAATTCCCTCTGTGAGGCCCCTGGGAGCCTCGCTGACTGAGGCAGGTGCTAATCACCTACCCAGCATAAAGAATATACAAACTTAAGATCCATCAACGAAACAAAACAAAAAACAAACAAAGACAAAATAGAAACTGACAAATGAAAAAGAATGGTTAGAAAAATCCCCTCTGGTGGATTTACAAATCTTCAGAATAATCAGTAGCCCTGGTTCTTGTGATCGAAGAGAGCGAGCTGGAATATATCAAGATAGGAGTCTGCTCAGGTAGAGCGGAGCCAAATCATTCAGTGAAGCAGTATCTTATAGTCAATGCGATTTTTTACAGGAAGCCAATGAAAAGAGCACAGAACTGGTGTAATGTGATCATATTTCTTTGTTCTTTGCTGCTGCATTCTGGACTAATTGTAATTTATTTAGCGCAGTGACTGAGCAGCCAGCTAACAGAGTGTTAAAATAATCCATTCTGGAGATCATGAAAGCATGCACTAACACCACTACAAAAATGTTAATTTTTATAATGTTTTAGGACTTAACTGGCATCGACATCCTGACGGCGGCACCGTGATTTATATTCAAAATGCCTCAAATGGAACAAAGCATTCATGAATTTTGGAAGGACTAAATGTACATTTTGGAGCGGAGTACCCTTTTATGACAATTAGACATATAATAGAGTAATATGTACTTTTAGTAGTTGATACCAAATTAATATCAACAACTGCTCTGAAACCTTCTGACCTAAGTTTTAGTCGAGGAAGAACCAGTAGTGCCTTATCAGCTGACATAAGTTACCTTGCACGTTTTTAACTCTCTAAACAAATAAAATAATTTATACTGTCTTTTAATAATAATAAAAAATACATTTTATTTGCAGGCATCTTTCTAGTCACTTAACATTGCAGTGTACATTTCATGTTGCAGCAGATAGAAAAGAAAACTGCTGTAACAAACACAGCCGTTAAAACACTCTACACTGAGTAGAGACGATGTTTGAAACTCCTAAGGACTATTCCGTACCTCTGGAGGCAGCCTGTTTTCAAAAACTCAAAACTTTTGTATGAGTAACCAGTGGAGGTGTTGCAACACTGAGGTTTCCATTTTTTGACTTGTATTCTCCTTTTACTAAACACGGAGAGATACATGTTAATGTAAATTAAATGCTGGCTATTTAAATCTGTTAAGCTTAATGTGAATCATGCAAAACAAAATCTAAAGTGCTAACAACTTACCTTTATATAGTAGAAGAAAAGCAAACTCATCTGTAAATATAAATAGTTTAGAGAGGCCATCACTGAAAACGGAACACAGCTGTAAATGATTCACTGTAAGAATATATAAATCCACTGCAGTGACTGACCACTTTGTCGGAAATCAAGAAAGAAAGCCAATTCACATTCCCAAAAAGTTCTGCGTCAGCGACATCATGGTGTCAACCGACTCCTGTAAACAATATCTCACAGAATTCAGAGACGAACAGCTTCTCTATTAGGTTGCAGTTTGGGAGAAACCTGCAGAGCATGTCAGTTCAACATCAAGGTGTGAGAAACATTCTGTAACTGCAAACACATCTAGAGAAGATGATTAGATTTTCTGAATGTTTTGCATTTGAATATTGCAGTTGCATGTCTTCTGAAAATTGTACACACAGAATGTTCCAGTAAACACCCCTAGAGGAGTAAACACCCCTAGACAAACATTACTTCTTCAAAATCTGAGCTGTGCAAACACTATTCAAACTCATTTGCATTGAATGATTGGATGCTGTGTGTGTAGAATATTGTTGCTGATGTAGACTTTAGCACTGATAGGGGATGGGTGTTTGGAGAGGATGGGAAGGGCATTTGAGGGGTACCACAGTTAAGTTGTGACCTTATACTGCCAAGTCTTGTCAGCATAGCCCACTTGTCTCTCAGTATGGGGGAGAAGGGCCTTCATGCTGTTTGAAAGGGCAAGGCAAAAAGCAAGAGAAAAAGCAGAGAAAAGAGCAAAACATGTTTAGAGAGAGAGAGTTTATCATTGTGCAAAGTCCAGTATTCTTCATCAGCCACATACTGTTTTGAACGTCTGTTCATCTGTAAAATGATTCCAAATAATAGAAAACTGAGTCTCTGAGATGCTGACATAGTCATGCTCACCCCTGATTGTCTAACTGGGTTTATCTGTGGCTGTTCGCAGGGTTGCTGGGTTGCAATTATTTCCATGGAGCGACGCTGAACTACAGCTCTCTGTTACTGGAGGAAGGGACAGGTTTGCTGTATGTTGGTGCCAGAGAGGCCATTTACAAACTGGACGCAGCCAACATCTCTGACTCTGATATCTCTGTAACTGTGAGTTCCAAAATAACACAAATTTTGGCGACTCGCTACCTGGCATTAAAAATACTCTGTGGGAGACTTTTTAATTTAGTTGAAGATTGTGATTTTTGAACCCTTGGGTATTAATTTAATCGATAAATGACACAAGATACCTAAATATGTATCTTACGGATGAACTGATGTGTAATGATGTGACTTTTTTAATGCAACAAAAATGCCTTAATGGCTTCATAAGATGTCAATTGAATTTGATGCTCCACTGTTATTATTTTATATTGCATACAAATGACTTTTTTATTTGCAAAAGTCAGATTCTGGACATTGTTATCAGTGAAATTGTACGGAGGACAAAATAAGTCCGACTTATGCAGGTAGGCAGATATTAATAATAGTTTTCTCTGTATAACAGCTGGAATGGGCAGCATCTCCTGAACAGAAGAGGCAATGTCTCAGCAAAGGAAAGAATAATCAGGTACATCCATTATTATGATTTCATCCGCTTTTGTTATTTTTGATTGATATAAGAACATGAAGTTGATTCTCAACTATAGTGGATTTTATTGTTATGGGTCTCCTAAATGTGTTAAGTTACTGTTCAGATTGTTTTTTTTTTTTAGATCTTTTATAATTGCTTGTTAAAAACTCATTCTTGATTTGTGAAAAAACAGTGCTGTTTTAATGGTGGATACCTTAACATGCTAAATAAGACAGACATCACACCCAGTTCCACCCAGGGGAGGAGCAACGGTTTAACACTAACGCGTTGGGCCACATTGTCAGTATGGCAGGCTGTTTTAACATTTAAACCATTGATCTGACTATCCATACAAATTATTTAAATAGCAATAATTGTATTTTGACCTTCAGGACCAGATTTGGTGATTCTTGCTGTGGTAGTATTTTGTTGCATACATTTGTTGAGGAACTTAATCGCAACACAAATGGCAATTTTCCACTGGATTTATAGAAAAGACATAACTCTGCTTTGCATGGCTTCACTTTGTCCACTGACTTCCATTATCAGTTGTTTAATATTGTTCAATTAATTTTAAAACCCTCAATCTTTTTATTAATTATTCTCAGGTTAGGTTAAGTAAGCTGAATCACTTGGTCAGAGGACTTATTTGAAGTTTAAAGTTTATCTCAAAGTCTTAAAACATTTTAAATCAAAGGCTTGATAGTCAGTAATTGCAATCAATTAAAGTATTGTAATTAATACATTTTTATATATTTTACATAATACAATATTCATCCTAAAGTAAAACAGCACTCAACCAATGTAGGAGAAAGTTTGTTGTTGGCTCTCAAAGATTAGTACTAAAATATCTGTAATATCCTTAAAATATAAACACAAAGTTCAAAAAGGGAGGAGAATTGCTCAAATTTAAATTACAGAATTCTGATTGAGCTTGTTTTAGACACATTACTCACAACGCATCACTCCAGTAAATCAGTCTAGTTCCGCTTGGTGGATAGCAAACCTGGGACAGAAATGCCAAAAGCTGATCACTCACAACACGGAACAATAGAGACTGTGGAGGAAGTGGTGGCTTTTAATGCATTATACAAAGTGCTTTTAAATTCATTATACGTACCTGTACAATGGTTCACAGGGTCTTGTTTTTTTATTCTCAGTTTAAAAGTCTCATTTTGAGGCCTTAAAAATACTTAAAGTTACTGTTCTAGGTCTCAAATAATTTTTCACAGGTTTTATTTTTCAGATGTCTATTCAAAGCTAAATTGATAAGCGTTGTTTTTTGTTGCTTTGGGGTTGCCAGAGATTGACAAAAGGCTCGTCTAAACAACAAATCTTAAAAACAATTGTTGTGGTTGCCAGAGATTGATAACATGCTGTTAAATGTAAAAAATAAATAAATCAATCAATCAACTTTGTAAAATGAAATTTAGGGTTGCCAGAGCTTGAGAAAACTTTTGTAAAAAATATGATGAGGGTTTCAGATAATGTAATTGAAGCATACTGTTTATTATGCAAAAAGGTTGTGTATGTGTTTGAAATTTGACAGCCGTAAAAAGTCTTAAATTTGACCTCATAAAGCCTGCAGAAACCCTACTGTGTAAAGAAAAGTAAACCTTACCTATACAAATAATGCATATAAACATATATAATAATGTATTGATGAGGTTATGATGAGGAAACAAAACCCTGATTGAGCGGGTAATTAATTGTTGTTTATAACTGGCAGAAAAAAAAGCAATGCACGTCGGTAAGAATAAGGCGTACTTTGCTGCTACGCTGCTGCTATTTTGCGATGAAGATGATAGATTTTATCACATTTTTATTTTATGCATAACGTTGAGTGATCAACTAGAACTTGTTTTGCCTTCACAGACAGAGTGCTACAATCATGTGCGGTTCCTGGACCGGTACAATGACACGCACCTCTACACCTGTGGGACACACGCGTACAGACCACGCTGTGCCTATATCGTAAGAACATAACTGCTCTAATTCTATTCATCCTGATATTAAACCTGCTCTTTATAGACTCTTAACTTCTGATTTTTATGTGTTGTGTATCAGGATGTGGCGCAATTTATTTTTGTGCGTTTTGAAGAGGGGAAAGAGAAATGCCCTTATGACCCAAACAAGGGATATACTGGATTCATAATTGGTAAATGGCTTAAATCCGATATTTCTTGTTTCCTTGAATATTCTTGAGATACTCTTTTACAGATGGAGAGATGTACTCGGCCTCTCAGTATGAGTTTCGTAACATCCCAGACATACGCCGCAACTTTCCCTTTCCAAACCTACGGACGGATGATTCGCCAACAACTTGGCTGCTAGGTAAGTGCTCGTTCTTTAAAATCTGAATGTGAGTTGTCTTCTATTCTGAAAAGTTGAAAACAAGCAGTCTTAAAACATGCAGTTGATCCCATAGACACCCATGTTAAAATGTCTTGTACTGCTTAATAAAAACATGCTTTAGCCTATTGTAAACTGCAGTTTTATCTTTAAAGATGTGTTTGTTCTTCCTGTTCAACAAAACTTTTCATTTAGCTTGTTGGGAATGATAACAACCAGGTTGATTATCATTATTTATAAGGTAGAAAGTAAATTATATCATCCCAAACTTTATTCATGCAAAACTTACATTTTCCAGCACAGTTTAGAAACATAAAATAAGATATAAACAATATAAAATATGTACAGCAGACAGCTTGTGGTTCTTTTACACCCTGTTCAGACCAGAAAAAGCTGCTGGCAAATTTTTTTGCTTCAGGTTGCTAAGTGATGATGCTTCCATCCACACCATCATTAACATTGATGTATGATTCCTGTCTATACATACATTCCTCTCTTAATAGATTGATTTGTATTGAGTTTTTATTAGGGAAAGGTCTACTGAGTTGGGTGTCACCTGATGGTATCCAGCCACTCGTGTCTTGGTGGGGAGTGCGAGAAACACTTCTCACCTGTTCTAAAATCACTTTTTTCGTATCAATTTTAAGATATTAACCCTCACTTCATGGTTTTTACTCTTGAGTATTTGTCGTCACTTTTAACTGCTTTCACCTTGATCCCTTCACTAAACTCTACTCAGTCAACGTTCTTGCGCACTAAAACATTAGGAAACAGGGCTTTTCCTGTCTATGTACGGACACTGTGGAACCCTCCTCCAGATGAGCTCAGGGATGTGGAGAGCTACCCCATGTTCAAATCACCCCTTAAAACCAACAAGGAAATAACTTATAGAAACCTATGTGTTTTAATATACGTTTTGATATAGGTTTTAATATATGTGACATATATACAAATGGCAGTGTTTCTATCTTATATGGGCATGTATGTATGTACATTATTACCTATATGTTTATCTATGCATTAGTAACATTATTAAAGGTTCGGTGACATTGTGCTATTTTTAATAATATGTTGTTCACATTGGTCTAATTGAAGGGGAAATATGAATCTTTTACTTATAACCTCTTCGTTTTGTAGCACTGGCTACAACTTGGTTACCACTCCCCAGTTAATCACCCATTGGTTAGTGATTTGCATATTCATGACATGTATGCAAAGTTACTGTATGACGGTAAACAAAGATGTGAGAGAAATTAGAGGGATTAATTACAAGAAATTCAACACAGAAAGGCGTAAATAAAACTTGTTTTTAATTACCTTAATTAGAGCAACAAGTTTCATCATGGTTGAACCAAAAATGTGTAGGGCACCGGCCCTCCAGGACTTTATTTGGAAACCCCTGATAAAGGGCTTATATGTGGATATAAAGAAGCATTACAGGAGGAGATCTATATGGTCTGTATATGCACATATAGGTACCTCAATTTTGCCTATATATGGCATATATACACATTTTTGCAGCATATGCTTTATATAGATTCTTTCCATGTGGGAACTCACTTTAAAAAAAGGTTTTTGAGGTTTAATTTGTTATTCTTTTAGTTATTTCTGTTGTACTCTTATACTTACAACTTGATTTTAAAATCTTTCAATATATGTTTTACCAGCTGACTTTATTGGTTTAATGCAATTCAGTGTCCCTGTTCAGCACTTTGGGAACCCAATCTTTAAAGGTACTTAATAAATTAAAGTCTATTATTATAATTATTAATATTATTATAAGCTGCCCTAAGCTAGTGGCAACAACATGTTTTTACTAACATCTCTTGGTATCTATTTAAACTTCAAACTAAGAGTAAACTGTTTGTTCATTTCTGAAATCCTACCTTTACCTACCTGCTAGTTTGGGAATTAGATTAGAGAACACTTGCTTTGGAAGCTAAGGCTTGTAAATCAATATTATAAATGAAATAAAGCATGGGAAATTACAAAAGAAACACCTCAGCAACCTCAGAGCGGTCACTCTTTTAATCAATATAGAGAAGCATTTCAGTTAAACAATGGAACTGGTGTGACTCATAATTGGTCCGTTGTGATGTGGGCTGAAGCTTATAGTGATGTTTTTTTTTATCCCAGAGTCAGACTTTGTGGGCTCAGCATTTCTCCGAGAGAGCATTAACAGCTCTACTGGGGATGATGACAAACTCTACTTCTTCTTCACCGAGAGGAACACAGAACCTACAGCTTATTCAAGCCAAACCAAAGTGGCCAGGGTGGCCCGTGTGTGTAAGGTAAGAGCCGACAGTTAATGCCTTGAGGAACATCTCTTCCTGTGTAATAATGTTATCAATGGTTGCGATTTTGGCTCATTAAGGTAAATGCTTAATGTTAAAATATACATTCTGAATTAGCATACATTTTTCTGCACTCCATAACAGCGTCAGTTTAAGGCACAAGATGTTCCTCAAGGTGTTGTATTTTAGTGCTGTTGCCAAGCAGATAAAACCCCTCTACCCAAACTCTCTGTTTTCCTCTCAGGCTTAATTTCTTTCTCCCACACATCGTCTCCCACCTGCATCACTCTCTTCTCATTTAGCGTCCTCTTTGTGCTCCGATAAACCCATCACCATTATTTCTTCATTTATTTCACAGCTGCATTCACTCTGCAGCCAGCTCTTCAGTGCTCAGGGAAGCAGGTCAGATCCCTCACTGTCTGATTTTAACCGAGTTAAAGAAGCCCCAGTCCAAAGTAGGACACACGACACAATATGCACAAATATTGTGTATGATGTTGCACATGTATATAGTGTACAGTGCAAAAAACACATGAATAATCAGATTTTGTGGAAGGTATGATTTTAATTGTTTTTTTAACTGTATATTAAGTTTTTTAGAGCGTTGCAATGATATGTCAAGTGAATAGATTTGAATTCCAGGGAAAGCTGATTTAATATGCATATTTAATGTGATGTAAATCACTTAGGATGAAAGCCAAGTGAAAAAATGTTAACAAAATGTAAAAAGGGCATTTTGGAAATCTTTAATTAATATTGCTAATGTAGGATTATATTGTTCTAAAAGTCATTTATTTTACTGCAAAAAAAATAGGCCCTAACAAAGAAAATAACCATACTCCCCAAGCAACCACGTACATGTTTTAAAACATTTTAAATAATAGTCACATGTCTAATGTGTGTTTGTTGGCCGGTCAGAGATTTCTTGATCACTGCATTTTAAAACAGTTATCCACATGGTTTTAGAAGATGAGGAATGTTTAGTTTGGACCAGAAATTTCAGGGTAAATGCTTAATTTGAATGCATTTGAATGATTTAAATAGTCTCTATAATATAGACCTATGATACATATTTAGCTGCACCCTAAACTGATACTTCATTTATTTTATTTATTTCACATTTTCTCTATTGCAATTTTATTTCAAAATAACAAAAATAAATCAAATAAGTGGTCAACATGACATAAAATGTATATTTTTAAGAGAATTGTTCCAGATAAATTCAAGATAAAAGTAAACGTGATAGTTATTTTAATCATAACCAGATTAGTTGTAACGTTTCAAAGTCTTTTGTCAAAATAATGCTTCAAAACATTTTATCAAAATAAATTTGGAGCTTCATACTGAATTCAGTTTTTTAAATCAAAATTGTTGCCTGGCACATTTGAAAATGAATGCAGTTTAGTGTGTGGTATTTGTGTGTTATGTATTAAAACCATTGAAAGAGTTGGTGGAAATCCAGCAGATTAGCAAAATTCTGGCATGGCAGTTGATTCAAAGCTGGAGAATCTTAAATATAAGCACACTGATGCCATATCGCATTATCTGTCCTGGTATAACTAGATGTTGTTATTTGTTAATATTCTTATAGAGTGTGACTCATGCCCCTAAGGATGCAACTTTTATTTACAGCTGCTGCCGATTTACACTGTCATTCTTTGTTCTCGGTTGAGTTAATATAATAAATACATGTGGTCTTATATAATACACTGTAGTTTGTGTCGCACAGGGGGACATTGGGGGCCAGAGGACTCTTCAGAGGAAGTGGACATCCTTTCTGAAGGCCAGACTGGTGTGCTCCGTCCCTGACTACGAGCTTCAGTTCAACATTCTACGAAGTGTGTTTGTCCTTGAGGGAAGCAGCGCTCATGAGAATGTCTTCTATGGCATTTTCGGGCTTGAGTGGTGAGGAAGTTCTCAACTGGTTGTGTGGTATTTAGAATGAAAGAATCCTGTTATTTTTCATCTGGATTCCTGGGTTTAGTGACTTTCATTTTATGGAAGACAGCACCGTGTCTTGAGTGTCTTGCTGAGTCAAGTTCTCCTCGTGGTTTGGGGGATTTCCTAAGGGGACCCAAGTTTTAAAATGCTGTATACAAATAAAAAACTTTTAGGGAGCCAGTTTGGTCTGACTCGTTAGCTAACATTGACCTGAAAAAGCTCAGTAAAGCTTTAGTAAATGGGTTATGCTAAATAAGCAAATTTATGTAGTTTCATGTAAACGTGGAAAACAGGTTTCAGTATTCGAGGGTACTGGCATGAACCATTTTTGAGAAAGCAAGTCGGAGGGGGTAGTTTTTTGCCCAATAACACAGTTTCTCCAGCATGTAAATGCAATAATATATTTTTTTGTTTTTTTCTTTCTGTGGACTGGTTTGATCAAAGCAGCCGTGAAGCACGCATCACAAAAGTAGGAGTAGAATAAGCATCATGGCTTTGTTGAGTTATAATCTCACAAAATCATGCCCTCGATTAAGGAGTTTATCAAGAATCATTAAAACAAAGAAAGATTGCTACATTCAAGGGTATTGTAGACAAAGGATTAGGTAACACAATACCGTTTCGTGCATAATGTTTGCCGCCATTTTTGGATATGACACTGTTTTTTTTTTTTCTCATGACGTCACTTGTTATGAGAAATCTGGGAAAAGCTCAATTTCATGTAAACAAGGATTTCATGTAAAACCAGTTTATGGGTTGGCATGTAAAATTAAAAAATTTAAAAAACGGTTTATTGAGAATTACTTATTGAGCCTAACTCGTTTATTGAAGTGCATGTAATTGCATTTAATCTGGTTAATCTGCTCGTACACTTTTCTGTGGTGTTTTTCACCCCATTACTCCTTTACTACATTACTTTCTCCATTACTTCCTTCCCTTCCTTCCTCACATCGAAGTTTTCACACACATATTGCTTATATATAGTGATAAAAGTATGTTCCTCTTAGCTTTTTCCCACCTCTTTGTTGGAAAACAGGTTCGATATTTACTTTTACTCATTTTCCTAAAACTTTTTTAAACCACTAAAGGTCATTACAGACTCCTCTGAATTTTCATGCGTGAACGCATGGCGATTTAAAACAATGGGTGCTGACACGAGTTCAACATCTGGCCGAATAATGGACGCGAACAAAACTTGCCATATTGATTTGTTTTTTCACAAAGAGAACAACCAATGAAAGCTGGCTCTTGAGTGGGACATAAATGGTGGTGCTTGGTACACACTCTTTTGTCGATCTCAAGACAGGAAACTGTGACAAAGAACAACATGATGAGCTGAGAAAGAAATCACGAAAGAAGAGAATATGAACATTCAGAAGCTCGTCTTTCTGGTGTCTGACCATCAAGACTTGTTCCCAAAAGATTAAAACATGGCCGGGCATGTGGCTGTTGTCTCTCGAGTAATGATGGGAACTTCAGTTCATTTTGGTGATGCGTTTTTTTTAACTCTCGTTAATTAAAAAGAATGAGTCATTATAACAATTGATTTATATTGCTCATATAGAAAAAAATCTGACTAACTTGTAAACTGACAAAAATAGAGCAAAATACAACAATCTGGGTAAATTAATTTGCTCAGCTGTGTCGTCTGATTATTAGCAGTGTAATCCCTAGGAGCGATTCACTCCTCCAAAAAAGTTACTCACGAGTAATTTTTATAATGTAATCTTTTCTTGAACGACACTGAGTGGCATTCAAGGGCAAGGAGCAGATAGAATATAACATGACCTTAACATGAGTGTGTTCACACCTGTCATGTACACACTTACAGCCAAACATCTTCCAAAGGGCGATTTTTCATAACAGGTGCCCTTTAATTTAAGTTCCAACACAAACATAGTATAAACAAGCTGAAACAAAATAATCCAAAATAATTCAACTTTTATTTTCTTTGCTAGGAGGAATGTTAAGATGTCTGCAGTCTGTCGCTATTCCCTCAAAGATGTGCAAGCGGCGTTTGATGGGCCTTTCATGGAGCAGCAAGACTCTAAATGGAAGGAATACACTGGGAAAGTTCCAGATCCCCGACCTGGCTTGGTGAGATGTGCTAAAGTTTCATAAACTGCCCCTTAGTAACTTGCAGAGACCTACAAACCTGTCTCAGCACCTCACAGTGAGCTCTTTTCTCTTCAGTGTATAACTGACCAGCATCGTAGCCTGCTTATAAACTCCTCCCGGGACCTCCCAGACAACACTCTTAATTTCGTTCGGAGGCACCCGTTAATGTCCAGAGTGATCCAGCCGGTGGAAGGACGTCCTGTGCTGCTCCAGAGAAATGCTGACTACACTAAGATCGCTGTACAGCAGGCTGTGGGTTTAGATGGACTCCATTATGACATGCTCTTCATTGGAACAGGTGTTTTTGGGTCTTCCATAGCCAGTGATTTATTAGGCTTACTGCAATCAGCAATTGAAGAATGTTTTTAATTTAAGTTTTTGAGACCAAGTTGTACTTTTGGTGTCCCCAGTTTTTTACTCAATCACTAGAGGTCCATTATAGTTCTACTCATTTTCTCTCTGCCTGCAATTTCTCCACTTAAAATAATGACAAGTTTGAGACAAGGCATCTCTCTCACTTATCCTCACCCTCTAATTAATTCAGGTCTCTCTTTCTGAAAGCTTTTCTAAGTCTCAGGTTTGAAAGGTCTGCTGAGTCAGAAGGGCTTTGTTTTAACCGTAGAACATCAGTCTGATTACATGAAATTATGAAACTTGTGTAAATGATCTGGGATTTGATGTTGATGTTTGAAACACATGACCTTTGACCAAAAGCACCTTGTTGATCATTTGATAGCACCTGCTGATTGGTTTCAAGTACTTTTGAAAATTCACTTACCCCACATTAAAGAGGTCTTTTAGCTACTATACACAGAGTTTCTTTAATCTAATCCATCTTGTCATTATTATGTCATGTTATGTCATTGAGCAAAAATAAGAACATCTGTTTAAACAATGATTTTGTATTGATGCACTGTTTGCTTTATATTTGCCCAGGCTATTCAAATGTGAATATTCTAACTGGACTGCTACTGTCAGCTATGTTAACCTTACCAGTTAGTACGATGAACACTAAAGGCCAATATATTATTGTATCAAGCCTATTAACTGTTTTTTAAGGAACATTTGTCAAAAAAAACTATATACAGTTCTGTGCCACTTTGCCACTGTGTATGCACTCAGCAATATTGGCATGATAAAAATGCTAATTACAAGCTAACCAAAGAATAACACAGATGCTAACAAAGAACGGGTTTAATTTCCCTATTTATGCATTTAAACTTACAACTCCATACATTTGTTGCAGCTGTAGAAACACTATCTTTGCTTTGCACTAATGAATATTACTGCGTGGCATGTAAACAATGCTAACTTCAAGCTAACCACAACACAACTCAGATGACAAAGGAAGGTTCATAGCCAAAGTTTTACTCTTATTATCAAGTGTGTAACACAAGTCTAGAAAGACAGTGAAACTGCTTGCTCTGCACCTACTCAACCAAACACAGCTCTTGGGATCTGCAAAAGCTTGGCACGAGGTTGTAAAATGTCAGAGACTCAAGACAGCTTCGCAACACTACTTTTTTAGTAGATGTAGTAGACCTCTAGGGCTTTAATGCAATTTCAAATGAATGCCCTGGTCCATAAAATCAGCAAAAACAAAAAAAATTGTGAACAACACTCTCTATGTCTGTGTTTCTCTGTTAAAAGTTGGCTTGTGTGCTTCTTTTTCAGATGAGGGTTGGTTACACAGAGCCGTGAAAATTAGAGAGCGAGTGCATATCATTGAGGAGCTCCAGCTCTTCCAAGAAAAACAGCCGATTACTAACATGGTGATCTCCCAAAAACAGGTATTACATCAACATCAAGCTTCAGAAAGCAACTTTTCACTGATTTACAACAGTGTTAATGAATTAAAATGTGTTTTTCTCTAAAGAACAGCATCTACGTGAGCGCCGCCACAGGACTGGTACAGGTTCCTCTCTCATCCTGTGAGAGATACACTTCTTGTTTCGACTGTGTGTTTGCACGAGATCCGCTCTGTGCCTGGGATGGAAGAGTGTGTGCAGAAATAACCTCATATTTGAACAGGTATTGATATCATCTCCATGTTTTGCATAAACCAGTAATATGGTTTGTGCTTTAAAAAGCTCTATTATGCCACTTTTCCACCAGATTGATTTCCACCAACAGCATGATTTGGCTTGGTATGGCTTTGTAGTCTTTGTTTTTCCACCAACAGTATCAGTTCTATATGGGATTAGTGAAATTGTGAATATCAGCCTAATGTAACCAGGAATAACACTGTCTAGTTTGTCGTTTTAGTCACCAAAATCATAAAAGGTTTTAGTCTAGTTTTAGTCATGTCGATATTTATCATATTTATTTGATTAAAATGATCCTTTAATAAGTTAATTCATTCATTCATTCATCTTCATGTCGGCTTTATTCCCTTTCGGGGTCGCCACAGCGGAATGAACCGCCAACTCTCTGGCATATGTTTTACGCAGCAGATGCCCTTCCAGCCGCAACCCATCGCTGGGAAATAATAAGTTAATTTAACTATTTAAATATTAGAAATTGCATATTTAAATGTATTTAATGAATTAATGCTCCATATCACATTTTGAGATTTTTTATAGACTTTTCATTAATTAATACAATGATACATGTGAATTATCAACAAAGAAAAATAAATGAATAGAATTTATCATCTTACTGTAAAAATCCAAGAATAAAAACTTTCTTAATTTGGCAATTGTGGCTTTTTTTTACAAATACATAAAGTGCAATAAACATGTGTATGTCCAAAACATTAGCGATAAAGTCACAACACATACTTACATATTTAAAAGCCTGAATGAAAATACCTCAGAAGCCTAGTGCTCTGAGCAGTGTGCGCAGCAGGTGGAGGGCTTGACCAGACCAGGAGAACAGGGTGGACACATATATTTTAAATGACAGATATTAGAACCACGAATCATGAAATGTCATGTATTTTCAATATCTAAACCGTCTGCTCATAAACATTTTCAATCACTCTCCTTTTCGTTAATGAGAATTTGTGTGCGTCTCATCAAGTTTTCTTCAAAACAAAGACATATTTAGCTCGTCAGTGTCTCAATATCGTCACAAGAAAAAAGTTTGTCAACGAAATAATGTTGTTATTGTCATTGTTGACGAAAACACCACTGATTTGGACAAATACCACGAAGCATTTATTCGAATCCTAGAAGATGTGTCCTAGTCTAGTTCTGAACTCCTCTCCAGGAGTTTGTTCCAGAGCTTTGGAGCTCTGTAAGTGAATGCTCTTTCCCGCTCTGGTGGATTTACTAGTCTTTGGGATGATCAGCAGTCCTGCTTCTTGTGATCGAAGCGATAATAAGGACTATATTGTGTATATACAATTTTGAAAGCGAGTGGATATATGCATTGTCAAAATAATGCTATTAACCTGTTTTTTCTTCAACCAATGCGAAAGGTTTTGATTTATTTTCATGCTTTCTTGCCCTGTTCAAAATTTTTCTGTTTTATTTATGGACCTGATTTGTTGAATTGTTAAGATAATTAAACTTCAGCCAATAAGAGCCTGTGGTTGCCCTGATCTTGGAAGTTTGCAGCTCCATTCAGACTGTCAGCAGGAAACCCTCACCTCTAATTTCATTGCACCTATCTGTGCCCCAGTTTAATTGTTATGTATGATACCTGGTTGAAAAGTCACTGAAAAACCATGAAGCTTAGCAATTTGTTTTAATAGGTGCTTTCCTTCCAGGTCCAATCTTATCCAAGACGTTCAGATGGGACGCAGAGGATGTACAAATATAACAAGCGAAGGTCTGTTTAGATTCTTTCCAAGAACCGTAATCTGGTGAATTTTACCAATAGTAACATTTCCTTCATGTTGCCAGGTTTTGTCATGCACCGAACGCGCACAGTGAATGCTGGCGATGATGTCCTATTACAGTGTGAGATTCAATCAAACCTGGCAACCCCTCAGTGGACACTGAATGGCTTGCAGCTACAGGGTTACGATGTTGATTTTGGCTATCGCACAGGCATCGATGGCCTCCTTATAATCAATGCTCAGAATCGACAAAGTGGACACTACCGATGTTATGCTGTAGAAAACGATGTTTGGGTTCCTGTTTGGAGTTACATAGTAAAAGTGCAACCTGTTCCTCCTCCTGCATCACATCTTTCGGGATTTCCCACAGCATTACCGGAGAGTTTTTTCACCACTACAACTCTTCCAACCCCAAGTCCCTCAAGCGGTTCTGTAGACCAGTTCCTCTCAGCTCCACCAGCGCTGATGTCTTCTGAGGATGAGTTCCAGCTCTAACAAACACATGGAGGCTATGTATATCTCCCTGGTGGCTGTTCTTGGAGGGCTTTGTCTGGTTCTAACGGTGGTTCTCTTGTATGTTAGCTTTTGCGCAACCAATGCCAAGTACTCTGAGCAAACTCTCTCCTTGACCACCCCGACCGAAAGAAACGTAGCTCACACTTTGAGCTTAAAACCATCTCCAGCCACTGTAACGGTAGAACTGA
Source organism: Danionella dracula (assembly GCA_900490495.1). Taxonomy (NCBI): domain Eukaryota; kingdom Metazoa; phylum Chordata; class Actinopteri; order Cypriniformes; family Danionidae; genus Danionella; species Danionella dracula. Next base: position 2,890,702 of record UELW01000222.1, on the reverse strand, counting down.
GGCGCGCTCCAGAGCCATGTCACGAGAAGGAGTGTTTCAGGGTGAAATGCAGATTACATCCAGTGAGGAACTTCCACCCGCCCCTCCGCTTCCTATGCCACCTCCCTTACCTGATTCAGAGTACAGCAACGGGCTGTCGGCAACTCTGCCCAGCATGCTACGAAAGATGAACGGGAACAGCTACGTCCTCTTGACGCAAACAGACACAGAAACAACATCTCCGCATTTCCACTCGTTCACCGAGGAGCTCAACAGGATTCTAGAGAAGAGGAAATACACACAGCCTGATGAAAGCTCAGTGTAGCATGGGCGAACACCACAACCGTGTTTCCCCTTGTTGTGTGGAGTGTTAGGAACTAAGAACTAAGAGTATTTCTTGTGTCGACATTCATAGCATTTTCAGCGACACATAGACGTTATTTATATTTGTGAAGATTCCAATCAATAGCTGGTAGCTAAACCAGTGGTTCAGAACCAGAACTTTAAGCATCAACTTTTTGTGTTTTTCTTTGAAGAGGATTTAAGGGACTCCAGAAAACTTTCCAAAGACTTCCTTGGCAAAACAAAACCATGGTTAAGGGAACCTTATATGAAGCTCACCCATTGGAAGATGTTTGGCCATAAATGTGAGCATAAACGATGTTTTAATGATTGATGGTTGTTTTTGTAAAATGTGTGAAATAGCATTCAAATTTGAAGTTTTTCTGAACAACCTCACAACGGACATGCCCACAACTAATTAGTGACAGGTGCATCAGCGAATAATGTCACACACTGCACTAAATTAGCATTCAATTCTCAATTAAACCGAAATATTTAAGCAACTATTTTAGCATGGTTATACATAAATCAGGAAACCACTTCCTCAAAAATCCACCTTTATTATAGGCATTTTAATCTAGATTTTAGACTTAATTCAGGCACAGAACGGGCAGCTCAGATGATTGTAACAGGACGTCAGGGGAAACAAATAGCATTTCCTGTACTAAAAACATTACATTTACAGTACCTGAAAATGCAGATGCTTTTTGCTTTGTTATTATAATTTTATATAAACTTTTGAAATCAACATGTTTGTTTAACGAAAACAGAATGAACTTGTGGATGCGATCTTAGCCAGATAAACCAGGCATCTCTGAGTCTGCTTTCCCACGTGGAGTAAGTATTACAATTATTATCCTCATAAAGCAAACATTCTGAGGAAATGCAATGTGATTCGCAGCTGCTGCCATTCTTGTGAAGAACATGAACGCATTGTTAAAGCGGCGAACATAAAAAAGATTTTGGCACATTCAGAAAGCCCATAAGATTGACATGACATCATGTAAAAAGGGCATTATAGGTGATCTTTTAGGGTAAGGTGTAGCCCTCTTAAAGGAGCGGCTTAGGAGGCTCTAGAGCAGGGTTACCCAAAACCAGTCCTGAAGGGTCGGAACCCTGCACATCTTAGTTGCAACCTTGCTCTAGTATGCATATAATTCTAGCTTCAGACAATCAGAGATGACTTTAATTAGTGTTCTAAAAGCGACAGGTGTGTTTCATGATGATTGTGTAGGCCCCAGGCCCTCTAAGACCGCATTTGGAGATTCTCTATAGGAGATTGCTCTATAGAATCAAAGGGGCATAATAGGTTTCTTTTTTGTCACTTAGTACGTTGGTTTACAGAAACATGGCTTCCAATGGAAGCGTACATTCTTTTCTGCAAGTAATTTGTTGTTTTATTTGTTTTTAAAATGACAATAACAGTAGTCCCACCCACCCAGACCTCTCAAGCACGTCTCAAGCATTGACTTGAAGTTGAGTTTTTGATTTCTATTTCTGTTTACATTGTTGATCCGTACTCATTTAGTACTGTGCACTGCTTTTTTAAGGAGCTTGGTTAGACTTGAACTGAAAAGGGGGTTTTGTAACCTTTTAATTACTTCTCGGTTTGTTTAAAGCTAGACGGTATAAATGCTGAAGCAAATGTCTGACTTAAATGAACAGGGTCAAATTTTTTGCGGGGGCTGTTTATATACAATTTCTGATAATAGATGAATTTTACAATCATTTATGCATATGAAACACTAAATATAGAAAGAAAATGCAGTATTATTTTCTCAACTTTTAACCGGTCAGCTTTCTTAACGAATTTACAATCGTATGAATCCTCTGTAGAAAGTCAAATTAACAAGTCACAAAACATTTGTTTTTTTGCATTTTAAATGTTTTTATCAAATGAATCCATTTACATGTTTCTCTTTGGTTCACAGCCGTGCTCTATCAATTTTCATGAAGATTTAAGTGTTTTACTGTATTATAATATTGAAATCAATTTTTCCTCTGTGAGCAGTTTGGTGTTTGTGAATATCTACTGGCCTCTTTATCGTGCCATTATAATGCAAACACTAATTATAATTGCACTTAATCCCTTCAAAAGTTTTCCCTAATCCTCTTTGTCTCAGTTGTATTTGGTCAAATACAGTTTTCCTTTAGAGCTGCAGTATCTGTTCATATCCAAATAAAGTATTGGCTCTCAGTATTACTGCTTCTCAACATGACTGCGTCCAAGTTTTCTGCAAGGCACCAAGAATGAACCTAATTCTGTGTCGCAGTTGGAGATTTCATCCAGATCCCCATCTGTATGAGGCCTGTTGGTAAGTCCCCAGTGTGTTTGTTACTTAGCAACCCAGCTCCTAATTTAGATCTTTCTTTAATCCACATTATAGGTCAAGCTAGTGCTCACTGGGGATGATAGATGTGATCTGAGAATTAGTTTTATCTGGATGCAATAAATAGGACATAATAAATAGACTTCCTTGCGTGAACTGATTCATGAAATCATGGCTTGTATTGATTAACAAGGTTGCTAACCAACCAGTTTATCTCTCTGGAAACTGCTTCATTCCACTCGCGCAGCAGGCTTTAGAAAACCCTCAAAAAGTTCTCAGTCAGGCCTTGAGAGTAAAATATGTGGTTTGTTTGAAATCAGACTGATTACAGAAAACATATTACAATGTTTTTTACCAACCCAGATGCCCAAGGCGTCAGCATGCTGTGTTTTCTGGTGTTTAGCTCGGTAACGTGTAGGAGGAAGCATTGCTTTTCATCTGTCGCTGTCACTTTGGATTCAATGCTCATAATGAATGTAAATATTTCAGCTGGTTGCATAAATGACAGACCAACAATATCTCACAGCAGTTTGAACACCCTGCAATTTTTTTGTATTTGTTATAAATTGAATGTAACAAAATGAAACTCCTACAAAATAATGTAGTAAATGTACTGTTTGTGTAGAGTACATTTGCTGTTGTTTTATGGTGTTTAATTCTTTACACTATAAAACTTTGTATTAATTATTCTCAGGTTAGGTTAAGAAAGTCGAATCAGCCCTAAGTTCTAAGCATTTAGTTGGTTGACACTTGGTCAGAAGATTCCTTTGTGGTCTGTTCTCTTAAGCTTTTGAATCTCAAAGTCTTAAAGCAATTTATATCAAATACCCGAAAGTCTGTAATTACAGTCATCCATCCATCTATCATCTTGTCGGTTTTTTCCCTTTTGGGGTCGCCACAGCGGAATGAACCACTATTCCGGCATATGATTTACACGCGGTGGATGTCCTTCCAGCTGCAACCCATCCGTGGGAAAAACACACACATTCACACTCGCGCACACACACACACACACACACACACACAATCAATGTAGCATAAAATCTTTCTAGCTTAAATTTTCTCTGCTCGAAGTTCTTGTCAGCCTTCATCTGCTGGTATCTCTGGCGCAGGAGACGAGCTGCTGCATCTTCCCTCGTCTCAGTTCAAACATAGCTTACTTTTTCCATACTTATCTGACCTTTTGCCTACATCTCATATGAATGCAGTTTAAATACATTTCATGCCAGATAACTTTAACACACTTTGGGTTAGTACTATAATAATAGAAGGAGAATCGCAAACTCTTGAAGTTGTACAACACTGTCCTATCACAGAAAAACACAACACACACAGCCATTAATATCTCAAAAAACCCAAACAAAAACAAAAGTGACTCTGTATTTTTTTTTTTTTCATTTGACAGTTTTGGCTCATGTTATAAAAAATACATTTTACTGATATCGGTTGATACAGCACTTACATTTTTTGGATGTTTTTAACACTAACATTATGAAGGCGGCTGAATCTGAACAATGCAAAAGTGTTAAATAGTGCTTTTAGCAAGATATATTTAGCTGTATTAAACTAAAAAAAATAAGGTTTACGTTGTCTGGATCTTTGAAATCTTTTCATAAAACTTAGACAACGTTTCTTAATAACATAAAAGTTCTTAACTATATGTATTATTTGTTTCCCATGTGACAATATGTATTCTATGATTTTTTTGTTATTTATATACACTTTTCCTTGTTCGGTTCTTTCTTTTTTTCGAGGGGGAATATGGAAATGGAGTGGGGGAGTTATTGGATAAAAAGAGGTATTGTGAATTGTATCATTTATCCAAATTGTATGCATATTATCCGTAATGCCTGACCGAAAACATTAAACACAATTTGAGAAAAAGAGTTTTTAACACTACATCTTTTAAAACAAGTAGAATACAATAAAGGGTTAAAGGTTATTGCTATAAATTTGCAACAGAAAGAGCTAACATAAAAAGTCAAATCAGAATTCAAAAGCCAGTTTTAAAAAGTGCTATTGATTATGTATTTTTATGTGTCTGAGCTCTAGAGCCGCTGAGAGTAGAGGAGCATAAAGCTGAGAAAGACCTCTATTACTTTGAAAGATTTCAGGCTGTTCTGAACGGGGCTTGTGCTGACTTGCTCAAGATATTATTTTAAGATGCAGAAGAGTGACGTGTCAACACAGCTAAAAGCATGTCCAGAGATTAAAAGCTGCTTTTATTTCCTTTGAATTATGCGAGAGCTCTACCTTAGTCCACATCAATTTGAGTTATTATCAAAATGAAACATAAATGATCAAATCATACATTGTCAAAATCTATTAGAAAGACGGAATTGCACCTTTAGCATTTAAGAATTTTTTAAGAAGCTTAAATTATAATAATTTTACATGGTTAGCTATATTAGTCCCCTTTTAAATAATTTATAATAAATATTTGACCCCTCTAGACCATCGATGCATCCTTAATAAGAAATAAGGCCGTATTGATTGTAAACAACGATTTTGAATCCCCTCAAATGGTTGTATTCCACAAAAAACTGTTTAAGTCCTGTTCTTCCCACTGCCAAGCTTGCACCGCGCCCCCTGCTGGATTGTGCTTGTTAGCACCATTGACTGTATATAACAGGTTGGCACACAAAGAAATCCACCTGGTTCTGACGAATACTTTCAGTATGTCTGAAAATGACAATGTATTTTTTGATGAGGGAACAATATTAAAACGTGCAAGAAATGTCTGAAAAGTTGAGTTTACATGATACAGCACCTTTAATGATTTCAGAGGCCATATTGAGGAGAACCTAATTTAAATAAATAAATAAACAATCAAACATGAATGTGCTACCACATTTACCCATCTCTGTTGGTAATAGTTTTGTACTTTAGTACTCTGCATATTGTAAATGAAATTCCATAAAATTTGTGAAGTTTTTTTTTAGCTCAGAATACTGCCTCCAGGATGTTAGCAACCACTCAGAAACCAATAGTCTGCAACAAATAAACAAACACCACTCTAACAATGCTTTACAGAGGCGCTGTAATGAGATAGGGGTATGCTTGAAGTTACAGTGTGGTGTAGATAACTGGTTTGTTTTAAAGAGCTCAACAGGCCGATACCTGCCAGGAAAATCTTACAGCCTTTCAGCAGGAGCTACTAAAACCAGGATGAGGCGCTATTGGTCTAGCGTTATTTTTAATTTGGGGACTTCCATTTTCAACGCTGACTCCAAAAAAGAGAGATGCAAATATTAATAGAGGTTAGAGTGAACTTTAAATAACACACTAAATGCAGTAGCTTTAGCTTCACAGAATTTAGCCATTTCAACTTAATTAAGATTTTACACTACAGGAGTCCAGCTTCCTTATCAATGAACACAATTAATATTTTAATTATTACTTTGATTACTGTTGAATCGGGAAGGCCACTCGTGTCGGACGCAAGCTTGCGGAGAGCCGCTCTCCCGCTCTCTCGGTTCCTCTCCGGACCTCCAGAAGCTCAGAGAGGCCGAATTCGGACGAGATGTCCGTCAGGAGACGCTATCGTCGGCCTCGGCCGAGACCGCGAAGCCCCCGACCTCCGCGGAGGTCAATACTTCCATAAACTCGAGACCGGCAATCAGCCGGACCCGGCCCGGGGAAGGCCACTCGTGTCGGACGCGAGCCCGCGGAGAGCCGCTCTCTCTGGTAGGAGAGAGTGTAGCCAGACAGCATCGGATGGTGATGTGTAGGATGTTTCTGGTGGTCAGGAAGAAGAGGGGAGGAAAGATGGAAAAGAAGACCAAGTGGTGGAAGTTTAAAAAGGAAGACGGTTGTGAGGAATTCAGACAGAAGCTGAGACAGGCTTTGGGTGGTCAGGAAAAGCTTCCAGAGGACTGGGAAACTACAGCAGAAGTGATCAGGGAGACAGGTAGGAAGGTGCTAGGTGTGTCAGCAGGGAGAAGGAAAGAAGATAAGGAAACATGGTGGTGGAATGAGGAAGTACACGACATCATCCAGAGGAAGAGGCTAGCTAAAAAGAAGTGGGACATCGAAAGGACTGAAGAAAGTAGACAGGACTACAAGGAATCTCAGCGCAGGGTGAAGAGGGAGGTGGCAAAGGCCAAACAGAAGGCATATGATGAGTTGTATGCCAGGTTAGACACGAGGGAAGGTGAGAAGGAATTGTACAGATTAGCGAGACAGAGAGACAGAGAGGGGAAGGATGTGCAACAGATAAGGGTGATTAAAGATAGAGATGGAAGGGTTCTAACAAGTGAGGAGAGTGTACAGAGAAGATGGAAGGAGTATTTTGAGGAGTTGATGAATGAGGAGAGTGAGAGGGAAAGAAGGGGGGAAGAGGTGAACATTGTAGAGCAGGAAGTTGAAAAGATTAGAAAGGATGAGGTGAGGAAGGCTCTGAGGAAAATGAAGAGTGGAAAGGCTGTTGGTCAAGATGACATCCCTGTGGAGGTGTGGAAGTGTCTAGGAGAGACAGCAGTGGAGTTCCTATCTAGGTTATTCAACAGGATTCTAGAGAGTGAGAAGATGCCTGAGGAATGGAGGAGAAGTGTCCTAGTGCCAATCTTTAAGAACAAGGGTGATGTGCAGAGTTGTAACAACTACAGAGGTATAAAGTTGATGAGCCACACAATGAAACTCTGGGAAAGAGTAGTGGAAGCTAGGCTAAGAAGGGAAGTGGATATTTGTGAGCAGCAGTATGGCTTCATGCCCAGGAAGAGCACTACTGATGCAATTTTTGCTCTGAGAATGCTAATGGATAAGTACAGAGATGGTCAGAAGGAGCTGCACTGCATCTTTGTGGACTTAGAGAAAGCGTATGACAGGGTGCCGAGAGAGGAGCTATGGTCCTGTATGAGGATGTCAGGAGTGGCAGGGAAGTACGTCAGAGTAGTTCAGGATATGTATGAGAGGTGTATGACAACAGTGAGATGTGCTGCAGGTCAGACGGAGGAGTTCAAGGTGGAGGTGGGGCTGGAAAGTTGGAGGTCTGCTCTAGAAAGAAGAGGATTGAATGTCAGTCGTAGTAAGACAGAATACATGTGTTTGAACGAGAGGGAGGGAAGTAGAACAGTGAGGTTACAGGGGGCTGAGGTCAAGAAGGTGGAGGAGTTTAGGTATTTGGGGTCAACAGTCCAGTGCGACGGGGAGTGTGGAAAAGAGGTGAAGAGGCGAGTGCAGGCAGATTGGAGTGGGTGGAGAAAAGTGTCAGGGGTGTTGTGTGACAGAAGAGTGTCAGCAAGAATCAAAGGAAAGGTGTACAGAACAGTAGTGAGACCAGCTATGATGTATGGGTTAGAGACTGTAGCAGTGAGGAAGAGACACGAGGCAGAGATGGAAGTAGCAGAGATGAGGATGTTGAGGTTCAGTTTAGGAGTGACAAGGACGGACAAGATTAGGAACGAGCACATCAGAGGAACAGCTCAGGTTGGTTGTTTTGGAGACAAAGTCAGAGAAGCCAGATTGAGGTGGTTTGGACATGTGCAGAGAAGGGATAGTAGTTATATTGGTAGAAGGATGTTGGAGATGGAGCTGCTAGGCAAGAGGAAGGCCAAAGACAAGTTATATGGGTGTGCTGAAGGAGGACATGAAGGTAATTGGTGCAAGAGTAGAGGATACTGAGGCCAGAGTTAGATGGAAACAGATGATTTGCTGTGGCGACCCCTAAACTGGGAACAGCCGAAAGAAGAAGAAGACTGTTGAATCTGAAAATGTAAAAAGTTTGCAAATTGTGCCACCTTGTGGACAGACTAATTAGTGTATGAGTAATTTTTAAATTGTTTATGCAAAAAAAAAGCAATTGTTTATGCAAATGAAACGTAATATATGTTTTAGATACATATTTGAAGAACCTCCAGGTTTACTTTGAAATGTAACGTTAATAAACAGATAGTGCCTATAGGCATAGTACAAACTTTGGCATCTAATTTGCCCTGCATCTAACATGAGACATAAATATTTTATGATAATAAAAGTTTTTGGCTTTTAATTTGAATTGAAGATCATAACCTCATTCATTGTTAAATTTAACCCTAGGAACGTTGTAGCAAATATGGCAGATTTGGTTGTAGAAGAATATCTGACATTTGTATGCACATATAGCATCATATAATATAATTATGGCTAAACATAAGAATATTGACTTAAAGCCTTCTCATTCGGGTTGCATTCCACTAAGTAAAATATACACAACGTTTGAATAAAACCAATTAAAACTTTGAGTAACTAATACAACTTTTTAAATAAAAACAAGTTGATGAAAAGTTCATTTCAAAACTTTATTCCTCAAAGGGATATGGTATATAGCACGTCACATGGAGTACTGACATAAATAACATTTTATGATCCCAATTCTTGGAAAATCAATCTTGTTCAGAACAAATGAAGTCCACATCTTGAACAGATAAGACATACTCCAAAAAGAGCTTATTTAGGTTTTGGTCCCACAGGCTCAATGCTGGGGGGTCGATTTGTGAAGGGATGCCACTGCCCCTGGATGCTGGGACTGTCCGTGTGAAATGGTTTGCGAATACGGATGATGTCCAGGCCTGACTGGTTGGACATTTTGGTTATAAGCTCAGCAATCTGCTGGGATGTTTTGTTGGTGACTACCTCCTCCTTTACATTCCCATTCACTGTACAGATTATTGACAGAAGAACAATGACTTTCGTGCATTTCATAACATGTAATAAACAATGCTCAATTTAAATAAATAAAAGACAAAACCTACAGTATTCAGCGACTATTTTGGGGATTCTGCTGGACTGAGGAGAGACGTAAACCACAGTCCCTGGGTTGTTCTTGGCAAAGTCTACCACCCCTTCCTCAATGAAATCCCTAGAATATAAAGCATAATTAAAATTTTAACTCTAACATTAAAATATCGAACAAGTGTCACGAGTCTTAACGTGTACCTGACTCCTAAGGAGCCCTGGCCTTTCTTCGAGAAGATCAGAGAGACTCGCTTCAGCTGGCAGACGTAACGGCCAACTCCGTTCTGAAGAACACTCTGTAAAAATCGACTCGGCGTTCCTCGGGCTGTCATAACCAAATCCTCAGAGATCCTGTATTTAGTTCAACTAAATATTTGTATGTTATCAGTCTTGCGTAGAGGACAAGAACGCAAAAAAAATGCAGCTTAACTATAGAGGACAGCCATTAGAAGACATGCCTAAAGTCAAGTACGTCTCAAATTGTCCTCCGGGTGGAAATTGAAGCAACTCAGAAAAAGTAACCGACAACAATTTTGAGTCAGGCATAAATACTATGATGGACTAGAATCAGTGAACATCAAACACATACTTTTCCTAGATAATTGAAGGTTCTACAATTTTTTTAGGAAGCCAGAGACATATTGTCTGTGTTGCAGATCACTAGCACCTTGTTCAACACGGAAGTATTTTGGAAAGCGGACCAATGGCTCAGGAAAACACACGAGAACAGTTTGGCGGGCTTCTAACAGCTTTTGTAAGTTTTATGTAGATATAATGTTAAGCTTTTTAGCTATATCCGTTTGGCATATGTCTTGATATGTTTCCGTACGGTTCTTTCAAAATGTAATGTAAAAGTAGTTTATTACAACCATTAGGGGTCAATGTGTGAACGTGGTGCGGCTATTCTAGTAACGTTACCGTTAACACGTTATAGCGTTTTAACAGTTTTCAATAAATTAACATTAGAAACATATTGTCATTGTATTAAAATGACAACGCGTACTTAAATTACGATTTTATAATTTTTGTAGGTTGTCACTGATAATGTAATTAGTTATTGTTTGCAGGACACTCAAACCATCTATCAAAATATGTATATGTTTGTGTTATTAAAATATTTTACGTCTTTGTAACTTTTGTAAATGTTTTCAAGATGCAAAATTATTTAAATTTCTCAAATACATTACCTTTTATATTGTATGTTCATTCAGGCATGCACTAATAATGAAAAAAAAAAATAAACATTTCAGTTTAACAACATTTCTGTTTAATGGTTCCTAGTTTAAACTTGGCTTTAACACTGAAATATAGTATCAAAACATGTAGTTATTTCTCCATAAAACATTTAATTATTTAATTAAACTTATTTTGACAATCCAACACAAATGTTACATTTGTACAATGTGATTTTCTGTTTGGAATACAATTTTCTTTATCATAGGTTTGATGTCCCGAAAAGAAAGCAAATGTGGAGGAGCACGTTTGTGAGAGCTGCAGGCTGCTTCTTCCAGGGACCAGTCTGTAGTTCTTGTAAACCCTCTAGTCTTCCTCCATGGAGATATCTGAGGGTTTATCAGCCTAGACTCAGTCCTGTCCTGCGTTACTCGTGCAGGGTCTCCACTCAGTGGGTTTTTGAAAAACCCAAAGCCACAGTTTCGTTATATTTCTGCAGAACTCTGCGAAAGGATACAAAGTCCATCATCGATTTTGATCAGCCCCTCACAGTGACAGATATCAAACAGTATCTTCGTTCCAAACAGATCCCATTCCATGATGGCTACAGCTGTTTACACGTTCCCAGTATTTTTATGGCCCAGGCTCAACAAGGGTCAGGAAGAGAAAGCTACTCACTTTTTATTGATAAAACCACCGGGCAGTTTCTCTGCAAGGAGACTTTAGTGGAAGGATGTTGGGAGGATTTCCAGGATTGCATTGAGGTGATGCTGAACGAGGGTGACACCTCCATCAGCCCAAATGTTCTTCTGGGCTTTCCTGAGAGCCTGGAGGAGCAGGAAGAACGTGAGATGGAAACAAAGGAGGTGCAGAGAATTTGGAACAGTTCAGTGCCCTTTTTAGACCTTATGGACGACGAGGTTCAGCTTGTTAAAACCATGTTTCAGATTGGAAAGCTAACCAATGCAACACTAAAGAAATTCGGAGTCAGGTTTTTCAAGCCGACTAAGAGCTTAGTGTTTCCTTGGTTCAGTGGACATGATTCAAAACTTTGTGGGGTAAAGTTGATTTCTGCCTCTACCAATGATAATGGACAGGTCATTTACTCGGAAGCAACCGTTCCAAAAGTCTCCAGCTTCCACAACCTATTTGGCCTTCCTTTAATCGGACGAAAGGACGCTGAAGTCGTGTTGACAGGACGAGAGGTGGACAGCATGGCCGTGAGTCAGGCCACTGGGTTGCCATCTTTGGCATTGCCACGAGGGGTAAGCTGTCTACCGCCAATCCTCCTCCCTTATCTTGAGCAGTTCAAAAAAGTCACTCTGTGGCTTGGGGGGGAAATGCGCTCCTGGGAAGCCTCAAAAATCTTCTCCAGAAAGCTTGGGCTGAAACGCTGCTCCCTCGTCCGGCCGGGGGAGTTTCAACCGTGTGCCAATGATGCATTGTCTCAGGGCAGGAACTTGGCTCGAATCATCAAGTCTTCCATCCCTGCTGCTCACAAGTCCATTGTGTCCTTCAAACAACTGAGGGAGGATGTCTATGGTGAACTTGCCAATGTGGAGCAGGTGGCTGGAATCCAGTGGTCCAGATTTCCAGAACTTAATCGAATCCTTAAAGGCCATCGCAAAGGAGAACTGACCGTCTTTACAGGTACAGGCATCCCAGAAGGAGTTTTCTTTAAAAATTAGGATTCAGGATAATTCCTGTATTGAATACTGATTGAAATTGAAATGCTGTTTATTTTTTATTTTTTTCATCTTAAATTTATTGTTGTTCAGAAATGAAAGAAAAGCTTTTTGGAAGTTTAAACGGTGGAAGCTGTAAAATTGATCAGTTATCCTGTTTACAGTGTTTTTAGGTTTTTTTTTTTTCTTTCTTAAAAAGTTCTACAAATCCTAAAAAATTTTAACGTTTACAAATATTTCTAGGCCTTAAAAATCGTACATTTGCTGTTCCAAGTCTTAAGTATTTTCTTATTGACCTTTTTTCCACTTGTCCCTGTGAAGCTCATTTGCATCCCGTTGTTGTTGTTGTTGTTGTTGTTGTTGTTGTTTCTTTTTTGTTTCCAATTTAATTTGCTGTATTATGACTACAATTGAAACCAACATGCAGCAACCATCTAGTGGGAGTGTCTGAGATTGTAAAGTCGCCACAGACAGGGGTTAGCGCTGCGGAAGTGTGGTTTAGCAACAAAAACCTGAATATATAATAAATATAGGGCTTGGTTGAGGCCGGTTCCTAACAATGTGTTGACATACTGTTTATTTAGCAAAAAAAGAGATTAAACTAGGAACTAGGTGCACAAGCTCTGGTGCCTCATTCAAAAAGAGATAAATGTCAGGCTGGTTTGAATAGTCATTGCAATTTATAGGTCTTAAACTGTATTCTTAATGATCTTAAAATGTCTTTATTTGACAATGAAACCTGCTGAAAGGATGGTTTAAAACATACACAGAAATACTAAAGAAATTATTTATTAGCAGCAAAAATTTTGGGCAATACTCGTATGGTCTTTTTGACCAATATTGCGATTTGTAATGTAGTTATCTTTTCTGTAACATTTTAGCTTAAGGGTTTATATTTATGCATTAGTTAAGATGATAATTAATTGCTAACTTACCATTAATAGCAGGTAAGTGCTAACACACTATTAATTAGGTATTAATTGAGTTTATAATTAGACCTTCATTCAGCGTAATTAATATTTTATTTAAACATGAATTTATTAACTGTGATTCATTAATTATTTTGATTAATTGACTCTCCAACTAGACATTAATTTAGCATTCTGTAAATACCAGTTGATTTAATGGTTTTATATTATTAATATAATTTAATATTTAATTTAATATTAAATAGTCCACAATAAAAACTATTAAATAGTCCACAATAATACAATGTTCAGACAAATAAAATTTCTGTTTAGTGTTTCTGCTTTTTTTTGCTCTGAATATTACATCATGTTTGAACTAAATAAAGATATATTTTCCTACTAGTTCCATACAATGAATGAAACCCTTTCCACACTAAAATACTCCACAGTGTTTAGTTCTGTGAGCTGAAATAACCAGAAGAAGTTGTAGTTTAGAGGGTAACTTTATTTTTCTGCAACCTGCTAAACTCTCACATGTCGTGTGATCGATGAAGGGTAATCATGTGAAGAATAAGATTCTGCAATTTAGAAAACAAAATGTTTTAAATCATAATTTAATTGCAAATGCAACTAGTGCTCATCAGGTATTGATTGTATTGCTTTGTGATCTCGAACTTAAAGTAATTGTAATTGCTTAAATTTAATTTGTATTGATTTTTATTTGTATTGATCTGTGCAGGTCCCACAGGAAGTGGTAAGACTACCTTCATCAGCGAGTGCGCCCTCGATCTCTGCCTGCAGGGTGTCAACACATTGTGGGGCAGCTTTGAAATCAACAATGTACGCTTGGCAAAAATCATGCTGACCCAGTTTGCCCAGCAGAGACTGGAGGAAAACCTGGACCAGTATGACATGTGGGCGGATAAGTTTGAGGACCTGCCTCTCTACTTCATGACTTTTCACGGCCAGCAGAACATCAAGTACTGCAGTTAATTTGACAGTTTAGTTTATGATGTTGATGTCGGGTATTGCCTTAAAGTGTGTTCTTATGAACTTTTTCTGAATGTGTCTTTATCTGTCACAATCACAGGACTGTTTTAGATACAATGCAGCATGCTGTTTACCTCTATGACATCAGTCATGTGGTCATTGACAACTTGCAGTTTATGATGGGCCAGGAAAACCTGTCTTTGGATAAGTAAGTGCATAATAATTATAATCCTATTATAGTATGTATTAAATCCATATTTATATGTATATTGGGGGTGAGTTTGGCCATATAATGCAGATAAAATGATGGCGGTGAGACGGTTGTCTTATTTCATACTACCAGTTGTTATACTACAATGTAGGTAAGTAGTGAAGTATGTTTAGATTCCTAATCTAGTACCTACTACATGGTAGGCATTTTTAGTACTATTTATAGCTTTTTGTTATTTCAAGACAATCCCCCCATCAAAAAAAAACACTCATGATAATTGTTCCATTAAGTTTCACTTCATTTGTGAAGCTTAAAAATAAAAAACAATTAATAAGTAAGTAAAATGTATTTATAAAGCACATTTCTCACAAGGGAACTGCCCAAAGTGCTGCACAACCAAAAAAACCCATTATGAATACATCAATAGAAAAAACAATACACATACAAAGAGATTTAATCAACCTTGCAAAATATGTAAGTCTTTAACCTGGTTTTAAAAAGTACAAAATTAGCAGAAAGTCGCATGCCTGGAGGCAAATTGTTCTAAAGCCAAGCTCTGTAGCCTCTAGTCTTCAGACTGGCTCTAGTACAGTTCTTAGACGAACGCAAGCAAAGTTCTCACAGAATGAGCCGCAGACAGAACTTCAGCAATAAATGTTGGGGCTAGACCATGTATGGTCCTAAACACAGGCAGCAGAATCTTGAACTGAATCCAGAAAGATACTGGAACCCAATGTAGGGAAGCCATGTCTGGAGTGATATGTTTACACTTCTTTGTGTCCATCAGCAGCCTAGCACAAGCTGAAGTCTAGACACTTCTTGTTTAGAAAGACTGCAGTACAGAGCGCTATACTAATATAAAATGGTTACAAAAGGTCTGTGTACATTGTGTTCATTCAATTTTTGATTATAAGTTGAAAATCAAATATTGAAATATAGTTGCTTGTCACAAGATTTGGTTAATCCCAAATTATAATATAAATGTGAAACTTTTATAATATAAAAGTGTTTTTACTATTTCTGGATAGAACAGTTATATTATTTTACAGCACAAGAGAGAAATTTTTAATTACTGACAGTCAAAGGGATTGATTTAGTAAAAAACTAACAGCCGAGAGGACCCAGTTAGTTATTATAAGATGTTGTGAAACTGTTCTGATGATAAATCAGAGTTTTAGTCCACCGTTTAGGATATTATAATAACTGCTCTCTCATTAACGTCAATTCACACATTGTAAAAAAAAAATGTGAGGGTTTTCACAGGAAAAGATGGCTAAGCTACTTCTAGTATTGTCTCTCAAGGGCAAAAGGAAAAATAGCAAACGTTACAGCATTTTTATTTTAGATATCAGGAGATTTTGAGGAACATAAGGATGCAAATTTTTTCAGTTTTTTTTTGTCCATTGTGCAACATGTAGTGATGGAAAAAGACACCTTTAAATATTCTTAAAAAGTTGAATAATGAATTCAACTTGTAGTTTTAGAACTTGAGGCTCTTTAACAAAAAAAGAATCACATTTTAGTGAAATCTGAACATTCTTATTGTTATATTTATCTGTTCTAGAGACAGTCATCCATATAATGACTTATTAAGGTTCTAATGCTTGTTAAATAAATGTCTTTCTCAGGTTTGCAGTGCAAGATCACATCATCGGAGTCTTCAGGAAGTTTGCTACCAACAGCTGCTGTCACGTGACATTAATTATCCACCCTCGGAAAGAAGAAGATGACAAGGATCTGCAGACCGCATCCATTTTTGGAACTGCCAAGGTTGCTAAACACAGGGTTTTTAGTCCTTTGCTAAGAGGTTTGAGCTTGGGACTAATAGTATCCTAAGCTAGCAAATCTAATGCACAGTTTTCTTGACAACAGGCCAGCCAGGAAGCAGACAACGTCCTCATCCTTCAGGAGAAGAAGCTGGTGACGTGTCCTGGCCGCAGGTCTCTTCAAGTGGCCAAGAACCGATTTGATGGGGATGTGGGCATCTTTCCTCTGGAGTTTGATAAAGCATCCCTTACCTTTTCTGCTCCTGTAAAAGGAAAACAAAAGCTCAGAAAGGTCAGGGTGGACGCAAGTGAAGAAGCTGAGGAAACTGTACCTAAAAGGAAGACTGTGAAGCCCAACAAACCAGCAAAAACCAAAACCTCAAAGACTGCAAAGGGCTCGACAGCAGGAAAAAGTGCTGCAGGTGGAGAGCAAAGTGAAATGTAACAGCAGGAGTTCATGCTATGTCTGCTAAATATGTTCATCAGCTCATGTGTACACTTTTTTTTTATTACAAATAAAAAGAATGTTAGATTTTAATAAAAATCATTTTTAACAATATATACTGATATTTTGGTACATATCAGATTGTTTTGAAGGCTAACTAAGGTGTACAAAAGATATTCAGTTTTGTCATACATTTCAAAGTATATAAATACATTTTGTTTTGTGTTGTTTTCGGTTTCCTTGTCAGAACTACCACTGGAGATACGTGTCATACTAAACAAACTAAAGCTGTCGAAACATGAATATGAACATGTAAAATAAAGATTTTTTTCTATGGTTTGTTGTCGCTGTGTTTATTAGTTTATAATACTTGTATTGTGTGCACTTCAGCTTTCACAACTTCTTGTAAGCTGAAGACAAAAATCAATAAAAATAAATAATAAAAACAATAAGACGATTTTTTTATATTAACCCGTAATACCAATATAACTTAAAATTATTTCAATCTAACCTATATTTCATAGTTTATCACCCTGAGCTCGCATTGATCCGAATTCGGGAAGTCGAACCAGAATCAGGAGTTTATTGAAGAGTCACATGTCTTTTATTCCACCAATCAGAGCGTTATAGGAAGTCTGAACCTGCTAGTGTTTGCAAATTTTTTCAATTTGCGGATAATGAACTATGCTGTCGCTTAAAATGCACATGTTTTAACTAAATAATCTACTTAGATGTGCAATTATGGCAAAAATCTGTCAACTTAAATCTGTGGCAGAATTAGTTTGCGAAGCTCGTCGTGTGTATCGAGAAACTTTTGACGGCGAAGATGTAACTTTCGCAGTTTGCGCCCCAGGACGCGTGAATTTAATTGGAGAACACACAGATTATAACGAAGGATTTGTCCTCCCAATGGTAATAGCTTCTTTTAATAATCTCTGAAATTAAATGTGTCGGAGCAACTGAGAAAGGATCTGGGTTGATCTATTCTGTCGAAAAAGATTCATCTGAATGATTCTACTGAATCGATTCACCGAACTCTAAACATTTGTTAGTTTTGTAAACAAATTTATCACACATATGACAACATTTTGGATTTTAGAAACCAAAAATTAAATGCAGAAACAACATTGTTAATCAAAGGGTAACGTGGAGGAATAACCTTTAAAGGACAGTCTTTTTAGCCATACTACATCGTTAAGTATGTAATTTTAACTGGTTTACTGCTGTTCTTTCTGCATTAATTTTCAGTTTTTAATGTATGTGGTGTCATACTACTTAGTATACTAGTTAGTATTTGCATTTCAGTGTACTTAATCCCCTTTGATTGTGTCCTGTATTCTGAGTAAAAGAATCACATTTAAGAATGATTCATGTAAAAATCCATCTTTTGTTGCAGGCCTTGCCGATGGTAACTGTCGTGGTTGGTAGTAAAACACATGGCCAGAGGTGCAGCGTTTTAACCCTTACTGAAGCTGCTGATGAACCCCGACTGGTGCACTTTGAGCTCCCAAACGAGCAGACCCCTCTTTTAAGAGGCCAGCCAAACTGGGCCAATTATGTAAAGGGAGTTGTGCAGCACTACAGAGGTATCTCTTGTCAACATTTTGTCTGTACAGGGAAAAAAAACACAAAAAAACAAATGTGTGTCATGAATAAGAGTACTATCTCTTGCACATTATGTGCCTGTAGGGACCAATGCTGAGTGTTATGTGGTTTGTCTTCAGACTTTTAATGCATTAACAAATCACTAGCAGAGAAGTTCACAAGTTTTCTTTTGCTTTGATGTTGAAGTAAATATTATATATAGATGTGTTCTTCACTAAATATAATTTGTTATTTTTTCTCTCTCTTTTTTAAAGTTAGGCCCATTCCAGGCTTCAGAGCAGTGATAGCGAGTAGTGTGCCACTAGGAGGTGGCCTCTCCAGCTCTGCCTCGCTGGAAGTAGCTGTGTACACATTCTTACAGCAGCTGTGTCCAGGTCAGAAGAACTTCACTCCCGCGTGAACCCTGTTTCCTTTGGGAGCAAGAAATCATTTTCAAAAAGCTACTCTTTAGTTATTGTGTGTATAGAGACTGTGGAGTACTTCTGATTGCTTTTGCCATGTTTTAATTTGCTTGAACAAAAAAAATATGATGAGAAATTCAAATAAAATTAGTCAGAAGCACTAAACATTCATAATCTTTGGCTACGTACTTTAAGGTGCCATATTATGACACTTTTCAAATAGTTTATAATAAATATTTGAACCTCTATATTATCACTGCAATCTTAATAACCTTCAAAAAAAAATTAATAAACAATTTCTGAATCACCACACACAAGTACCATCTGTTCCCTCTACTCACACACGTCCTGCCTCACCCCTTGCGGATTTTTCTTTTTAGCACTCAGACAATCCACCCATTTCCGATAAATACGTTCATCTTTTGGTAAACAAAAACACCTTTTTGCTCGGGATACGTTCTTCATTGATTGGTTAGTGGGCAGTACTATGGCGAATGTGAGTGGCTACAGTCATCAAGCCCTTTGAAGAGCTCAGAAAAAGGCAACAGGATTACCTAAACATGTATGAACCAATCTGAATATGACTTGAAGCATGTTTTTGATGAGGGAACAATACTAAAACATGCCAGAAATGTCTGAAAAGTTGCGTTTACATGATATGGCACTTTTAAGCAAAATTAGGAGTTTTGAATGATTTCCGTCGTAGATGATGGAGATCTGGTTGCGAAGGCCGTGGCCTGCCAGCAGGCTGAACATACTCATGCCAGAGTGCCCTGTGGCATCATGGACCAATTTGTGTCGGTCTTGGCTAAAGAGGGTCATGCTTTGCTCATTGACTGCAGGCAAGTATAGTTTGCTTCTGTTATATTAAAATAGGCTTATTGTACATATTTTTTGGAATGCTTTGGAGTAGTAATTAGGTTTAGAAATCATTTAAAGTCATCTTTTCAGATCTTTGGAAGCCACTGCTGTTCCTCTCACTGACCCGGGGCTTGTAATCCTCATCACTAACTCTAATGTTCGACACTCGCTCTCGGGTAGTGAGTATCCCACCAGACGAAAGCAGTGCGAGGATGCCGCAGCCATTTTGGGAAAGAAAAGTCTGAGAGAGGCTACTTTGCAGGAGTTGGAGGGTAAGAACTGGAAGAAATTTTAAATGTGCAAGAAATGTTTTAAAGCGGCTCGGTTGTTGTGTAGATCCTGATTTTGACAACTGTTTGTTTGTCCCGGGACAATCATTTATCAGAGTGCAGACTCTTTTAGACCTGACGTAAGATTTACTCAAAGCTTGAAGAAAATGTCTTCCTTGGTTTTTATAACGTTTATTCGCAAGCATATTAGGTCTTTTTTTTGCCTCAAAAATTTTAACAAAATTTCACATTTAAAATGTAAAAGCCCAAATTGTATACCTTGTCTATAAGGTACTTATACATAGTTAGGGTTGCCACAGTTTGAGAAAATGTTTGTGAGCATAAATTTATCTATAATAGAATTGTATTATACATTTATAAATCTGAACAGATGAGTAGGGTTAGGGTTGTTAGATATTGACAGAAGACTCATAAATGTTAAAAAATCATAAAAGTGATTCTTCAGATTGCCAGCTAATGAGAAAATGTTCAAAAATGTAAAGATTATGATTAGGGTTGGCAGAGTTTAAGAAAACCTTCGTAAATGCTTAAAACTGGTTTTAAACAATGCATTTAAAGCATACTGTTTATTATTCAAAAAAATGTATGTATGTGTTTTTTATGTTATAGTAAAGTAAATTTTATTTTAAACCGTCTTAAATTGGAGCAAATCAAACCTGGTTAATAATTCTAGCTATTACAATGAAATTCAAGGTTAAAAATGTAGTCAGATATTTAGTTTCACGATCATGTATAAATAAAACTGCATTTCTTCATAGCTGCTAAGGATCGACTGGACAATGTGACGTACAAGAGGGCTCGTCATGTGATTGAGGAAATGGAGCGCACCACACACGCTGCTGAAGCGCTGAAGAGGGGGGACTACATTGAGTTTGGGAGGCTGATGGTGCAGAGCCACAATTCTCTCAGGTAAACGTCTACTATCATTATCATTGTACCTTTTTGTGTCTGTGGGACTAACTGGTTTTTTATCTCCTTAATACTGTATGTGCTAGGTTTAACTATGAGGTCAGCTGTCCAGAACTGGATGAGCTGGTGTCGGCAGCGATGGAGGTGGAAGGAGTATTTGGGAGTCGAATGACGGGCGGAGGATTCGGTGGATGCACCGTTACTTTGCTTCAGGCTGATGCGCAGGAGAGAGCAGTGAAACATCTTCAGGTAGTTATTAGGGCTGATCATTTAGTTTGGTAATTAGGGTAATTCATCATCAAGAAAAAAAGTTTCTGTATTTTTAAAAATTATGAGTATTTTAAAGTATTTTAAAAATGTAAAAATTATGGTTTCCATATTTGGAGAAAATTTGCAAAAATGCTCAAAAACATCATCTCTTATCAAGGTCTTCAGAGTTTGAGAACACTTTTATAAATCCTCAAAAAAAATTAAAGTGACATTTATCAGTGCCATAGCTTGAGAAAAGGCTCAAAAAACACTAAAAATCTCAAAAGTAATTGTTAGGGTTGCCAGATATTGACATAAGACTCATACATGTTAAAAAATGTAGTCGTAAGGGTAGCCAAAGATTAATGAAACGTTCATGAATTTTCATAAGCATAAAATTGATTATTGTGGTTGCTAGAGATTGAGAAAATGCTCCTAAATGTGCAAAAAAAAGTAAATTAACGGTACGCTTTTAAACTATGTATTTAAAGCATACTAATTATTATTTTAAAAGTTTTGTCTGTGTTTTAGATGTTATAATATACGCCAGGGTTATTCAATTAAAAGTCTCTGAGATCCAGTTATTAAAATGTCTAGCTTGTGGTTTATAGGTCTTAGATTAGATTCTTAACTGTCTTAAAAAGTCTTAAAGTTGACCTTATGAAACCCAAGATACCCTGATATGGCTAAAAATGGGATGTTCATTATTATTATTAAAGGACTTACTTTTGTCACTTGTTTGGATATTTTCAAGTTAGGAACTTTGTCAGTGATAATGTAATGGTAATATTTATTTGTTGTATTCTTTAATTACTTTTCTGGCCACTCATAGATCAGTTTCATAACGCATTGTAATAGCTGCATGTGTGTGGGATTAATTTAATTAATTTATTGTCAGCCTTTTATCATATGATTACAACACTCTCTCTTCATTTTTATAAATATTATTTTGAAATGAGTTAGATGTATATTCTATCGATTGCTTTATCTGTTTGTTTACAGGAGAAATATCAAGGATCTCCATCTTTCTTCATAACAACCCCGTCCGAAGGAGCCCGAGCTCTCTGTCTATGATTTACAGCGGGACCCAAATGTTTTAACCAAACATTTAAGGTCATTTTTATCCGTCTCTAATCAGAATCATGTCAATGACAAAATACTTTTAATATCTGTTAAAATGTATAATACAATTGTACATTTTCAATGATAAAATATGTTTCTTTAAATGAGTAGAACGTGTAAATAAAGAGTTGTTCTTGACATTTACAATTTTTGTTCCTTACACCCCCAAAATAAAGAATGTGTTGAGAATTCTTCTCACTGATTTAATGCTTTCAATCATTTCTGTCAAGTTTCCCTGTAATTAAAGACGCTCAATTCAGTTCATTTTGCAGACCAATAACGTCTGCAAATAAAGCAGTTATTAATTCTTAGTTGGTAATATTTTACCAAGATCACATTTCAACAAGAGGAAAAGTTTAATTTTTTTAATTGAATTATGTTAAGAGTTTCTACATGTGTAACTATATTTATTGTAAAGTTATTAACATCTGAACTGATGAAGTTCACATTTGCCTCGAGTTTAAGGATGTAAAACTACAAAGCATATAAGTCCTAGAGTTCCCAAATCAGCTTCTGATTGAGATATGGCTTCATATTACACAGTAAAACACAAATATACAAACGAACGAATAAAATGTAGAGGTCAAAACTACAAAGTTTAACTTTGATGAAACCAAACTACAATATATAAACGAACGAATACAATGTAAAGGACACAATTACAGATAGAACTTGTTCAGCGGAAATTACAATAATGCCATGTTAGTAAAAAAAAAAGTATTTTAGCCCCCTCTGGCGGCTGCCTATAACACTTTCCGGAAGCCGTTTGCTGGAGGCGGAGCCAGAGCGCGAATCAGCGTTGAGCGCAGCAGGAAACACTTCACTGATAATCCTCCACCGTTGATTCCCTTCCATACACGCACAGCTCGAAGACGAGGTAAACAACGCTCCAAACACGCGTCCCTTCACTGCCCGGCGTGGTTTCCCTCGGCACCCACCATAACCGAACAAACTCGCCTTAATCGTGGACCTTGCTGGGATTTCAGGGCCGCGGTGTATCAGGTGAGTCCTCCCCGGGCCCGCGCACTGCTCAACGGCCACAGGTGTTTCCACTCAACGAGTCCATGGATGAGCGTCAGATCCTGCTGCGCTGCCTAGACTGGCAACATGAAATGCTCTTCTGATAAAAAGTTTGCTTGCAAATTTTTTGAGATACTCGTCGTACCCATTTAAAACACATTGCACTGCATCTCTTGAAGCATGTCATTCTCATAGTTTACACTGTCTGTATGGAGGCCTCCAACCAGTACTTTCACTGGCTCTTGAGTACCGTTCGTCCTGAATCGAAACCAGCAGCCAGCTGACCTTGCTCTGTCCTGCTGCTCGTGTTCTCGTGAAACTACACCTTTCTGAATGGCAGAACAGACAATGTTTTGTTAGCACTCTGGTTACTGAATGTACAGTATTAGTTCTGAACTAGAGCCAAACTTCCTTTTGTTCTTAACGTCGCATTGAGGATATGATTTCACTGAGCAGATATAAATATGAAGGTGTTCAGCATGATGCTAGATAGAAAAATGGAATATTACTTCATTACCTCAATGGTCTTTTTAGATTTATTTGAATACATTAACCATAAGGTGCATTTTTATGTTTAATGTAGTTGTTTTATTTTTTATTCATTTTGGTTAAAATGTTAAAAAGGTTGCTATTAGCCAGGAGCGATTCTAAGATCCAAGCTTTAGAGGTGCTCAGCCCGCTAAAGAAAACATAAGAAATCCTTAGTCAAACTCGGCTCTGTGTGCGCTCTTTTATCTATAAAAGTTGCTATAGCACCCTTAAAAAGGGCCTAAAACCGCACAGGGTACTAGTACAAGTACATTTTTGCATTTTGAGCATGCTGCAGGCTCAAAGTGGAATTTTTTTTGTAATTGGCATTCGTTAATATGCTCTGCCTGATAAATTCAACACACGTATTTATCCTTTTATGTCAAGAGATATTAAGGAAATAGGTTCAGTTTAAACATTCACACCCTAAAAGTTCAAGTCAGATTAAGGACAAGAAACAGTTGTTATGTTTTACGTTTTGTGGTTTTGCCTGATTTACTTCCATGTTATTGCAGTACCTGCTTCGACCAACAGATATGGACTACTTTAACTGTATCCAGTTGGTTTCTTATGATTGTTCATGTGGAAGTTTGAAAAGTTGTTGTGGCCAAACAATGGTCGGAGTCACTGTTTGGTTTGCACTCGGAGGCTGTGGGTTTGTAAAGATTGAGAGCTTTGTGGAAAGGACGTTGCAGGCGAGTGTCCTTGGCGTGGATTGGTGAATGGCTGTTTCACCGGTTTGACAGGTTGGGAATGGAGAGATAAAGCCTGGTCCTCTCAGGTTGCTTCACAGAAAGTAGGCAGTCGTGTTTCTGATGTCATGGTTCTCTCATGGCTAGTTTGTGGATTAAACATGACTAACTGCTGTGCAAGCTGCCCTGGTGATGCTAGTGTGCATTATGTGAAATTAATCCGGCATCATTTCCTGTTGCACTATGTACAATCTATGGTTTATTTTGAACTGGTTATTCTTGTACTAGAGCTATAAGTGTGTGGACATCGTTGTTAATGATTCTCCTACATGTATAATATACTGCTCATATTTTCCTAAAGGGTACTTTTTAAAGAAAAAAATGTTTTCAGCAATTTTTGGTATATCATCTATATACAAATATTTTTAAGATCAGCTTAAATTGAAGACCAATGTTACTGCCTTGATAAAAATGGCTTGATCCCAAACTTAAGGCTTTCACGGTTCATGCTTTGCTCACACAATGCTGCTGCGTCTGCCTCCGGGCAAATGAGCCAACCGTCTGCCAAGGCTTACGGTTCCAGAGGTGTTGACTTCCTTATTTCTACCATGTTTTTTTTATGGGATTTCCTGGAAGTAAACCTCAGCTGCCTTGAATATTATAAAAGGGCTAAGTGTAAGAAAAAAAATAGTAGTTTAGCATCTTATTGCACATGTCTGTTTAGGGTCGTTGGTGCTTGATGCATCTATATAAGTGTCACTGTGACAGCATGAAGATGCCCGAAGTATAATTGTCTCATCCAGTCTACAATCATACAGCTGTAGTCATGCACACGTGTTTCTTTTGATGGAATTTGTGTTTTTTTCTTGCAAGTGCTCATCCGTATCTGTTATTTTCACACAAACCACTTCCACACCACTGAAGGCAGTCCATTTTATTGGATTCAATCCTTCCTTTGAATGACCTCAAAGCCATGCTTGCTTTCCAGCGTCATTCTGTGTCTGAAATGTGCTGCATACTGAATATGACAGTTTTAAACCATATTAATAATTTTAATATATTGGGGCTTTCACATGCTGAATCATCACAATATTTCAAAGACAATAGAGTGCTTACAGTTTGCTTCATTGGAAATAGATTTGTGCTTGGATATAAACTGGATTACCAACTGTTGTTTAATCAAATTGAAGACACAACTCTTCAATTATTTTTAATTGTGTTAAAAAATTATTTGCTAGCTTCATGCTACCTTTTTAATATGCCCCTAACCTGCTGTAAACCAATATACAATCTGTATTAGTGATGTTAAAATAATCATTTACTTTTATTCCTCCTTTTCCTTTAGCTACATGAATTACTACCAATTTAGCTTTTTAAGTCGTCCATAGATGTTTGGAAGATGGTATATTGAAGCCCAGAATTAAACTGTGCAAGGGCTTGGTGCTTCAGGAACTGAGTTTCACACCCGTGTTCAGACCCTTTGGATGTTCTCCCATTACTAATCTTTTGACAAAGCTGTAGAATTTAAATGCTTGTTAGAGAAACCTGAACTTGGTGCGAAGGTAACGAAGGGCTGTTAAGATATTTGCGTTAGATTTTTTTAGTGTGTGCTCAATGTGCTACCTCAGAACATTCTGGCAGCTAGTCTGGAATCACAGTTTGAAATTTTGGGTTTTTATTTGTGGTTGTCTTTCCTCAAGTCAGAGAAGACAGGAAAGGATCGAGTCTGGGGACTGACATCCTGTAGCAGCCACTCCCTGCAGCCTCAGACAAGATCTTGTTTTTGCCTATTCTCAGAAAGGAAGCTAAGGTAAACAAAGCTTCCTCACTTCCACAGACGCAAGCGTTCAGCGTGGATGACGAGAGGCGCAGGGAGAGCTCAGCTTTACAATGGGCATAAAGAATAAGAGGAAGTTCATCCAACACTTCCTCATCCTCCAGCTGGGCTTTTTTAAGCCTTTATCGTTGTTTGTCTGCTGACTAAATCTGGTCGTGTTGGATGTTTTTGGATAAAACAAACTCATCATTTGGCATCCGGTCATTAGTGATAAGTTACTTATTTTGGACTTTGGCATACTAAGTTGACTCAATGTTTTTTTACTACAGTAGTGACTGACAGTGTGTGCACCTATCAGGACAATTCTGTGATCTCACTCTCTAAATAAGAAACAAATTGTGCAAGGTTTTCTCTTCAACTATTACTCACCAATAAATCCACCTTTAATCAGTTTTGCTGAGTTGTTACCATGAGTCATTAAATCCTGTACGAAAATCTGTACAAGGGATGGAGCTTGACGTAAAACAAGAGTAGAGGTTTTGGATATTCTGGAATGAAAGCTTGGGAAAGACGAATCTAAAAAGAACTTAACGTTAAAGCACTGACAAAACAGAGGAACCTTGTAAATATGTAAATGTAAATATCACCAAAAGTGAAAATTTTTAATGTCAAACATTTATTTTTTTTAAGGTTACAGTCGAGTGTGAGAGAATCATCTGGAAATAACAACCATGTTATTGAAATGTTTATTTTCTATTTCTCAGTGCTTCTTGAATCTTAATGATGCATGTGAAACATAAATGGAATTCCTTCGTTCATTGTTACAAATAGTTTTCCCAAAGATTAACATATTGATATTGTTCATTATCTTATCTAATATATCCTCTTCTTTCTTTTCTGAGGGTTTTTAAACCATAATTTCAAACCATATGTTTTAGTGCCAATGCACTCTTAGTTCGAGTGGTGTATAATTTAATTGCTATTTTCTCTTCTGATTCAAATGTAATTTATTTTCAATACCAGTCACAGGTTTGAAATCAGTTTACTATCACAGAAATACTATCGTAATTACAGCCACAATTAAGGATGCCACAATATTCGGTTTCATAAGGAACCATTCGGTATGTCCTGTTCAATACAACGCATGTGGACGCAAGTTTTTTGGTTCCTCTTTTGAATATATTTCGTATATGTACATGTCAGTGAAACGCCATTGTGCAAGGGGATATCCAAAAAGTGAGCACTAAAGAGGGGTGGGACTGTTTCAATCTAAACATGGTCAATGGAGGAAAGAGTCAGTGATGTGAGGAGGTTTAGGGACATTTCAGCTTTGCCATTCTGCCTGGCTATGTTTTATGATAATCTGAAGAAATGTCACTTCTATATTTCTGTTTCATACATTTTATTTTGTGCATTTAGCAGGCTTTCTCTACATATTATATAATTTGCAAAACTTCTTCTGGGGTTGACCTGTAAAGACTTGCAGCCTTAACCCCAGCTGACCCAGTATATTATAGAAATATAAGGTTTTTGAATTGATGTTTGGGGTTTAGAGTTCACTGGCAGTTCTCTGCTCAGGTCAGGACAGGTTCGCCTCTCTGATCTTTTTTTCTCTCTCAGTGCTATTCTGAGAATGCAGTGATGTCACTGGAAATGTGGTTGCCGCAACTGTTTGCTGTCAGAATTGATGTTTAGCTGAATATACTCTTGTGATTTTATATGAGGAATTTCGAGTCTAAAGAAATCAGTTCAAATATATTAAATATACATATTCATTATGAAATAATCCACATTAGTCTTGCCAATTGGAGTGACGTTCCTTTCAAGAGTTACACACATTCAGTGTTCGAGCTGAACAATTAGTCGCATTTGCAATTATATCACAATCTGAATTTCCTAAAAAATCCATAAACTACATTTGCAGTCATGTAAATAAACACAGTTATAAATTAATCATACAGCCCTATTGATTGTTTACCGAAAAACACCTATTTTTTATTTTTGGTGCCAAAAACATCAATACCTCTGCCAATAAAGTCTGGCCCTTAAGATGTTTCACAGATTAAGATGTCTAATGCAGCAAAAATGAGTCAGATAAGTTAGTATGGTTACAAATGTGGGAACGACTTTATCTTTACTTCCACATTTGTGACCAGTCAAATTTTTGTCTTCGAAATCGGCCTTGGCTCAACGTTCTTTTTCAAAACTGTGATATTACAATTTGGCATTAGCGTCTTCCATTAAGAAATAAGGCTGGGCAAATTGGCCTAAAATCATCTCAAATACTTTAATATTTTAACTGTATTATGATTACTTTATTTGTTTCCCAGCGATGGGTTGCGGCAGGGAAGGGCATCCGCTGCGTAAAACATATGCCAGTGAGTTGGCGGTTCATTCCGCTGTGGCGACCCCGAAAGGGAATAAAGCCGACATGAAGATGGATGGATGGATGATTACTTTATTTATTTTAAGTTTTGTACAGTAAATATGCCCACATATGCAAGTGCAGGTTTTTAAATGAATCATTTGATTTTAAAGAAAATTGAAGGAAAGAGCTACTATTTATGATTTTTTTTCCCTCTCCTTGAACTCTTTACATACTTTGTGGCATTCGTGTCAACATCTGCACTTGTTGAAAAAAGTGTTAACTGTTTTTTACAGTATCTACATCTGGCTTCATTTTGTTCTAAGTCATCTTTGCTAAAGCCAAAATGTTTCCGAATGGCATAGACAGCATTTTTCCCTTAATGGAAGGATACAATTCTCTTACCAAAACTGGGACTACAACAACATTACAAAATAACTCCGAGTTAGCTTCCTCCTGTTACTTTCAGACTAAAAGTCTATAGGCTCTTTAAACATACACACGCACACACACACACACACACACATATATATATATATATATATATATATATATATATATATATATATATATATATCAATACATGGTAGTGTCAATTGACCATATTATGATTTGCTAGGCTCAAAAGTCATTTTAGTGCTGAATTTAGGCTAATGGTGAAATGCTAATGCACTATTCATATTCGTTTTGTTAGACTTTAAATGTTTGTAAAGGAGAGCTGCATTCTAAATAAAAGATCCAGGCATGTGGATTTCATTGTTGTAACTTTGCAGGAGTGAAATTTTGAAGAGGAAACTGATGCTGAAACTTTAGATGTAACACCTGACATTAAAGCAGAGTAGTAGCTTCTGTTTCTAACGATTGCTTTGTGCCACCAGAAGTGGAAGTAGGGACTGGGAGTAACACATGTTTGAGCTTACTGTAATAATAGTCGTCAAACTGGGTGGGACGGTTTGGGTCTGGCAAAATGAGTGAGTTTTGGTTGTGCTGTGTCATGAAACGGGAGAATGTAGTCGGTCTGAGATGTCCTCAGGGCTTGCACAAGTTGTTTTACTAGCAGCTGGTTGACCTTTTGTGAGCGTAGGGTTATTTTTTTCTGTGTGCTCTTTTTAAGGTGTCGGGTCAAGCTCTGGTTTGTAACACCTCGAAGAAGTGGTTGTCAAAGTTGTTGTGACTGGTGATGCGATGTCATCATGTCCATAAATGGCATTGTGATTCTCCAAGAATACATATCTTATTCTTTCTAAAAAAAAGTATATTTAGTTTAGAAGTCTTTTGGGATTTCTATGTAGTGATTCTGTTTCAGAGAGACAAGCGTGAGACATACTAGTAAAGGATGATTAGGGCAGATGTGGGCATAGATGTTCCAAGAGAGCTGGAATCTAGCACCCATTCAAGCTTTCCATTAAGCACAGCTGATCACACTAATTAAGGTCCTCTTGGATTGTTCAGAGGTACCTGTATGTGTCTTTGTGCATGTGCACACTATAACACTTTCTCTTCTGAAGATCAATGGCTTCTACAACTATTCAGGATTTCTCAAAAGTGTTAAAGGGGTCATTAACTAAGAAACCAAAAGGAGCTTGATCTTCAAGAGTTACTGGAACAAGGAAAATAAACAAACTTAAATTGTATATTGTAGGGCATGGATAATTTGATAAAGATAAATATCACAATGAATATTTTCTTAGTAAGACGATATAGAGGGGTCGCTAGAGTTTGATAGCTGCCTGAACAGCATGTTTGCCAAACAAACTTTTGTGTTTCTCTGTTTTCTCTTTTCATATAAGCACAAAAGTTAAGTATTCCTGCTCAGGGTGAGATTAAAACCGCCTTACTTGTATCCTAGTTATCCTTAAAAAAAGAAGAATTCTCTCCATCTACCATGTTCCAAAACTCTTCCTGTTGACGTAGTTACATGATGAAATCAACTAGAAAACCAATGTGAAGCTGGGATCTCGTTTGTTTAAACTTGATTGGTTTGGCTTGTCGATTTTTTTTAACCTTTGGAGACACAAGCTCATTTCTGACTTCTAGAATCATCAGAAGATTGTAGTGTACTATATTGGCGAGTAAGCCATAGAAAGGAACAACACCCATCTGCCTTTTAATTGTCTGATTGATTCTCTGATCAACAATACAACACAGTAATTTCAAGTAAAAAAACAACAACTTTGAACTGAAGCTCAAAAAAACAAAGAGAAGGTGGCCAAACCAATTTTTTTTTAATGTTAAATTATTAAATATTCATCCCTTTATGATGTTTTTCCTCCTGATTTTTCCTCTTGAAAGGTTAAATAAGCCAATAACTCAACACTGGACATGTGAAAATAACTTGTACATTACAGTTCTGTCACGACATGGACATAACTGAGATCGTAACTCCTTGAAGTAAGGAGAGGACGGCGTGCCATAACTTTTCTAAATATCAGACATCCCAAAACTTTGACTTTTTAATGATCCTTGGTCAAACTTGGCTGTTTGCATATCATTGAAATTGAATTTGTTGAATAAAAAAAAATTATATATATATATATAAAATTACATAAATGCATTTCTGTTGTTTAATTTTATTTTATTGTTCTTTATTTGCTGTGTCTAGACTGTGTAAAGAGGCTTGGGTATAATTTTATGTCATCTTGACTTCATCTTGATTTGTTAAAGGTGTCTGATAAAGTACCACATTGGTTTGCATTCCACCGCCATCAATCTGGGACCTGTTTGGGTGAGCTGATTATGCAGGATATTTCTTTGGGGGCTGCTTAACTCCACATACCATTTCTTCTTCATGTCCATGAACTCTGCAGCAGCCCTCCTTCCTCTAATTTAAGTGAGCAAGAGGCACTACTCCCACATCACTGCCTTCACAAGCCGCTCTGCTATAATTCTTCTCAGCAGAATTCAAAACAAACCACATTAAAATGTGTTCTGCCTCTAATTAACTTGGATGGATGGTGGTGTCATGTAGAATCGCACAACATAATTCTCCATAATTCAGTGATTGTCTTAGACTTTGTAGCTGTGCTGTTTTGAACAAGCTGTTTTTATTTCACCCTCCTTCCCTTCATCCAGTTCTCTCGCTGAGAGTTTTCCCGCATGAAGCCAAGCTCACTTTTAAGTAGCAGACCTCCCACTTTACCATTGTGCCTTAAGCTAAGCTTTACACACGCCTTTATTTTATATTAGTGATGCTTGTTTGAGAGAACTGTAATCCTTCAAAGTTTTTCTTTAAAATTAAAGTGATGCCTTCTTCTTTCATGAACGATTTGTTGCTAAACACCTGATGACTGAATACCTACAATTGGGCATAAACACTGAAATATGTCTGAGTCACTAGGAATGCGTTGTTTGGAAAGGTTTGAGTTTGGTGGAAGGGGTCTCCTCTTCCTGTTGATATGCTGAAAGCCTCACACACCAGAGTTAGGATCTAGTTTGAGGGTGTTCTTGTCTAGACATGCTGACAGTGGTGCTGCATTATGTAAAAAGTGTGTCGATCAGAAGTTCTGCAGTGAAGAAGTGCCAGCCTCTGACTCAGGGTTAGTGTTCTTTACATCTTCATACACAAAGAGACGACTCAGATACTCAAATGAATCATCATTCAAAGTAATCTCTTAATGTTCAAATGTTCTCTCCATTGATGGTAAAAACAAAATCTTATCACTAGTTGCCCACGGATACCCTTAAAATCAAAGATATTCCTCTAAATTCTGTTTTCAAAGATAATCGTGACCTCACACTTGTTAATATTCTACTGCAAATTCTCAAAATCAAAGTCTGAACCTTTCAAAACCATAATAATGGGCTTTAACTTTTCAAAATTATTTATAGCAAAGAATTTTGTCAATTTATTAAATATATTTTTGACTATGCAAGTGTTATTTTGACTGTAAAACAAGTTGTGATATCCGGTGGACAGTTTAGGTTTGAGAAATATCTTTGTTGAAAAATCACAGTCAGTCATATCTTTGATTTTATTTATTTATTTTTTTAATCCCATGAACTTCGGTGGTGGGCAGGTTTTATCCCTCTGCTCTATGTTTTTACATCCTTGTTCTTCATAATTAATAACTGAAACGTTATCAAATTTCAGATTTGTATTGCTGTGGGCATCCTGCACATATATACCTGAGTAATATTAGAAAAGTAGCATCTAATATTTAGAACACCATTTATTCATATTACATTTTTGTCTGTTTGTGTGAAATTATCCCATCAGTGGTTGCTCTTTAAAAACAATGATCCTTTAAGATCACAGGGGGCATTTCAGTTCCCACCCAAAACAAACAGAAACCATTTTCATTTCCAGGTGAGAGAAACCACCATCCTTTCGCATGTTGCTGAGCATTGTTTTCATCTGAGTGGTCTCTTTAATGGAGCACAGCTAACAGCCCTCTTTTCTCTGGCCATGTGAAAGAGCCTCTGTATGATGTCTTCCCCCGAGCCACAGGTGTTTTTATCAGGTGCTGTTTTCTCTGAGGAACAGGGAATAATGCTCAACCCTGAACAAAAGCTGCTTCAGAACTGTAGAGATCTACTATCGCCCTGATATCACCCTGGGGGTTGGGCAGAGGCGAGAGCCAGAGAGAAATACTGAAACCAAAATGATATTTACCTTTTGTATCGCTTGGTGTGATAACCACTTACCTGGTACTATGTTAGTACATTT
This sequence comes from Danionella dracula, assembly GCA_900490495.1. Taxonomy (NCBI): domain Eukaryota; kingdom Metazoa; phylum Chordata; class Actinopteri; order Cypriniformes; family Danionidae; genus Danionella; species Danionella dracula. The sequence goes on along the minus strand of UELW01000222.1, from coordinate 2,857,674 downwards.
TCTTGCACAAATTAAAATATTAGTGAAAACTAAACCAGGGAGAAATTGGGACTGAAAAAATGGTCATGGTAAAGCTGGGGATATGGGCAATTTGTTGATTATTTGCTTTTTTAACAACAAATTAGACTTAACGTTAATTAGACTAAAATGAACAAGCCTCAATGTAATGGACCTTATTTTTAAAGCAGATGCACATCTTTGAAATTGATGTTGACTTTCACATATCTTTTGAAATAGATCAAACTGTAAACTTGGTTTGTTTCACATCAACATTTGAAGCAATTTTATGGTGTTGGTGTCTTTGATTTAATCATACTGTCCCCTTTTTGTCAGGTGGCTGAGGAGGACCGGTGAATCGATAGTTCCCTGCTCGTTCAGGGACAATGAAGAGGTTCAGGCGTCATGGGCATGAGTCTCACAGGGACAAGCACAAACAGGATCTCTATCAGTTCAACAAGGTGATCTAACATTCTCTTCTGCTGGAAAGCTGCCTCAGTTCAGCATCTGCGTAACAATCCTCTCTAGATTTTATTCCCATTGGCTTTGTTTTTAAGGGATGGTGTACTTCTTGAGATCTAAAAAGCAGTTGTCCTCTGTAAATCATGGGAGCCAAACTCTTCTCTAATACACTAAAATATTTAAATGGAAAAGTCAGTTATAATAATATATAAGTTATTGTGGCTGAACAATAAATCACATTGCAATTAAATTGCAATATGAATGAAAACATCTTTCAAATAGCAGAAACTGCATGCACAGTCAGGTGAGTTTAACAGGCAGAAAAAATTAACTTTTTATTTCGTAGAAGTCTTGTCTGACAGCATTAATTAATCACAAAATCCACTGATTAGCATGTTTGTTACCAAAAAATTTAATACAATATGGAAAAGTTCATTACTTGATTTTTACAAATATTTCTTTAATCTACACTTTATTTGATATTTTCCTGTCTTTTATTTTATTTTTTTTACACACAGGTTTTTGTGAACAAAAGGTTGGAAGTTCAACAAATCAATCATTATGGGACCAGTTGATAAATTTTTTTAATAATGATTTTGCATTGTATTTATCTTTAATTTAGATAATTTAAATATAGTTATTAAAAGGCTAAATGATTGTACATGTTACAGTTGGAGAAATATAGAACAGAAAAAGTTTTGGAAAAAATTGTCACATTGTAAGGCATCAAATAAACACAATCAGCCAATACTAATAATATAGTAACTAAATAAATAGCTGCGTTCTAGTGTGTCTAGAATCTTAAGAATCACCAGTTTGACTGGTTCTCTCCTGTCTCTAGACTGTAGAGCATGGCTTCCCTCATCAACCCAGCTCTCTAGGATTCAGCCCCAGCCTGGAGCTCATGGCCATCGGCACCAGATCAGGAGCCATCAAGCTGTATCCTTAAATGAGCCCAAGACATTTCAACACTCTGTTTTTTTTATCTGATCCAAAAGAGAGCTTCACTTGGAATCTATTTGAGAGTCCTGAAGGCAAAGTGACGTACTGAGCAATCATGTAAGTCATCTAAATCCTTCAGGTGGATCTTGTAAACACACCTTTCACACAGGTTCTCTGAAACATAGAACAGTTTATATTAGTGTGCAAGGCTGGAAACATTATTTCCCAAAGTGTTGCGTCATTTTCTCTGTAGTAATTTTCAAAAGAGGAAGTGAAAATAATTAACGGATGTTTTGAGGTGGTGTTGTCAGTAAATTGAGTAGATTTTATAATGTTACGTCATTACTTTATACTGGGTGCATTTTAAACCGAGTTAACGCTTGTCTGAGATGTGAGGGTTGGTGTTTCGCAAGAATTTCTTTAACCAGTTCTCAGCTACGGAGCTCCTGGTGTAGAGTTCATGGGGCTTCATGATGAGAATGCAGCAGTTACTCAGGTGCACTTCCTGCCAAACCAGGTACACGTTTCAGCTTTACCCAATTTCCTTGTGATCTCACCTGCTGTTTGTCCCCTGTTTTTTTATTTTTTACTTTGGACTTCAGCTTAATACTGTAGATTTAGTTTCAGTGAAACCAGCAGTGCTATTGTGTGTGTTTCAAGGGAATTAATTATTCTTCAGTAAATTAAGCTCACAAAATGATTTTTGCCGGTTATTATGACTGTTAATATTATTTAGAGGTCAACCGATATGGGTTTTCTCTCTGGCTGATGCTGACATTTCAAAAGTTTGTTAGTCAATGGCTGATGAGTGTCATGGAGATTTGGTTCTACATTTCCTTTGCTGTGATTGCATGGTAATGACAGATGAGAAGTGAATTGCTGCTCTCAAGTTCAATTTTTTTTTTGTGTGTTTTTTTTTTAATAGCGCCTCTTTAGCTATTGCTTTCAAAACAGCTTCCCAAAGTCCTCATGAGGATCAGGTAGAGTAAATAAGAATTCCTCTGTGAGGCCCCTGGGAGCCTCGCTGACTGAGGCAGGTGCTAATCACCTCCCCAGCATGAAGAATATACAAACTTATTATCCATCAACGAACAGTGTGCCGGAAAGCACCTGCAAAAAGACAAAACAGAAACTAACAAATGGAGAAACAATGGTTAGAAAACTGTAACACAGACAACAAACAGGTGATCAGCATCAGCTGCAGGAGGAGAGCTAAATGATGAGGAGAGGTTAGAGAGGAATATTGAACCACATTTTTTTTTCAACAGTTTGTATGTATTAAATTCACTGTTCTAGGTCTAAAATATTTTTTTTGCAGGATTTATTTTTCTGATGTCCAAGGAAAACCCATATTATATGTAGGTTTTTTTTTTTTTTTTTTTTGCTGTTTGCTTGGGGTTGCTATAAAAAAAGTAGAAATAATGGTTAGGGTTGCCAGAGTTTGAGAAAATGTTCATAAAACCTTAAACACATAAATGTGACATTTAGCTGTGCCATAGTTTGAGAAAAGGCTCCTCATATATATACTTAAAATTATAAAAGTGATCGCAAGGGTTGACAGTTTAGAATTGGTGAAAAACATAGAAGTGATGGTTAAGGTTTCAATCAGTATACTTCAAGCATTCTTCAATTATGCAAAATAGTTTTGTATGTGTTTTGTATGTTATAGGTCTTAAATTTGATTCTCTGATTTTATTTTGAAATAAAAATGTTTTGAAACTATCTCAGTTGTGAATTTGAACTTCCAGTAATATGTTTTAGAATTAACAGTCAGGCTTCAGATCACTCATTCAATCATTTTACTGTCTTAAAACCTTTCCGTCACATCCACGTGAAAGCGGAACACCTCCAACCTTTGTGTTGCATGCGCATTCCACAATTTGATAATGTGTCCTGTAAAAGGGTATATTCATGTTTTATTTTCAGATAAATTGTTTTTTTGTTTATAATTGTTTAGGAAATAAAATAGCAAGTTAATCCGTTTAATGAAAAGAATAGCAAAGCCAGGTAGGGGAGGTGTGGGGAAAAAGACTAAACTTGAGATTGCCTAATCCACACAAATGTTTTGTTATTAACATTTTTTGCAACATTAAAGAATTTGCCATTCTGGGAAAACTTTGTTTTTTTTTGTTGTTTTTTTTCTCCTCTGTTCATGAAAACCCTTGGTGACACTGCTAAATGTCCTGGAAAGTTCATTTAGCTCTATTTTTAATTAGGGAGTCTAATCCAGTGGAAAATGTAGACATTGCAGGCTCCTTTATTAGTGAGCTGTATTCAGAGGGTGCAAAAATTTAACATATTCCTGTAGGCTGAATAGAATCTTCTGGTTTGTTGCCTCTGCCTTCGGGGGTGCATGTTTTTTCTTTCAAATAAAAGACCAAATCATTTGAAACATTTGCCAGCTTAACAAAGCAACAGTGTTGTGAAAATATTTGTCTGGATTTGTTGTCTCTCTTTTTTTGTTTAGGTTGAATTGATCACTTTACTTGAGGACAACAGCCTGCACATGTGGACGCTTCGAGCTCACAACAGCACGTCTGAGCTGCTTGAGATCGGCCGCTTCATGCTCTCTGGACCCCCTGGGTGGGTTCCTAATGAACCTTTAGATCACCTCGGTCTCATCTCATTTCAAACTCTAGTTCCCTGGGAACACATTAGGAAGGAGACAAGCATTGAGTCACAGCAACCCAGACATTGCTGATACTTGCATGTTCTCTGAATCAGTGGAAGGGTTTACACATCTCGTCAGCTGACCTGTTTCATGAGTCAAAAAAGCTAGCTTTGGCAGTCTGACAAATTGTAATAAATTTACAAATATTTAGAGGAAAATTCACAAGTTTATCACCTAAACCATTTTTTAAATATAAAATTTTGTGTAAATACATAGATTTTGCTGGTATTTGCCATTATGTACTTAATGAACATTGATGGGAATAAAAACAGATGGTAAGAGTTTAATTTTGCTTTATCTGTCTTAGTTATCCTAAAACTTGGGGAAATCCAGGCTTGCTTCCAGATAATAGAAAACCAAACAAATCAACAAAGTTAACAGATTAGTTTTGCTATGTGAGTTTTGCTAACAGATGGCTGAGGTAGCTTAGATATTAAAAGGTGTTTTTAATTCTTAAAATTTTTTCTCAACTAACATTCTCCTGGTCTAGTGTGTTTTAAAAGATTTCTTTTCGATGTTGCTCTCTTTAGTATTTTGCTACCTGAAATTTAGTTTAGTGAGTAGTTGGGAATTGATCGTTGAGTAATTGCACATTCACTGGATGCATTAATATTTTTGACCAATGAAATTATTGTGAAATTAATTCTTTGCAGTGCCCCTCCTAGTGTGACAAGGGTCACGGCAGTTCTTGCACACTCTTCAGGTGAGCTGCTGCTGCTGGGCACGGAGGGAGGACATGTGTTCGTGGTGGAAGTGCCAGGCTTCAGAGAGCTGGAGGAGAACAACATCAGTGTAGAGGATGTACAAAGCAGGTATGTCTGAGCTTTAACTCTTACAGTTCAATTAGTTCTTCAAAAAACGTTTCACTTTAATGTACAGATTTATAAAAAAAAGACTTTATCGTATCATATAAACTCTGCTTACCAGGGAACTAAATCCTTTGCTGTTAAATCATTCACGGCATATTTTAGCCATATTAATAAATGGAAAACATTTTGAACAAGTCTTTCTCAGAATGGTTTTCGCTTGCTGAATCAATTGCATGTAAGAGGTTGAGTAATAGCTGGACTTTTAAAAAGGCTTGGCAAGATTTATGTGCTCACAAGAGTTCCAGGCTGATCAGTAAACTACCACTTTTAGCTCAATTTCATTGTCATCTTGAGTGTAACAGATTGATTATAAAAGGTTTAGAATGGCATCTTATTCAACCATGTTTCGTGTAGACGTGTAGTTGTATGGGGTTTAGATCTTTACAGTAATATTTGATGTTGATGGTCATGCCATGCTCAATGAGGTGTCAAGAGCATGTGGGGCTGTGCTTTACTGATTCCATTCATGTTTTATTGATCAATTTAATTATCTCCAATAAGGTGCTGGTATCTCCTGCTCTCCCAATTTATTGTGGAGTTCCTCAGGGCTCTATTTTAGGACCTATTTTATTTACTTTTATATGTTCCTATTGCATATTACACAAAAAAAATCCTACATATTTGCTTGGTTGCAAAAATCCATCCTGAAGAGAAATTATTACTTCCAAAAAAATACATTTGAATTTCAAGCCTTAAAACGGTCTTCTAAAATCTTACACATCAGATACTCATACAATACATACAAATAGTATGTTGTGGTTTGCCATTACTGATCTGTTTTATTAAAACTTGTTTTTATGTGCATATCATTTTTTTTAGTGGTTATTGTTTTAACTTCTAAGATTGGTAAAAATTGGTCTGGTTTTTTTTTTTTATAAAAGCTTTACCTTGGCTGTTCAAGCAAAGAAGTTTTAACATTAGAGAATTTGTAGCTCTTTTTTTCTGTTTACTTTTATCTTTTTTGTAAACAGACGAAATGAGAATTTTTGTGCAAAATGTCCCCTAAGAAAATACTTCCAGGATCCTTTTGGCTCTGTTACATTTCTCTGAATTTTGCCTTCTTCAAATTGTTTCTGTGGAATAGAATGTAACTTTTGCATACCTGAGATAACTGTTGCAGTCGCTCTTTGTGCTCTCTTCCTGGATTGTTTCCCAGAGTTCCTGAAGATTATGTTGGCAGGAGGAATCTTGAGTGTGTGGAGGCGCTGCATGAAAACCCCCTCAACCCACGGCAGGTGCTGATTGGCTACAGCCGAGGTCTGATGGTTCTGTGGGATCTGGACCGCCAGCGTCCTGTCCAGCACTTTCTTGGGACCCAGGTGCAGTGTTTTGCCTCTTTAACCTCAGAACAAAACATCCCTCAAGCAGATTAATGATGATTTCTTTTGTGTCCATTGTAGCAACTGGAAAGTGTTTGGTGGATGGAAGATGGTGGGAACATTCTCAGTTCTCATAGTGATGGAAGCTACTGCCATTGGACAGTGACTGGCGAGGACCCTCAATTGGAGCCTGAGAAACAGGAGACGCCTTACGGTGAGGCTTGTTAAGATCAGCTTACATTTAACTTTTCATATTTATATTGTTTGAAGTTAGAGGCTGACTTAACCTACATGTTATACATTCCCTATAGGACATAGGATGTCTTTTATTCAAATATTGAGTTATTCAGAATTTGTGAGATTGTATGTTTTTTTGTACTATTTATGGATTAACAAAAATTTACTTATTAATTGTGTGGTTTTATCATGGATCACAATTGATTAAATTCTGTCCATGCTGTTTATGTACGATAACATATTTAGACGTGAAAGACACATCGATGGAGAAAACAAACAAAAGCGGTGTTTTGTGCATAGTACAAAAAAAAATTACAGCTTAGGTACCCATTTCACCGTCTTCTGCAGGAAGGCGGTTTCAGAATTAAGACTGGCTGAAAGTTATTCGGTTTGAATTGTCTTTTTTAACATTATCTGGGGATATTGTTGCTCTCTCTTAGATGATGTGACTTGAAGCTGTGGCTGATGTCTCCACACATATCATGAAGTTATTAAAAACATTGTTTCTAAACAGATATCTTTATATATTTTCTATATTTTTACCCTCACTAGTTTTGCTAGTTTCACTGCATGGGTTTCAAATGTTCTAAAAACTACACTTTATACAATTTGTATTTTCTTGCTTTTTTTTTTTTTTTTTTTTTGCCTATCTCCTTACACCCGTGGATAGATTTTTTTTGTTTAAGTGGTCTTAAATTGAGCGTATTGTATACACTTGGTTGCAAATTTGTAATAGCAAACAGTTAATTACATGTGTTAATGCATTACATATTAAATTAAATGATTATGAAATTAATATAGTAAAGTAGGTAAATGAAATGTGCTGACAATATGTCCGAAAATTGCATTAAATATTCACAGGGTCTAATATGCTGTTTAGATCATAAAGGTTCTATTTTTTCACCCAATTAGTTTCCTTTTAAACTGGTGTTTGCTCCGTCGTTCCTTAAATTGTGTTATCTTCACAGGTGCCTTCCCCTGCAAGGCCATATCCAAAGTTATACAGCTACCTTCAAATAATGGGTGAGTCCTATACAGGATGTTCTTCATAAGAGTGTTTACTTCACACTGCGGCAGGTGTGTTTGCTCGTGTGTCAGTAACCCAAAGAGCATTACCCAGTCTCACATGGTCAGTTAATATTTAAACCTTACACAAACTTTAATTTGCTCTACTGTGGGTTATTTTTAGGTTGCTTACTTTCATCAAAAAAGTGGTTAAAGATCATCTCTAGCTATTTGACTACACTTGACTACAGCTTGTTTCTTTTTCTATAATTTTGTTTTGCTTCTTTAACCACTTTGTCTTTCTTTCTGTTATTTATATAAATTATAAAAAGTTATAAAAATGTTACTTTTTTGTCGATTCTCATCGTTTCTGTTTATCTCTGTTTTATCTCTTCTGTCTCTATTATCTTCACCTGTTTTCTGGTCTCCTTTTTCCCTTTTCTCGTCATTACTTGTTTTATCATCTCCTCTTCTCGGGTTTTGGTGTTCTCATCAATTTCCCTCTCAACTACTTTTTTCTTTTACCTTGTTGTCTTATGTCTTTTCATCTACTCTCTACTAATCTATTCGCTTGCCATATCTTCTTGTCTACTCTCTGTTATTGTCCATTCTCTTGTTTTGTCTTCTCATCTATTCTATTCTCTTGCATCGTCATCTTGTCTATTTTGTGTTGTTGACTTGTTTTTTTGTCTATTGCCTTTTCTTCTTTTTCTTGTCTTTCCTTTTCTTGTCTCTTTGTCTCATATTCTCTTGTCTTCACTCATACTTTGTTTGTATATTTTTCTGTTTTTTGTTCTTTGTTCCTATGTTTGTTTCTTTATTTCTTCGTGTCTTGGTTCTTTGTTAGTTTTTTTCTGTTTCTTGGATCTTTGTTTGTTTCTTGTTTTTTATTTTATTGATTCTTTGTTTGCTTGTTTTTTTACTCTTGGTTTTGTTTGTTTGTTGTTTTTTCTTTGTTTTTGTTTTTCTTTCTTTCTTGTATTTGTTTTTTGTTTGTTCGTTTCTTTTTTCCTTTGTCACTTGTTTTGTCACTCTCTTTCTTTTGATCTATTCTCTTGTGTTTTATTTCTCTTCAGTCCACCGTTCCTCATCTTCAGCGGAGGGATGCCAAGAGCCAGTTATGGAGACAGGCATTGCATCTCAGTCATCCACAATAAAACTCATGAAGCCCTGGATTTCACCTCACGCATTATTGACTTCTTCGTTATTCGAGAGGGAGAGAACCAGAAAGGTAGGACAGAAACTGATTAGGATTTTACTATTTATAAATTAGTTAGTTTCTGGTTTCATACATTTAAATGTAGTATAGAGTTGAATCATAGAGAATGCTAGTTCATTGCTCTTTTCTTTGTGTTTAACAATAAATATTACATTTTTTTACATTTTATAAATGAAGAAAGTGATAACAGTAAACCTTTGACTGCTAACCACAGGGTTATTACAGGTCCATTTTTTTACTTTTCTTGAATTTCAATGTAACTGTGTTGATAATTGACAAATACTTGTTTATGGTTTAAGTGGCTGAAAGAGCTTGGAATTATAACTGTATATCAGTGGAACATGAGCACTATGTACAAGGTTAATCTCTTAGAATACGTCTGTATGTCCAAAATAAAAAAACTTTGAAAGTGCTTGAACGGTGGTAATGTTTGAACTTTCATAAGGAACTCTGTAAAAAGCTTTAAAAAATAAGCATGAAAAAAAAAAGTGTTATTTCTCATTTTCTCATTTTGGCTTCCCACAGCCATTTTCATCACAATTAACTCTATGCGAAAATAAATTAACTGACTTTTATGCAAGATGTTTAAACTTGGCCTGAAGTGCCTCTGAACGGATCTTTTTTTTGAGTCACTGCCCAGCCTTTTTAGGAAATTAGTTTACTGACATAAAATGCGACTCTCATTACACTTTCTCTGGATTTGCTAATCCAATACTGACTTATGGAAATAATGAGTTCCATTAAATCACTATAAATTTATCCATCATTTTTGAATCTCGCTAAACCGTTTAGTTTTCATTATAAATAATTATTTGTTTCATAAAAGCTCTTAGTCTGACTCAATGCATTCTTGTGATGAAGGTGAGCCCAGTGCTCTAGTGGTTTTAGTGGAGGAGGAGCTGGTGGTGGTGGATCTGCAGACGGAGGGCTGGCCCGTTATCCAGACGCCATACCTGGTACCACTGCACTGTTCAGCCATCACCTGCTCGCACCATGTGTCCTCCATTCCCCTAAAACTCTGGGAAAGAGTACAAGCTGCTGGCGAGCACCAGAACATGCACTATTCCATGAGGGTATGTGGATCTCATCATGGAAGAAGATATGTTTTTTTTAATCATTGGAAATGATCAGTCAACACAATAATTCTGAGATCCTACCATGAAAACTGCTCTTCATGCAATTGGTTGACCATCTCACCTGCTTCTAAATTTGAAAAAGCAAATACTGGGAAGAGATTTTGGAGACTATGCACTCTGAAATCCCTAGAACCCCCAGATTTACCATCTTGGGAGATGCACAAGTAATCTGAAATTCATCAGATTACCCTGTAATGCAAGCTTCATTGATTAAGGCAGTCACCTGATATGTCCCTTTAGAAAAAAAAATACTTTTAAATGAAAATATCTGTTTGTTTTTTGTAGTGATGTTTACCATTTTCTTTGAACATTTTAGGATTGGTTCTCTGTTCTGATATTTGTCTATGTATGAAAAAATAATATTTTCACCAGAAGCACATGAGCGTTAAGAGTTTAGGGTTGTGCGTGTGTTGATGTATGGTTTTCTTTGTGTAATCTGTATTGTCATGTGTACTCAAATGGAGAATGGCAGATTGAGCCCCTATTAACCTTGTATCTCATTTTAAAGTAATTGTACAGTTTGTTATAAAAATCTAATCACGCAAATACAGGATAGGTTTGTAATTTTTTCTTGTGTGTGTCTATTAGTTTGCAGCAAAAATGTTGTGATTATATGTGATAACATCCTATAAAAATATAATTTATTAGATGCTGGAAATTCTCAATCAACTCTGAAAGTAAACTCTTCAATTTTTGATCATTTTTAAAAGCGTTGAATTGCTGAAAATAATGCTGCTGTTTCTAAAAAAAAATGCTTGAACAAGCTGTCCATATTTTTCTTTGAATACTTTCAAAACTCTTTTGTTAATTAAGTTTTTTTTTCTGTATGTGTTTTCAAGCCGTGGCCTATAAACGGAGGGCAGAATCTTGCTCCAGATCCTCCCCATAGAGACCTTCTTCTGACAGGGTGAGTAGATTAGTGGAATTGACTGCTGTTGGTCATAGTGTGAAAAGGGTCTGTTTCAATATGTTGTTTTTGTAAATGGAACTGCAAATGGAGTTGATGAGAATCACGTATTAAGTTTTAATGGAATCTTCTGTTAAATTCAATACAAACATACCATTTATGAACTTTGGCCGCCTTTATTTCCACTCCAGTACGCAGGTACAATGGGCATTACAAAAACTCCCCCCACCCCCCCCCCCCCAAAAAAAAACCATCTAGCTCCTCTTATCAACTTGTACTGACATGAACATGATGAGAGATGTCAAACATGTTAACATCTTCTACGAGTATGTTGTCTGGGTAGAATTACTTAACTATAAGGGATGAAATCGCAAAGTATAATCATTTTAAATCACAAAACTGCATTTTTGGAAATTGTTACAGTAATTCTACTTTACATTTTGTGGTATTCACGTTAATATTTTTAACACTCCTATTGGAACTCAACATTTTAGTCATCTTTCCTGACTTTGAAAATTTGTTTTCCTTTTCCTCTGAAAGCCATGAAGATGGAACAGTGCGCTTCTGGGATGCATCGGGGGTTTGTCTTTGCCCTATGTACAAACTCAGCACAGCAGCAGTCTTTCAAACAGATGCCGACCCCAATGATAACATGAACCAAGGCAGTGAGGGGGAGTGGCCTCCCTTCCGCAAGGTCTGACTGATCTCTGTCGGATTATCGCTTACACTCAGAGTCTTCATAACTCATTTTTGATTGTGTTTATTTTTCCAAAAACATCAGGTTGGTTGCTTTGACCCATATAGTGATGACCCTCGGTTGGGCATTCAGAAGATCCACCTGTGCAAATACAGCGGATACCTCACTGTGGCAGGAACAGCAGGACAAGTGAGTTTCAAAGGGTGATCAAGTTCAGGAGCTGACTATGATAAAGTGATGGTGTTAATTAGAAAATGTTGATTAAATACTTATGTTTTGTGTATTAAAATAACCAGCAACACACAAGCACATGTCTATGATCATTTTAATACAACATAACATTTAAATAAGACCAAATAGATTTTTGACAGTTTTTATTATAGACAAACCAAACTTCTATGAGAAAACAGCATACACAATTCAAATTATTAAAAAATCAGAAGAACATTATTTTCAAAATCTAACCAGTAACATTTTTCCTGCATCGCATTTTAATGCTGCAATAAATTTATTAAAGATAGTCTATATGCCCTTTTGACATGTTATTTTTCTTTCTTGCACACCTACAGATGAATGCCTTCAAGTCATTTGTGCTTAAAATGTGCCGGTACGTGGTGGTACGCCGTAGCCGAACCACCACTTCTCAAACACACCATGAAGGTGTTCGTTTTAATACTGCTCCAAGCTTCCATCTCAAATTTTCACTCAAGCCCCTTTTAAGCGCCTCAATTTTTTTGTGTTTGCTCGCCTGCACTTCGCATTTGTCGGCATTAGGTGTCAACAAATGTTTGAAGAAGAAAGACGTCAATGAAAACGCATCTGTCCTCTTGTGGTTGTGGGGTAACACAGTCAAACTGTGATGAACACAGTCCAAAAAATGTAGCCAAGAAAAGTAGACCCCAAAACCTGTTGAAGTCTGGTTATTGTAGTCACTATTTATTTTTTGGCATGGTCTGGTTACATTTCTATACATTAGGGATGGCACGGTATGGAAATCTCACGATTTAGTTCGTACCTTGGTTTTCAGTTTGTTTATTAAAGGCTTATTAAAGTAGTGTTTTAGCATGTTGAAATAATATTATGTATGGGCGGTTTTCAAATGAGGAACAAAAAACTGGGTTAGGGTTAAATATAAAATGGAGTTAGTGTTAGGTTCAATTGATATAACGTGGTTATTGTGCCATTACTAATATATATAAAACATATTTGAAATTTGTCTAGAAGAAGGTTGCATGTTTGTTTCAACAAGTTACATATAAGTTAAAGTTAACTTATCTGTAACTTATATGTAGCTTTAATGTCTGCACATTTCATTTAATTACTTATACATTCAGCTGCACTTTTATATTCTATTTTTAAGAAACAGCTATTCATTGCTATTCATGGTTTAATTTGTTTGGTAAAAATTAAAACAGTTAAACCTTTAAACACTAATAGCTTTGATGTTTTGATGGTATGTGCAATAAGCAAGACTACAATCTGAAAAAGAAGAATTTTCAACTATACAATGACGTCCCATTTTTAAACCGTTTAAAATTGTCCTTGTTTCCCATTGCTGATGCTTCACAGCTATTTAACTGTAAAATCAGATTTTATGTCCAGTCCACCAAGTTTTAACAGAGCTTTATCTGATTTCCTGCCCTTTCCACTGACTCATTAGTTAATGATGAGAGTATTTGTTCAAAATGATTGATTTAGCTGCTTGTTAACAGTCTGGTTCACAGCATGTCTGCCTTTGGGAGCTGAGCTTTGTTGAAGGCCACCTCTCTTCATAATCAATATGCTTTTTCCTTGAATACAAGTAGGTTCCTCAAGGTCAAAAGACTTTGCTTGTGAGAAATTATGAATTGAGATACTTACGCCTCAGTCTTACGTTCCTGAGAATCATCTCAAAAAAATTTCAAAGCAGAACCCACATTTATAGTCTATTTGAACTGTTCCTATCATGACATAGATACAAACCTAGAGTTGTAGATCACAGACGAACTGAAGGTATAAGTGCAAAAACAATTGTTAAGAATTAGTGGAAGAGGTTACAGAATAGTACGTCTGTTTTTTTACCTTTTTAATCTAGTTTTTTTAATCTATATATCCTTAATAGTACTAAAGTTTTTTTTAGCAATTTTGATTGCTACTCACTTTCTTGCTAACCAAGTTCCATCTTTAAAGAAAATGATTTTTTTGCTGGTCATGTCCTCCTACAGTCATGAAATGTTGTGTTTGTGATCAATCAATTATTCAAGTTTTTTTATACAGCGCTTCTTTAGCAGTTGGTTTCAAAGCAGCTTCATAAAGTCCTCGTGAGGATCAGGAGGAGTAAATAGGAGTTCCCTCTGTGAGGCCCTTGGCTACTGCTTGCATAAACTTAATTTATGACCATATAAAGAAAACAAAGGCTTTGGTTTTCAAAAACAGGACCTCAAAGTTTAGTAAGTTTATTGTAAAATACATTACAGATGAATTAATATTTAATTAAATTAAATTAAAATTTTATTTAAATTTAATTTATTAAAAGTGATGTTGGTAGCTTTCATGCCTCTCTCCATTCATGGGAGTGAGGAGAAGCTGAGCCAATATTCAACCTTGTTCAGCTTTTTCTTTGTTTACTCTCTTGCTATTCTATGTCTCTTCTCTCTTCAGCTTTCACCCATTAGTTTAAGCCTGTTAGTTGCATGTGATTACCCTCCTCATTTTCTGTAGTTGGTGTGAGTTATACCATAATGTACACGTCCTTAAACTTTGCAATTCAGATGGTAAAGGTGTTCTGGACCCATAAAAATTGTGTTATAGAAGTTTTGTGAGTACTTATATCACCCAACAAACTTACAGTAAAAAGTAAAGGTTTAAACATCTACATCAAAAAATTTAAAACCTAGAGGATGCAAACAATAAAGAACATCTCAGAGCGCATTAGAGGATTTTTTTTTTTTTTTTTTTTTTTTCTCAGATTCTGGTTTTGGAGCTGAATGATGAGGCTGCAGAGCAGATGGTGGAAGCTACTGTGGTGGACCTGCTACATGGTCAGGAGGGCTTCCGCTGGAAGGGCCAAGCACGCTTAGATGTACAAGAGGAGCCGGTGTACTTCCCTCCAGGCTTTCAACCATTTGCTTTAGTGCAATGTCAGCCACCTGCCGTGGTCACTGCTATCGCTCTTCACTCCGAGTGGAAACTGGTAGGCTTCGGAACCAGCCATGGGTTTGGCCTCTATGACTATCATCAGAGGAGCAACATCTTGGTCAAGTGAGGAACCATTACATTTAGATTTCAGCTTATTTTTAATGGAAGGTGAAGAAAGATGCTTTAAAGGCACATTGATTTTTAAGTGGCTTTCCAGATTTTGGTTTTTAATATTATTATAGTAATTCATTGTAAATGTTTCAGGTGAGGCAGATTTAAGTGGCTTTCCAGATTTTGGTTTTTAATATTATTATAGTAATTCATTGTAAATGTTTCAGGTGCACCCTAAACCCCAGTGACCAGTTGGCTTTGGAGGGGCCATTGTCACGTGTCAAATCCATCAAGAAATCCCTCCGACAGTCCTTCCGTAGGATTCGTCGAAGCAGAGTCTCAATGAGGAAACATCACACCACTAATGCCGCCAAGGTCAATTTATTCCTACATTTCTCTCTCTTGCTCTCGCTCTCTGTCTTTCTCTGTATGAAAACTGAAGTTGAACTCGACTGGATTTGAGTTTTTGCTCTTAAAAGGAGAAAAAATAATTTGACCGGATGGTTTGTCAGTGCTTCTAAAGCTTTTACATTACACTTGTATACAAACAACCTCAGAGTCAGGTGTGTGGATCTAAATCAGTGGTTCCCAACCTGGGGGGGGTGCCAGAGTTCCCAGGGGGGGATGGGAGTGGATAAGTGTTGAGGTAGAGAAATATGGAGTCACAATTTTCAGAACGCAAAAAGTTAATTTCCATGCATATGAGCTGCGTTTTGTAAATTAAATGTTTTTCCCATGTAAGAAAACCTATTTTGAACAAGCAAATTTAATTTTCAGTTTAAATAATCTTATTGACTCTCGCAACAATGCCTTCATACCCGGGCATAGCCCATACTGTGTAACCTTCGACTGTCAACACTCGCCAGTAAAACACTGTCCAGAGACCTTAGTGACACACTGGCAACAATTGTAAAATTCGTAAACTTAAATAACCAATTAGACCAGAGATTATTTGCGCAACAGTGACTCGATGCATCACACCAAACTCTCCTGCTACACACGGAGGTGTGCTGGCTATCGAGCACTTTCTAGAACTGCAAGATACAATTTTGGAATTTTTGTCAAAATTTTGTCAAAACAACATACTGTTGACCAGCTGTCAGATATTTTCTGGATTAAAACAGCATGAAAGTACATCTGTACTTACAATCTGTGCTTAAAAGTAAATGCACGGCTATTGTAATGCTTATATTCATGTTTATGTGAACATTTTAGTGTTAGACATAAAGTGTATGTTCATACACAGATGAAACAAAGCAAAAATGTAAATATAAATGCCTGTGTATTCATTTAAATTTCATTTAACTTAATTTTAATAAACTTGATTCAATATAAATGTAATAAACTGATTGATTTAAATTTACTAATATAATGTACATGTATGTACATAGGGGGCCCCAGGAAAAAAGGTTGGGAAGCACTGACCTAATTGACGATGATTCTTTTTTTAGATGAACAATCTTTTTAATGAATGTGAATCTCAAAGGAAAAATAACTGGCTTGTTAATGAATTTTGGATATCTCTTCAGCTGCAGGAGATCAATGCAAGGCTCGAGGCTGAGGCTTTGCAGGAGATGGAACTTGCTCCTGTACAAAGGAAGATCGAAGCCCGTTCCTCGGACGACTCCTTCACAGGCCTCGTCAGGACACTCTACTTTGCAGATACGTTCGTCAGTGATGGTGAGTACTGCAGTGTTTGTTTCACAACTTTTTGTGTTTGAAAGACAATTCACTGCGCTGTTTGATAAGAGTTTATAAGACGAGCTGAAAACCTTAATCTTCTGCTCTTCTTCAGGCTCTCATAGTACGCCCTCACTCTGGGCAGGAACCAATGGCGGAGCAGTGTTTGCATTTGTCCTCCGTATACCACCTCAAGAACGAAGAGCAGAGGATCCACTATCGGCTCATGCAGGTATAATAAATCGGATTAAAATTGTAATTGAAATTATTCAGCTAGTTTGTTCTCTCTCTTCTAACTTTTGTGTGTGTATATATGTATGTATTTATGTATATATTTTTTTTTATTACCAGCGAAAGAGATTCAGCTGATGCATCGCGCTCCTGTGATTGGTTTGGTGGTTTTGGACGGGAAAGGAGTACCACTGCCTGAGCCCCTGGAAGTGGCACATGACCTGGCTCGAAGTCCTGAAATGCACGGTTCTCACCATCTATTGGTTGTCTCGGAAGAACAGCTTAAGGTGAGCGTTACACTTTTTGACTCCTATTTAAAACACAAGTTGTGTTTCTAACCAAGTGTGTTTGTGTACAGCTGTTTACACTGCCTAAAGTGAGCAGTAAATCGAAGCTGAAGCTGACTGCAGTGGACGGTTCTCGTATTAGACGCGTGGGTGTGGCTTGGTTTGGCTCAAAGACCGATGAACAGTTGGAGAGCAGCCTAGTGGTGCTGACTAATCAGGGGGAGCATCACGTTATCTCTCTGCCCTCAATTAAGATGCTGGTGCACTACCCATGCATACGAAAAGAAGACGTCAGCGGAATCGCATCTTGTGTGTTCACCAAATATGGCCAGGGTAGGAAACGCTCAGGTTTTTCCATTATGATGAGTCAAACATTTTCATGAATTTATGTTACGTTTATCTTAAAAACTTCTCAGTCAATTACTTTTAATTCACTTAAAGAAGTTATTTTATTTCAGAAGATAGATTCTCAGCAGGAAATATGTTAGTGATTTTTTTTAAAAGTGCATTCTAAAAAGGAATTGTTGAAATTTCAAACTTGTGGATTAAAATTTCAGCAATGTCACAAATACATTTTTTTAAAGTGAATTCATTTTGTAAAAATAGGATTCAAAATCGATTTTAACTTTTAACTATTTTCTTTCAGGTTTCTACCTGATCTCACCATCAGAGTTTGAGCGCTTCTCTCTATCCACGCGCTGGGTGGTGGAGCCACAGTGTTTGGTGAAGCCTCCACTTCAGATGAGGTCTAAAAGCCCATCAAGCCCTGTTCAAAAGGACCAACAAGATGGAGTAACCACAGAATATAGGTGTGTGAAATTGATCAAGCCTGTCGTTAAATCACACAGACAAGGGACAGCATGGAGTCTCTAAAGCTCTTAGTAGAGTAAAGTTTGTAGTGTTCCTCCATGATGTTGAAACAGTTAGGAGGACAAATTGAGTCCTTCTCTAGTCATGTGTTGTCTGTTAATTTGTTCTACGTCTTAATTTTCTTTAGTAATTTCACATCCAGTATGTGACCAAATGTCCTTATTAAAAGCAGTGCTTGGTTCTTGGACATCTTTAGCTCTTTCCGATCTCCAATATCTTCAGGATATTTGGTATAAGACTTTTGTGGTGACCACATACTGTTATCTTCCTTTAAAATATATTTTACTCCTTTCGCTTTTGTTGAATGAAAGCCTGGCTGTTGCTGAATTGGACCATGATTTCCAAAGGGGTGACATTCGACAGGACAGGAAATTTTAAGGCCAAACATAGTTTATAGTGCCATCTATAGGCCGATTAGTGTAGATTTCCCTAAATCTACAAAATGAGGATTATTTTCTGACACAATTTCATCTGAGATCTGTGTCTTCGCATTTTTGTGCCATTCGCCCAGGTTGAGGGAAATATATCCAGGTTCACTTGGTAAAGTGTGGAGCTGCGAGCCTTTTCTGGTTCATTTAATGGTATTTATACGTCTTGTTCTAGTCATGTTTTAATATTTCGTTTTTGATTGTGTTTTGTAAGTGCATATTGAGTATCATGGAAAGCACAGATAAATCACAGGTTTTTTTTTACTTTAAGTTAATGATGGCCTTTTTTCTCTTTTAACAGAAACTTCAACACGGAGACTGAAGGATATGGTGAGATTAAATGCGCCCTCCTTTACTTGCGCTCTCTATTATACTTGTCTTTGTGCACTCTTTAAAACAAGCATCCAGTACTAAAATGTGCACGTTATTAGTTTTTCTTTGAGTGCCTCCCACATTCTATTGAACCTCTTCAAGACTTTAAAACACAATCTGTAACTGAGAAAAGCTGTACTAATTTAATTCTAGGCACCAAAATAGATTTCCTCCAGTTCTGTACTTGTACTATTTAAAATGATTAAAATGTAAAAGAACAGTGCCAGTAGTTGACTGCAGAACCTCATTTCTGCCTCACACATATTTTTTTTCCATGAAATTGTCGCAATAAAAAGATCTTTTTCATAAAAACTGCATGTGATTTTGTTTTTGAAACATAATTGTGTAATTTTTGTGAAAGCGATATAATTTACGAGATCATTATGTAGGTTTTGTGTGTTGTTTTTATGAGATCATTCATTTTTGTGAGTGTAGTAAAAACAACATGATTATCTCATGAAAACGACATAATTATCCAGTAAAAACTATATAATTATCTCAGAAAACGACATTATGATCTCGTCAAAACTACATAATTATATTATTTGTGAGATTATATTTTCCCACGGCTGCTCTCTGGCTAGACATGCTTAAATGAACTTGGTCACTTTTAATTTTCCCCCAACTTTAACTGCAGTTATTTTATAAAAGTTGAATCATATTGAATCATATTGAACCTACGCACTCTATATTGCCATAAAAAAATGTTTGAGACTTTAAGATATAAAATACCCAAGTTAACTTGTTCAATGATGAATGTGCTGTCTCCAAAGATTTCAGTTTGAAAAATCTTTAAGGAAATATTTTTATAAATAGAAAATACTGTAGCAAATATATATTTTGTAGCTGTGAATTTTACTATTAAAGCCTACAAGTAAGTACAAAAAACATGTGAATATTTCAGTTACAGATTGCGTTTATAACCCGTCTCTAATGCTTTGTGAGCTTCGCTGGACTGATCTATGTGCTTGTGTGTTCCAGAGAGTTCTGCTAATCAAGTAATGGAGCATGCTTTGCTCAACGATGAGAGTGAGTACAGCAGGTGTCAGCAGTTAGAAAAAAAAATCCTGCATTCAGTTTTAAAAAGCAGTGCTAAGTCAGAAGCAGCAGGTTTAGGTTGTTAGTTTATTTCTTGCTTGCCATGGATGTTCTTTGACATGAAAATGGCTTGTAATCAACACAGCTTGAATGTATTCAGTGACTGTTTTCTGGTCTGTGTGTGCATGGTCTGTAACACTTCTATCTGCCTGCACAGTAATGTTGTTTGTATTGTATGTGCAAGCAATTAATTTGTTTTCTTTGAGCAGTTGAAATCGACTTTTTTTAGTAGTGTTCTCTCAACTGCTTTTTGCTCTCATAAAGGTGTTCTGCAGGAGATCCAGAAATCACTTGAAGGAGATCAAACGTAAGGGTTTTATCAAAATGTTTTAGGTCTATACTGAATTTCGGATTTTTTGTGTGATATTTTTTTTACATTTGTTTAAAGGACATTTCTGGAGAACAATTTGAAGACAAAGCCCAAAGCTAGCAATGTGCTGAGCAATGGAGGTAACATCACAAAAAGCTGCTTTATCTTTCTCAATGTAACCTTCCGTGATGATGGAACAGTAGTGCCGTACATATCAATTTGAGACATGATGTGTTTAATTTTGTTTTACTTGACCTGACTAGAATAAGATATTGATGGCACCGATTTTAGGACACCGGAGCTGTCGTTGATGACAGAATAGTGACTTGTGCACTTAAAACTACCGTAGCGGAAAAATTTAAAAAAAAATCTCAACAAATTCGGAAAGCTGAGAAGCAGTTCTTTGGACTGATATTACATTTATTACAGTAATGACTGCATTGCTTGTGTTCCAGGGGCGGGAAGTTTGTAGAGTGTAAGAGCGATGACTTATGAGTGATGATTACATGCGAACGATTTTAACAATACTTTAGGTGTGTTTTAGAGGCGATTTAATTTTAATTACTATATTTTTATTGTATGTATTAGTGCAAATGCATTGTTTTCATTGTAGTTATAAGTTTATTAGCATTAGATTGTGCTGTTTTTATACAGTGTTTGCGTCTGTGATTCTGCCGCATTCGGGCTAAACTGCATCTTTTCTTCATGTTTCTAGCCTTCTTCCACCGTTTTTTTGGCACACTTGGTGTTAGATTTCAGTGCCAAACCTCTTGTAAATAATGGAAAACTATCATCAAAGTTGCTTTTGTTTGTAAGTTTACGTTGAAAGATGGCGTGGAGAGCCTCAGGGAGTTTCAGATCTCAACCTCAGTAAGTGAGACCGTTTTTATACACAGAGTTTGGTCACTGCTGTATAACTATAATGTTTTCCAATATATACTGTAATTTGTCTAATCGACATTATCTAATATTGCTTTATTACTGCTCATGCTCATGAGTTCAACAACATATTGATCTTTCATTATTTATATTTCATCTAATCATTATATATATATTTTTTGCTACATTTTGTGTAGAAACGCATGTTTTTTTTTTGTTTTTTTTTTGACAAATCTTAACTAATCTTATGTAATGTCTTTATATTTATAGAGGTTCTTCTGATGAAGGGAATCCTACTGAGGGGTGAAGATGATGTCTGTAGCAGAGGCCGAAGCTTTAGGGACACCAAAAAAACTTCTGTAAATATGTAAATAAAACAACTTGTGAAACGGACACTGAAAGCTCTATTCAATCAAAACTGTTTGTGTGGATGTAAAATAGTTTGAGGTTCAGTTCAGGTTCAGTGTAATCTACGCTCTGTGTTTATAAAGAGAAACTTGATGAAAATTCTTTTTTTTTTTTTTACTTGTTATTACACACTGTTCTGAGCCTTTATATAAAGAAAAACAGGTATTTGCCAGATTTTGAAAGTTTTATTTAATCTGAAAAGGAAAAGTGGCAAAAAATAATCATAAAAACAAAATTTTCTGACCCAATTATTAAAAACAAGAGAAGAATACCAGGCGAACTGTTGTAATTACAGTATCACTGTAGGAGTAAAAGGGCTCAACTTTAACCCGCAGTGTAGTTACGCTGGAACTTCAGTCATCATTGTTAAGGAGCAATTTGGACTACCAGCTTCAAACATTAGGCCAGTTATTGCTTAGGATATTCTTTACAAATTGCTGGGGAAATGGAATGTGTGTATAAATAATAAGCTGCATGAGATCAAGTCTTTATTTAAGATAAATAAGAAAGTAAAATGTATTTATATTGCACATTTCATACAGCAAAGCAGTGCAAGCAGACAACCCACTCTGATTCCCTTCAATGACTCAACGCTTTGCAACCATAGCTTTTGATGAACATTGACCGTTGCTTTTTTAGCTTTACGCATCTCCAGCTACACTCCAGATTTCCAACAGCTGGACTGCAAGCATGACAGGGTTACAGATTTTAAGGTGCACTCAACCGGTAGATATTCAAAACACATAAAATAATAATAAAATATAGACCATCAAGGACGTATACCAATACTCAACTTTTTAAAAATGCTTTGTTGCTTTTTTTTTATTAAGAGGCATTTTATAGTATTAAAAATATAAAGAAATTTTGAGCAGAACTGTTTTAGTTGATTTTTATTTTTTTACTACTGTGAACTAGGGGTGGGAGATATGGCCTTTTAAATAATATCATGATAATATGGGAAATATAAATGATCAGAAAATGAAAGTTTACCTTCAGATACTCAAATATCCAATTATTGTCTTCACAAGGAAATTATATATTTATCCATCTGTGTAATATTATAGCATTTTAGCGAAAATAACTAACAATATTCAAGTGATATTAAATGTCAATGTTTGACAGTTTTATTTTTGTAGTTTAGCAGCATGTTCTCTGATATAAGTACAAGTACTGCAGTACCCAAAATGCTTAGCGCCACATTGTGCATGCAGTTTACGTTGTTTGGTTCCCATCCTACATTTAGCAAATTATAAATATACAAGCATGTGATGACGAACTAATTGATGAATATAAATGTTCACACGGCCGTGTGAAGATGCCCAAAGCATGATGGCCTCGTCCACTCATTCACTCGAACAGCTCTGAGAACGCAGCGCTATCTGTAGGCCTGTTTGTTCTTTTCATCGAATCTACATTCTTACCGCGAGTGTTCTTCTGTATCTGTTGTTTCGAATCCAAACCGCTTCCACACACCTGACATCACTCCGTTTTTTTATTTAACTCTTTCTCTGAGCAAGTCGTGTTTGCGTTCTAGCACTGTTTAGCGTACTCTTCTTTGTGTGGAGGATGGCAGCGTAGCTTTGTGTAAAACACATCACGTCAACACGTCAGAGTACCACGATATAAACATTTCAAACAATATTAATTATTGTAACGGTATTATCGCGGACGATACTCTGTGAACACTGATCTTTATGCTTTCTACTCCTTTCACAGATTGAGCCTTTATTCCCAGTGCCTGAACGGTTCTGGATGTGGACCTTCATTCCAGATCTGCATACAATCTGAACTTTACTGCGACCACTACTGAACCTCGAGAAAAGAGATCTCCTTGAGCTTCTACTCTCACCGCGGAGAGAAAGCGAGCACCAGTTGTGCCTGAAGTGACCAATCACTGTTTCTCCACTCAGTCCATTACCAGCTAATGAGCTGCTCTTCACCTCAGCTGGCGAGTCAAAGATTAGCAGTTTTTAACTTATTTTTTAAAAGCCCATAGTTGTTCTTTTATACCAGGTTAGGGATTTTAGAATTTGCATAAACTCTGTCTGAATCATGGTGAATGCTATCATGTGCTGTTGTTGATTTGGATTTCATTTGAACTCTACTGAGGAAGAAGTAGTGATGCCTTCCCCGTCCAGACCGATGATAATCACGTTCTTTGAGGTACTTTAAACTACTGTGTAGTACAGATGCTGTAGTTTCTTGGGTGTACAGCTTTCTGAGGGGCTCCATTTGTTATTTTTACATTTTAATACGGTTTTGTTATGCCAAGAGTGAACGATGTAATCTAGGAATGTAATTTTAAAATATTGTAGTGGAATGTTTTAATATATGTGTATATGAAAATCTGTACCAGTTTTGATGGTGGGTTCCTGATGGAGGGCTGTATTTTCTGATCTAAGGAAATATTTTGGTACTGTCTCCAGAAATGCTTTAAGCGTTTTCTTTGGGCGGGTCTGGAATATATTTTTGTAGAGATATGATTATGTATGAGAACACTAATTGTTACTCTTTCTACTTTCACACTACAGGTCTTCAGTAAAATAATTCACACAACTGTCATTTGTTTTCCTTATTTTGTTCTAAATTTTTGTGTGGGCTGCAAACATAGATTAATAATGACAGAAATGAAGAATTAGTTTAAATTTGTATTTATCAACAGTCAGGGACTCAAAGTTGTTTTTTGTTAAGTTACTTTTTCTTGGGATTGGAACTTTTTTTTTTTTTAAAGATAAATTAGTAATTTAACATACTTTGAAGGAATAACTCTGGTATAACTCATCCTGAACCAAATTAAAAATGCTTTAAACAAAATCGATTTAGTAAATCAAATACTCCTTTAATGTCAAAAACAATGCTATCATTTTTTAGTATTTTTTTTTTGTATTTAACTTCACTACTTTTATATGTTCAAATGAGAGTAACTGACGGAATATACAAATTTATTCATGATTAAATCAAGCAAAGTAAAAAGAAAAAAATATACAGTCAGAATACTTAAAAAAATAATCAATATATTTTTATCAGCATTGGAAAAATAAATAACAAAAAAGCAACATGACAATGGTAGATTAATACTCAAAAGATGAATAGACAAATGTTTACCTTTGTTTAAAGTTATTAAACATTTACTGGTATTAAAATGCAGGGCTCACTTAACAGCATCACATTACATTACCTGTCAAAAATCATGGCTTTATAGAGAAAGTAACAATTCTAACCACAAGTTAAAAAACAAAGATATAGCCTAAATAATGTGAAAAAAATGACATACAATGTAACAATAGGCACGATTATACAGCTTATGAAAAATGTTTATTAACTACCATTAAAACTTTTTTGACTTTAGAAACTCATTTTATCAACTGGAAACTCAGATTAACACTACAATATAAAAAAACACTTTACTCTTTTATAATGTCAAACCAATAAGTCATTTTACTAGTAATTAAAACTAAAACCTAAAATAGTATATTACATGGAAATGTGAAGTAAAGCTTAAGGACTGCTAGTTTTCTTAGCATTATATTTAATATGATAAAAAAAAATCTCATATTTTTAACATAGAGGGTTTTTAATTGTCTAACTAAAAATGTTATCTTGATCCTAAAAAGTTTAGAGCAGTTTTTTTTCATTTAGATTACATTTTATATTTATATCACAAAGATTAAATATCTTCTTTAAAATTATAGCAATGATCTTTTTCACACCAAAACTTTTAGAGAGTAGTTTTTTTTTAATAATTATGTAAAACTATTCGTTTCCACAAACTTGTTTTTGGTTGCTTGTAATGGCATACTTACCTTTTCTGTTTTTCTTCTATTTTGTTTCATCAAACTGTATGTTTTCTTATGATGATCCCCATTACATAACCCCATTCTTTTATTGAGTGAGTCCTTTATTTTATGATGAAAACGAGTGTAGCTATGAAACAAGAAAAGACCTTTGCTTTGATCAGTTGTCATATACACTCAGCCAAGAGTTCTGATCATCTATTATTGAGAGATGCTTTGTTCCCTAATCGCAGTAGCTCAAATGTTTGCCAGAAATTAGACACCTCTTCTTTGAGAATCCTGAAGAATAGCTTTTTGCACCATCAAAAATCCTCAGGAGATTTAAAGTTAAATCTTCTAGTGAACTGTGTACAGTATTTTGGCAGCATAAACGATAAAAAACTGGATACAAAAACATCTCGCGTAAAGGCTACTCACTTTTTATCCAAATCTAAAATAACATGATGAAGAGGAAAGTTTTTTTCGTTTTGACAATTACAGAAGATTACAGAAGAAACGATGTAATGTTCATGTGTGTAAGCATCACTGGCAGTGTTTCTCTGAGTCTTGTGTATCAAACCTTTTGTCACCCTGCAGCGAAGCCTCTCACCTTTCCACCGTCTGCTTAGCGACTGATTATTTGAATGGCTGCATAACTATATGGTGTGCCATCAAATATAAATTATTCACAGGAGTCCTTGAACGTCTGTGCATGTTTGTGTCAGAGAGACTCTGTAGGTGTTTGGGTGCAGCCACGGGAGCAATCTATGGGGTGTTCAGGACTATTGTAGAAACCCCCTGAAGACCTACCCAATGCATCAAGTGTACCTGAAAGTACGGGTAAGTCTACGTTCATTGTTTGAGTATACTGCCTGGATAGTTTCTTTTTATGTTGTTTGTGCTAGTATTTGTTACTGGGGGGTGTACGCATTGTTCTCCCTTGAATCAATGCAGCTTTTTGTTTATAGGTTCTTTATTTGTAAGCCAGTTTTCATTGTCGAGAGTGAATAGCTAATGTTTGAAACCGAACCCTAATGGTGACAATTATGTCAGAGACACCTTGCACTGTAGTTGAAAGACATGACCTGAACGCTACCCATTACAGTATAGGTTACTGATAAGCATCAATTTCACCAGTGCTTATGTCCAAACGTGCAGAGTAAACAGGTTTGTCTGGCAGAAGTTGTTGCATTTTTACTTCTTTCCTTATTAAACGTCATAAATTCCTTGGTGTTTGATGGTTTTTAGGTGTTTGTGGAAATGGCCTGACGAAGGGAGAAGACAGCTGCATGGTTACCTGAAGCAAAAAGTGAATCATGCCTCCTGCCAAACCCCCTGCCAGGGCTAGAGGAGGGAAACAGAAAGCTGTGTCAGAAAAGACAGAGAAAAAAGAACCACCTCAAACTCCCAAACGAGGACAGAAAACATCTCAAAACAACAATGAAAGTGGGAAAGTGACTGGTGATAAAAGTCCAAAAAAGGAGGAGATTTTAGGAAAAGGGAAGAAGAAAAAAGATGAGAAGAAAAGTGACCCGAGAGAGGATCCAGAAGATGAAGAGTTTGAGATGGAGACCTCGAGGCAAAAAGCCAAAGCTAGAAAACAAATCGATAAAAGCATACCTGGCAAGAGGGAGGATGTAAATAAAGCAAAGGATAGACCTGGAAAAGCTGTCAAATTGAAACCTGAACAAAAGAAAATTCCAGTAAAAAGAGGTCGAAGAAAAGGTGCAAAACGAGTAGACACTGAAGAGGAAGAGTCAGAGAGTGAGAAAGCAGTCAAATCGGAGCAAGAAAGTGAAGAGGAAGCTATGCATGAGAAGGAAGGCTCAGATTCCATGGTGGACACCGCTGAGACTGACGTAAGTGTATTAAGTGGTCAAGAAGAGCAGTCAGATGCAGACCGAACGTCTGAAAAGGAGGAAGAAGAGAGCAAAAGTTTAAGCGAGGGCAATTCGGATGTTCATAGTGAAGGCAAACTAACAGAAGAACCTGAAAAGGAATTTGCAAGCAGTGCAGAAGACGTAGACTCTGAGGAGCTGCTGAGCGATACAGGGGAAGAGAGTGCACCTAGTGAGGTGGCAAGTGCTACACAAAAACCTGGAGCCCTAAACCTGTCCGTGCATCTTCAAGGACAAAAGAAGATGTTAAAGTCCAAGTTATTGCAAAAGAAGGGTACTCCCAAAGAAGAGGCTCCGCAAGAAAGTTCTTCAAAGGGAGTACAAATCAAAGCAATGGGGTTCTCCAAAGGTGGTGCTACTAAGAAGTCACAAATTCTAAAGCTGGCAAGTAAAACAAAGACCATGGGCAAGACGGAGGAGACAAGTGAACAGGAAGATAAAGGGGCAGCACCAACAAAAGTCCCGAAGGGGTTGCTGAACAAACAACCTCGAATGCTGTTTTCAATGAAAGGTAAAGGTAAAGATGTTAAAAAGAAGAATGAAAAGGAGGACATTGAAGATGCTGTTGAAGAACCAAAGCAAGACGTATCAGAGACAATAGTGGAGGAAGTAGGTGAACCTGAAGAAGAGGTTTCAGACTCAGCTGAACATTTACTGACTCGTAAAAGAGGCACGAAGACACTACGCCGTGTGTCTGGTTGGATTCAGAAAAAAATGCCAAAGAGTATGCATCTCCGAAGAAAAATTTCAGCTGTCACCCAAGCAATTGGAATTTCAAAATGGATGCCTTCTTTGGTTCCGAAGAAGAAAAGTAACAGTGCCAAGAAAAAGAAAAATCTCATCCGACACAAGATGCTTGTAAAAATGTCAAGCGGTGGGAAGTCAAAGATAGAGGAGTCAACTTCAAAGGAGTCCAAGATAGAAGCGGATACTAAAGATCATCCCCAAGGTGGTCCCTCTGATAACCCTGGCCCCTCTCCACAAGATGCAGAAGACAAGGGAAATGCTGGGGATGCCAAATATGCAATAGTGTTACCGAGGATGAACAAAATTGGAAAGGCAAAGGAAGCAGCTGCTGCAACTGTGGGAACAAGCACAGTCAAGGAACCCACCTCAGAGCAGAAGCCACCAAAACCTGGTGCTCGGCTGGTTCTTCCTGTTAAGCCAGACCTTAGCCTTCTAAAATCCATCAAGAAAAGCCCCCGGGAGGGTGAAAGTGGAGTGAATCCCAAAAAGATATCTCAAGGGATTGATCGACAAGCAGAGATCAAAGCTGGATCCAAAGAGCCAACATCAGGCATCAAAGATGGTAGTATACTGCAAGCAGCCAAAGGAAAACTAGGAGCATCGAAAGTCAACATCACTAAGCTTCCCACATCCAAAGCCTTAATCAATAGTGTAAGTGCTGGGCAGAACCAAGATGTGGAAAGGAACTTAAGGAATGCAACAAGCCCAGCTGAACCTGAGACACGGAGCGATGGAAGAACAAGACCTTCATATGAGGAAGATTTGGACCGAGAGGTGGCTGATCTGATGGGTGAGGGTCTTTTGCCTTCTCCAATGGAGCTCCACTGGGCACAGACTCAGCAGATGTGTGGCGATCCTCAAGATTGGCTGCGGACAGAAAACCTCTTGCCCCACCAAACTGTGGAGAAGCTCACAAAATGGACAGTATATCAGGATGAGGAACAAGCTCCCATCATTCCAGCCCATAACGGGAGAGGTCCATGGGAATCTGAAGATCCTACCCAAAACATGCTAGAGGAGAGGCTTAACAGCACACAGGTATGAAACATGCATGATAAGAAGTTCAGCTGACAAATTGCTAAGCCTCTCTCACAGAAACAGGAGAAAAGAGCACTTGGAAATTGTTCACATACAATTTCACAGAAACGAAGGGTAACAGGTACTCTCCAGTTTTTGATAGTTGCACTAAAACAGTAGAACTCAGTGGATAAATCTGGACAATCAATGATTATAATCTGGACACCAGTCATCCTAAATGTCTGCTTTAATTTGCCACAAAAATGCTACACCCAGATCAATAAAAAGGTCTAAATTTCTTCTAAGAGTAGCATTCATTTAAACTATCTTTTACATGTGATTAAAACAAGCTAACATTAGCATCCGCTAACTTTGGAGTGGGCAGAAAAACTCCGAGCTAACTACACACTCCTGTGTCATTGTACGGCTGGACTTGTACAAATGATGCCTTAATGTTAAACATGAGCATCACTAAACCCTTTTTTAATGTCAAATTTCAAGGTCTGTTTATATTTTTGCTTCATCCTAGAAATCAACATTCATTAAAACACTAATGGATAAAAAAATGCATGCATTTGTAGCAAAGAAATAAACAGTTAAACGAAACCCAAACATAACATTATTGATATCTGGATGCCTGCGGTTTTGTATTTGCGCTGGAGCGGCCGGGTCCGGAGGGTTAGGAACCTGGTGCATCTACAGGTGCTTCAGCCAGGCTTATAGAAGATCTCATTTAAGTAGAAATGAATAGACAAATCTAATGCTTGAAGTGAATAAATATGCAACCGTATGTATCATGATTCCATAAAAACAATCTGGTAAATTCGATAATAATTGACTTTTTTTGTGTTTGATTTCAAGATACTTGTACTAATTAATTTATTTAGTCTGAAAAATATATAATACAATTTAATATACAATTAAATGTGTGTTAGTTGTGTTAGTTAGTATTATGTTTTATATACCGTTTATTGTATTATGTGCAACTGTATTTGTAGATCATGAAAACGAGCGGCCTGTGCCCCAGTGCACAGAGAGTAACACAGAGAGAGGAATTAACGCTAAAAGATTTCTCTACCTGTGCATTATTCGCACACGTGTCACCACAATCTAGTGTTTTAATCCAACGATCGACATTAGGAGTGTTAATTTAACCATTTAAAACTCATTTAATGTCTCTCTCTCTCTCGCTCTCTCTCTCTCTCTCTCGAGAGAGAGAGGATCTCTCTCTACTTCGTCCCTAGATAGAGATCTGATCTTCTCTATCTCTCTCGCTATCTCTAGATCTACGTCTATCTCGCTCTCTACTCTCTCTCTTCCTCTCATCTCTCTCTCTCTCTCGCTCTCTCTCTCTCTCTCTCTATCCTCTCTCTCTCTCTCTCTCCTCTCATCTCTCTCCTCTCTCTCTCTCTCTCTCTCTCTCTCTCTCTCTCTCTCTCTCTCTCTCTCTCTCTCTCTCTCTCTCTCTCTCTCTCTCTTGCATGCTTAAGGTTCATATTTTCACCCTTGATGAAAAAGTTTAGTTTTTTTGGAAAAGGCTTCTATAATATCTTACTGAACAGTTTTGTGGCTAAAGTTACTATGAGGGGGTGGGGCTTGGCAACTGAATGTAATTCTTGCTAAGGTTATTTTAATACTATGTTTAAGCAACATTTTATTGTATTGACAACCAAGTATTAACAATGATTTGAGTTTGCTTGCACAGTTTTGGCTCAAAACCCCAAAGTGGTCTGGAGATTGATTTTTATTTTTTGCATTATTGCTTCTTAGTAGTTTATCCAAAAATTATTTAATTCTTTCAGTACATTTAGAGGCTCAATCCAAACCGTATTCCATTTTAAACTTTGCAATTTTAGATGTTGACCATTTGAATTGACAAAAAATGCTGTATATTGTCAATACTGTTATGAAATTGCTTGCATGTTTTTCTTCATGCCTTAGAAGATTTTTTTTGTGAAGCCACCTTGTGGCCAAGAAATATTATGATAATGAAAATATTCCAAATTATTTTATTAGAATTAGCTTACACTAATGACTTTGGCCTTGATATTTTCCCTAGTTCACGCCGAACAGTTAAACTACTTTTACCATAATCAGTGAAACTTTGTGTCAAATCATTTAATTGAAACCGAACCCACCTACTTTTTAAAACTCCCAGGTCCTGCCATTGGAATTTCCTATATTTCTAATTAATCATCTTCAGACTATGCCAGATGGAAAAATGACTTTGGCTTCACATTTTTAGCTTTTTGCCTCTACCAACCTTTATGTATTAACACTAACTTTGTTATGACAACCATGATCTGAAGGTGCATGCAGATTTTTATACATAGTTTCCCCTAGTGCTTGGGAAATACGTAAAATATTTTTATTTATTTTTTTGCTTCTAAACCTTACTGTATATTGCTCTCATTACGTTGCATGCCTCACACAAGATTTTCCCAGATTAGCCATCTGATGTTGCAGTGTTTTCCTTCTAAATGCTTGGCCCCAAATCAATGCTTTCAATTATATTTTATTTTTATATGTCCTTATATGTAGACAAATGGGATTTTAGTGTTGCTATCATAGAAGAATGTAGATGTGGAAAAAGTCATTATAACAGCAATGAACTGAAGGATATGTTTTTACCACTTCTGCTCTGCTTCTTTCAGGTAATGATGCCAGGAAGCAGTGAAGCTGTGGAGGTGGATGAGGTGGAAGATTTGGCCCAGCTGGAGTGAGTCAATGTATTCTTCACGTCAGATCTCTAAAGACATAAATAATGCTAATAATCAACCATCATTATTTCCAGGGAGGTGTGTGAGAGTTCTGTTCTGCTCAATCTGAAGAAGAGATTTCATCGGGATTCAATATATGTGCGCATTACTAAGCAAAAACATTTCAACATACATTGTTTTTTTGATTCTACTATAACAAAACAGTCAATGAAATTCAACAGACATATATTGGATACATGCTCCTCTCCATCAACCCCTTCAAGCCTCTTAACATCTACAATGAGGAATTGAGGCTGCAGTACCAGGGTAAAGAAAAGCATAATAACCCACCGTGAGTTGACTAGTGGCAAACTATTTTAGCTTTGTCCTTTTAAAGCAACAGAGACACTGAACAATTGCCACTTTCTGCAGTCACATATATGCCATAGCAGATGCCGCCTTTTGCCAGTCTCAGACCACCACGCAAGAGCACTGCATCATCATAAGGTACTTATAACTAGATCTCATATTCTCATACTGGTGATACGTACATGTGAATAATATTGGTGCCGTGACCCGGTTGTACTGTATTACTTTTTATGCATCCTTCAACAGCGGACAAAGTGGGTCAGGAAAAACAGAGGCCACCAAGCTCATCGTCCACTACTTGAGTTCCATGTATCAGGGCAGAAATGATAAGTTCCGTCAGGTACATATGCTTTTCAAAGTTTTTTTAGTCGTCAATAAAATCAAATCACATTAATTATTTATTCAACCTCTTTCAGCCAATGGAGGTTTTGCCCATTCTGGAAAGCTTTGGAAATGCCAAAACCATACTGAACAATAATTCTAGTCGATTCGGGAAATATCTTCACATCCACATTCTTCAGTAAGTTATTGGCATTCTGTCAGTCAGTGTAAGAATGTGAATCTTTAAACTGATTTTTTTCAGAGGTGTAGTTGTCGGCACATCTTTGTCAAAATATCTTCTTGAAAAATCACGAATTGCCTTCCAGGTTAGACTTGTATTGGTAACCAGTTCTAATCTTGAATCACAAACAAACTGAGTAAAAATGTGTTCTTTAGGCTAAAGAAGAGAGAAACTATCATGTGTTTTATGAGCTGCTGGCTGGGATGAATGACTGGGACAAGCAAGATCTTTTCCTCCAAGGAGCTGAAACATACTTCTACCTCAATCAGGTGAACCCAAAGCTCCTGATATAGCAGTCAATGAATTAAATCTGCGTATTGTAAAATGCATTTTTTAGGGCATGGCATGTGAGCTACAAGGGAAGCATGACAAGCAAGACTTCCTGCTCTTGCTACGCTGCTTGGAGACAATTGGCTTACATGCAGATCAACTGGCAACACTTTGGGCCATGCTGTCATCAATCCTGCAGCTGGGAAACATTTGTTTCAGCTCCTATGAGGTAATCTAGAGGGGTTATCCTGTTCAAAGTTGTTAGGCCTGATATGAAAATTCAGTTTTTTCCTCTCAAAATTAGAGTGAATCGTTTGAGGTTGCGAGGATTTTCAGTGAAGCTGAAGCACGGAGAGTGGGGAACCTCCTCCAGGTGTCCGCCGAGGCCTTGCAAACGGTCATAACTCACCGAGTGACTGTGAGAAGCTCGCACACATTCTCACTCCAATTAAACTATAACTATAAGGTTACATTTTTTTGCTCATAGATTTAAAAAAGGGTTTTAAAATTCTAATTTTGCTCATTTGCTCTCACTCATTTTTGATAACTGATGATAGGTCAGAATATCTTTATCTACGAAACAAATTATGCTTGGTTGTCCCTTGTTACCTCTAGCAGGAAACATCTTTATTCTGCTACCATCAAAGAACATAATTCAATAAAAATTCTTTGAGGAATAGCTGCTTTTAAACTTTTTATCTTATTTTATACCTTGACGAAAATAACCATAGAACCTGCTAGAGCATTTAATGTCTGCCGACTGACAAAATACTGATCACTTCAAAAGTTTGATTTCAGGTTTAGTTAAATGATAAGTCAGAGAAACTCAAAAAAAAAAAAATCTAATAACTTTTGAAGTTACAAACCAATGAGTTTATATGACTTGCAACATATTTTATAAACAGTGTTTATTAGAACTTACGGTTAAAAACGTAAACACTTTGTGATATCTAATACTTACATTCAAATATCCAATATGTTTCTTCAACCATAAATACAAATATACAAAAATTTTAATGGTTCACATTATCACCATCACATTTATTTACCTTAATTGACTTTATTAAACAGATGCAACAAATAGAAGTCTTTTGCAAAAATGAAACAACATTTAAATGTATTAATTATAATGATTTTTTCCTTCTTCCTACCACTTCATTGTTTTGGTTGATCAGCTGCAACGTCCTATATTGTGAACTACTTAAGTTAGACTGAAGAACGTGTCGGCTGAAATGCATAAATATCAATTGGCTACTTAAATCTTTTGAGTGATTTTTGTTTAAATAAAAAAATACGTAAGAATAGGTCAGATCTGTAAAATAAAAATTTCTTTGAGCCTTGTAAATTAAAAAGTTTTTCTTTCTCTGAGTATTTTGTTCTTCAAATCAGAATGTAGATTTTATCCTCAGAACGTTTTTCTCTTGTCAGGAAACAACATATGACAGGATCTACTGCCCTCTATCTGTGGAGAGTGCAATTGAATCCAGGTTAGACCTGAAGGTGTTGGATTCATTAGAGCTGTGGTGCAGTGCGCAGTTGACTGAATTCTCTTGAAACAGAGATGCCATTGCCAAGACGCTGTACTCGGTGCTGTTTGACTGGCTTCTTGAA
Source organism: Danionella dracula (assembly GCA_900490495.1). NCBI lineage: Eukaryota > Metazoa > Chordata > Actinopteri > Cypriniformes > Danionidae > Danionella > Danionella dracula. The sequence continues at coordinate 2,823,476 of UELW01000222.1, read as the reverse complement.
CGCATCAACGAGTGGTTAATTCCCACCGAGATGGACAGTACTGTTGGCATCGTAGATATTTACGGCTTTGAGGTTTTGTGTTCCCTGTCATTAACATTAATTTTTATTTTTATTAATAGCTGAAGCAAACCCAGTAGGATTGACAACATTGAAATATGTGTTACAGGACCTGAGTGTGAACAGTTTTGAGCAGCTGTGCATAAACTTTGCCAACGAGCAGCTGCAACAGTTTGTGAACAAAGCCCTGGTGGCACAAGAGCAGGTCAGTTTTGACACACCATCTGCCAGATCTCTGTACAGTTTTACTGCAACTTTGACTTAACACTCCTGATACTTAGTTATTCAAGCAGCTTTCACAGCTGAAGGTCTGTGTGGGCTGAAGAACAGTTGGATTTAGTGAACAGCTGTGGCTCTCCTGATTTGACAGCGAGTTGTCACATTGAGTTTTTTTACTTTGGCCAAAAAATATGAAAGAACCTCAAATCAAGATCACATCTTTTAGTTCAAAAGTAATGATAAAAATATTAATGCCTGACAAATGTAGGTGTTTCCTGATGAAGTGGATGTTATATGTTGCCATTCTGCACCACATACTCACCATACATTAGCATTCCTGTGGAGAGGAGAGAGAGTAAGGCAGCAAATTAGAACTCAGGGAGCTATTAGAAGAGGGAAAACTTAGGGATTTATCTTGGGATTTTTGTTAACCTCAGAATGTCAGGACATTTTTTTTAAACCCACGTTTATAGCACAATGTCCCTGTCACTACCCTATTGGCAAAGGCACTATCACCCCTTCAGAGAGTGCCCTGAGAGAGGGCCTCAGCACCACTGCCTGCAAGAACCTGGTCTTTCTCTAGTGTCTTTTTCAGGCTCCAGTCAACCTCAGTTCTGCTCAGCTTCAGTAGGACACTGGCTATATTTTGCAGGCAGCATGATTTGGCAGGGTAATCACCGATAACATTCTACTGGTTAAATTGATGAGATATAGACAACTAAGTTCATGTCTCAAGGTAAAAAAATTGCAAAAAAAATATTTTCATCTTGAAACTATGGCCATCATGGTGCCGCAATGGGTATAACTCCTGCAAAATCACTGGTTCAAAGTCAGCTAACAATTTTTCTGAAGTTTACATTTATGCATTTGGCAGATGCTTTTGTCCAAAGCGACTTACAGACGGAGAGATCTACAATTTGTTACACAGTCAAAGTCTATTTCAGCTTCTCATAATAGAAGTTGTATCAATTGATCAATAAACCAAAGCAGGAAGAAAATAAAGAGGAGGAAAAACATTTTATGTATATAAATATTATAGTAGGTGTTCCATGAAGATAAGACAAGATAAGAGTTTTCAGTTGCTTTTTGAAAGCTGTTAGTGTTGCTGCTTTCCTGACTGGATCAGGGAGTTTGTTCCACCAACCAGGGACAGTGAGAGAGAAGGTTCTGCTGAGAGATCTTCTGCCCTAGTGGGACGGAACCACGAGTCCCTGTTCCTTCTCTGAACGCAGGCTTCTGGAGGGAATGCTTGAGTATTCACTCTTTCTCTTATTTCCACATTCTAAAAATGGTGTAGGTTAATTGAAGACTGCATTAATTGCGTTAATTGAAGGAGTGAATTAATATAAGTCTGCAAGGCCTGTCCTACGTGTACCTCACATTTTGGTAATTCAGTGAAATAGTAGATGAAAAGTTGTGAAAATTAAAAATTCAGTATGTAAGTATGTGCCACAAAAATGATGGTCCTGATATTTAAAGAGACATTAAGGAAACACAGATGTCACTGAAAGTAGGGGCACAAGCACAATATTTACATCCAAAAATCTGACTGTTAGCCTTCAAAAACCTACCACTCACCTTTCAGTCACATGAGTCCTCTTTCAGTCTTTACAAATAGTTTAGAAAGCCACTGAAAACTTTTAGTCTGGAAGGCAAGTGAATCCACTTTCCATATTTGTTTCTTTTTGTTATTGCAGTATCAGTTTTTACCACAATCTTACTAACTGTACCTTTGAGAGAAAACATGATAATAGTACGGATGCTTTCAAAGTTCGGCTTGTTCATTTTCGGCTGGCATCTTAGCTTCTTAGCTCCTCTTGTTTCAATACAAACTCTGTGTCTTGAACTTTAAAATCTCAGATGATATGATATGATATTCTAGTAAAAAAAGTCCCAAGATTTACCAAAATAAGTTGTTGTTTTTTTTAGCCATAGTAAACTCTTTAGTCCTTGTGCAGGTGAATTCAATGCATGTCTAGTGTATGCGTAGCTCTCTAGAGCCACTTTTTAGACAAGTCAGTCTTAAACATGTCCTTTGCTGACCTTTTCCTTATATATCCTTATTACAGGATTTCGTTAAATGTCTTCGTGTTAGTTTGAAAAAATCTGTAATAAACTTAAAACAGCTATAAAAGTAACCTTTTAAAAGTAAGAATTGCTAAATCTTGAGGTTATGCAAACAATTTAATAAAGTTGTACTTTATGTGACTTGGGCCCTGTCCCAAATGGCACACACGTGGACTTGAATCGTGCATGCCTGCGAAGTGCGTGATTCCGTAGGGTGTTCCACCTGTAATTTTTAGGCTCTGAAGTCTGTTCATTAGCGCCCTCTATGCACCCTTTATGTGGTCTTTGGCGAAGCCCGCATCGATGCAGGCTTCTCGTGCGCTTACCAATCACAATTCTTTTCAAATGACCAATCAGACAATTGTTGGGAGGAGCTCACTCAGATCGGAGAATGACAGGAAGAAAGCACTCCTAGCTACTAATATTATTCAACTATTTAAACAGTAATGTTGACAACATGTGATTATACATTCTAAACAGATTGTGTGAGCAACATTTATCCCAATTCTTTTAAGAGTTACAGCTCTTAATTCTCTGTGTATTAACAATGAATAAACAGCAACAAAACTATCTTCTGCGACATTAAAAACCTTTTGCAGAAACAGTGGTAAAATCAAATCAGGTAATGTCTTTATTCAAGTTGAATCGCAGTTGTAGAGTAAACACCAGTGGAGTTTTTGCTGCTTCCAGAAAGACGTGAGTCTGTCCCAACATACGAGCTCAGAGCCCCCTCGAGGACTTGAATCAAGGGCCCCTAGCATTTGACGAGTGTGGACTCGAGTGAAGTCCACAAGTCCGGTGTGTTCCATTTGCTACATGGCCTTGGTATCTTTCAATTTGTTCACCAATAAAGATCTTTCTTTATCTCAAATGAGTTTCCTTGACTTTAAAGGTTTTCACCCTCAGCAAGTGAAGCATTATTTTACCATTTAGATGTCAGCAAACATGGCATTTTTGAGAGATGACTGATGAACATGACTCCTCAGAAATGATTGGATAGAAACCTCACTGAATTGATACTGACATTTGTCATTTGTGTGTTTCTGGTAGGAAGAGTACAGCGCCGAGCAGATCCCATGGTATCCTATAGTTCTGGAGGACTCTAATGGTTGTTTAGATCTCATCTCAGCAAAGCCGAATGGAATCCTTCGTATCCTCGATGACCAGACTTGCCTTCCTCAAGTATAAAAATCATTGTGGCTGGGAGTGTGTTCTCAAACAATCAAGCTCGGCTCACATTAAAAGAAAAACTCACTTTGGAAGAACCAAAATCACACATCTGCTTTAGAAAAACCTTTTTTCTAAAGCTATTATTTTCTGGCCTGTGATCCTTGTAATGTGGTGTTTTATTACATGGATTTCGTAAATAATAGGGACTCACATTGTTTTGGACTCTCTGGCTCACTAAATGTATCTCATGGTGTCTTTAATGTTCTATTTAATGATCGTAAAATGTAGTGTTGATTCAAATGCAAATCATTGTTGATACAAAGCATTCATAGCTGGTCTTTGTTTGTGCTTTTTTTTTGGGCTCTCTCTCCCTCTGCTCTGTCTCAGGCTACAGATCATACGTTCTTGCAGAAATGCCACTATCACCATGGTAACAGTCCCTACTACACCAAGCCTAAAATTCCTCTTCCAGTGTTCACAATATATCACTATGCCGGAGCAGTCACGTACCAGGCAAGCCGGAACTGAAACTTTTTGTGTCTTTGAAATTTGATTCATTCGTGTATCTTTTTAGCTAAACGGCTTTGTTTTTTTTCCAAGGTGCACAACTTTCTAAATAAAAATCATGACCAGTTCCGTCCAGAAGTTCTAGAGCTTTTTGCTCGCAGCCGTCAACAGGTCAACATCTTTTATTTATTGTTAGAGAATGCTTTTTCAAAATGTCCAAAAAAATAAAAATCAAGATACTATCAGCACTCGCAGTCAAAGCAATAACAAAATAAAACTGTAAATAAGTTGTTTCTGTCTTTGATCAGATTGTGTCAGGTCTCTTCCGGAAGGTTCAGGAGCGTTACATGCAACAGAAGGAGTTAGCAAGAGCGAGAGGCCACAGGGGTCAGATGTCAACTGTTGCTGCTAACTTCCAGCAGTCACTGACCGAGCTCACCAACCGTCTGGAGAGGTCATCTGTCCTCTCTGCTTTCTTCTTTTTCTTGAAAGCCTACTATTGTTTTCTACACTGTATGTAGGCTTTTGGTTATAAGTGGGTTCTATTATCTGAATACATTTGTTGTTTTTTTGTGTGCTTTCAGGTGTAAAACAACATTTGTGCGATGCTTTAAGCCAAATTATGTGAAGGTAATCTAAGTTTGCAATGAAGTTCACTTCTATTGACCACTAAGTCAATAGTTTGGAATCACTGGCTTCACACAAAAGATGTTCAACTCCAACTTAATTCTTAAAATTAATAGATCGACAAACATGTTTCCTTTAAAAACACCTCTTAACTGCAAATTAATTCAGCCACATTATAGACATTCCGGTTGTCAGTTTGAAAGATAGGTGAACAGCATTAGCTAAATTCAGATGGCACATTTTCTAGAGAGTTCCATATGAGAGAAAAATGAAACCACAAACCTCAGGAATCCTCTGTAAAAAATATGCAGAAACAATAATTAAAAACTCTAAATGTACTTGTACATACACAAGGATTGTGCTAAACAGAGCCACTGGTACTGTACAGAGCCATTGGTGCTGAACTCAGCACCTAATTGCTGTAGCAACTTTCATAAGAGAACTCATAGAACATGGGACCTGCTAGAGAGAGATCAAGCAGGACATTCTTGAGCACCAGAGTGTTCATTCGTATGCTTATATATGATCAAATTAATTCCATCTTTGAAAGTAATTCCACATCTTTGACTGGTGGTGTACTGTGTTCTGTTTTTATTGAAAGTCGTTCTGTATCAGATTGATGGTTGTGTGCGGTTACAGCTTCCAGGAATATTTGACGTTGACTACATAACAACTCAGTTGAGGCATGGAGGGATACTGGAGACCATTCACATACGAAAAGAAGGATTCCCCATTCGTATCCCATTCACCCTGTTTATGCAGAGGTAACACCGTTCTTTGTTTTTTTCTGTTTTATTTGAGGATGGTTTTTGGTATGACAAAAGTGGTCCGCTTTATTTGCAAGAATTGGAACCTAAGCACCAAAGAGAACCCATCCGCAAGGTTCAGACAACTTATCACAGTATTTCACTTCTCTAAACAGGAGTTGAGATTCGGAAAAATCATCTACTTGAATTCTTACAAACAGATGAGAATGCAATCATATGATGTTATACACAATGCTGCAATTAGATTATTATTAATATTCATTTAATTGTATCTTAGGTATGGGGTGTTACTGGCCCAGAGACCTATAAACCAGTCTATTAAAGAGCAAGTGGTGATTCTTCTGGAGACTGTAGGGGTAGAGGAAGGCCAGCACCAGATGGGACTCACCAAAGTACAGTAACAAACTCAGGCAGTATTATTCATGCTCTGCTAACAAAGTCATTTCTGTTATGTGAACATACACACAGGTCTTTATGAAGGAGAATGTGTTCCAGCTGTTGGAGGAAAAGTGGAGTAACACCCAAACATGGGCTGCAGTCACTATCCAAAGAAACATTCGGGGCTTCATCTGCAGGAGGAACTTCCAGTTCTTTAAAAAGAAGGCCATCGTTATCCAGTCCCACATCAGGGGCCATCAAGCTCGGTGTGTGCAGAAAGATCATGTTTAAAATGATAGTAATTTCTGGAATTTCTAGAGAGCTTTTCGAAATACTGAAAGTACTCTAAAACTTGAGCGGCCAGTCTCTGGATGCAGCAGCAGTGTGCAGCCTCTATCTGGATGTGATGGCTGCCAATCTGCACCAGAACACTCACCATACACCTTTAATGGTGAAAAGGAGAGATGAGGAGCCAATCACAGGAATGTAGCCAATTAGAATACAGGGTTTGTTAGGAGTTACCCAATTTGGTCATCTGAAGGACAGTGATCCTTTACAGTACAGCGTCCCTACCACTGCACTGGGGCACTAGGACCCACATAGATAATAGGGTGAGAACGCCCTACTGGCCTCACTAGTACCCATTCCCATAGCATTGTGGTTTTTCCTTGAAGTCTCCTATCCAGGTACTAACCAGGCTCAGACCTGCTTCACTTCAGTGGGGAACCAGTCGTGGGTTGCAGGGTGATATGGCTGGGGGCTGTTTGAATAAAGATCGAGAAAATGTTGTTTCTGATAAGCGAAATATGGGTTTAAATGTCTGTTTCTTTCACTGCAGTCTGGATTCAATAGTCTTCAACAGTCAAAATTTGTGAACAGCTGGATGTGGCAAGATTGATGACAAAAGTAGAACAAGTGTTGATTTAAATGGAGCACTAATTTCTGACTTATTATAAAAGCCCAGTTTAAACTAATTTTATGGTGAAATTAAGCCACCACTTAAAACACTTGTTTTGTATCGTTTTTAAAAAAGGACTAAGAACCCAGAGTAAAAAAGCCACACACGCATGAAGAACCCCTTCTGTGAGGTCACAAAGAGGCTTACTGACTGGTTTTGGTGCTAATCACCTCCCCAGCATAAAGCCTATTTGAACCCACTAGTCTACAATTTTGAAGTACTGGTTAATGGCTTATATTTATTTCTTTTTACTATGCACCTCTGTTTATTTTGCCATTTTTGCAGTTTAACACAGAATTGCATTTTTACTTACTTCTACATTGACTTCACAAGCGACACTGTGAGCTTGTCACTTTTTTCACCTTTGAAAAAGTACACAAAGTAAGCAGTAAAGTAAACTCATTTAATTAAATAATGAATGTGGCAAACAAAAATACAAATAATAATGAAAATAAATATTATTATAGTCCCACTTTACACCCAGCTTCCTTTATGCCTGAGTTTTTCTTTGATTTATTTATGTATTGTTGTATTTTGTGTTTTGTGCAAAGTGTATTTTGTGCACTTTCTCCTACTTCACATCAATGGTTGAAGCTCTGCCACTCTCCTCCTGTGACAGGAAGTACTTCAAGCAACTGAAGCAGGCCTTCACACAGTTCTGGGCGACCATGATGATCACCAGACACACCGTCAAGAGACGCCACTGGAGGGTGAGAGCTCAATCTCTCACAGTCTTTGTCTTTTTCTTTGGGTCGCTGGTGCCTTCTGAGTTTGTGGAGATTCCTCTTTGAAGTTTGCACACATTATCCATTGATAAAAAATTGCATTCACACAGCTATGATAATGCAAATGCTAGAATCCTCACTGCTTCCACAAAGCTTGAACTATATCACGTTTCAGTCAAAACAAAATTCCAAGGTAGAACGAAATAAGTCTGTAATGAATATAATGGTGTTATAATCTCTTCTGAGTTTTTTTTGTGCTACCAATTAAATGTAACTTCAGAAGTGTGAGTATTGTGTAACAAAATCTAACTCTTTGGGAGGACTTTGGACCTATTAAGAGAGGGTTTACGAGATGAGGTAATAGTTAGAATACCTTTAAGCACAGTTTCCTGTGGAAAATATACAAGGGTTTAATTGCAAACCTGGAAAAAAAATAACAAAGAACTCAACATAAGTTTGAGCACCATTATTCCTATAAGCAGATACGTTTACTCACATTTTCTCAGTTGCTTACAGAAAGTTTTTTTAAGTACTGTTGTAAGCAAGCAATATTGTTATCTTTCATATTTGTACAAAAACGTAAAATTAACTTCAGTAGCTCAGAGTAAAAGAATGAAAGCAAGCATGTAGTATAGTAGGCGACCTTTCCCTTTAAGCGGAGCTGATCGGAGCTCCACCTGTCTGTCTGCACTTTCATCTTTGATCCGTTCTGTTTCTGTGGTTCTCACTCACTTTCTCTCTCTCGCTCTTGAGTAGACCCACCTAACAGAACTTCCCTTCTGAGTGGATTTAACTAGTTTTCCTGAAACAAAAGAGCATTTTCCATGGCAAACACTTTGAGTGTTTTAAGGGCAGCTTAGGTAGGTTGTATTTAATCACTATTTGTGTTTTAACCGTCTACTGCTAGCCAAAAGTTTAATGAAACAAAGACAACACATCACAAGTATTCTGTTAAATATTATGTATGTGTAGATTAATATAATCTAAAATTTATCTTGTCAAACTCATCATTAAAAAATACATATACTTATAATTATACGATCATAACTGAATGATTTACAGAATCCAACGAGACTTTAAAAATTAGCTTTTAATTTAAGTCACGTACAGATTTAAGCTTCTTCTTTTTTTCTTTTTTAAGTTTTTGGAGAATTTATTCAAGGCAAGCTGCAACTGTCAGGTGTGTTTCTTTGTCAACCCTCATTGTTTTATACTCTTTGGACTGTGTCCTCCTGTAGGCTGCTGTCAAACTTTGTAGCAATTGTTATTGTTCTTTTAAAGTGGTGAGACTAGTTTTAACATGATTTCTTCATGGGGGGTCGTGCTTATAAGTTGATTTATAAGTCATTTATAAGTTTGTTTGTTTTTATTGATCGTGATTGTTTCAATTGGTCTGGAGTCTAAGCAACACAATTCAAGTCGATCAACAGACATCCTGTGTTTTCTGGTTTGATTGATGTCCCATTAAAGGTAACTTAACAGATAACACTTAACGATTAGATAAAATGGGAGTAGACTTGGTCATATTTCTATTGCTTGGGGAGGAGTGTGTGAGGGAGGCTCTCTTCTGCATATAAAGGCAGATCAGGTGCTAAGAATAGTTCTGTTTATCTTTTGCTCCTGTAGCATGGACCGGTAATGCTGTAATCAGAAACCCAAGAGTTTGAGGAACAGTGCACTGTGGGAACTGTTAAAGAGCTTGCTAATCATTCAAGTTGATTTTTATGTGCTGATGTTTCTCGTAGGAACACACTGAAAGGCCGAAAGTGAAAGAAGTAGTGAAATCTACATCTCGCGCTCCAGAGATGGTAAGATATTCCTCGGTTTGATTGAGTGAAAAGGTTTAATTTGAGAAGTGGGAATGTTTGCTCAATGTAAATGAATGATTAAATTTTTATTTAAGGATGTGGGAATACTGGAGATCCCTGCGGAGCTCTCGGCTAGGTTACGTGGGGCTTCAGGTAAGAGATTTTTTTTTTATTATGTTTTTGTTTAATTTTATATACTTTTCCAAAAAAATGACAAACAAACATCCGACAAAATTAAACCTTTTTAGACAATGATGGGTCCTTCCAAATATTTGCGCCAACTCATAGCATTAACACATTGCCTCATATTTCACAGCCAAACAAGATAACAAAACAAACAGATAACACGAGTCAAATTAATTACATTTACATGAGGAGGCAGGGGTTGCTTGCTTAAAAGATATAACCGACTACTAGTCTATGTGGTAAAAAACGAAACAAAAAACTGCTTAGTCAGCAGTGGCCTCTTCCAAACCTAAACATCTCAGATGCTCCATGGGTGGTTGCCATATTCTCCTCAATTTTATTGTAATGCCACTTAAGTCTATGGTTCAATTAAATGAAGAACATGACCTATTTTATTCATTGTATATTGAACATTGTTTAGTGGACTATTCCAACACATCAAAATGCAGCGCCTAGCTCAGGGTCGGCAACCCAAAATAGTTGAAAGAGCCATATTGGACCAAAAAAACAAAAAACAAACATGTCTGGAGCCGCAAAAAATTAAAAGCCTTGTATAAGCCTTATAATGAAGGCAACACGTGCTGTATGTATCTTTATTAGGCTACTATAAAAATGACTAAGTTGGCTACAAACACATAATGAGCCTTCATGATTAAATGTTTATTTTTTCTGTAGAGAATGACGCACCACGACTCTGTTGCACGATGCCGCCTCAAGTTTAACTTCATTACAAAATGAATGAATTATGTTTCATTGCTCTGATGAAATTAAAGAAATGCAATAAAGACATCAAATTTTTTATTTCATTTTTATTTTCAGGATTCCAAAAAAAAATCTAAATGGAATGTACCTAACGCGCCCCTTTTCTGAGCAACAAACAGTGAAATAAAACACAGCCTGCATTTATAAAAATAAAACTGCAGCCTTTTGAAAAGATAAAGTATATAAAATCAAATTAAAATAGTTTAAGTTTTATTTGATAATATCTCTAAGTGTCATTCCAAATATAAACTGACGAAAATAAGAAATCACTAAAAACAGACACTTTGTTACTAAATAATACTAAATAATAATTTCAAATTTTTTTTGAAAGAGCTCCAGGGAGCCACAAGGGCAGCGCTAAAGAGCGGCATGCGACTCCAGAGGCGTGGGTTACTGACCCTTGACCTAGCCAAATAGTGACAAAAACCCCACTAATTTAACCAAATTGGGGGATGGGTGATTTATAAATAGCTGCAATATGAATAGCTGAAAGGGTGTCAAAAAACAGACTCCCAAAAGGAAGTCAGAGCTGAATAGGTTCATAGTATGAGAATTAAGCTGGCTATTAAAAAGTTTGTCTCTTCTTGATTTACAGATATGTAAATTACAAATAAATACCATGTCTAAAATGTATTAAGTACTGTAAATATTTTGGAAAAAGTGTTGGATTGCAGGAAATCACAAACAAAAAAGTTGTTTTGGAACATATTTTTTTCTTGGTTCTCAGGATATTCATGTTTCGCTTAAGAAAGATGCTGCAAAAAAATTGGGGGAATTACTGTTCACATTGTTAACTAAAGAAAACATTATTCCTGATCCCTGACCCAGTCAGAAAAGTACAAATTTCAAAAAGCATCTCTTCTGGGAGCCAGTGCAGTGACTTAAAAACTACGTTTGTGGTTTGAATGAGAACAAAAAAATGATTTACTGTGTCTGTGTGAAATTAGTAATGATTCTCCTCCAGATCTAGCTTTTGTTTTACAAGTCTTTATTTTCTTTCCAGGACATTCTCAAGGGGTAGGGGTCACAGAAGTAGCTCTTCCTAAGGTCAAAGCAGACCACAAGCTCTCACTGCCCTCGGACATCGACAGACACCCTTTCTCTCAGTATGCCAACACAGTCCTAAAGGTACGCAGTGCTCAAAAACTGCAACTTTTTGTAGAATTTCTCTGCAATGAATTCACTGTGCACAACATGATGCTTAAATCATAGTTTTCCTTTCAGGGTGGATGGTCTCAACCTCAGGGTTACCCCCTTCAGAAACCCCTGACGTCTCTAGAGCCCGAAGACATCCGTACTGCTTTGGAACTGTACAAACTGGTGAGAATAACCTAGTGTTGTTTTTTTCATTGATCATAGATTCCAGAGATACCTCTTACAGAAGTATGTCAAATCACCTTTATCAGCAGGATATAGCATTATTGGTAGTTAAGGCCTAATGCACATAGATCGAGTGTTATTTTTAGAATAGAGGGTCACACTGCCTTTTTACTCGTTGTATTAATGGTTTTCAAGGTATACTTTAAAGCATATTCTCAAACTTGAGACTCCCTCAGGAAGTGCAATGATTATAATATAAATCTTACATTTATATTATCATTTTAAAAATATATTTAAATATAATTTGGTATCAAACCTTGTTATAGATTGTTTGAATTTACAGTTGAATAGTTTGCTAGTTAGTGCATAGCTTAAATGGAGCATAAAATATATGGAGAAATTTCAAGGATAAGCTATTTCATTCCGGCTTAAGCTGTCTATGACATCTCCACTCGCGTCTTTAGGTCCTGCGCTTCACAGGTGACACAGACCTGACCGGTTGGCAGGAGCAGATGCTTGGGAACTATATTGTGGAGAAGTGCCAGGGGCGGATGGGCCTTAGAGATGAGGTTCTGTCCCAGCTGGTGCATCTGAGCTGGGCTGCAGAGGAAGCAGAGAGGAGCCTGAGAGCCTGGCTGTTGCTTTCCTGCTGTCTGAGTGCCTTCACCCCCTCACCTGCTCTGGAGAAACCCCTGCTTAAGTATGAATGAAGCGCAAATATTGACTTCTTTAATGTGACTAAGTACAAATATTAATCACGGTGCTCTATAGAACAGCAAGGGTAGGCCCCTCCCTTCCTTACCATCCGAATTGGGTCTGTCTGCACATATGCTGTCTTCACACACCTATCTGAATTTTCGGTTGTGCATGAACACACCTTGATCAAAAACGATGAGCACTAATGAGACATCACCCGTCTGAAAAAAAAACGAAAATGAAAGCTGGCTGTTGAGTGGGACATAAAAGAGCAACTGTGGCGCTCGATACACATTCATTTTCATCTCATAACAGAAAACAAGAACAACTGAGGAAGAGCTGAGGAAGAAATCAGTAAAGATGAGAATATAGACATTCAGAAGCTTGTCTTGATGGTGATCAATCAATTTGTTCCAAAAATCCCACAAAAATTATAATGGGCATAACCAGCCATCACCTTCATGGAAGTACAAAATTTCCTGATGACCAAAAAATGGTCCAGAGAGGTGGGGCATAGGCGTAACACAGTTGTTTGATTGGTTGAAGGTTTAAATTGAATATATCTTAAACAAATAAACTAGCGATCTGAATCAAAATAAAAATTATAGCACCAGGGGTGTTTTTTCAGGTCCAAAGTTTGGCACTTTGAAGAGAACGAGAACCTCCCCCTTTATCTGACCCTTGTGGTCGGTCGAGGTACTACAGTGTAGTAACTTCCCATTACTCAGGGGCCGGGAGAACGGGAAATTGTCCCTTGATCCGCACACGTCACGAAAGGCACATCACTACCCCTGAGTGCCATCCAAAGTCAAGGAGTGTCACTGCATCAACAATAAACAGAAAAAGTTTGAAGCCTACGAAAAAGCCCCCCTGAAGAAGAGACTAAATGTTTGTCCAAATCTCAGTTAGGATATGCGTGTGATAACCTTAACACATGAACCCTTAGCAATGCAATCTCTGTGTGAACAGGAAAGGTTGTGTAATGGCTTGCCACGGTGGTGCAATATAAATGATAATTTAATGTGGTGGGTTTGTTTGCCTGCATAGTGAGTGATGAGATGCTCAACTCTCAGGTTTCTGACAACACAGCAATCAGCAGCACAACAGAACTCTAATTACATCTTGACCTACATTAATGCACACTTTTACTTCCAGTCATGTCCAGTTTAGCCTCCTTGACTTACTTGCCACATTCATTATGCACATGTACACAACACACTACATCTCCCATCATGCCTCACCAAACAGCAGCATTTTATAGACATGTGTATTCCATCTACAGTATAAGTAATAGAGTAAGTAAAGACTGAGGAGATTGTGGAAACTCTTTGGCATTTTATAAAAAAATTGTGCTGCTATTAATCTAATTCTAAATATATTATATATGAAGAGATCTGTAATTGGAATTCTTAAAGTTTTTTTTAATTGGAACTACATTTTCTCTATCGTATTTTACTATATTTATATTTTATTGTATTTTTATGTCTAATGTTTCACCTATGTTCAATTAAGTACTGTCCAGACAAGATAGAGCTTAAGATGCTGACGTGGCTTCAACAATAAAGTACTACTACTGATATTAGAACTTGCATTTTAAACAAATTTTCTTTCATTTCTTTTGAACTCTGTTGTGAGGAGCACTTAGGTTGATATAAGTACCACCGTGCTGTTACAAGTTTTGCCATCACGCTGTGAATCATCCTTTCCGTTTTATATCTTCTGTGAATAATAGCAGTGTGCTCCTCTGAATTTCAGGTACGTGTCTGACCGCGGTCCAGGTGAATACCGCTCTCTTTGTCAGCACAAGCTTCTCACTGCCCTCCAGCTCCCCTCGCCTGCCTCTCGACGACACCCCCCTACTCAGCTCGAGTGGACAGCCAATCAGAGGAAAGGAAAGATGGTGCAGGACATCAACACATTCAATGGTGAGAATGAGGGTGGAAGGTTTTCGTTTGGATGTAAACTGAAGTTGAAACCTGTTCATTTTATTATTTGATAGTATAATATATACTTCTATAACTATAACGTTACACTACTTAAAGGTGCAGTATGCTGTTTTTCAAAAAGCTTAGGGAGCAAAGTCGTCAGAGCTTTCACAGGAGCTATCAGATGACGTGACATTGATCTAGGGATGTCTTTATTTTGGTGACTTAAAATGTCAATAAATAAAGGGGCATGGTTTTTTTATGCAAAAAGTATTTGATTGGCTGTCTGTGTCTGTATCATTCATTAGGAGAATAATATTTATTGAAAAAGTGCGCTACTTTTTTGTCAAGCAATATAATAGTGAATTTTGAAGGGTGGAAAACTATTTAAATGTCTGTTTTTGGGAGAGAACTTGTTGATGCAGTAGAACCACCTTGTGTCTTGTTGCTGTGCTCAATCTTGCAATTAGAAGAGACTGATGCAACCTCAAATTGGTAGCATAGTTTGGCTTTTCCTCACCCATTTTTAAGTTTCCTAAATTGCTGTTTCTGTTTTTGCCCCCAACAGGGTTTCAACCTACAAGGGATATTGATGATCATCAGCATTGATGATGTGTTGAGTCATTCATCTGTATATAACCCTAAAAAATCCCAGTAGACTTTGAACAAATGTACCTAAAATAATTTACGCTTGTTTGAAGACTCAAGGGAATAACATCAGATGTTGATTTAGATTTTTCTTTTATGCACATACTTTGCATTTTGTGAATTGATGAAATTTTTTTATTACTAAATATTTGTTTCTAGTTCTAAAAGCATTCTTTGTTCACTGCTTTTTTCTCACATGCCTCTTTTTTTACTCAGTGTTGTATGTCATCCCAATGTATAGATCCCAAAAGATTTCTGTGTAAAGACGTCACACATATAAAACTGTTATACACCTACTCGCATTTTTTCAGTTTAAATGTGCAATCAGTTAAATGTGATGTATTGGATCAGTTAAAGGGATCAGTTATGTTTAAAAAAATATGATGGTAATGCTTTTTTTTAAAGAAAGAATTGTTTTTTTTTTCAGAGGAAACTTTATCTGTTGAGGTGGAATCTTGGACAACAGGGGAGCAACTGGCCTCTTGGCTTCTTAACCACAGGTTGCCATGAATTTTATTAAATAATTAAAGATATCAAATAATCAATAATAACTTCATATTATTATGTATGATTGCTTGCCTCATACAAAGAACTTGTGCATGTCCATGAGAAAATGTCTGCTATGATATAACTAATACCTTTTAACACAATTAATAGAATTTAAAGATGAATTAGTGTAATAAATAATATATACTGCGGTCTCCTGTCTGCGTCGCTCCCATTAATTGCTCATCAGCCGCGGCTCTTCTCGTTCACTCATCACTCAGGGTTCTTGAGGACCCCGCTCCCCGTCTCTCTTTGTGAGTTATTGATCTGCAATCTCAGCGTGCTGGCAGATCGGTTTGCCCTCCTTATGTTGTCGTGTGCCATCGCATCTTCCTATTTTCTCTTTTTTTGGATCTCTCTGTCTGCCCAACCTACAGTGAGGATCTGCAGTTGACTTGACTCAGACCGCCTTGGTGCGCCAGCTACCCATCTACGAGCCGGTGAGCTCTGCTTCGCTCCTCAGGGCAACCAACCAATGCTTTTTCCTCCGGAGAGGCGTACCTTGGTTTCCTGTTTTTTACTGCCTGAGTTCCCCCTGTTCGATTGAAAAGCAGTTTTGTTTTTTCTTAAATGAAGACTTTTTAGTTCACCTCCACTCGCATTTGGGTCTTTCCTCAGACTCATTGTGACAGTAATATACAAATATTACATTATATTATATTGTATTGTATTGTGTTATTTTATGTAATAAAACATATGTAAAACATTTGCGATCACTTATTACATGATTCAGTTTGCGAGAAAGCAAAGTTTACATTATAGATTTTTATAGTTCTGAATGATTTAAGTTGGCTCTGTATTTCTTCAGGGGTGTGAGTGAAGGCACACAGGGTTGGTCGGTGTCTCTGCTGGCAGGAGAGAGCTGGACGGATCTAGCAGGCTGTGATTTTGTCATGGATCTGTTGGCAGGGGTGGAGGACGATGTACCCGTCGGTCATCCATCTAATCAGAACGATTACCTCTTCAGTGAACCAGTCAATGGGTACGCTTTGTATTTGTCCCTAAGGGCTGCCTTTAGAAGCTGTATGTCTATTTCGATGGATAGATGGTATTGAACATGCTGTGAATCTTGCTAGGCTGATATATTTATGTAAAAAATTAATTAACCGTGATAAAAAACAAGATTTTTTTAATAGGTAACAAAAGCACGTTTACTTTGGGAACCATTGTTACATTATCCCCATTGAAGTTCAATTTGACTTGTGAAGAGTGCTCTTAAAAGGGTTTTGTGTTGTTTTTAGCCTCAATCCTTATAGATGGCATCATTATCTCTCCATTTCTGCACATTTTCAGGTTTGAGACCACAGACCTGGATGATTTTATTCCCCCGGCTCCCCCAATGCAAGCTCCAGGACTCCCCTCATTTGAAGCTGCCCAGTGGGACAGCTATGAACCCGTGTCCACATCTCAGGGTGAGCGTGTAAGCTTTGTAAAAGTGGATAAAAGGAAACACGCTGTACATTGTGAGTCAAAGTTCTGAGTTTCAGCTTTAACAGGGTTGATCAAAGAATTCCGAGAGAGTAAGATAGAGGATGAGGGTTGGGTTGTGGCTCACCCTGTATAGTAAATACAATGACATCTTCTCTCTTTATAATGGACACTCCTGTTCTATTGTTCTTTTAGGATCTAATGGTCGTCGAATGGATTCCTATGTAGATGACATCTTTGATCCGGTGTTTGACCAAGGCCCTCCGGTCTGTATCACCTGGTTTAAATACAAGTATTTTATTTTATTTTTTCATCAATATTTCTCCTTGAGTGACATCTATCCACTATTAAAACAAACGGACAATATAGCAGTTAAAATGAGTTTTGTTTAAAAAAAAAAAAAAGCGTTTTCTGGTAGAGTAACACAATACTGATGTTTTTAAATAGTTTGCGATATGTTTAAAAATACATGTTTTACTGTTTTATTGAGCATTAAGATTTTGTGTATTTATTTTTTACATTTATTCAACATTGTTTAAAATAAACTTCAAATTTTCATAAAATTAGACAAAATTAAGAGTCTTTTTATAAACATTTACCATCTGCAAGTAAACCATTATTTTTCCTACACAGGTCTTTGCCACTTATTAACTCTGAGATGGGCTTTTGTTAACTGTTATCTCCTGGTTTTGTCCGGATGGCTTTTATCTGCTTTATGCTTGTTGGTTTTTTTTATTGCTAGGACTTTGAACGCATGGCCATGCTGAATCGCAGAATGAGAGGAGGAGGCGGTATGATGCCCAGCATGTACACTGCTGCAGGTCTGTAGAAACATGAGTCATAGTTTATTAAAGGGGACGTCAGCTGCTAATCTCACATAAGCTGACATTATTATTCAGGGTGTTGCGCTTTTGCAAAATGTTGCAAAATAAAGATTAAACGTGTCAATGTTAAAACAAAACAACAGCACAATTTTACCTCGATAAGAAGCATTTCTGTACTCTTCGACATGCATCACCTATCGTAAGCCTGCTTCCTGCTTTTTGTCCCTACTGCTTCCATGCCACTCTAACAGGAGCTTGTGACTGAAAAAACTATATAAACCGTGAGGTTTGTTCAGGAAGAAATGTGATGTGGATCTTAAACTGAGACTAGTTAGCTAAATCATTATAGTTGTTTCTGAAAACCAGGTGGTGTATGACATATGAAAGAATCTTGTCAAACAATGTAGTTATAAACACGTTTTTTGTACTCTATTTTAGCTGATTTTCCAAAACAATATATGTCTGCTATTTTGCAACGAGACTGTCGGGTAAATGGTTACAAGTGTATACCCAAACTATGTGATCTGTTTGCTTAGTTCTCTCTTGGCGTGAACACCACATTAGCCATTAATTAGCATCCCCAACGGCTGGGCTTCTCTTTGTGCCACTCTACTTGTTCCTCACTCTCTTTGTCTCACTGAGTGAGGCTACTTTTCCATGACGAAACGTTAAAGAGGGGCACCAGTTACCCATTCTGATTGTGTTGGAAGCAGAGTTTTAGCAGAATGCTTTTCTCTGTTTTGAGAAATGATGTGGGTTTGGTTAATATTAATGCTGTTCACACGCTCGCATTAAATATGATATAATTGTTCTAAAAGTTTATTCAAAGTATTAAAAACTACATTTTCTTTTCAAGGTGGTTTCATTTATAAAATGTTCTGTTATATCTGTGCTCTTTAATGTGAAATTCATTGTCAATATTAAACTACTAAGCTCAGAAATTGTTAAATGACATAAATAGGAATGCCAATGAATCCTGCCATGGCTGGTTATGCTTCCACACCTATGATGCCAAACATGATGCCCGCTCACATGCCTATGATGCAGCCCATGCAACGTAAGCGTTCCTACTTCTTATTGTGTAAAATGTATTTTAAAAAATGTTAACTGCTTTGCTTATTCCTAAACCGTTTTCAATGCAGCTATGATGATGCCAACTGTCATGCCACAAACCATGCCAGCCACCATGCCAAGTGCCACACCGGCCTTAAACCCACAGGACGTGGCTGCTCAACAACAAGTGTTCATCAACCAACAGGCTCTGCTTCTGGTCTGTCCTGCTCTCTCACTTACATCCACTGATTCTTAATGTGTCACTTTTCTTTCTAGTTGTGTTACAGTGAAATTTTATTTTGCGTATAAAAAAGTGTGTTGACATTTTTGCAATGTGTTTTTTTATTTATTAATTGAAAAAGTTGATAAAAAAAAACTGTATTTAAAATCATGTTCTGCTACAAGCACAGAATTATAAAAAAAAGTTGGGGTTGAAATAAAATTTTAACAAAATAATAATAAATAAATTGCATTATGTAGAAGTTAAAGGACTGGTGCTACAGCAAATTAAACTAAAATGAAATGGACTCTTATTACAGAATTTTTTTTTAAAACAAAATTATATTTAAATGTCTTACAAAAAAATCTACATTTCATTATGCCATGTGCTGGAGCATTCATTCCTTTTGCCACTTCGTTCCATTCGGAGCAAACTTCCACATTTTCCAGGAGAAGTAATAATAAAAACAATTCTTGTGGTTTTATGTTTTTAATTATTCGTTTAAACAAGTACATCTGCGAATGCTGGTGGTGTCCACATAATTTAATTTTGTTGAATACATTATTAAAGAGGCTAAATTATTTATATCACTAAAGTTAATGATTAAGTGAATAATTGAATGAAATCATTGGTCAAAATTTAAGAAGAATAGAATCTAGCAAGTCTTTGGAAGGAAGGCATTGGGAATTTACCTAATATTAACAACCCAACAACTAATGCATGTTTTGAACTTTAATGTTTAAACGCACGTAGATAAAGTGTACCAGATAGGAAAACAGTACCCAGTTAATGACATATAAAAGTCTTGATGGTAGTAAGTAGAATGAATATGTAAGTAAATACATGAAGAAACATTTAATTTAATTTATTTATAATACATAAATATAATGTAAAGTGTACATCTATGTCTAATTTTTCTTATTTTATGATGTACACATGCACAGGCTCAGCAGATGACCATGCAAGCCATGACACTGTCTCAGAAACAGCAGCAAGAAGAGATGCAGGATCGCCGATCACAGAGGCGGCGCTCCCCTCCGAGAGCACGTTCACCAACCCGTTCTCCCTCGCCCAAACCAAAGGCCCCTCCTCAACCTGAAAAAAACAGCACTCAGGTGCCCAAACATGTCCCGGAGCCTGTTCCAAAGCCTAAGATTGCTGAGGTACACAAGAAACATTGACAGTATGGCAGTATTGCATGCTCTCGTTGCTTCAGCCTCTCACTGCTTTGTGTATTAAATGAAGTCGCAGTCTGGGACGGAAGTGGATACGAAGGCCCCGGAAGATCAAGGGTCCTTTCAAGAGAAGAGGAGTTTTTTTCAAAAGATTGGTGAGTGGATAAATGAAAGTTTGGAGAAGGTTAGAGTAAGAAGATGTTTGAGCACACTTAAACTATTGTATTCACAGGAACACCAGAAGCCCGGTCAAAGCCTCCTCCAAAGGTTGCAAAGCCACTGATCTATGCCAGCCCACCAGTGCCTCAACCAACATCTCCTCCACCGGTGAAGACTGAAGGTCAGTTGCTACTCTTGGGCCCCCATGCCACTTACAACAAGAATTTCTTCAATGAAGACTGAATAATAAACTAATTTCCAATATATATCTGTCTATCTTGATATAAAAAAATCTTATTGAGCCATGTTTATTTGACAACCAATGTATAGAATAAAAAAAAAATAATAAGTATGCCCGTTTTCACTATTTTACAACTTGGGAAAGTCGTTCAAATTTACAAATTGATTCTTTTTTTTGTCTGTGGTCAGATACTTATTTTATATCACTGTATTTTTAATTATTTAGCAATACACCAATATATCCTCGTATTTGTTTTACATTTAGTTTAACTAAATTTAATAAAGTCTTGAGGGAGAGAAGAACATTTCTACACAAATCATCCAGTTCTGAAACTCACAAGGTCTTATTCACACAGTGACACCAATTCCAGAACCTCCCAAAACCCAAGAACTAGAAGAAGAACTTCCTGAACCCATGTCTCCAAAACCAGAGCCTACCAGCAACATAAGAGAGATCATCAAGTGGTACCAAAACCGGCCTAATCCAGAACCAAAAGCATTCGAGCCAGTCAGGTGAGACGAAGACTTCATCTGCTACGTTAAAAACTATTCTCTGTGATTTATAGTTCCTGACCCAAGGAATCCTACTCTATTATTAGTCCTTAAACCATCCCTATACTTGTCTTCTATTCACAGGGTTTCAGCCAAACAATTTGTTAAGAAAAATGATCCCAAAGAAGAGGCGTTGGCAATTCTAAAATCCCAGGGACCAGTTTCTCAGCAGAAGGTAAGTAAAACGAAGGTAGAGTTTTTGCTTTTGAATTCTAAATAAACCGATCATCTTTCAATACTTTGCTTTAGAAACAATGGAAAGACACACCTCCATCTCCTCTTCCACCCCCGGAGTCTCGGGGCCCACGGCCCGTCTCAAACAGTATGAGACAGAAGCAACTTTCCTTGGCGGATCTGTTTGCTTCTCAGCGTTCTAAGGGTCTTCCTCGTGCTCAGGAAGCTATGCCTCCTCCTCTTTCTCCTCTTCCTCAGGCCATCCCTGAGCCTCCAGACATGCCTGCACCTGTGCTTAGTAAGATATCTTTCTTAGAGTGTAAATGGAACAAAGATTCTCTAAGCCTCTAAGTAAATGAAAATTTAGGGGTAGCACCAAAGCCGGGGTTCAAACACAATTTTTTGAGGTTCATACTCTGGCACAGATCAGGTCAACTTTAACTGAAAAGGACACTGCCGGTAACACTTTTAGCATAGGTCAAAGGATCCTATAAGATCAGACAATAGAATTGTCATATCAAAAGTAAAATGGCTAAAGATAAAAATTTTTTGGATAAAGCATCACTTTTCAATCGTAACAACATATACTAAGACCAATGGCAACTTAAAAACTGGTATTTCCAGGCCAGTATTGTTAGGACATATACTGTAAAAGCTTTGCTGCTGTAAGTCACAGGGATTACATACTGTACCAGATAATGGGCTTCATTTTTCAAGATTTTTTTATTAGAAGTTTATTTCAAACTATTTGATAACCCTGCTACTCTCACTGGTATGGAAATATTCCTGGTCAAATCCAATGCAATGATCTATATAAAAAGTGGTAAAAACAGGGGCTTCTAAATCACCCTTTAAAAATAGTGTATATTTCCTTCTTAAGCACTGAAAGCTCGCATTGTACGATTGTGGATTGCACAAGATAAACCTCTCCCTGTCTCCACCTACATTACATAGATTTAATTTAATGAGTGCACAGAAAGATAAATACTAATCCTTTCACAAAATCTTGTGTCTCTGGCTCTTATTGAGGTTACAGGTGAACATAAAGCAGTTAGTTTCAATATTTTTTAATTGTTGCAAGTATTGGCAAGTATTGCATTCAGCAGGCCTGGAGTGGCCAATTGGAAGAGCTGGGAGAATGTGACCCACTCTACCCTGAACATATATTGGGCTCCTGGAACTAGCTTTTTGGTTTATCCAGAAAAAAATGAATGGCAGAACAAACTCTGTGACTGGTATTTTTGCTATATTTTACACATGTGAAATGAAAGAATGAAACAATAGATGGACAACTCAAACTTAACTGAAGCTAAATATGTATCCTGGTTTGGCCCTGGCTTTCATTATAAAAATGGTCAATTTTCACACAATGTTTTGTTTTACATACACAGCATTTGATCATCAAACTATTTTTACCCATCAATGTACAGTTTTTGTAAATAATTATAAACAATGCAAAGGTAAAGATTTAATTTTTGTGTAAGTGATTTTATTAAAAATCTGTTGAAGGTTACAAAAATTTAAAACCTAAAGAATAAGAATTAGTTTTCGCAGTCCATAAATTTACAAACGTCACAATCAAATTACCGAGTTGATCAAATATCAAATAACAAAGTCACCTACAATCTCAAGCAGTTCACTACAAAATTCCTCTCATCTGATCGAAAGAACTAAAAATTGGTCTGAAGAAATAAATGATCATAAAGAAAAGTATAGGATTATTTATTATTTAAGTTGTTAGTGTTGGCGTCTTTCTGACTGAGTTGAGGAGAATTTTCCACCAATCGGGGACAGTGAATGAGGACGTTCTGAAAACGTCTAAAACATCAGAATGGTTACTTGTCATATAAATAAGCATATGCTTACTGTTATTTGAGGTGGGGGGGGGGGGGGGTTTAACTACTGTTCATTCTGCTTATGGCTATTTTCTACCCTCATTTGTTGGTTTTAAAGGTCAACAAACTAACATGGTGGAAGAGGAGAGCGTTCGTTCCCAGATGCACAGATTCTCTGCCAGCGTCTACTTTTCGTACCCCAGTGTGCCTGGCAAACTCTTCCTGCGCAAGGAGGTAACACCGTCGACAGCCAATATACCACTTCATTTCGACATTTACTCATTTGTTCTTTTGTATTCAGCTATTTTATCCCAGAGAAAAATTCAATCAGCCATACATCCTGAATTTACTCTGCGAGCAGGTACATATCAGCTGTTAATTCCTCTAATATTTTTAAAGAATGAATCACATTTAACCTTCTGTTTTTCTAAAATATAGATCATGCGAGACACCTACTCCGATTCCTGTCTGAAGATTTCTCGTGAGGAGCGACGTAAAATGAAAGACCTGTTGGGTATGATGAATACGTATGTTTAAAAAAATCGAATATTTGAGTCAATTTTTTTTATTTGTACTTTTGTCTTTAGCAAATTTCCGTATCGGAACAAGCATCAGTTCTTTAGAGGAAACTATGAAGAAAAGAATCGTGATGGCAGCAAGAGACAACTGGTCTAATTACTTTGCACGTCTCTTCAACGTCAAGGTGAAATGTTTGAGCTTTTTGTACGAATCCACTAATAAAACTAGAGTACAGATGGTTGAATGGTGCATGTGTGTCACAGCAGGTGAGGAATGGAGGAGATGCTCAGATGCTGGGAGTTTCTCACAGAGGGATCAGACTGTTGAAAGTGGCTAGAGCTACAGGAATTAACCCCAAACACATCAAAGGGCTTCACAGCTATAGGTACAGAACATATTGCAGTAGGGAAGTAGTGCAAACCCTTCAGATACTCTATATTTTACAGTTTCACATTTCGTCCCTTTTTCTGGTGATTTCCCCCAATGATTTTCCAAGCCAGTGGATGTGTTTCAGCTCTCTTTGTGCTAATCAGAAACAATTCTACTCTTCTGATAAGCACAACACGGTTTAACATTTTCGACTCACATTTGTTGAAATATTTGTTGTTTCCACTTAAATTGATACACCAACAATTTATTTCAGTTTTAGTGATGACATCAGACTAGTTTTGAGAGTAACATAAAGACATTTAGCATGGGCGGTTTGTCAAGTTAAGTTCCTTATTTCCCCTACATCAGTAGATGTGTTTTTTTCTGGAGGAAAAAGAAGTTAAAAGATTTACTTAACAGGAAGAGACTGATAGGCGCTTCACTAGTAAAATAGAAGCTTACAGTTATTAAGGTAAATAGCCAGGACATAATTTTTTTCTCAGCAGAGAGCCAATCAGTCTTCCCTCGGTAAGTACATCTTTTAACTCTTTTATGCTTCAGAAAAAAACATGTCATCAACACAAGAAGCTTCTGGTTAGATGGTGCAAATATATCCGTTCCAGCAAAAGTAAAAAAATACTTTCTTTGCATGTGTGCCGGTGCAGCCATTTTCTGTTGATGCCACCCCGCGTCTCATGCAGCATGGTACCCGTTGTAGAATCTGTAACTTTACCTTTGCTTCATTGACTTACCACATTAATCACTCACTAACCATGCAAGTCAGTGATGCTGAGAGCTTCCAGACAGCTTTTTCTCGAGGAACATGCGGAGTAACAGAGGATAATGCCGGCTGTTTACTAACTAAAATTCAAAAGTGCAACAATACAAACATGTTTTGTTGATGCCACACCATGCCACATGGGTTCCATGTCATAGCATGACTTAACACATGAATCACCCGCCAACCACGCAAAATCCGTTGTCAGTGTGAATGCCTGCTTAGAATTGAGTTCCACAGAAATGTACAGAAAAATAAGTCTGACATTTTAACTATTCTTGTCTTAACTGAAAAGCACACTTACAATGCCATTCAGAACTGTACAGAAAAACAATACAGTTACACATTAGGCTCTGAATGAATTTTCACTCTTTAATATTGAACTCTGAACCTTACGCGCTAGATTAGCATTATACATAAAATGTTGAAGCTACAAAATTAATAATAATGATACAATAAGAAAAAATAGGTGAGGTATGCTCAATGTATTTGGCTGTCTCCAAATATATCAGTCAGCCATTAGATGAATTAGTTATTGGATTTCATTGTTTTCCCCAAACTAATACAGTTTCTTTGTATAATTCATAAAATTAAACACTCTACTTTTTTCAGATTCTTGAAGATATTATAAAGGGGTTAAATCAGGGGCGTCCAAGGTCAGTCCTGGTGCAATGTTGTAGGTGCGACCCTTCCTGGTATACTTACTAATCTGGCTTCAGACAAGCATACAGTGACTAAAGAAGTGTGATCAAGTGTTACATTTACATTTATGCATTTATGCATTTGGCAGACACTTTTGTCCAAAGCAACTTATAGAAGGAGAGAGGCAATATGCAATTTGTCACACAGTCAAAGTCTATTCTCATAATAGAAGTTGTGTCCACTGATCAATAAACCATAGCAGGAAGAAAATAGAGGAAGAAAATAAAGACAGCGGAGAAAAAAAAAAGAACATTTTTATTTATTCATTTTTTATAGTAGTTGTTCCCTGAAGAGAAGAGTTTTCAGTTGGTTTTTGAAAGCTGTAAGTGTGGCTAAAGTCCATAGGTAAAGCTAATCTGTTCAGGGCTTCCGGACTGACTTTTGAAAGTGTAAGGTTAAATAGTCTGAAGGGGTTAAATCTATTGAATGCTCCAAGGATTAACTTGTTTCTGTTGCTATGAATTCAATCTATTAGAGGTCTTAGACATTTGCTGCTTTTATATGTACAATGTTATTTAGAACTTGGATGCCAACTCAACATGGTTTAAGTCCAATACTACAGGTATATTGCCCACAAACACTTGAGGCTTCGCTGTAGCTGTGTAATCAGTATCTTCACCTTTCTCAGTTACTCTCAGATGCTCTCAGTGGAGCAACAAGGAGCTGCTAAAGTCTTGATCTCTCTGAGTAACGAGGAGCTGGAGCTTCACTCTCAACAGGCTCCACAAATCACTGCTCTCATTCAACTCTTCCTCACGGAACTGACAAAGGTGATCACACTTAAATCAATTTAGCTTTCTTATTTTTGTGCTTAACCATTTAACATCATTTTAAATAAAGTATCAGTAGCATAATATTGGCCTTTTGTTAGCTTTTGAAATGGAAATGTGCTTATTCAGAAGCATATCACTTTCATATCCTTGTTTTGTTCATTTTCAGAACTCAGACTATGTTATTGCTATGAAGAGCTTCGTAACGGATGACAGCAGCTTGCTGAGCTTCAACAGAGGAGATGTCATCAAACTCTCAGATGTGGATGCAATCAAGGATGGTAAATGGATTCCAACTTTGTAATTATATAAGGACAATAAATAATATTAGCACTTCAAATTAAAACTGCAGAATGGCAAAAAAAAATCCAATATTTTTCTAAGTTTAGGTTAGAGCATCACAAACACTTTCTATTTGTTTTTTATCTTAAGCTCTGTGTAACCCACCCTAATGGATCTAACTTAAAGAACCTCTGGTTTATCTTGTGGGATCTAGTTGGTGGGAGTAATTTATTAGTGACTGCCAGTCTTTGTCCTTTTTTAAAATTGCTTTTAAAATGTTCAGTATTTACGAAATGGAGTTGAGTATTTAAAGCTAACCGCACTGATTCTTCACATTAAAGTGCCCAACTTTACAGCAGTAAAACAACTAATTTAACTTTTTAATCTTGAACCTAACTTTTGTTCACACAGAGGGTTATACAGAGAAAAGTAACACTTTACAGGAAACATTTTAGGTCTTGGAACTTTCAGAAACATTTTTGGAAATTTTCTGGTTAAAAGCTTAAATTTGTTCATTTGTTTATCCTGGAACATGTTTGTGTCGAAATTGTCATATTTGAAATCTCTATTTGGAAAGATTTAAAGTTTAATTAATTTACTACCATTCTATCCTCCAAGTGATGGGTGGCCCTGACTGGAATGATTTTTGCAGGATGGATGTTCGGTTCCAGCGGAGGTCGTTCTGGACTATTCCCCGAAGATGTTACTCAGCCGTGTGCTCCTCCAGACTATCACAGCAGCAACATGGAGCGACAGCTTGAACGAAAGAAGAGCATGAGACTCACCAGTGCTTCAACCAATGAGCCTGCCACTGACTCCAACAACAGCATTCCCAGAACCCCCTCCGGGTCTGCAGTCCGTGAAAACAACGAAGAGGTTCCATCTGTCCAGCGATCGGATCAAGAACGAGAGCATTATGTCATGACTGAGTTTGCCATCAAGTTCTTCAGCAACAGGTGAGGACAAACTTTTAGCAAGTTTTTCCTTGTTCTTTGGAATCTTCAGTTAATTACTTCACAAATCATGCCTAATATTAATTTGTTTCGGTTCTCTCAGACCAGACATGAAAAATCCTAATGAGATGCTGGAGTATACTCCTGTATGTATGCGTATGTTATTCTGAGAGTATGTTGCAGAATTTAGTTTATTTCTTTGATTTATAGTTTATTTATTTGTTCATTTTTATTTATTTTTTTTTCTGCTAGAATCCCATCCAGGGTTCGCTGATTCTTTTTGCAGACATCGATCTCAACCGTTTGGGTGCTCAGAGCTTTGTGGGTGAGTGATCAAAAGTAGCTACACACAGATATTCTGATAATATGCACAATGAAAAATGAGTAAAATCAATATTTTAGTGTTATTATATAAATTTTATTGTGTCGTTCATGCGCTTTGCTCCACTCTGATTTAGGTGCATGCTTCCTGACCGTTTAGAAGATAATGAATAAGTCTATATTTGGTTTATTTTACAAACAGAAAGATGTATATTTGTTGATGTCAAATGGATACATTTTACAATGTAATAGATGTTTTTAAAGGACTTGTAAATCTGTGTCGTTGGGGAAATCCCTGTACTCTTTACTCTAATAGAACTTTTTGTGAGAAAGTTACTACCAAACTATCAACTTAAAAATAACTTTACAGACGGATTCCCAAAGCAATTGTAACTAGTCAATTAAAATACCAGTCCATAACATTGGATTAATGTAGGATTTCAAAAATGGAAAGAAAAAAAATTACAAAAACTTTTTTGCATCAGCTGTGATTGGGCTAGCAATGTCTGACTAACCCGCATATAAACTGTATTTCAGTATATGATCTCTAAACCAGACATAAACCAGTTTTCAACTAGTTTTCAATTACTATAACAAATTTATCCCTAAATGATCAAGCCCAACTATTTTTAGCTTGATGGTTTCATGACCCTCTAACTGGCAGAGAAATCTATGAGCAATCTGTACACAAGTGAAACGACTCCACTCTTTTCATAAAAATAAAGAGAAAAAAAGAGAGGAGGCCCTGAAATAGAGTCTTATGGCACACCAACTATTTTGTCAGTTAAACATAAGCCACTCCAAAATGCACACAAAAACTCTACAAACCAAACTGTGAATACTCATTTCTCTAGATGTTACAAGAATCAGGTCATCCACAGCATTAAGGGTAAAAATTAGGGCCAACAAAATCAAAGCTACCCAATGGAGTGAGTCAATGAACATCATTAAAAAAAATTTTTTTTTTCTTAAACATGAAATTAAATTAATTAAAATATAGAAATTTAAACAAGCCTTGTTAGGCAAGGATGACATTTTTATTGTAAAATTACACCTAATACACATTTCATACATCTGCTGTGGATGCTGCACAAAAATATGTCATATTATTTGGAGATTAAGAGGATTTAAATCTGTTTGAATATTACATTATAAGACATACGTAATAGTAAGAAAGTAAATAAATTAAAACTTTGTTTCAATTAGTTTTTTGTAATATCTACGAACTGGCCAATCGGAACGATACAATTCAGAGGCAGCCATTAACCAGAACAAATGTTTTTCTTTGTAGTTTTGATGCAGTTCATGCTGGATCAGCCTATGAAGAAGGGTCAGACAGAAGGTGACTGTGTTAACTTTATTTTACAGGTGAGGACCTCTACTTATTAGATTTAAGATAAGCTAGGACTTAGTATTATTGTTAACATTTATTGTTTTTTTGGTGGACTCAGCTCGGAAAAGAGAAGGAGTTCCTCAGGGATGAGCTCTACTGCCAGGTCATCAAGCAGACCACCAAACACCCCGTCAAGTGAGTGACAAAACTGTTTGTAGGCTGTTACACAATCATTTTAAAGGAAAAAAACATTTGTTACTGGGTGGGTATCTGCATGTATTTATTAGACTAGACCTTTTTATCAGACTGGTTATAAGAGCTTTATAAGAGTATAGTACTAGTACTTAAGAGTATAGTAAGAAGTCTTAAATACCAATTTAAAAAGAAATTATAGACTTTAAGTATTTAAGCATTTTTTACGAACGCATTTGGCAATAATACATTTACAGAATTTTGAATTTCTCCAGATTCCCCATTAAGGCACCATTTTGAAGTTTTGGGGATTGAAGAGTGAGTTCCTCTCCCACGATCTAGCATTTTATTCACCTAGCATCCTTGTTTTCGGCTCTTGTTTTCTTGTTTTCTTGGGTCCTCCTGTTTGTTAGAATTCAACAGATTCTACTGTCCTAGAGGCTATAAAAGAAGGACTTCCATACAGCTTAAAACAAACACCCAATCCATTAACCAACACAATTTAGCTACTATTTAATCACACAAAAGTAATTCAAGAAAATGACTTTGATGTAAAGAATAAAGAAATTGAGTGTGTTGATTAAATTAACCAAACTTTGAAGACTATTAAAGAATACCATTCCTTTGTCCTCTCCTTTAATAAAAAAATCTCCATTGTTAATAAAAAAATGTATAACTTACCAGGTTCAGTGACCTCTTCACCTACTTAACTACAAGCAAGATCCTTTTTGTTTCCACGTTGATAATAACACAATTTATTTATTCTAGCTGGCCACAAACTGCAATATTTGTTGCTGTAATGTTCCCGCTTGATAAAAGTCATGTCATCTCAAAAGCAGCCCCTGATTGGTTTCCACGCATAGGAAATTTGCCTGATTAGAACCTTTCTCGATTCCCACGCTCAGTCCGGTTTAGCACGCCTCTGGCGCCTCTCTTCTCACCTTGTATTCGCAGATCTCGTGCCATTCACAGCTCTCGTGCTGCATGGTCCGGACCCTTATCATGTCTTCTCATAGACTTTACATTGAAATCAGCCACTCTTCCCGGATCATTCACGATTGTGTGTGCACCTTAAGACTCTATACAGAGCATGTGTTGCACTGTGTTAAAAAAATTAAAAATATATACTTGTACTTTCATAAGACATATTATTTGAACTGGTTTTCTAGAGAGAACTGCACTCGTGGCTGGCGTATGCTCAGTCTGATGACTGGATTCTTCCCCTGTTCCAACACTCTGCTTCCATACTGCAACCGTCACCTGGAGGGCATCTTTCAGGACATTTATCACCCTTTCCAGGGTAAAACACTGATCTAACAGCCAACAGCTTATACTGTACATCTTTTTCAATGACCATGCCAGCATGAGCCTTGTATTCTATGCATCCTTTGGGTAGAAATGAATGTTGAGTTTGAATTTGATAATTAATTTTGATACAGAACTGGCAAATATATGCACTAAAAATCTGAGACGATCCCTCACTTTTGGAGGGCGCAGACACATCCCGTCACACACAGAGATGGAGGCCATTTTGGTAAGAGAAGGCTCTTGAGAAAGAAAAGACCAGATGCTCAAAAATGCTCTTAGTTTATGGTGATATTATTTCTTTCAGGCTGGAAGGAATTCTCGAAGACTGCCTATCCGGATGCCAGGAGGAACCGAGTTCACCTGCAAGATTCGCAGCTTTAGTGTAAGTTACTAGTTTATTTGTTCAATTGAATTTGATGATGTGAACGTTGAATTATATTCTGTAGGTTGCAGCTGAGGTTGTACAAGACTTTTGCACGGAGATAGGTATCATGAATCGAGCAGAGATGAAGGAGTTTTTCATCCATGCCAGTAAAAAAGGTGAGATGTCCTGCTTTTACTTTACAATAACACATATTCACATTTCTTGAGGATTGGGTTTCTCGTGCAAACTGGATCTTCTAGTTACAGTTTTTTTTTCAGTGTAGTCGGGGAAGCTCGCTGTCTCCATCTCAGTCAGATAACAAACATTTGGTCTATTGAAAATGTAATTTATACAGTAAACATAGTTGTTTTGTTTTTGTTTTTTTTATTGTTGCATGTCCCAAAACATCAAGATCTAGCTTTGTTATGTACATGCATTTTTGTTAACGTTAAAAACTAAAAGGTGTGTGGAAACCATGTGGAAATTCCAGTCATTTGTTTATAGTTCACTTATAGGAAAGAGCAAGGGTAGGAAATTTTGGTATTCACATTCATTAGTGTTCTAGTGATTGAATGTAAAGTATTTGGCAAGCTATACACATTTTAGGCAACAACTATTTGATAATTTCTTCAACTATTTGTTGTCATATGTTGACTAGCTTCAATTTAGATTGGTACTGAAAACAACACGTCCCTCCTGCAATTCATAGCAGCCCACCTGATTGGCCTATTCCCTTATTTGAGCTTGTTAACAAAAAGCAATAATTGGAACCGATAAAAGTGCTACACATGTATGAAAGTAATGCAATGGTCTCTTATTTGTTTAGAGAAAGTGTTTAGAATTTCACGACTGTAAGCAACTTAACAAAGCAATACAAAATATAGTTCTTTCAGAGGCTGGTGGTTAAAACAGGGCTTTTTCTTCTAGTAATTGAACGGAATAGAAACTCATTTAACAGTAGACTTCACAAAGACTGTAGGTGAGCAATTTAATAAACATTTATAGCAGATATACACAGTGTTCAAATGTAACATCAGATGTGTTCCATGAAATGAACAACTTAAACCTCTTATCGAAGGCTCTGACAGTGTTATCCCTGTGAAAGGTGATGTGACTCGGCCAGTCCACTCCAGCGAGTATCTGTTTGACTTCCTGCTGGACGACGGCTCCATCACGCTCTCTTTTCAAAGAATCATCTGGAAACAGCCACTACAATTCAACAACGTCCTCTACCAGGAGTTCCACTATCAGCTGGTATTGCGAACACACTTGAAAAAATATTTCATACTTGAAAAAATGTATTTCAGTCTGAAATTAAATGCAGTTTCCATATAATCGTATTGTTGCAAGGACAGGAACAAGAAGATTAGTCAAGTATTCAATGCAAAATGGTTTAATAAACCAAAGAATTAGGATATAGATGGAATACCGAATCTAATAAAACAAAGTAGAAATTGCAGGAGAGCAAAGATAAAGCATTATTAATTACATCATAAGAGTTCAAGGAAAGCATGATGTATTTATGACAGTTTTTCGCTGCATAGAGAAGGTCAGTTTAGTACAGTACACCATTACTTTGCTTCTCCATCTAAACGTAGCGCCTGTCTGTTTGTGGGTGTGTTTATGGAGGTGGTCCATGGATGACACCCAGACACAAACGAGGAGAAAAGAAAGACAATCATGCCATCTAAAAGTTATTTTAACAGTTAAATGTATGTGTTGCGTCTCAAGGGGAGAAGAGCAATGGCAACCACTAAATTTTTTAAGGACGAGCCCCCAAATTGGTTACGTTCATCTAGGGGATTAGCACAACTAGATTTATTCATTTAAAATCTGCAAAAAAAAATTCTTTCTGGTTAAAGCTGTGAGTGACGTCAAGCTTCCTACACGCATGATTTATACAGTCAGTGCTTTTGTTTTGTATTCACTTTGAGGTAAAGTTCAGTTGAATTCAACTTTGACATGCGATGCCGAGATGTGAGTTCAAGCATCGAGAGCGGAGTGCATGGGTTTACAGAAATCTCATTTTCAAACAAATTGTGTGAAATGAATAATGTAAACACTAATGTCGTTTGATTGCTTAATATTTGGATGCAATATATTAATATCTGGTGACCGGTCTTCGGATCTCTCGATGCTAGTGTGACCACAGTATAACTCCTAAAAAAAACAGGTAAAGAATTGAAGAGTGACCAAACAAGGAGTGCAGCTAACAAAGTAAACTAATCAAAGAGGAAGAAAATGTATTAATTAAGACTTAAAGTAGTAAAACAGGAAACGGTCAAGAAAACTGTGTCAACTCAACAGAGCCTAACAATGATGTCATCAATGTTTGCAGTAATGCATTTGTTTGGTTTTAAAATTATCCCCAAAAGGCACAATTTTTGATGGTTACAGATGCATTAAATTTGTGGGTTAAACAGGGTTTCGGTGAGTTCTTAAAATGTCTTAACAAGCCTTAAATTCACTGTTCTAGGTCTCTCTGATGTCAATGTAAAGCTCATTTGATTTGGTGTTGCCAGATTGAGAAAATGCTCCTCTAAATAAGTTATTGTTAGGGTTGCCAGAGTTTGCGAAAACTTTCATAAATCCTCTAAAACCTAAGTGATGGTTAGTGGTGCTATAGTTTGACAAAAAACTAATATACACTCAAAATCGTAAAAGTGATTATGATGAGTTTGAGAAAACACTTTTGAACACTCGCAAATGCTGAAAATATTAAAAGTGAGTGTTAATGTTGTCAGATATTGACACATACTCCATTCACCCATCCATCTTCTTTTAGTCCCTTTTCAGGGTCGCCACAGCGGAAGGAACCGCCTACTTCTCTGTCCACATTCACACTCATACACTATGGACAATTTTGCTTATCCAATATTTGTTCACCTGTACCTGCATGGTTTTGGACTTGTGGGGGAAACCGGAGCGCCCGATCACGCAGAGAACATGTAAACTTTACACAGAAAT
The DNA here is from genome assembly GCA_900490495.1 of Danionella dracula. NCBI lineage: Eukaryota > Metazoa > Chordata > Actinopteri > Cypriniformes > Danionidae > Danionella > Danionella dracula. The sequence goes on along the minus strand of UELW01000222.1, from coordinate 2,789,592 downwards.
GTGGAGCCAGTCTGACCCAGCCGAGGCTCATACCAGCAACTTTCTTACTGTGAGACGACCGTGCTACACACTGCGCCACACCTACACATGCAAGCTCATAAATGTGAAAAATATAATTGAATGTATCATGGATTGTGCACGTTGCCAGGGATTGAGAAAATTCTAAATATTAGTAAAATTCTCCTAAATATAACAGGGTAGAAAATTATCTTAAACGCTTAACTTTGTAAAAAGCGTGGTTAGGGTTACCAGAGTTTGAGAAAACCTTCATAAATGTTTCAATAGATAAACGTCATAACCATAAACTGTTTGAAGCAAACTGTTTATTATAAGAAAGTATTGGAAGGGTTTTTGATGTTATGATACAAGTCTTATATTTGATTCTTAAATTTGACCTTATTTAACCTGTTGATTCAAATGCAAACTTTTTTCTTTAGCTTGCGTCTCAGTATCTGGAAGACAGGTTGCTGCTGCCCATGAACAGCCCTACAATCTACCAGCAGGTGGCAGAACTGACCGCCCTTCAACATCTTGCACTGGGACTGAATGATCCACCTTCAAAGTAATGTTTTTTTGATGTTTCCCAAGCAGTGAGAATTCTTGAATATCAGATTGAAATGAGCTAGTTAATCTGACAGTTTAACAATGTTCATCCATCAGTGCTGAGGTGAAGCAGTACCTTCCTCGAAGCGATCGTTTCAACTCCAACGATGAAAGGCTTCTCGCTGCCACAAGAGCACAGTTTGCCACCTTCGGCCCTCTCAGCCCTCTGGATGCCAAATCTCAGTTTATCAGTGAGCGGAGAGAATGGTCAAAATGTTCCTGGATTTAATACCTGCTGCTTTACTGTTATGAACTCTTATATTTTCAGAAAACATCAGTGCTTTGCCTTTCTTTGGATTTTGTCTATTCACTGCTCAGAAAGTAAGTCATCGTGGCTGCCCCTCACCTTCGCTGGTCATAATCAACCATGAAGTGATCACCATCCTGGATCCCAAATCACAAGTATAGCTCACTCTAGTATTCTAGTATCTAGTGATGTTTAAACAAGATTGAGTTTGTTAACTGTGTCTTCAACTCAACTCAATGTGTGCAGAATCCTTGCCTGACAATGTCTCTGGATGATGTGCAGTCCTTGCGCTCAATTCGTCCTAAAAAAGACAAGCTTCCAACTGTTGAGATCATCTTCAGTGCCCAGACTCAACCCCGGACCCTCAGCTTTAGTCTCAAACAGGTAATGACACTAAAGTTTCTATTTGGAAGTTAAACGTAGCCGTTTTAGTGAGAAATGGTGTTATAACACAACTCCACTAAGTTATTGTTGGATTGCAACGTTTTTTTTTTCCCGTACAGTCATACAAATGAAGTTTAAAAAAATAGAAGAGAGAGACAAAAAATACTTAAAAAAAACTATAATGAAATTGAGTGACAAAATAAATAAGCACCCAACCCTCACCCCTTTCCCGAGGGTAGTGCGCAGGTACAATGCGAGGTCAGCATCTTCATGATCTTAATGTGTTTCAAGTGAGTTCTTTGAGACCTTAAAGTAGTCTTAACCGGTTCAGTAGAATATTCAAAAAGGGAAGCTGTCTATGATTCCCTTCAACAGTGACTCTTTCTAACAGGAGGACAGAAAATATCTCTTGGAATCATTGCCTATTGATGATAATTTTTCTACAATCCAGTTTGGCCAAATGCATTTTCTGGCAATAAATACCAGTTTGTGGGTGAATGGTAGGTCCCCAGGTGTGAAGCTAGTAGCATCATGTAACAAACAAAAAAAACAAGGGTTTTTATTTTTATTTTTTTCAAGTTTTTCTTGGACCTGGCTCAAAAATCTATACATTGCTTGACAGTACCAGAACATGTGGTTATGAGTGCCATATCTTAATTTGCATTTTAAATAATTTAGTGAAATTATCTTATTGCATATAAATGGGGTACAGTGCAGGTGATTAATAAGTTAAATTGTTTCCGTTGTTTTATTTCAGATGACAATACTAAAATATTTCAAAGCCTGCTACAATTCATCTTTCTCTGAGGAGTCTTTTTGCCATATAATTTAAGAGCTGAAATATTGGCATCCTTGTGCTTACAGAGCAGAGAGTAAACCACGGAAATATTTTTTTCAGCTTACTGAATAAATAAATGAGTGATAGGAGATTTGAAGAGATGCAAGAGAGAGCCAGATATCTTGGACTCTGGAATTAGTTTATAATTAATTTAAATTGTAACTTTGTGAATATATGTTATAACATAATTATAGTTAGAATAAAATTAGAGAGGTATTGTTTGATAGTTGTTATTATAATTTTTTTTGTAAAAATGAGCTACTTTGGCAGCAATATTATTTTTATTCTTGCAATCTTCTAAATTTGAATTCCGATCTTCTTCATTCCTTTTTTTAATCTGAAAATTGGTGTTTTGATACTTAAATGTGTCAAGCACATTGGAAAACTATCAAAATGTTGACCGTAAAGGAGTACTTACTTCAGAAGTAAAATGTGTAAATGCAAGTTTGGTAACACCTAGGGCTTTTGGCAAATAAAAACATTAAATATGAACAGGAAAGGCATACATTGTCGCTCAAGATTTGGGCCAAGTTTCAAATCAACAAAGTTCATTTCTCGCTCACTTCCCTTCAAAACATAGTTCTACACAGAATAACATGTTTGTTTGAATCTACGTCTCACTCGCAGTAAATGAGTAAAGTAAGTTACTCTGATAGCTGGTGCTGGAGGACAGTAGAAGCAGGTGTTCTTACATAGCTCACCCTCTGCTTTTGTAATAAGGCCAATTTTCAAAAATGTTTTTTATTTTGTTGTTTTAATAATTTTTCAAAGGTTGGATATTGAACAGTTTGGCACATCTACCATCTATTTGTTTTTCTAACAGTAAAGTTTAGAGTTTCAGGGTTTAAAATTGTTCATGTGGTTAATCTCACTTTGTTTATTTTTCTCCATATTCATTATTAAATACTCTAAATATTAAATATTTTACTGAACACATTTCAGTGATGACAAAGGTTATCAATCATCCCTATAACAAATGATGCTATACCCAGTATAAATGGTATTGTAGTACAGCATACATGTGTAAACTGACCTTTAAATTAGGTTTAATCCTATTTCTGTATTCACATATTCAAATCAGTGGCGCATATTTGTACATTTAGAAGAAAAGCAAATATTCAGACAAGTTTACATATAATATTGTTCCGTTAATAACTCCACAAAATCACTAAAATAAAGATTCTCCGATTTCTCCGGTATTTTATGAAAAGTGAACATTTCAAATGTGGTTCAGTGGTTGTTGTTTTTTTTTTTTCATCTCAAATGTCACAGGTTATTGTGTTGTAAAATGTGTGGATGTGCATACACTATGTTTAATTTCTGAGTTTGTGCTAACTCTTTATTTCACCCTCTCATAGGCAAAAGAATTGTGTCACACAGTTGCTGTGGTCATGGAGGAGGTGGTTAAACCAGCGCACAACAGCAACCTGTCCAGCCGAGCGGGAACCCCTCATTAAACAAAAAACAACATACTGTATGCACACATTCTGCACAGTGTAACATTTCAATTAGTGATAAGAAAACCAAATATCCTGCCATAATGCACTGCTGATGTTCTGTTTAAATGAACAGGCTTACAAGTTTACATAAGATTGCATTTTCTCACCAAATTTATTGTGTAAAACATACAGTATACAACTTTTTTCTTTATTCAATTTAATTCTTTGGAATGAATTGTTATTGCTAAATAAATATTAATCATCCTTAATTTTAAAAATATGTTTGATTGCTGTTGTGATTGAAATGCATTAATTTGTTAAAACGGTTTATATTTATTCAAAGATTATCTCTGTGTTTTTCTTATGATTAAGTTTATATTTCTGCACCCAATGAATTGTGAATACGTGCAAAACTGTTGAAAATAAAAGTTTATCATAACATGTGTATTTGTTTTGTTTAGAAGTAATTAATATATCTACATCTTCCTTTTTTTACACAATTCATTAAAATTAGGTATGTATTTTTACATTTGCATTAAGATTTTTTTATTGACAATTATGTTCTTTGGTTATAATAATGTCTCCCAGCGACAAACCGCTGTAAACGTCAAAGGGTTTTTTTTGATTGACGTTCAGGGAAATTACGTCAAAGTAAGGCACCGCCTTTTTTACCCAGATAGCGATTAACCGAGAAACCTACCTCCCGCTCTGTAGTACTATCCAATCATAAATGAGAAAACGAACTAAATCCCGCCTTATCTGTGAAACAGACCAATCAAATCTCCTAGTATCGATTCTTCACCATCACACCACGCCCTTAGTGTCACGAATATGGCCGTCAACAGAGTGAGTGAGTCCAAGGATATTGAGACGAGTATTTGATTTTTGGGAAACATTCTTCGGGGTTGACGTTACATCCTGCAGGCCGTTGATGTTGCTGCTCCATAATGTAAGTTTACGACGATTTATTTTGATTTAAATATCTAACGTTAGCCATCATTTCTTAAGCCCTACCACCCCACCACTCTAAACCAGATGTTAAAGGTTGTTGAGAAAAGGTTTATGTTAAACTTTGTCACGTTTGTGTACGTTATATATGGCAACACAAGACATGCAGGTTTAATAATAATAAGATATGACACGGTTGTTTCTGTTAGTCGAAAGCTTAGCCAGACGAATAGCATAGAAAAGGGAGTCTCCACCTTGTTTATGTTTATAACTTACCATTGTCGAATAGAATAACGTGAATGTTTTTAACGTTATAGCAAGAAGGGACGTAACGGTAATACTTGATGTTATGCGATTACGTTACTTTCAGTGAAGTTATCATTTCAATCTTGCAAACCGTTGTAATTAGTTATTACTAATTTATGACTTGTAATATCTTTTGAGTAAGGAACCTTAAAATATGCTTTTTAAATATACTATATTGTTCTATATTCTAAATATTTTATAATATTATATATTGTACTTTATTCAACATGTTTATGCTATTATATATTGTACCATATTCAAAATATTTTACAATATTATACATTGTACTATATTATAGATATGTTAGCATTTCTCTCAAAATATTTTAGAATTATAACAGTCTCGCAGAAATACATTCTAGAGTAAGCGAATCAGTGCTGTTTCCAACTGAGCGATTTGTTACCATAGTATATACACATATATAAAAGGCAAAATCAAGAAAATACATTACATTTGCAAGTTCATAGTTATCCCTAGATTCAATAAAATATGGCAACTGATCATTTCATGTACTGGTACTTGATTTAATGTTGTCCACTCTCTTCAATGTTACAATTCATAAAGAGGCTGTCTGTAACTTCTCCAATAATGTCAGCATCGACTGTTTATAAGTTGTTATTGTTATATTGCATTGTACAATGATACTGGTTGAATGTGTACAACTTTTTACCAGGGGACTCGAGATGTGGTTATGTGGTACTTTGAGGTCTAAAGTTTTTTTACGTTTTGTTCAATCAAACCCATTGAAAAGTATGTTTCATGTGTTAGAACAATGAATCACAGTACACCTGCTGCTACCTCAAATGCTGGTGAACAAGGTTTTCCAATTTAAGCTTCATCAATTCTTCCATATGTTCAGCACTTCCATAAAATCAAAATAAATTAACATTAAAATAAAAAATAAATCTTCAGAATGTTTACTTTAACCTTTATATGCACCAGGTTTAAGCTTTTTAATAAGAAATGTCAAGCATATCAAGAAGAGACTATGTCCTGATTTAATCTTTTAATTTGAAGACTCAAAAATATCTCAGGAATATATATATATATAGGAAAATATTTCGGGATAATCTCTGAGGCTGACATTTTTTCCCTTAATATATATTTAAAAATGTTAGCAATTATCCTAACAGTTGATTTAATTTCCTCTGTATGCATCACATAAAACTAATTTTACACAAAAAACTAATTAAACTTTAAACTAATTAAAGATACATTTATTTTTTATCAAATAGTTTTAGGGTCCCCTGCTTGTGTGTAAGAACTCTTCGTGATTGTCCCAGAGTTTGATCTAAAATCATGTTTATTTTGAAAAGAGCCACAAGTGTTTTTTTTTTTGCCAAAACAGAGAGACTCTTTATTGCACTCGTGTGTTGTTGTCAGTCATTAACATGTTTAAGTGAGCAAAGGCCAGATTTAAACTCTGTACACTTCCTGTGTGTGTACATTCCAGTAGTTTATCCACCTGATTATGATTTCTCTTTCCTCCTCTCAGAGTCTCTTGATCGTAAGAGAAAAGCCTCTGGTTGAACCTAGCTCTCTGGACACTGCCCCTCAGACTGGCAGCGCTCGTAGGTCAGAAGTCTCTGAACTGGAGGCCACAGTCACCTTCCTCTGCAAACAGGACTGGGATTGGGACCGGTCTGGAGTGTAGCCGCCTGCTCTTGGCATCTCAGAAGAGTATGGTGAGGCAAAGCGGTTGCCATGGAGCTACAGGATAAGAAACAGGTCAGTCCTTGAGGTTGCTGCTCTTCGGATTGTGTTTCATGATGAACTTGATGAAACTACGCTTCGATGCTAGCATTTGCAATTTTGAAACAGATGGCACCCATTGTCTCTCAGACAAGTGGGATGATGCCAAGAACATCCGTGTGCTTGTGCCGTCAGTCAAAGACATAGCCATCATAGATGATTTGTCAATAGATACAAGGAAGTATGGGGACATTAGCGTGGGAGTTATTTTTTTTATTACACTTTTTATGATATTTGCATAGGGATGTGGCTTATCTGTATGTTTGTACACAACCCCAATTCATTGTTTTTGTCTATCTGGTGGTTCTTTGTTGCCTTAAATGTTTAATAACCTATACAAGTGAGCACAAACCATAGGATCTCATCCTCAACCTCAGCTTTTTGTCTAGTATTTTTACTGTGCCTGGATGTAATCAATAATCCACCATGTGTAGAAGTCCATGGACATCTGCTGCGAGATCTGCTGACAATAATCCATATCAACAAAATGCTCCGCATTTAAGCAGATAATAAACACAGGATTATTTATACATGTTTTTACACTTCCAATTTTTCCACTATTTTTCTTATAGATGAATTTGCTCCAAACACAACACATTTCATCTGCAATTTTCTTATATATCTGCCATGAAATTAGTAGTTCTATCTACCTCTGTGGTGATGATCTTGGAGAAAATCTTCACCATAACATATATTTATGTGTAATGTAAGTTTAATTAAACTTAATAAAATAAAAAAATATTTAATACCTTATCGGGTGATTATTGAAAGTTGATTTATTATAATACTTAATGTATAAAAATATTTGTATTGAAATAATAAATATAAATTAAACATACAACACAGAATTATTGTACTATAATACAGTTTTTTTCAGGGTTGGTATGATGTTTCCGCAGCAGATATAAAGGTGGAAAGAACAATACCTCATTACTATTTCAAGGGCCAGAACTGGAACCGATATCTTTCTTGCATCTTCGTCTGTGTATTTTTGTTGTAATTTCAGTCAATTTAGTTTGGAAACAACTTTTAAAAATTAACAGCTGAAGATTAATTTTAACAAGATGGAATTTGGTGAGGTTGTGTCAGCACTGTCATCCTTTTGACCTTAATTTGCTAAAAACTACCCTATTACATTAAGCTCTTTACAAAGTCTTTAGAATAAATGTTTGAAAACAGCCTATTTGAATATTTGTATTGGATAAAGAAGAAACGCTTTCGTGCCCAATTGTAGAATTATGACCACCATATTGCGGTTGAAATAAGATCCTTGATTTCTTGCGTTAGCCTACAAAAAATGTGGAACATGAACGTGTGTTCTTTATTTTCCCTCTATGTTTATTTTTTCCCACCAATGCTGTCATTAAAACCATTTGGTGTAATTGGTCATTCATTTAGGTTCATTTATGTATGGGTTTCACAATTTTAACATTGAAAAAAAAAAACATTTTTATTTTTCAGCTTGGGGTGTAGGAAGGTGTTTGTAATCACCACTATTCACTAATTGGCCAACAGAATCAGAATATTGTCAGAATTAATTGAAGACGCTTTGAAACTAAGCTTCAGTAATGGTGGCTAACAAAATTGTACTATAAGTTAAACATAAGTGCAAACCTTTGGTTGTGAACTTTGGCCCCTATGTCAAAATTCCAAAAGACTAGTGTGTTGACTTTGTAACAGACACATTGGCTTTTTTTGACATCCTTTGTCTAAAACAGTATTTATTTGTTTGCATTTAAATCATTTTTTTCACTTGCTTGAACCGAACCTACCTCTTCTCAACTTTAGTAGCTTGTTAGCTACTTTAGCTTCACTTTTATTTAATAAGGTTAAACAATTCATTAAGAACATGAAGGTGACAATCATCACAGAGAGTAATGGGACTAAACAACACGGCATGCTCTATGTGTCACTACCATTACTTTTTTAACTTCCTTAAACTTAAAGTCACAAGCATGTGTTGAACATAAGGAACAAAAGGGGGTAATTTCGATATTTTGGTATCTCTAATTTCCTGATTGATAATCAACTTCTCCATATGTAACGTTGGGTGTACAATTGTCCATTGATGAGGCGCTGGTATCATAGTTATTCATGAGCCTGAACTCACTTATCAAATGAGAAGATGCTGTGTATTAATGATTATTATATCCATACATTCTGTCAAGTTGACAGTAGTTTTAGTACAGTATGGGTAACAGTCGTTTGTTCCCAAGGAAGAGTTCTGCGATTGCATGGTATGCATCTCTGTTTTGTATCTCTATCTCTCTCTCTCTCTCTCACTAATTAAATGCAGCTTGTGTTTGTCAGGTGGTGTCGTACCCTCAGCGCTTGTTGGTGTGCTTTTCATTGACTGTTAAACATAAAATTGTTATTAAACACTTGTTTTAAAAACGACATGATAGTAATTAGGGTTGTCCCGATCAGGGTTTTTTTTTCTACTGATCTGATCCCGATCATCTTAATTTGAGCATCTGCTGATCACAATATTTCTGTTCTGGTCATTTTCTTTTCTTCCCGATACAATATTGATAATTTTGATAATTGATAATATTGATTAGATGCATTAAGAATTCTCTTGAAGAAGTACCATAACTCATTCAAGTCACTGCAGTTTTCTTTTTAACTTCAGTCAACCTAAATCTGTTTATATATTTTGTTTTGATATTTTTGGTGTAATTTGGTGTCTCAATGTAATGCTTTTATAAATTAATTGTCTTGTTCTGTTACCCTTGAGGGATTAGCTTGCAAGAAAGCATGCTACACACATCAGTACCCATGTTTTTTTTACATTTGAAAATCTGTAGACGAAATCTGAAAAGCAGGTTTTATGGCCATCATGGCCATTTAAATGCTTTTTTGATAACTCTCACCAGTTGGCACACAAATTCAATCAATCATAATAAGTTATTCAGTGCTCGTATTGTTTCTGGATTGTAAAATGCTGTGTTAGCTAGAGTTGAATAATGGCTGGGCAGGGAGGAGAGGACACTGCAGGTTTTGCTGGTCTGTCGAGCCTCTCTTCTCTTCAAATTCTTTCTTTCAAAAGCACCATGATCCCTGCTTTTCTGCAAGCTTTACACCTTTTTTGTGTCCGAGAAGGTTGCAGCAGCCTTTGTAGAACTCTCAGATCAGAAAAAAAAATATTTGCCCTCTAACTGTACACGTTTTTCAGTTAGAAAGCTTTGTATTCAGCAGACTACAATGTTTGGTTGGGGCATGGCCTAAAGCGCACCTCTGAATGAGCAGAGGCAGTAACTGTCTGTCCAGACTTTGCGAGTGGTGCTGAAACAGCAGCATGCATTATTCCTAAGCACACTCACTCACAGTCTGACCCACACGAGACAGCAGCAGAGGGACTTGTCGCAATCATGATCCTGAAAAATGGAGCTGAGTTCTGGAAGAATAAAGTGAGTGGATCTGTCCATGCTTCTTTCCTGTGTGTTCTGCGTGAGCACGACCAGTTTTCAACATGTTCATGATGTACGCAGTCTGTTGCTTTTCTATAAAAATGCAGAGTGTCGTGAGAATATGTGAGGGGTGCATTTCTGTTTTTTTTTTCTCCATATTTTCATGGTTTTGATTGTTTTTTCCCTAATGGAACAGTGTGGGCGATTGTGTGAGTTGTGGTAAATCTCTGCTTGTTGATGTGTGAGTGATGCTCCGACAGAGATTTCGTGGCTGCACGCGGTCTCGCTGTGGGAAAGCAGTGGGTTTATTTTTAGTGTGGGGCCCTTGTTTGCTGCTACAGGGAGCTAGTTGAAAATGCACTGCTGAAATTCTGTAATCATAGCCAAAGTACAACAGAGCTCATTTGTTTGTGATTGTTTTTAAATTTGTGCTCTTTGGTATTGATTCACCTTTGTCTAGAGCTGGGTAGTGTTGGCAAACAGCTTTTTTTACCTGATTTATAGTTAAATATCACCCATTTTAAAATATTTTTTTAAACCTTAAAATCACGTGTGATTACATAAAATGCCAACAAGTTATTCACTTTTCATTTATACGACTTTTATACTGGCATGAATACCTTAAAGTATGGATTATTAATTAAATAACAGAAGGGTATTGTGATTTTTTGCCCTTACTATTTATCATTGATTTTATGGCTGTACCACTTTATGTTTATCTGATCTTCTATATTCTTAAGAGCCATCAGAGGTGCCTCATACACATATGTTATGCCTTGTTTTTAGGTGTTTCGCCTGATCGGAAAGAACGAAACTTGTTTAAAATGTTTGTAATTTTTACTTGCAGTCGAAAAGGGGTAGACTTAGAGAATGGCCGTTGATCACAAATGGAATGATAATTATTCACCAAACTGAAGACTATGATGTATGAGGTTGTTTTGAGGTCATAATAAGAAAAGTGTGCAGTTTGGAGGCTCTACAGCTCAGTAAAAACCTAAAGGCCTTGCCATGTTTAAATGCATGTTTTTTCAAGCAATCACAGAATGTGTATATTAATTGAACCAAAGCTTCAAATCAAATGGTATATTTATTATATTTATTATATTTATATTTTTTCATCAAAAACTTTTGATGCAAACTAGTCCTTGGTTTTTCTCCCAATCTGATCAAAACCAGTGCAGGTAGATTCTTTTAAACCTACATTTTAACAATTATCAAAAAAGGGGTTGACTTATTAATTCAAAGATTAAAAGGCGGCAGCAGCATCATGCTTGCTTGTATAGCTATAATTCAAAAAGGAGTTTAGATGTTTTCACCAAACTCTGGAATATGAAGTAAGACATCAGTTCAAAATAATAACCAATAAATGTGCATTTTAACCACTTAGTAGCACTATACCAAAGACAAAACCTTAAAACAACTACAGCAAATGCTACTAAATCTGATTCATTAAAAAAAATTATTATTTTTGTCCTATTGGCAATAAATAAATGTAAGTCTAAAAAAAATGATAAATTAAAAATTGTATAATGATAGTAAATCATAGTAAATGAGCTTGGAAACTGTAACTTAGGAAACACATTTAAGACTTTAGCCAGAAATAGTGAACTAACTGAAATCTGTTTCCAAAAAATAAAAGTGGGTTTGAGCATAAACTGAACACAACCTGCAAACATTCCATATAACTGTGCTTTTCTTAGACACCAAGATTTTATTATTTTGTTTACGTTTTTTATGCAATGTTTAGATTGTTTGATTTGTGAAGCTTCTTTGATTGTTTTAAAAAAACTGGTTTCAAATAATTGATTTGAAATGAGTCAAATTTCAGAATAGTAAACCACTTTCTCAGTTAAAAGTAAAACTGAGTTTAGTCTGCTTTGTAAAAGTAAATTGTTGTTTGCGTTTCAATCTAATTATATTTAATCACCAACCTTCGTTATAATGGGTACCAAAATAACCATACTCCAGTGATTAAAGTCTTACTCCTCAGGGTAAGGCTTCAGGGAGAGCTCTCTGGGGTTGCTTTGTGGCTCCTTTTATCTGAAGGTTTATCTGCAACTAACATCTGTTGTACAGAAATGTAGCATTTTGTTTGGTTGCTGTTTTTAAACTATTCCACTTCTTAATCCACATCTAACTATAACTAGTTCCCCTCAACAACAGAACACTTTACCTTTACCAATCAGACACCAATAAGAGTTGCACTGGTCGGATGACCATTTTGTTTCTTAAATTCTAACCGTTTTTCTGGTTAGTCAGGCTTGAAATAGTGGTGAAGTTATTATTTATTTACATAATAAATCAGATCTTGCACAGATAAAGGTAAAGGTAAAACATCAAGATAAGCACCATGATGATGGAATCTGGAAACCCTATTTTGTAATGTGCATCAGTTTTTCCTCATTTGAGTTTCAAAACAAATCAAATCAGGTGATGTGGTCTGATTTTTTTGGTCTCTTGCAGGATGAGGGGGTGACTCCACTGGGACTGTCTACGACACAGGCTCTGTCTACCCTTCAGGACCAGCTGACCAACTTGTTAGGGCAACACCAGAAATTCATCCCTCGAAGAGGCACCATAAAGGTCCGTTTGAGAGAAAGTGTTCTCTGCTTGTGGTCAGAGTTTTGGTGTATTAACTTGTCTTTGGGTTTTGTTCAATAGGAGCAGTGGGCTAAGAGCTTCCTTCACCATGACAATCGGCACTCCTGCTTCCATTGGCCTGGAGCTGTTCTCACTCTGGTTGTAGTGGTTGGGCTGTTGTGTTGTTATGGCAACCAACCGAAAGGAAGGTGGGCATGGCTAAATAATTTTTTTTAATAAACAATTTTAGCTTTCAGATTTCAATGTTGTTTTTTATGCTTAGTCATGGCATAGAGCTGGTGAATGCTGGTGCACTTTTCCTCCTGCTCCTACTGAACCTTTTCCTCATTGGACGGCAGCAGAGGTTACGAAAGAGTGAGATGGTGCGACGGCTCAAGAGTATTATCACACAGCTGAACGGTGAGGAGAGAATTGAGCACGTTGGTGGGATTAGTTTTTAAGGCGTACGTCATGGCTTAGGAAGTTTTGATGCATCATCTCATCTCTTCCTTTACACACACGTGGAAAATTGCAGGCGATTTACGAAGCTTTCAGAAAGCCTGAGATATTCTCTTATTCACTTCCAGATTGTTTGGAGAGAAGTGCAGGGCAACCTATAAGATGGGCTTCATCTCTGTACCCCGACCTCTATACACCCACCTCTCCTTCCTGGTCACTGCACTGGACTTACAGAGATGAAAAACTGGTCAATCTACCCGTCAGTCTTCTTGTGGAAGGTGATGTCATCGCTCTTAGACCGGGCCAGGAAGCATTTGCATCTCTCAGAGGCATCAAGGTATTTTTTCAATATTTTTTGCTTGCGGTGGTGTCAAAAAGTGTTTTCTTTTCCTCAAAGTTTAAAGGTGCCAAGTTTATGCCCTTTTTAAGGCCTTGATAATAAATCTTTGACTGTACCAGGGGTCCTCCATTACTTTACTTGAGCGCCAATTTGTACAAAACAAACCAGAAATTGGGCTTTAACCATCCAACCCCCATCCCATTTTTCCTGCTGAGTTCTTAGATTTTAGTTTGGAATTTTCCTGAGACTGATAGTTTGAGAATTTTCTGTTTAAGTGTTTAAAATGTAAGTAATTTTACTCTCTAATACTTGTTTTTTCACCACTTTGTAATAAGAAGAACATTTTCTGGTCTTAAAGCTTCAAGAGAAACATTTCTATTCATTTCTATTCTATCAAACCTTTAGGGTAAAATGGTGTGTTCAGGGGCTTAAAGCCTATTGGATTTTATAGGAACAAGGTAAAAAAAAATAGGGATATTAATAGCGTTAAATCTGTGATATCATTTTCGGTGATAAAACCCGAGTGGAGAGGCCTGAGCACATTTCATTTCTAGAACTTTACAATTTTTCTGTGTGCCAGGATAAACTTTTTGTTGTGTTTGTCACACATTTTCATTCAAGCAAACCGATATGAACCCCACAATTGGTTACCATATTCTCAATTAAGTTGTAATGAAATTATAATTACTATAAACAAATTCTTCATTTGATAAAGATTGTGCTGACATAGCGAGCGGCTACAACAAGTTTCCATTCCATCTCATACCATACATGGTCATGGAGAAAGTGTGTGGCCCGCACACACAGGCAGCGCTCACACAACTTAAGGCAAGAAATCACAACATCCCAAGTTCAACGGTCTACAGTACAGCCCATGTGAGGGGCCAGTTAGAACACCTTGAGGGGCCGGATCTGGCCTGAGGCCTTTCCTGTCAGTTCTGTAATTTGCCGAAACATCACAGTTGAACAAACCTTTAGAACTTTTTTAGAACTGTTGTTCAGTGAAGATCTGCTATTGTTACACTTTGTATTGAAATGAGCTGCATTAGTGTTTCATCTTATTGGTCAGTGTCGAGGTGCTAATAAAAAGGAAAATGGTGCTGACCTGAAAAGTCATGGTTATGCTTAAGTAGGTTGTAAATGCTGGAAAACCCTCCAGTGTGGTTGAATCACAACAAGGGCTGCAACTGACTATTATCTTGATTATTTTTTTCGATTAATCCTATAAAGTTAAATGCATTTTTTAAAAATGTTTTACTTATAACTACATAAAACCATAAATCAAGATATTATTTATGTATAGAATTAAACTTTTAAAAAGGCAAAAACCACAAAAAGAGTTGAATGATATTTAATAAAAACATTTTAAAACTTAAATGAAAAGCAAAGTTTGTTCTTGAACTGTAAAACCTCAATCAAAATAAATAAAGAGCAAAACACTCGTTAAAGAATTAATTTTGATAACAGATTTGATAATTAACAAGTTAAATTTGTTTTTTGATTATAAATAAAAACTAAAAATATTAAAAATGTTAAAATGAAAGGAAATAATAATTTTCATTGGTGTACAAAAGAACTGTTACTTGCATTCACTGAAAACCACAACAATTACTAAATGTAATATTCTACTGTTGTTTTCACTGTTTAATGTAAGCTCATTTAAAGTAGCATCATTTAACTAATCACTATTTCTCATGTGATTGTGCAGAGTAATCTTAGCAAGTTGCAAGTGAACTGCTGAAGTGAATGGTCTACCTGCACAACTACTTCTGCGTTCTGTCTAGAACAGCGCTGGTCCTTTCGGTCAGAGAAAAGTCAATGGCTTTTGTTTTACACCCGCTCTCTTCAGGAATGAAAAAAAAATTAGTGTGACATTCTTTTGTTATATGTTTAACATGGTCAACAAGCTACAAATCTGTTTTTAGCAGAAATAATTATTTTTATAGATCGCAGAAATGAATTGCTGTCAATGTACGAGCAGCTGAGGGGCTGTGAGGTACGAGGTGCTGTGAGGTGCTGTGAGGTACGAGGTCCTGTGAGGTACGAGGTGCTGTGAGGTACGAGCAGTTACGAGGTGCTGTGAGGTACGAGCAGGTACGAGGTGCTGTGAGGTACAAGGTGCTGTGAGGTATGAGCAGGTATGAGGTGCTGTGAGGTACGAGGTGCTGTGAGGTACGAGCAGGTATGAGGTGCTGTGAGGTACGAGGTGCTGTGAGGTGCGAGCAGGTACGAGATGCTGTGAGGTACGAGCAGGTATGAGGTGCTGTGAGGTACGAGGTGCTGTGAGGTACGAGGTGCTGTGAGGTACGAGCAGGTATGAGGTGCTGTGAGGTACGAGGTGCTGTGAGGTACGAGCAGGTACGAGGTGCTGTGAGGTACGAGCAGGTACGAGGTGCTGTGAGGTACGAGCAGGTATGAGGTGCTGTGAGGCACGAGCAAGTATGAGGTGCTGTGAGGCACGACCAAGTACGAGGTGCTGTGAGGTACGAGGTGCTGTGAGGTACGAGCAGGTATGAGGTGCTGTGAGGTACGAGGTGCTTGTGAGGTGCGAGCAGGCACGAGGTGCTTGTGAGGTGCGAGCAGGCACGAGGTGCTTGTGAGGTGCGAGCAGGCACGAGGTGCTTGTGAGGTGCGAGCAGGCACGAGGTGCTTGTGAGATACGAGCAGGCAGGAGATGCTTGTGAGGTACGAGCAGGTACGAGGTGCTTTTGAGGTACGAGCAGGTAGGAGGTGCTTGTGAGGTACGAGCAGGTAGGAGGTGCTTGTGAGGGTACGAGCAGGGTAGGAGGTGCTTGTGAGGTACGCGCAGGTCGGAGGTGCTTGTGAGGTCCGAGGCAGGTACGAGGGTGCTTGTGAGGTACGAGCAGGTACGAGCTGCTTATGAGGTACGAGGTTGCTTGTCAGAGGTACGAGCCAGCTACGAGGGTGCTTTGTGAGGTACGAGCAGGTACGAGGTGCTGTGAGGGTACGAGGTGCTATGAGGGTACGAGCGGGTACGAAGTGCTTGTGAAGTACGCAGCAGGTACGAGGTGCTTGTGCTGAAGGCACGAGCGGGGTACAAGGTTGCTTGTGAGGTACGAGCAATGGTACGAGGTGCTTTTGAGGCACGAGCGGGTACGACGGTGCTTGATGAGGTACGGATGGTTGACTATGAGGTCCGCGCGGGGGGTACTGACGGTGCTTGTGAAGTACGAGAAGGTACGAGGTGCTGGTGCTATTGACGGTACGAGCGGGGTACGAGGTGCTTGTGTGAAGTACGAGCAGGGTACGAAGTGCTATGAGGTACGAGCGGGTACGAGGTGCTTGTGAAGTACGAGGTGCTATGAGGTACGAGCGGGTACGAGGTGCTTGTGAGGTACGAGGTGCTATGAGGTACGAGCGGGTACGAGGTGCTTGTGAAGTACGAGCAGGTACGAGGTGCTATGAGGTACGAGCGGGTACGAGGTGCTTGTGAGGCACGAGCGGGTACGAGGTGCTTGTGAAGTACGAGCAGGTACGAGGTGCTATGAGGTACGAGCGGGTACGAGGTGCTTGTGAACTACGAGCAGGTACGAGGTGCTATGAGGTACGAGCGGGTACGAGGTGCTATGAGGTACGAGCGGGTACGAGGTGCTTGTGAAGTACGAGCAGGTACGAGGTGCTATGAGGTACGAGCGGGTACGAGGTGCTTGTGAAGTACGAGCAGGTACGAGGTGCTATGAGGTATGAGTGGGTACGAGGTGCTTGTGAAGTACGAGCAGGTACGAGGTGCTATGAGGTATGAGTGGGTACGAGGTGCTTGTGAAGTACGAGCAGGTACGAGGTACTATGAGGAACGAGCGGGTACGAGGTGCTTGTGAGGTACGATCAGATACGATGTACTATGAGGAATGAGCGGGTACGAGGTGCTTGTGAAGTACGAGCAGGTACGAGGTACTATGAGGAACGAGCGGGTACGAGGTGCTTGTGAGGTACGAGCAGGTACGAGGTACTATGAGGAACGAGCGGGTACGAGGTGCTTGTGAAGTACGAGCAGGTACGAGGTACTATGAGGAATGAGCGGGTACGAGGTGCTTGTGAAGTACGAGCAGGTACGAGGTACTATGAGGAACGAGCGGGTACGAGGTGCTTGTGAGGTACGAGCAGGTACGAGGTGCTGAGAAAAAGTTAGTTTTTTTGTGCGTGCACAGATCTGTTTTTACGCACAAAAATCTTAATATTGATTGATTATCAAAAATACACACACGGATTTGCCACTACAAGAGACAGCTGTCTGAGCGCCTGCAAAGAGCCAAGCCCAAAAACACATTTCTGCAAACTCTGGAGAGTTGTGCAAGTAGCCCAAAGATCTAGAGTGACTGTTCCAAAGTTAGCAAACAGTTTAAACAAACGCAATAAAACAATACAAATATTACACAATGAAGCGATAGTTTTTAATTACCCTACTGATGTTTCGGCATCCGAAATACCAACATGTTTTTGTTTAAGGTGCTCGTGCATCAATGTTGTGCTTCCATGCTATGAAAGCTCGGCCTGCATTGTATTTTAGATTAGATTAGATTAATAGATATAGATTATTAGGTTATAGATTTTGGGTGCACGCTTTTTCCTGAAGACGACGCTTCCTCCATTACGGTGGCGGCTGTGTATCTATGTTTGATCTTTGCATCTTGGTGTCACACATCTGTGATCAGATCACAAGTGATCAGGCCAACTAATTGATAACGGCATTTGTTGACAACGAAAATCATTATCGATTATTATCAACTAACCAGTAATAGGGTGTAGAGGGCGGAAACATTTAAAATAGCACTGTATAATTCTTGAACTATTGTTCCATAAGTAATAAAACGTTAATTAAAAAAATTACATTTAATTTTCATTAGTGTATTTAATGACCAGACACAGTGTGACATTCTTGCGCATTACAAATCAGGAAGGGATCAAACACTTTTTCCTCACCGCTGTATATACTCTTACTCTGTTTTCCTTCATAACCCAAACCTCTGTTCCCAGGATGATGAACACATCGTCCTGGAGCCTGGAGACCTGTTCCCACCTTTCTCCCCTCCTCCCTCCCCTCATGGGAATGAGCGCAGAGGCCCTCACAGTCCTCAGCAGTACCGCCTCTTCAGGGTGGTGCGCACACCTGTGCTCGATAGTATCAGGTAAGTTAAAGAAATAATTCACATAGACATTAAAAGATATTGTTTTTTGCCTGACAAAAGATAAAGGTATTTGCTTGTTAAAAGTGCAATGGCCAATCAAATGAAAAGTGTTTTGGCATTTAGAGCTGAAAATAATGAGTGTTCTCCTGTTATAATGAGTGTTCTCAAGACTTGTCATTTCTTTTACTTTCTTTTCAATAGAAACAGTCTTGACCTGGCACACTCTCGTCCAATCACAGCTCTTGATAACGAACGGTTCACAGTGCAGTCAATCATCACCAAATTTGCCTGTCCTGCTGTATTGGTATGAAAAAAGTGAACTTACACACACTTTTAAGTTATTACAGTCACTTTCTCATCAAAGTGAAAGCAAGTCGTTATGTTCCTAAAGTGCATTCAATTATTTTTAAAGTGTGAAGATGTGAAGAGTATCTTTTGTGCTTGAAAAATAATTATATTTCTTTTTTCATATAGTTTTAAATGTTTTGTTTGTAATTATAATAGAATATGTTTAGCTTTTCTCACTTTGTGTTATTTGTTATTCAATCTACTTAAATGTGTTTTTAGTCATTTCATTTCATTTTTTATGTAGAGTAATTGAAATTAATTCAATTTTGTTTTTCATTAAATGGATTTAAAAGGATTATTAATTTATTTCCTTTGATTAGGTTTTTATTAATTTTATTTGTTTGTAGTTTAATTAGAATTCATTTTAACTCATTATTTTTTATTGTCTTTGAAACATATCTTATATAACACTTAAATACTACATTGAAAGTAATCATTTTAAATTAAACATAAGTAATAAGCATATTTTACAAAAATTTCTTAAAAAAATCTTAAGTTTAGAAATTAATCTGAAACGATTTAGTTTAATTCATTATTTATTTAACAAGTATTTTATGTGTTTAAATAGTTTTTTTCCCTCAATTTCCTGAAAATAAATACATTCTTTGTGTTAAGTGCTTGAAATAGCACTTTTTATAATATTTTGTTTCTGAGTTGAATTGAGTTTGTTGAAATTATTGAATGTTATATAATATTTGATGTATAATATATGTGTTTAAAGTTTTTTTAAACATAACCTCAGATGTTTTTTCTGTTCTTCGCTCTACTGTACTGCAGATTTTTTGGAAAAGCTTAAAATGGAACTTGAAAGTGGTTCTAAATTGCTTGTAATGCATCTTTCACCACGTGTTGCAACCCAAAACTTAAGCTTACATAAACATGCCTATCCTGTTAACAACAAAGAACATCAGTGTTAAACATGTTACCATGAAATATTTCGCTTTCAAATTCTTTGCATTGTTTTGTGTGCAGGTTGCATTTTTCTCCATAAACACAATCAGGTACTTCTGTGATACTCCCGGTCTTACCCCTGGACCCTTCAACTTTCTTCAACTACAGGTGAATACGGCTTGGTGTTTGGGAAAATACAAAAAGATGTCAAAACAGATTTGAAATACGTTGTTAGAAGCATGTATGATCACCAATTAAAAGAAGCTTAAAATTAGAGCAAGTTCTACATTAAAGTCACTCAAAGGAAACTGTATTTGCATTTTGACTTCAGGACTCTTGGTTGTGAGGTAATCAAAAATTAAACTAGTGCAGATTCACACCAAAACCTGCAAAAAACAAATTTACATTTAATAGCAAATAGTATTTGGTACTGCATTGGGAATATTAATAAGTAACTTCATGTTTTGTTCTTTCTTTGTGCTCTCTGGTGAGCAGATGATGGGTGTCTTACCCATTTTACCTCTGCTGTTTCCTGTAATGTGGGTTCTGGTCAATGCCTATGGTGAGGCCCGGGTGCTAGCCGAGTCCAGCCGCAACTCTCCCACTGGCCTGGTAAGACTGGAGCTAATCTCTTCCTTACATGGCTCACCTGGCAGGAGAAATTCATCCTCGACATTGAAACTCAGAAAGCTTGTGAATCTTTTTGTCCAGTGGATGAATCTTTATTTTAGAGAGCAGCGGGGACGAATTTACCACAGAAAGGATACTCATATAATTAGAATATCAATAAAAGGTTTATTTATTTCAGTAATTCCATTCATAAAGGAAAACTTGTATATTTTATTCGTTACACATGGACTGGTTTATTTTAAATACTTATTTTAATTTTGATGATTATAACTGTTACTTTATGCAAATCCTAACACCAGTATCTCAAAAATGTATTACTTAAATATTAAGCATATTACTTCCATCCATCCATCTTCTTGTCGGCTTAGTCCGTTTTTAGGGGTCACCACAGCGAAATGAACCTCCAACTCTTCTGGCATATGTCTTACTTGGAATGCCCTTCCAGCTGCAACCCACCACCGGGAAACATCTACACACACTCATTCTCACTCAAACACTATGGACAATTTTGTTTATCCAATTCACTTATACCACATGTCTTTGGTCTTGTGGGGGAAATCGTAGCAGCCAGAGTAAACCCACACGATCACGGGGAGAACATGCAAACTCCACATCGAAATGCCAACTGACCCAGCCGAGACTCGAACCTGCAACCTTCTTGCTGTGAGGTGACCGTGCTCCCACTGCGCAACCATGATGCCATAGAATATTAAAAAATGTTTTACTGATAATTGATCCAGGTATGCCGAAAGTCCAGTCAGATATCATGCTGCTGTCAGACTATGAGAAATTGATTGCATAAGATACGCATATGTCTTCCATACCTTCAGACTGAACCCAGGAGGCACGAGGGATTTACATGTGAAGTCAATGTGAAGGCGAACTAGAATTTTATTCATTTAAGACATTTACGAGACAAAACACAGCAGCTGTAACAATCAAAACCCTGTCCTGACAGATTGTCGCTGCATTTGTCGGGGATTTTTTCCTCTGGATTCTCCATTTTTTTCTTGCATCAATAAAAATAAGAGTTTTGGTTGCTTTATGTCAACTCCAAATTTGGCAGAATCAAACCATGTTTTTATAATAAGCTAGTTTTTACTGGTCAGTTTCAATCAACAATTTTCTCATAATTTAAAACTTCACAATTCCCAAGGTAGCAGGTTACATTTCTAAATAGGAATTTCTATTTAACTCTTAATTCACAATAGGCTTTTGTCAGGCTGCTTTGAAGCAACTGCTAAACAGCACTATAAAACATTTTGATTGATTGATTGTTTGAGTGACTGAATGAATGTTGAATTGCAGCCACAACACTACATGAGGATGTAAAACTTGAGGTTCTAGGGTGGTATTTGGGGCTCCGTCCAGAGCAGAAACAGACCTTCTGCTTGGGTGTATAACTAAAGTTTTCTCTCATCCCAGCTGGCTAAGTTCTCTGAGGACACTCTAAGCAGCTTCACGGAATTGATGTCCTCCCAGGTATATCATCTGTTTTCCTCCTTCCCCTCGCACCTGTTCACCACTCGCTTCTTGTGATCCTTCTCCCCTGGGCTGGACCCTCCACAAGCTACAGTTGATTTTGTTTTTACAATCACCTTTTTGTTTGTCGTCACATTTTGTTCATGCTAGCTAGACCAAAGGACCACTTTATAAAAAAAATTCTCCTCACCATTTTCACTCTTTATTTTAGTAAGCAAAAAACGCTACATTTCAGCACGTTAAGGTTTGCCAAGTCAGCCAACATTGCAACCTTTTCGTTCATTTGCACTTTTTTGGCTTCTTTGTGCTGCCGGATAGTTTGGCACCCCTCAACCTTTGCCTGCAAATGTTCTGCCAGCCTGAGGTTTGCATGATGGAGTACACATGCTCTCACTCTGTCTCGCTAGTGCTGCTGCATGTTACAGCTTTTGTTTTCAGCTCTTTTTATTTTAAGCTTAAAAGCTTAAGCACTTTGGAAGCGTTTCTGCATGATTGAGAGTTGTTTTTTTTTTATTGAGTGGTAGGTGTGTGTCTGCATGATTGGATCTGATATTTTAGTGGCCCTTTCAAAGAAGGAAAATATATTGGGGTTTTTCTCATAGGTTATCACACTGTGTTATTTGTGTATGTTTATCTAAAGATGAAGTTGGGTGAAGTTATAAATGAGTACAGATTACAGAGGTCACAATTCTTATTTACATTGAATGGTTGTTGAATAATATACAGTCAAATAAAAGTGTTTTTCTATTTAGGATGTAGAGGCCATTCCTAGTGCCACACAGAAAGATTAATTATCTGAATTTGTATACACTTAATTTTCTTTAGAATTATATCTTTTTTGTGTTTACGAATTATACTTGTCAAGATGATGTCTTATTGTCTCATTGGCACTAAAAGTAAAAACACAAGCGAATGTTAAAGGCTAGGTATGCCAAAAAAGAGAGACTTCAGCTCTTCTAGTGTTCTAAAGTCATGGCAAAATGACAGCTGTCAGCATTTCTGGCATCCTATCCTAGTGGAATGTCAGCAACAATAATAATGTTTTAGAAATATGTCTTGTCATCAGTTACCTTATCTTGTCATGTAGGTATCAAGATACAAAGCTGTTTAAATTTTGTATGCCTTCTTTTCCATGTTAGCCAAAACTTGCTGCGGCTGCACCACACTAAATTTCTCACACTCAATGCTCATGATGTACCT
Source organism: Danionella dracula (assembly GCA_900490495.1). Classification (NCBI taxonomy): domain Eukaryota; kingdom Metazoa; phylum Chordata; class Actinopteri; order Cypriniformes; family Danionidae; genus Danionella; species Danionella dracula. The sequence goes on along the minus strand of UELW01000222.1, from coordinate 2,766,588 downwards.
CTTTTTTTAAGGAAAAGTGCTAAAAAGTACTGAACCCATATGCGTGTGTATTATACCCCCCACCAGTCCCACACATCTTTTCAGAGCAATATGGGTGAAGTGGCTTGGTCAGTGCCCAAACGGCAACCAACTCCACCACTGCGCTATCTTTTTTCCCCAACAACTGAAAGACCCTACAAGGCTAGGGAAGGGTAGGATCCTCTAGCATTTTCAGAGTTCAGAAACATTAACATGAAACGTAAAGCTGAATTTATGTGTATTGACTGCAACTAACTGCTTTGAGTTATTTTCCACAGCCCTGCGCCTGAATCAGTGTCCACTTTTTTAGTCAGCTTCAATTCTCCCTTACCTATTATATCACCTAAAGTAAAACTGCTCAAACCAGGACAAAACCAAGACAAGACAAACTCCAATGGATTTTTTCTGGCTTATATTTTCAGGCCCTGACTTCCAGATCTTCTCCGTGTGTTTTTTTGTGTCTGGCTTTGTTTAGACTCCGATTCAAGTTTCAGATTTCATCTTTCCTGCCATTTTAACTACGTTATTTGAAACATGAAGCTGCTGATTCATGGATTTGATTTCTGTTGATGGTGGGACTGATCCAGTCTTGTGTTTTCATGTCCGTGTGTTTAGGAGATGCTGCGGTGTGTATGGAGACACCTGATCGCTGTGTTGAAGGGAGAGTCCCAGACGCTCTGCGATACCTCCAGTCTGCTGCACTCGCTGGGTTCAGTTACTGTGAGTGCCCACTCTAGTGTCAAATTTAGGGTTGGACGATTTTGGAAAATAATTTAATTGCGATCATTTTTAATCAATATTGTGATGGCATTTTAGAGTGCAATTTTTTCCCTTAAGGATTTTCCTGTTCTACATTTTATACAGTGAATTGTTTTATAAAACAATATTTAAATAAACTAAACAAAAAATAATCAACTACGGTCAATTTAACATTGACGAAACAAAATAATCATTGATTTGTTGAATGCCCAGTCCTGTACGCATATAAAAACCGATGTCAATATTAATATAAAAGTCAGTAACAAACAAACTAAAGTGTATATAGAAAAAATATTTATTGCCGTAAAAAAATGTTGATTGGCCTTTTTAAGAATTGGTTTTATGTTCATTTTATCTAATTAAAATGTTAATCTTTCAGCCTTTTAAACTCACGTGACTGTTTAATCACATGACAAGGGATTTGTGCTTTCTGCTATTTGAAAATTAAAAAAATGTAATGTTTAAATGTGCTTAATTGTTCAGTCCTAGACATATTTCACAAATGCTAGTTGCCAGATTTCTTCAACTTTTTAGTTATTTTTACAGCAATCTCTATCATTTGATGCTATTTTGACTGTGGCAAATAAGTGCCACTTTTAAATTGACTTCTCACTTCTCCTAACTTTTGTAATTGTGTTTAGTTTTAGTGTTCTCTGAACTTTCCCCCCTAGTTTTTAAGTGTTTTGCTTACATTTTTGAAAAGTTCTGCTTATTTTACGAAGTCCGTCAGCACTAGCATATGCGTCATGTTAATGAGTGTAAGCAAGTGCCAATATGTGTATAGTAAATAATCACCCTTAAAGCAGAGATTTTTAAGTCTGGAACCTCTCCAATAATTTGAGAACTTATCATTAAAAATCAAACATATTGTGACAAGCAGAGAAAATATCTACGATTTACATTTTTGCAGTGCTTTTCACACATTTACACAATTTATCGTACTTGTTCTAGGCAAGCATGCATTAGTGAAGTGATTGCCACAGTGACTGTTTTGGAGCTTGTTTTTGATTGATAAAGCAAACCGCTTGCTTCTTCAAAGGCTAAACTAGGCACTAAATAAACCATTTTTTTATTGCCCAATTAGAAACTTTGAAAGAAATATTCCATGATGTTAAATGAAAAGTACATCTTAATTGGTAAGCCATAATGTGGGGAAAACCAAAGATGTTGGTAAAAATAAGAACATTTGGAGTTTTAGTTAGTTTTGAAAGACCACATCTATCTCTGTCTCTCACTTTCTCTCTTGCTCTCTTTCACTGTAGTATTTATTGCTGCAGTTGATTGTCACCTCTACAAGATAATTATTGTCTTTAAATGTAATACAAATGCATGATTGAACAGAATATAATTTTATAGTAGGGAAAAACTCTTGGTTCTGAACTTATTGTAGCCGAGAAAGGAGGGGGCATTGCAACTGCGGGAAAGGGTCTGGCTGCTCCCTCTGGATACCCCCGAGCATCCTTGCTGCCACAGTCGTTGATGTTAGGCAATCACTTTGGAACATTTATCCCTTTGTCTCGTAAGCAATCAGCCTTAGAGAGGAGTTCTCCTATCCCAACTCTCTATGAGCTTTTTACATTTACATTTACATTTACGCATTTGGCAGACGCTTTTGTCCAAAGCGACTTACAGAAGGGGAAATCGCCAATGCCCCTGGGATTGATCCCAGAACCTCATACATGCAAACCATGTGCTCTACCACTGAGCTACACCCCACCCCATGAAAGTAGATGCTGATTGCTGCCAGCTGCTCAGACTTTGATTTTTTCTGCTGCCCTGATTGCAGAGGTATCGTTCTAGTTGGTGATACAAATGGTTTTCTTCTTTATAACTTTCTCAAAAGAAAATTTTTTTTTTAATTCGCTTCTTATAAACTCTTAGTAAACATGCATTTTTTTATCATAAATGTTGAGACTTTTAACAGTTTTTTTTTTTAAGATTTAAGAATCTTTACATTTGTACAAATGTTAAAGAGAGCTGTGCTTTGTAAACGATCTAGTTACTTTATGCTCTAGGTTCAATTACAAATACTATAAGCTCTGTGTTTTTTTAGTTTATAACTTAGCTAAAATTGGTTGATGATCGTGGTCTATATTAACTGAATACTCAATCATCTTATTGAATCACGTCTTCATAGGTGCTCTGCTGTGTGGATAAGCAAGGAATTCTGTCCTGGCCAAATCCTAGTCCTGAGACGGTGCTGTTCTTCAGTGGCCGAGTGGAAGCTCCCCATGACAGCCAAGAAGATCTACGAGATGACCTGTCAATCAACTCCCTCTGCAGGACAGAGGGAGAGGAGGAACGAGACGAGGTGCTGCTCAGAGAAATGTTAAAATAAGTCATTACAGCTGTCGCATAAAATTTGAATTTCAGAAAAATTTCTAACACATAAACTAGAAAATCAAAGTTGAATGGTTCAATCTTTCATTTATTGCCTTTAAAACAAGTTTTATTAGCAGAAAATTAAAACAAAAAAATTTGTCTCAGGAAATGAAACATTTTAATTCAAAACATTCCCTGAAATAACTTATGTTGAAGACTGCACAATGTTAGGCCCGATTATGAAAAGCCACAGAAAAGGAATATATTTTAAAGCAGAATTGAAAATTGACAAAATTTGGGCTGATCTAACATGAGTGGGAAAGCTGTTTCAAAGTTTACAACTGATGTCCACAAAAGCGGTCATACGTTTTTGAGTCTTGTTCTTGAAACATAAAAACGCTCAGAATAGGAAGCCAGTGTAAGGAAATCAGGACTGAAGTAATATGTTAATTTTTTTCTATTATCTGCTAAGTAAAATAATACATTTTTGCTTAAAAAAAAGTTTGTAATATATAACTCTGTGTTTATCTTTTAGAACATTCATATTCCAAATGTTACTATTATAAAGTATAGTGGGCTTGAGTTCTGTACTGTGTTTAGCCTCAGGAAGGTGAAGCACTGCTGTGTTTGCCAGCATTCGAACCCTCCCTTCACATGGCTGAGCAGGAGCCCAGCGAGACGTCACATGATACAGCTCGCTCCTCAGACATCCCGAATCAGCGCCGAGCACCCCAAAACACCCGTTCCAAACACCCCTCGGGCTCTAACGTCAGTTTCAGCCATGACACGGAAGGGGGAGAAGAGGACGTTGTTCAGGTAGGACTTCACATGCAGTCCAAAGGTTAGTAGTGGCTACAAATTCAATTTCATTTTATGTCTGCGTCTACTTCCAGCCATGCATTCTGGTCGATGACCTATGTGAGGCAGATGACTTTGTGTGCGACTACCATTTGGAGATGTTGAGTCTGTCTCAGGACCAGCAGAACCCAGTCAGCATCCAGTTTGATGATTTGGGTTGGCAGAATCACCTGTCCTCTTTAAAACCTCTTGGGTTGAATATCCTGTTGAACCTCTGCAATGCCACCGTCACCCAGCAGCTCTGCAGATTCTCAGATCACCTGTCCAACCTGGCACTGCAGGAATGCCACGGGGCCGTTCTTCCTGTCCATGTTCCCTGGGGCCTCTGTGAACTTTCTCGCCTTATAGGTGATTATAAGAAGAATGTAAAAATGCAGCTTTTTTTTTTTTTTTGAAATGGCGAACTAGGTTTTCTATTCTGGGCTCTGTCAGGTTTCACTCCAGGAGCAAGGGAACTGTTCAAGCATGAAAATCATCTTGCTCTCTACCAGCTCCCTACCGGAGAAAAGCCTAAAGAGTGTGCACCTCGGCGCCTCCAAAACTTTACCAAACGCCAGCCACCCATCAGCCACCTCATTAGTTTGTTCGTCAGGGACAGCACTTCCAGTACATTCCACTTTTTTCACCACTTCTTGTTTGTGCTAGTTGCATGAACGTTCACTGATCTTTTCCATTTGAACTTCTCAGACAATGTACAGATGCTGTCCCATGGCTCGGCTGACCTCATTCTGGAGGCCTGCACAGATTTCTGGGACGGGGCAGACATCTATCCACTCTCTGGCTCGGATAGGTCAGAGAAGCTATTTAAAGTTATAGTCACCTAATTGCAAAGTTCAAAGTTGATGCTAAATTAATTATTGTTTTACTTTTATAGGAAAAAGGTCTTAGATTTCTACCAGCGTGCCTGTCTGTCCGGATATTGCTCTGCTTTCGCATACAAACCGATGCAGGTGGCATTGTCTGGACAGCTCAATGGAAAGTGTGTGGAGTTGGCGCCTGGCCCCTCTCTCTTTTCAGGGGTGGAGCTTCCTAGCACCACTCCCATCAAATACGGCAGCCGCAGAAACAGTTGGAGCTCTGATGGTGAGAGACGTAATATGTTGGTTTCAAAATCAGGACAGCAGAATGAAAATAATACATACGGTGGTGTTTGTCTTTTGATGGGATTTTAATGCATTGGTATGTGGATGCGGTAAAAGGTAGATAAACACAAAGCACAGGGACTTCCAATCAAGCAAGGACTAATAGTGAAATTTTTGCTATAAACATTTAAAGACATCAAGCATTTGATGCATACATGCTTCGTACCTCCTCCTCCTCTGTCTTACTAAATCCCCCATGGTCTCAAAGAAATTGGCTGTGGAGTTTTCTGATTTGGCTGCAAAATTCAGAATCAGCCTAGAAAAATCTTGATAGAACTATCACGTCAGAAAATACTTCATTTTCTGTTAACCTCAGCAGTAAACAGCAGCACAGTTGGCCTAGTTGACCTGCTACTACAGCTATCCATAGTTCAAGATCTTCTTTCCAGCATTTTCCAGAGTTTTGTACAATATACTTTTAAATGTGATGACAACTGAAAAAAGAATTAATTTCAGAATATTTTTGTCACAAATACAGAAGTGCACATGTCTAGATGCTGTCTCTCCCAGAGTTCTTAGCTGTTACTGTAGCAACTGATCTACAGCAGGCTTGTTAAGTACTTCAAAAATAAACACCTCTTTATGAATCTAGGTTTGTACATATATTTTTTGATATATTGTATTTTTAAGTGATTTTTATTCATTATTTTGTATATATCTTTTCATATTTTTGGTAATAGCCCTTTATGTAATGAAACTTGCATAAAAAAAAATGTTTGCGTAAAGTTATGCTCCAGCATTATGCAATTTAGTTTGTGTCACTAAAATGAGGCAAATTCAGCTAAAATAAAACAGAAAACTTTTGCACTCATTGGCTAGAGCCTGCCGGTTAGTGTTCATAAAAATCTTATGAAGTGTCGTTGCATTATACTCTCTGTTTTGGGGTCAAAATCTTACTTGCCAATGAATGCGAAAATGTTCAGAGCGCAATCAAACCTTTGAATATCAAAACTGAAGATAAAAGTGAAACCAACAAAAATGTCAGTTTATTTAAAAACAATGTTGACTTTCTGATAAAGAGTTGCTTATTCTTTTCAGTGTGTTTTTTTTTTCAGATTTGGCAATGTATTTTTCTTTGTTTTAGCTGAAATTGCTTTCATTTCAGTGACACAAATTAAACTGCATAATGCTGGAGCATAACATTACACACAGAAAACACATTTTATTTAGGCATTTTTAAAGTGCTGTGACATCCTGGATGTAAACATTTAGCATTTCTGAGATTTGCATGTGTTGAACATTATTTAGGATTGAATTATTTTTTAATTTAGTGCTTTTTTTTCTGGGGTAGCTGGCTAATTTCTATATTTTATTTGCTATTTCTGACTTCAGGTTTGAAAATTAATGTGTCCAGGTGTGATGTACGTTCATACGGTGCCATGCACATACTATGACGCATTGGTACATTATAATTATTTGCGAACATGGGCTGGCTTATTCTATGACAATATTCTTTTGGGTTGTGCCATGAACGAAGACCATAATGTTTGTCCACGCTTCTCTACCTAGCCCCACCTCTGCCCCACCTACTCCACACAGCTGTACACACCCAATTTCTGTGAATTTTAGACTGATTTCGGGAAGATAAGACCTGAAATATGGGAGGGTGGCCGTTTCTAGTCACTGTTTTGAGACTTAATCTTGATATATGGACATTGAAGAGCTTGTTCTATTTAATGCTTGGTTTTCTTTCAGAGGGAATTGGAGAAGGCTTAGAGAAGGAGGACTGCGTTCAGGCTCTGAGCGGTCAGATCTTCATGGGGATGGTGTCGTCTCAGTTCCAGGCTCGACTGGACACTGTCCGACTGATTGAAAACCTGGTTGGCGCCTGCATCCGTTTCGTGTACTTCTCAATGGAGGATGAGCTGCGGAGCAAAGTATGATGGATTTATAGAACTTTCACTATTTTTCATGATGTATTAGTTTTTTTTTTAATAAGCAACATTTTTCTCATTCCCAAGGTATTTGCAGAGAAGATGGGCCTGGAGACAGGCTGGAACTGTCACATCTCTCTGACTCCAAATGGAGACAGTCACTGCGATGGTGCCCCACACAGCCCCAGTCAAGCAGGGTCCCTGCATGATGAGCTTCTGCATGGTATCTGCTACTACTTTAGCTAAGATACGTTTAATAACTTTTAACATTTAATGCTTTAGGCTGGTGTAAGTTTATTTATGCAACAATAGCACATTTAAAACACTAGAATTAACATTCATCTGATATTACAGGAAGAATCACAATGCTTCTTTCTTTTTAGATGCTCGTGATGATGTGGAGGGCCCACTCCTGCCTGAGGACCAATCAGATCTTGCCAGCTTTCAGCCTACAGACAGCGATGTGCCCAGTTTTTTAGAAGATTGCAATAGAGTAAGCACTCTACTACCCAAGCTTGTTTGTAATTCGCAAGATTGTTTGATTTTCTCTTAATTAAATGAAAAAAGAATTGATCAGACTTAATAAGGGTATCAAAACTATATCCACAAAGTTCAATGAGCAACTGAAGCTGTTTCTTTATAAATATATCCTCGATCTGTGATGAACTACAAGTAATTTTTGCACTCTCCAGGTGTTGAAAGTGAGTTACAATAATGCTTTAGCCCTATAACAACATTTGAGTTCGATTTCTTCTCAGACAACTTCTGAGCTGTCATACAAGCACCTTGGACGTCTATAGTTATAGTTCTATTATTATTTTTACTGCCTCTATTTCTAGAATATTACTATATTGTATTTATTTCAATTTTAGCAATTTACACTGGAGAGTACTCCTCTAACACAACAAATTCCTTGTGTGTGTTCTGCACACTTGGCAATAAACATCTTTGTGATTCTGATCTGCAATCGGTCACATGATCAAACAACTAAGCAGTGGTGGCAAAGATGAAAGCAGTGTGATACTGGAGTCTGGAGAAAACATTTGATTAGTTACAATGTTTTAAAATACATCTACATGTATATATACTTTAACGTACATCATATTATTAATGTTATGTCATTGAACATGAAGTGAAAATGATCTTGGCTGTAACTGCTGTTAATGTAGCCAGTTTTACTTTTTTTGGTGCCTCTTGTTGATTTCCTTTTACATTTTCGAACGGTTTCATCCTCATATGTTGTTGTAGGCTAAAAGGTTTGTTGCTTTGTGCGTTATCCAGGTTCTCATAAAGTTATACCCCCTTTTTCATTTTTGTGCTCTATTCGTTTGAAGAATAATTTCTAAACCATTTGATTTTAGTTTTCTAAAATCAAAATCGAAATTTCAAAAAGTACTCTGGGACTTTTAGTCTGCTTTATTGGTTTAAGCATGAATTCATTTTTGTGGATGCCACTTTTAAAGTGTTGCATTTTTATTAAATACTGGTCTCTAGAGTTTTCAAAGGATAAAAAAACACACATTAATTGCTTGAATGCTCCATTTGATCTTACTCATCATCTGTAAAACACCTGACTGATACTGTTTTCTTCCTGTAGGCTAAACTGCCTCGTGGCATCCACCAGGTTCGTCCTCATTTGAAAAACATTGATAATGTGCCTCTGCTGGTTCCACTGTTCACAGACTGCACCCCTGAAAGTGAGAATTAAAACGCTATAAATACCCTGTATAAGCTTTGTTGGGCTCCATGTTGAACCGATTTACGTATTTGTATATTACAGCGATGTGTGAAATGATGAAGATCATGCAGGAAAACAGAGAGGTGACGTGCTGTTTGGGAAGCTCTGCGAACTTCAGGAACAGCTGCCTTTTCCTGCAGAGCGACATCAGGTCGGTGATGCACATTAAACATGTCCTGCATGTCGGAAAGTAATTCATTTAAATCCATGCTTCAAGTAGGTCAAAATATATTTTTGGTATCCATTTATACAGAAATTTTGTAAATTTCAACTTAATGTTAATGTTAACATGGTTCTAATTGACATAAGTTCAATAAGTTGTCTTTTCTATCATATATATATATATATATATATATATATATATATATATATATATATATATATTTGGCAGATTTTTATGCCTAAATATAAGAGGTTGGGGATTTGGTAACCTTGAACTTTTGTTTAACTGTTTGTGTGTTGTAGCATCTCTCTGGATCCTCTTTACCCGTCTCGCTGCTCGTGGGAGACGTTTGGCTACGCTTCAGGCTACGGGCTCAAAGGAGAGAATGATGAGCTGACTCCGCAGTGGCTCGGCGCTCGCCTGAACAGCTTGGGCTGCTCTGTGTCCTTCCACCAGGGGGAGAGTGTCAGCATGGTCAAACTCATCGAGCAGGTGTGTTCAGCACACACAACTCTAGCTTACGCCAAACCCTTTATACTTCAGAAATCACATTATTATAACCAAGTCTCCAAAGTACTAAATAGAAAGTAATTCTAAATTTATTTAAATTTAAAACTTTCTATTTTAAATAAAGAATTTCTTAATCTCTCTCTCTCTCTCTCTCTGTAAAACAATTATAAAATGCTGTCAGGGTTGCCAGAGTTTGAGAAATGTTCCTAAATGTAAAAAAATTATAAAATGCTGTTAGGGTTACCAAAGTTGAGAAATGTAATTAAATGTAAAAAAAAAATATATAAAACAATGGTTAGGGTTGCCAGAGTTTGCGAAAACCTTCATAAATGCTCAAAAACATAAAAGCGATGGTTAGAATTTCAAATAATGTATTTGAAGCATATAGGGCTGAAGAGCTGAAACCTGAAGAGACCCTGATAGTTTGAGTTCAGTCAAGAGAATTACTGGAACATTACCTGGAAGAACTTTACCCAGTTTACTGTGAATCATGTTGGATTTGCCTCTTTCTGTTCACGTTGCATGGAGAAGTTTCTTCACCAAATACTTGGGGATAATTAGTCGCCGCAGGTATCATCACATAAAAGAGGGGAGCTTTGAAATAAATAAAAAAGCGAATTATAAATCAATTTCTCTGCATCCATAGGCAAGACACACCATCTATGGCATCCGCAAGTGCTTTCTCTTCCTCCTGCAGTGCCAGCTGACTCTGGTTATCATTCAGGTGAGTCCTGAACAAGCACAAGATGTAGTTCTTTTTATATTTTAACTCTTGATATCTCTTTGTTTGGGCATTGTAGTTCCTGGCTTGCCTTATCCAGCTACCTCCTCCCATGAACATTACAGACATACTCTGGCTCTCCTGCTTCTGTTACCCTCTCCTAAGGTAACAAAAAGACATAGCAAAATTAAAAAGGGGATGGATCCCATTTTATAAAAACTTTATAATTATAAATGTTTAATACCACCCTACTTCATGCTTATAACTGGTTATGTTTCACCAATATCAACATTGACTGTGAAATTAGTGCATGATCTGAAATGCTTTGTATCTGTACTCGTCCTTCTCATAAAAAGAGCTAAGAATGCTTACAACATACTCTTGAAAGCCTAGTTAGATGCTTGAGTACAATACAGGATATTAACTAAGCCACCAGAACAGAAGTTTCTTTTTGGTTAGCTACATATTTTAAAAGTATTTACCCTTCACAGTGTGTCCTTGCTGGGCAAACCTCCTGACAGTTCAGTCATGGCTGTTGCCACTGGAAAGAATCTGGACTCCATACCACGCAAGGTCAGTAATGTGACCAGCATTGCCTGCAACTTACTGTGCATACAAGCTTGCCTTAATTCTCATTCCTCATATACCATTGTGGCATTTACACCCCTCCCACAGACCCAGCATTACTTCCTGGGCTGGTTCCTGTTGAAGTTCGGTCTCACAGTGTTGGTCTACTTAGTGGGGTTTGGGTTTTCACTACAGGAAGTGTGTGCTCGAGCAGCTAACCTCACAAAGACTGATAACAGCACCATCACCTGCTCTCACATTTTCACCTCCAGGTGCACACACTCTCACTCGGATGACATTTTCTCTCCGTTAAGACTCGTTGAATTATTTACGAGCACTAATCAATGGTTTATACACACAGCTCTCAGGACGCTCCGCAGTGGTTTGGTGAACTCTCTAATGGACTGCTTCTGATTCAGAAGATCATGGCGGGGTTTCTGGCTCTGCACACAGGTTGCTTTTTGTTTAAACATTTACTTTAAAATTGATTTACTAGTAAATAAATCTATTTACTTTTTGAGCATTCGGTGATTTGGGGGAGGGGCATTTTTACAATTTGACTGAAAATGAGGATGAACCTATGTTCGAACAATAAAAAAAACATTTTAATTGTAATGAATTAGTAATGAAGATATGTTTTCATCGTCAGGAAAGCCGGGGTGGGTCATCGATCACTTCCAGGGTTGAACCACTTTTTAGCCCAAATTGTTCTAGGTCTTACATATTTGTCACTGGTCTTATTTTTGTAATGTCCATGTAGAGCTCTTTTGGTATGTTTTTTGTTGTTGCTTGGGGTTGCCAGAGATTGAGAAAATGCTTTTAAGTACAAAAAAAATGTCAAAATGATTTGAAGGTTGCCATTGTCTGAGAAAAGTTTCCTAAACCCTCAAAAACATAAAAGTGATGTTTAGCTATGACATTCTTTGAGTAAAGGCTCAAATACACTCCAAATCATAAAAAATATATGTTTTGGGTTGCCAAGAGTTTGAGAAAATGCTACAATTAAAAGGAATCGTTACGGTTGCCAAGTCACCATATTGTATAACTCTATTCCTTAGAGGAATAGAAGGAACATTAAAGGAATGTAATTTCTGGTTTCTGTGGCTCTCTTTTAGTTTTCATCTCCCTCAGCTACGTGCATCGCTCACAGCCGCTGTGGAGGAGAAACCCCTTCAGTAACACATGGTGGTGTCTCACCGTGCCTGTGGTGTGAGTGGAGAATCTGCTCAGCTGGCCGTTGATAGTTTCTGCAGCCGTTAATATTTGTCTGCGTCTCACAGGCTGCTGGGTCAGGTGCTGCAGGCTGTAATCGATTATCATCTGTGGAGGAACAGAAGCTCGGAGCTGCTCTTCACTCTTCATCACATTCCTCTGCTGGTCTGGCTGCTGGTGTCTCTGTCCATCGTGCTCGTGGTGCTAATCAACGAAGCAGTCAAACTGCATGAAATCAGGTGAGGGGCGAGATAAGAGTGTAGGCTTACTTATGTTTCTCCCTGTGGTTCTTTGTTCGCAGGGGTCCACAATTATTTTTACCCAAGTGCCAGAAAGAGGGCCGAAGGCCATGACCATTTAAACCGTCATCCAGCTTTCCTCCACCGAGGTCAAATAACAGCCTGCTCCATCAAGGAAACTTCAAATAAAAACATCTAAAGCAACACAAAGCAAAAAAAAATATTTATTTTACATTTATACTTAATCTTTTATCATTATTCAAACAAAATACACAAATATTACACAATTATAAGAGGAGAGAAATATAGTGGAGATAGGAAAGAGAGAAGAGAGAAAGGAAGAGAGAGAGGGAGAGAGGTGAAATGAAGAGTGAAAGAGGAGGCAGGAGAGAGAGAGAGAAAGAAATATAGAGAAGAGAGAGAGAATGAACAAAAGAAAGAAAAATAGGAGACAGAGAGGGAGTGTGTGTGTATATAGGGAGAGAGAGGAGAGAGAAAAGACAGATGGAGAGACTGTAGATATGGAGAGCGAGAGACTGAGGGAGGAGGGGGAGACTAAAAGAGGAGGGGAATAGATAACGGGACACAAAGTTGGAGAGGTTATAAACTTGAGGGATTATGTTCACTTAAACATGAACTTTTTAAGTATATGTATTTTCACTCAACATACTAAATATAAAATTAAAACAATGAGAACAATTACTTTCGCAACAAGTTTTCTGCTGTCACAGATCTGTTAAATGCAGAAATAGACTGTTTATATGAAGAAAGCATTCTGGAGTTTTCTCATTTTTTTTTTCTCACTTTCATTTTTTACCTGTGGATATCGCAGTTTAGACGGTAAAAGGAATAAAAATAGTATTGTGTACATTAAATTAAGCTTTATATTGTCTTTACAGACAGCAAGAACCTCCGTGCAACTCCAGCATGCAGGTTAGCGTTCTCTCTGGCAAAATAAAGCAAAACTGATCTCTCCAATCTGCTTTAAAGAAACCATTTTCAAGGTCAACTGTCTTTTTCTTTTTTTTTTTTAGCTTACCATGTTCTCATTTGAGTTGTGATCAAACTATACTCACTCGTAAAATCCTCCTTTTGGGAGAAATCTCTCAGAAACAGTGAGGGGTTTAGACACGAGTTTCAGTCTCGCAGCATAAATGTTGAGGGAGAACACGAATCGCGTGCGCACACTCACACTGACTCCTTGCAGAACTCAAGGCAGAAGAAACAGTCAGGGAACAGCAGGGAGAAATCCGCGTGAACCGTAGCAGACTTTTACGTGACGTTAAATCATCGCCGCTTAATTTAACATGCTGAATTCGGCACTCTACAGTCCAGCCGGATTTGTCCCACACGCCACCATTTGGGGATCACTACCGGTTTCATTTGTTATCACTCATTTAAATTGAAACGGATTCAGTAGATTGTTTAGCGGGAAGAAAAATGTTTCGTAATCGTTATCCGTTATGCTTTTTTGTTGTTTATAGTTGCCATTTGTGTATGAAGCAATACATAAATAAAAACATATTAAATATTGTTGTAATGGAAATACTGTATGAATTGATAAATTGATAACAAATGAAATAATGTTATAATTGTTCATAATTTATAAATAATAAATGGATAATACAAAATTGTAAAGGATTTGTATAATTGATATGAATGTATGAATGAGTAATTAAAAATAAGAATTATTTGGTTATAATTGAAAGTACGGAATGAATCAACAAATAAATAAATAATACAAAAATGTAAGTAATGTAATGTAAGTAATATTGTGGTAAATTTGATCTTGATGTAAAGCAGTATTTAACCTGACATAACAATAAAAAAGCTCAAAATGAAAATCAAATCTATAATTTGCGTCAATATACACATCTTTAAGCTCTAAATTAGATAAATATATATATATATATATATTTATTTTTTTTATTTTTTTTTTTTTATAATTTTTTACTCATTCTACATTGCAGTTTTTTTTAATTACTTGAATTATGGAATATAGCTGAACCCTGTTTTACTGCCATGACAATGAGATTATTAAATAATTAAATAATCCTAATCTTAATGAAAAATCTTCTACGAACTAAAGTGAATATAAATGAGTCGTTTTGATTTTTTATATTTCGAGTACATTTAAAAGATTTTGAATTGCTCCTTCTGGAACCCTTCCCTCCTGTTGTGTGGTTTCATCTGAGCTCCCCCTTGACGGCTCACCTTAGATGTATCATTTAACTCACCTGATATCACTTCTCGCTGTGTTTACAGGGTTCGAGTGCGATACCAGAAGAGACAGAAGCTTCAGTTTGAGACAAAGCTAGGGATGAACTCTCCCTTCTGAGAGCGTTCTCCTCAGGACCGCGCCCTCACACAGAACAGAGTGCTCTTCATCGTGAGGCAGATCTGGATCGGTGCACTTCTCCTGCGGGTCGAGGGCTGGAGAGGAGCTTTATCTGCACGCTGCTTTGGTTTGGCCAGGGTCATTTCTATTACTACCAACCCCTTCCTTTTTAAACACTGCACGATACCAAGGGCAAGGAGGGCTAAATCAGCATGACCTCACACGTCTTTTAGCTAGCTGTGAAATGGGATTTACTTTTCAAATATTTGCGTGAGTTTCAAAACATGCTGTTTTTGCTTCAGATTATTTATTATAAGAGTGTGTTCATGCCTGTTTTAGACCGGTGAGAATGTTTGTCAGCATCTGAAAATACCTCGTGTTATACTTCATTCTGTTTATTTTAGCGAGTTTCTTCACAGAGATACGGTTTATTGGTAAAGCTTCTTTTAAATGTAAGCAAGATGGTTAAAAGGCAAACCATTTGTACTGTTTTTATCTATTTTCAATAACAGATCAGAGTTTTGAGATGAGCAAAAAAAAAAATAGTGCATCGTGACTAAATGGTATCTTTGAATTCTCACGACACATGTGCGATTTTCACTGAGATTGTGCTCTGATTTGTCATCTTTGTGCACTATTTTAATTATATCCCCAAAAATATTTAACAACACCGGAGCTTGAAAAAAACTTAATTTGAATTACTTTCTGGACGCAAATCATAACAAAATGTTTTAGGATCAAAAGAAAACATATCAAGAAAACGACATATAGTTTAAAAATCCCTGATGTCAGATGAGCAAGATTAAATTCCACACAAAAATAAGTTAGATTAAAATTTAGCAGCAATGTAGTTCAAATTGCCAGAGCTTAGATGGGCTCAAAAATACAATTAAACCTTTAATGTTACATATATAAGACCACTTAAAGTTGTGTCCATTTTAAACAGTCCAAACTGAGTTTTTGCCACGATTTAGAGGCTGTGCTCTGAAACCCTCTCGGACATGCAGCTGTTTTTGGAAGCTGAGGTGGAATAAGAGAGTGAAGTTATTAGACAGACAAATGCTAGAAAGAACTTGGAGGATTTTGCATCTTCAATTATTTCCCATATATTGTGTTAAAAATTTAGCCAGGCTTTCTTTAAGGGCACCTCGTCTCTAACTAAAAGATTTGGGTTATTATGAGGGATATTGAGCTTTCGTGTTGTTCAGCCTTTTCTAGTTTGCCCTGCTACGGTACATGCTAGAACAATAAGAATCTAGGAAGCATTGTTTCAGGTTTATGCCTTTGGGCTGCAGCTATGGAGCATATGATGATCAATTACCTATCCACTGATTCAGAAGAAGTGTGTAAGCATGCTTTCAGATTCTGACCATAAAAAAGCTCAAGTCACCAGCGTTTTGTTTTGCGCACAGCTGCTAACAGCCTCAATTTAAAGGATTTTTACTCTAGAATTAAAAGGAGAATTTACTTGAAAGCCTAAGCTATGCCTTTTGAATCTTCATAACCTCCTCTGCATAAATTAAACTGAAATATTTAAGTAGGGCAGCGGAGTAATTAGAACAGGTTCCACAGATTCACAAAGTGTTTGCGTAAGAAAAACCTGCTTTGTGTGAATTAAGGACTCTAAACGCTAAACAGGAGAACGGCTTAAGCTGCCTTGTGCCCAATTCTAGCTGGGCCCTGTGACTCTAATCAGGGTTTAGGAAATGGAGGGATGGATTTTAAACATGTAAACTCTTTTATGTTTTCTAAAACACGTTCCATAAGAACCAAGTAATGGATGTGAGCATCCAGGTATTCTTACATTCTTAAATTCTTACAGGTATT
Source organism: Danionella dracula (assembly GCA_900490495.1). Classification (NCBI taxonomy): domain Eukaryota; kingdom Metazoa; phylum Chordata; class Actinopteri; order Cypriniformes; family Danionidae; genus Danionella; species Danionella dracula. The sequence continues at coordinate 2,750,300 of UELW01000222.1, read as the reverse complement.
CAGCATTTTGATGAGCTCTCACATCTATTTAAAGTCTGAAATCATTGTTTTCTCAAGATCTGTTTTCTATTTGTCTCCCCTCGTTCAATCTACTCTATCTACATAGCAACCAGGTCACCATAAACAAGCTTGTTTCATTTACATTTTAACACTGTTTTTGGTTTGCACTGATGGACTGGTTGTTTTTATTCTGAGCTCATTTGCCAATACTTTCTCGTTTTTCCTTCCTTTAGTAGTGTCCTCTCAGAAAATAAATGAAAGTGCCAAAAGTAAATATTTATCGAAATAACAAATTTAGTATTGCTTTTGAGATTTATCCTGAAGACATTAGCTTGTAACTTGTGAGTTTTTATTATAAATCTTAAATTATTTTCAAACTCTTTAACTACGCTTTTCAATGTCTTTTTCATAGTTTGTTTGTGTTTTCTGTTACTTTCTCAACTCCAATTTAATCGTTTTGTAGAATTGTAGATTGTTAGAGTTATATTTTAAAATGTTATCTGTAAATCATCTACAAAAGTATAGTATAAATATTTTAATAAAACAAATTTATATCAATGGAAGCCAATTTCCACCAGGGATTTTTCTTTTAGATAAAATGTCAACATTTTGGAAAAAAAAACACATTTTACTAAAAAAAGTCACAATTTTGAGATTGTGTCAACATTTAAGGAGGTAAAGATAAAGAGACAAAATTTTTCAGATTAAAAGTTGAAATTCTGTCTTAGTCAAAATTTTTAGATAATAAAATAATAGTGTGTTCACGTGTTTGGCATAAATTGGGTGTCTGCAGGTCAGCAATAGAGAATTTCATCTTTTACCAGTCAAAATATTGACTTTCTCAAGATTCCAATTTGTTCATTTTAGGTTAAAAATTGTACTTTTATGCAACAAAATGTATGTTTCCAAATGTGAAACTTATTTAAGAATTATGGCTTTTTAAATCAAAATTACGTCTTTCAAAGCCATTTTTACCTGACAGAATTGGACTTCCATGCACATCAGTTTAATTTTACCACAAAAAAAAAAAGCAAACCTCAACCATGTTTGGTAATTGTAGTGAGTGAACTGAGGGGAGGGGAACATATGGCCAACAGATTTTGTACAAACACCTGTTTATTTTATCATCTCGTCTGACCCTATGAACCCAAAGATGTCTGTTACTGTTTTACTACTCCCCCTATTGTTCTTTGTTTAAATCTCAAACAACTTTAACATAATGTTTATTATAATTTAAACATATTAACATCTTAAACAGAAAATGATTGGAAGCCAACGGCCTTCTCTGTAAAACTGATTTTGAGACTTTGGATGTGCACTGAACGTAGAGTTGTGAACACACGGTTTATCCTCTCCTCGTGTTCCAGAGTGAGCCGTGCCTGCGATGTGTTTGAACTCAAATGTAAGTTCAGATATGAGAAACGAAAGAGTGAGAAATCTTCAGAATTATTTTCATTTTCGTTTTTAAAGTTGTTGTTTTTGTTTGAAATGTATAATGTATAATCCATATCACAGCAGTAACGTTTCAATTTTTTTCACTAAATGACAAAAAATGTTGCATGAGACAGTTTTTGTGAGGGGACTTTGCACTGTAAATTTATTTGATATAATTATTTATACAGTCTTTTTCACATTCGTATCATCTATTACCTGTGTTGCACATGGCTGAGTTTTTTATTTTTGAGCTTGTCAGATGAATAAGGGTTGGGTTCATTTGATTGGGAAATGTTCTACATTTTCCTGCTTTGTCAGAAGTACCAATTTTTTACACAATCTGGCTCTTTATAAAGGATGCTAATAGTCATGCTTGAGCTGCATCTACACTGAGTGACTCAACACAGAAAGATTTGCTATTTATGAATGTTCATACAATTTATACGTGTTGTACAGTTTGTATTTTTAAGACTTTAAAAAGTTAATTTGTCTTTCCATGCAGATTATTTGTGAACCAGTATTCTGTTAATAAATATGTTAATTTCAAAGTAAGTGTCGATTAATTTCAGAAATAATGAGTGCTCTCTAAAACTTGTTACAATAACAGACATAGTTAGTAGCTCTAAATCGTGTTAACTTTTAAAGCTAAATTGATACCTTTTAAACAACAATTATTTCACCAAAATCCTAAATTCAAGCTTAGACATTGAGTAAATTGTTATATATCAATTTATCTTCTCTGGTTAATGAACGTTATAATATTTGAATTAATGTTGATCGTGTAAATTCGAAACATTAACAGCCTGAAAGAAACAGCCATCTTGGCTGATGACAGAGTTATGTGTAAAAACATTTATTTTTTTATCAAGTTTTTAGTGTGTGTAATTAAGAATATTAGTTAAATTTGTATAACAAATAAAATATATTAAGAAGAATTAATCCACCAATCAGTGGGGTAGGACACCATGTCACTGAGCAACATTACAGCTTCTGATTGGATCTCGTGGTTCACAGCCAGGATTTTGGCCAATCACGGTTGGAGAGGTAACGTCGCATTCTACGTAGGCAACTAGAGAATCAAGAAACGTACGCAAGTCACGCCAGCGAGAGCTGAAGCTGCCGAGGTACAAACTCACGGCGTCAAAAGATCATTTGAAGGACTCGGTACGTGATTTCATTCAAGTTTCATCGCTTTCGATGGCAGCTGTGTTGTGTTGTCTGTTTTAGATTGTTTTTCTAGATCGACCATTTCGGAATTTCCTAAATAACACTAGTCAGGTTGAAAATCCAGCCTAAACGATGGAAGAACCAAAACAGTGTTTCGAATGAAATGAATCTTACTTTGTATTACCATTTAAATGAGTGATAATTTGTTATTCGTCTCAAACACACCATCCTCTTGGTGAATTGAAATGTCTAACACCTGGCTTTAATCATATTGAGTACTAACGGTGACAGGTGCTCGCTCAGTCACGTGCTTGATGATCAGAATAAAGCACAACAGGTCCTGATCTCATATTCTCACATGAGTTGAGACCAAGAGATGTGTTCAACTGAAGTAATCCAAGATCTCATTTGTGATCACCACATTCTCATTGATAATCTAGTTACAATTGGCAATTTTGGGACCTCTTAAAGTTGTATTCGTGAATCTTAAATGTACTACACAATGGCTAAAGTTGTTAGATTAGTTTGTAAATGATATTTAGCCTAGTTTTACTACAATACTTAAAAGTCTGAAAACTATTTTTTCTTTTATTTGAGTGTTTTCTGATTGATGACATTAAAGCCATCATTGAACATATATTGTGTTATGTAGTAAAGAAAAAATCATTATTAATTTGTTTTGTGTTTTAGATTTCTCAAGCACTTGATTTTTTTTCAAACCCTTGTCTTTTTCTTTGAGTTTCATGGGTCAGGAACCTGTAATTTTTTCTTTTTTTTCTTTTAGTGCTCCAACTTTAATGAAATTTATTCTATCCTTCAATTGAGATTTACACCATTAGTTGGGTGGACAAAAGTCAGATTGTTACACAGCTGACAACCCTATTATACTAGTCTTTTTATAGCAAGAACCAAAACGGTACAGTATTTAGAAAATCAACATTCTGTAAATAACAATCCAGTGATGCGATTATTAACAAGGTAAAGGAAGACACAGTTTGAGATATTTTGCAAACACAACGATTGAACATTTTTTTAAATAAGGATATAATATATTAGAGCAGTGGTGTCAAACTCATTTCAGCTCACTGGCCACATTGTTTACAATTTGATAAACAATCGTAGAATATTCTATTGTTTACATGAATCGATTCACCACTCACTGCATGAATTTGTTCTGAGACATATTAGACCAATCATGTTAATAGACTGCAGCCATGAGGGGTGCCTAATTAATCTAGTCAAACACAATTGTCTTTCACACCTTGATGTTAAAGAAAGGTTATGCTCAGACTGCAGGTGTTTGTGCTCAAATCAAGTTTTCAGGGTTTTTTTTAATGGAATCAGTTTTTTAATGCTTGTTGATATTACATCCAAAACACGAATTTGTATGAATGCCCGTCCTGTGTATGAATGCAATCCAGCTTGCTTTGCAGGAAATGGCTTTAATAAAAAATGAGAGTATACATGGGATTTTTTTCAATTCCTATCGAAGCCGCCATCATTTCAACCAAATCATATCAATAATACTTAAAATTCCTTCCACTTGATGCTTTTAGTCCCATCCTCAACCATGATTGTTGGTAAACATATATGTGACAAATCTGGGACAACATATGAAATAATCCTGGGTCAGATTTGAAAATAAATTGAGGAATTGAGCTGTTCAAACTTTTCTGAAAATTTTAGATACTAATTTAGATATTAGAAAATATTAGATACAGGTTGCACTTTGGACTTCAGTCTGAATATAGCCAAAGAACAACACAGAGAAAAAGAGCAGATTTATCTGTAAATGTGTGATCCTCACAGTGAAGCATGGTGAAGGAGGTGTGACTGTGTGGGGGTGCATTGCAGATGATCAGTGTGAATCGTTGTAAAACCAATTAATGTGATCACATCATGAAGCTCATTGCTAGAATGTACATGAGAAATGTGCTAATTGGTAATGAAAGCAAGCAGTGACTTTTTTTTTTATAAATCTAATTGTAAAAATTATTTTTGATTACTTCATAGTTTCTAATTTTTAACAAATATCTGACTTGTTGTGTGACTCACAACATGCCCACAAAACATTGATTCCTAATATAGGGGCAATTATGATTCTTAAAGGAGTCAGTCGGAGTTCTTCTGCTGATGGTTAAATCGTACCTCAATCTTCTTCCTGTTCCTGCTTCCAAGAACTGGAGGTTTGAGGGTCCAAGATGGAAGAGGCCCACCCAAAGTCCCGAGTTTTCCTGAACTACCGGCCCACTGACTTATTTTCACAGTGAGAGTCCTGCATTGTGTTTCTCATGTCTGTGTGTTCATGAAGACTTCCGTCTGCTTCATGCATCAGCATCGCATGAAGCTCTGCATTTAGGCTTCATGTGGTTTCGTTTTTGGTCATTTTTGCATGCATGCCATATGGTGTTGTGTAATCCCCAAACTGTTTCGTACCTGAGCATTTCATTTTATTAAGCATAATTAAGTGTTTATCTGCCTTCAGGCAGTCGTTAATGGCCAGAACCCAATCATTGAGGCATTATTGTCGCATTCTTTGTGGTCTTTATTCTCTGTTTATAGTTTTTAAGGTAACTTGATCACAAATCTTATAAAGTTCTTGATGCAAGCTTGAGGTCAGCTGTTTTTCTGTTTGTATTATTTTAGGTGGAGTTCAGTAGTTAGTCCAACACAAATGATGCCCTCAGTGTCAGATGGGCCATGGAAGAACTTGAGTTCTGGAAAGAAGGTAGCTTTGGCTGCTGGCATCTCTGTGGGAGCTACCGTGGGTTACCTTCTTTATCGACACATTCGAAGTAGCACCGGTAGGGTTCGAGTTTTAGAAATTACAAAATGCTGAAGCATTTTATATATATATATATATATATATATATATATATATATATATATATATATATATATATATATATATATTATTATATATATATTTTTTTTTTTTTTTTTTATTTTTTATTATTATTTATTTTATTTTTTTTAATGTTTGTTTCTGCAGTGGAGTGCCAAAGCTACAAGGAAGCCAGAGTATCCATTTCCCTTAAAGTCTATCGATCTATTGCTACTCATCAGGGTGCCTTTCTAGACTTAGTGAGTGTTTTTGAGCTATTTGGCAAAACATCCTCTTCATATTTTTGAGAGAAGTCCCACAATGTTGATTATTTGAAATCAAATCATGTCTTTTGTGTAGGTGAACCAGAAGTCTGGTGCTCAGATTAATATTCTACCCACACACCGAAGACCAGAGCATGGTGAATTTTCTGATTCGGGGCTCTCCTGAGCAGATTCTTGTAGCTCAGTGTGCGTTGGAGAAATTGGCTATTGACTGTGAAGTCATTACTGATGTCATAGATGTTCCTCAATCAGCATTCGGGCGGATCATAGGTTTGTGTAGTTTATTGTGGGCTTTTTTTTTCACAGAAGTGTTCTTGTTTTAATCTTTTGCTAAAAAACTAACTGCTTACAAGGTTTGCCGTGCAAATTTTCTCAAAGTACTGTTTTTGTGATGTAACAGACCTCAGGGTTTGCACAAGCTGTCTGCTTTGCTATTGTGTTGCACTATTGGTGTGTTTAAAGATTGAAATAAGTCATGTACTTCCATCGCCTCTGCGATATGGTTTTCAGCATCACACACACACACACACACACACACAAAACAATTAGAGAACCGCACTACTTAGGTGGAGGGAAAAGCCGAAGAGAAAAAATGGGTTTGGTCAGAATTGATACTTTCTTCTGTGAGGGTCATTTTAACAAGGGGAGGCAGTGCAGTTTACAGTTTACATCTGAATGAGTTTGTGAAGTGTTTTGGGGCAGCCAATTTAAAACACAGAGTAAAATCTTAAAATCTACCCCTGCAACCAGTGCAAGAATGCTCAAATATTAGCAAATATATTGTCTCTCATTTTAGCTGCTGTTGTAGATCTACCTGAGCTGTCAGGACTATGAAGTCTTTTCATTGTTTTTTAATTTTATTTTTATTTTTTTTATTTTACCAGGATCAAAGTGGCCTGCCATTACAAGGTTTCCACCCTGCTTTGAATATAAATTCACAAGAATGTAAAAACTTGTTGACTACTGGTGTCTCTGTATAGACTGATTGTATAAAAGCTGATGGCCTATTTTTTTGAATGTGTGGAATACCTTGATTATTATTTTTAATTTTATTTCAGGTCGTGGTGGCGAAACCCTAAAATACATCATTCGAATGTCAGGGGCAACCGTGAACTGCTCCAAAGAGCGTGGTCGCAGCTTAGAAGAGAATGGCAGCATCTCTATTAGCGGGACACGCAAGGAAGTTGAAACTGCAAAGGTGATGTTCTGCCATATTTAATTAACACTACTGATGTGGATTTATATAAACCCTTCTCCAGTGTTAAATTTGACTATAGTATAATAGATTTAGCACTAAAGTCAGTGTTTTTGGAGCTTTTACTAAGATAACCTGTTTTTGGTCGTAAATATATTATTTTAAATGTTCTAAATATACCCTAACCCTAGTAAAGATATTATATCAGTAATAAAATATTTCTGAAAAAGCACTTAATCTCACATTATCCTGAACAAATTCTGAAGCGTAGTTTAGCTTTTGTTTAATGCAGCCAGAGTTGAAACATGGATTGGTGTTTTAATTCAACTCAGGTATAGTTATATTTAACACTGGAGTTTTTGCAGGGTCTTACAAAGTCTAAAATTGTAAAACCTAAGTTAAGCCTAAAAAGTCTTAAATTCACAGTTCTTTGTCCTAAATATTTTTTTCACATGTCTTATTTTCTGATATCCATGTAAAGCTCATCTGATGTGTTTTTTCTTGTTGCCTTTGGTTTGCCAGAGATATAGAAAAATGCTCTTAAAAGCAAAAAAAGATGAAATTATGGTTATGGTTACCATAGTCTGAGAAAACGTGCTTAAATGCACAAAATATAAAAGTTATAAGAGTTTGAGAAAACTTTGTAAATATTCAGATTACAACAGATTTTTTTCCTGGATGTGTTTGAGACAAAAATGGTCAAACTATTTTATACGGTGACTAATGCTTTCAGGAAATGGTCATGGAGAAGGTCAAAGAGAATGAAATGGTGCGGAAGAGGATAAGCCAGGCTTCTGCTCTGCGCCAGAAGAGGAAAGCGCCAGAAATACCAGGACCAGGGAGCGAAGTGTTAAAGGTTAATGGAAATGATTTATCCTCCCTAAAAGCTGATCCTAAACAGGAGGAGACCGTCACAGTCAATGGGTTTGCTGAGCATAGTGACACGGCAGAAAACTCCCTCAAATCAGAGGAAGAGGAGACTCTGTCGTCCATGTCGCCTTTGGAAATCTCCAAATTTGAAAGTAAGAGCCAATGGGTTCTCAAAACTTTTTTCCTAAACTTTTTGAAGGTGCTTTGTGGATTTAATTTTTTTAGATAGAAACTAAATTGTAAATAAATTATTAGTTAGATGTTTGAAGGAGGTAAAAATGACTAATAAATCTTTTCTTTCCAGTTCCTAGTCCAGACTTGAGCTTCCAGCCAGATGAGCACTTGGAGGTGTATGTGTCTGCCTCTGAGAATCCTCAGCACTTCTGGATTCAGATCCTTGGGGTTCGATCTCTACAGCTGGATAAACTGACGAACGAAATGAGTCTATTCTACAACAGTGATTCTTCACAAGTATGTTTGATTGTCTTCATGCACTGATTTTTTTAACGGGCATGATATCTAAAATATTAATTGGCGTTAACACTGCATCAGAGAAAATGTTTTCAGTGAACACCATCACTATGTTGATTTAACTGTAAACGTACCAGACCAAAATATTTGACCTTTTAAAATTAGTTTTATTCTTTTTTAAATGGATGTCAAATCCGTTTGAGCAGAATTGCTTATTGGTGTGTGTACATAACTGCATCCTGGGTATTTGTTAATCACCACAAGTTATTAGTACTTTAATGAAACAAGCCAGTTTCATTTGCTTTATCCTGACCACAACTCTTAATGGAAAAATATGAATTAGTTGCTAAGGTTACTCTCCCTAGTCATCAGCTGCTTTCATTCATATTTCACCCATCTGCTTAACTTAAGAAAATGTTATTTTGGGCGTTCCTCAAGGTTCTGTCAATTCTTAAATCCCATACGTGTTGTTTTAATGTCCCAGAGTTCAGACAACAATTTTCCGCAGAGTGCTGTAAACACAAGGCCAGAGTACTGAAGCACTGTCTCCCACAATACGAATTCCATAGCTCAGATCTTGGTTGTCTGCAGAAATCCAGTCAGAGAGCACTGGAGCTTTATAGGTTGCACAGAGCTTAACACTGTTTCAAAGCTTAGACTACATTTTCCTCTGTATGCTCCAAATCAAATCAGAGTTCCGAACAACATCCGGGAGGTTATTCCAGAGCTTCGGGGCTCTGTATGAGAACACTCTTCCCCCTCTGGTGGATTAGTCCTGCTTCTTGGGATGGAAGCAAGTGAACTGGAATATATTGTGATAGGAGACTGCTCAGGTAGGCCGGAGCTGAGCCATTTAGCGCCTTAAAGGCAAGGTGCAGTATCTTACAGTCTTTTTTTTTTTTTTTTTTAATATCCTGTCCTGTCCTACTTCAAAGCAGCCCCATGAGAAGGGAGGTGCTTCGTATGAGTTGGTCAGTTTTGCTCTCTCCAGAGAATTGAAGATATTATATGTTGAGTATTCCTCTGGATAGAAGCTTTTAATTTATTTTATTCGCATTCATCACAATAATTACATTAATCAATCATATAAACATACATCAGGACAGGACGGTGTTAATAATAAAAAAAGGGGAAAGAGGAAGAAGTAATTGAGGGGGAGACAGAGGTAGAGAAGTTTTGGAGGAGGAAAGAGAAGGTGAGAGGTAATTGTGGGGGAAGGAGTTAAAATTGCGTTGAAAATGAGAATAAGTAAAATAAGTAGTATTAGATACCTACCTTAGTACATCCAAGTAGTTCACATCTTTCTAAACATATGCATACAAATATAAATATCATACATGCAGTTAAACATGCAGAATAATAATAATAATAAATAGAATTAGTAATCATATATATGTATATATATATATATATATATATATATATATATACGTACACATATATATATATACACACATACACATAAGTAATTGAGTGTTACAGGACAGGTGACCTAAACCTCATGCATCTAGCAGCGACCAAACAACCCAGGTTTCGTGACTAACCTTCTATGTCCCGAGTGAAACGTGGGATCTGCCTCAAGCCAAGTCCCATATATGGTCAGGAACTTATAGTCAATGCAGTATTGTACAGGAAGCCAACA